>OY776111.1:395133834-396333834 GCA_963675035.1 Allygus modestus | reverse complement strand
TTAAATTGGTATTTATAACATTGAGCGTTATGGGAGATTCACGGGGATAAGAAAATCAGACTCATTATCGAGGTTTTTGTCTTATCGAGGGTCGTCGTAGCGAGGTTCTACTGTATCTGTTACATCCTTATAAACCTTTCCCTCTTAATCAGCATCCCCCAAAATAAAATCCTGGCTACGCCCTTGTGTGAGTTATTATTTGTTTACTTTTCTACTCTACACAACATTTTCACTGAGGGAAGTATTTCATCATCTACTACGTTACCGGTAACCGAAAAAATTTGACAAAATATTTCTGGGCTTATTTTAGACATTTAAAATTGTTCAAATCCTTTTCAATATTAATAATAATTACTTATTATACGGCATGCTTAACTTATTTATGATACAAAGCATGAAATTATCTAAGGATTCTACGCTTCCATGATCCATCCATTGCGTTACCGTGACCCTCAATAAGTCAAAGTCTGTGAAAAATCATCTTGATAAGTCGAACCTCGATATTTCGAAATATTTGATACTTAACTCTAATTTTTTCCGTTCCCTCTGAGGTTCGAGTTATCGAGGTTTCACTGTATTTAAACCTCTTTCGATTAAATCTAGTAGACTCCATTGTTTTCCATTGTAATCGAGTTTTCAATGGAATATTTTCTAGTTCATCAAAATCACAATGTCCTGTAAATTTGTTTCTTGTTTCTTGCTCACCCGGTACTTCCTCGTCTTGTACCTCCTCACCAGCTTGCACCTCCTCCTCGGATTGTTCCTCCTGATCGGGTTGTCCCTCTTGCACTTCTTCTGCAAACAACTCACAAACAAATTCCCCAGTTGGTCTGACGAGAGGCGTTGGTCAAATGCCCCAGTTGGTTAGAAAGAGGCCCGTGAGGTACAGCACCAGGTAGGCTGCCGACACCAGGAAAATGTCACAGCAGCACCCGTGAAAATAAAAAAGACACGGGTAGTTCATCACAAAATGTAATGTTGTGGGTACTCAAATTGTAGGGGATTTCACCCTGAACACAAATATATTGATATTTTGATATTTGAACCACAACAGAGTTATTGTCAAAATAACATGTAAAATCCAGTCAATCTAGGAGGCCCAGTGGGAATCCAGGGTAATGGGTATAACTCCATCGAGCACTGTATGGGAATAATTCCTATTTTCGGGAAATTTCCCCTTTTCTGGGAGTTATGAAAAGTGACTTTCGACTATAAAATTGTCTATAGCATTTCAACGAATCAAGTGAATTTGACAAGTAATTTATTGTCAAATGCCACACAGAGGGTTAAAGCTATTAGCCTAATTTTCAACGCCTCTGGCTCTCCTTTATAATTACCGTAGCTTTTAGCGAATTTCCCCTATAGGGAAGAAGCTATTACCGTAGGTGGCATGATAAGACTTAAGCCCGAAACCATGATAACTTTTTGTTCTGAGGTCCCCAGATGCCAAAAACACTATTCGTTCAAATCTATATATATGTAATTTATTTATATATATATTTATTTATATATATATATATATATATATATATATATATATATACATACCGGTATACATATTTGTGTCCGTTACCGCGATAACTTTTGAAAGAAGCGTCCGATTTTGATGAAATTTAGCACAAATGTAGAGTCATTTATGACTCAAAAACTAGATCAAAAACTAGATCGATCGGTCTATGGGAAGGGGGTTTATGGGGGTTTAAAATTTTCCAAAAATCGTTTTTTTTAACTTTTTACCCTAAAATTTAAAAAAACACTAGATTTTAGTTATAGCCATTTTATAGAGCTTATAAAACAAACAATTTAGTATTTTTAATCATTAAGCTAGGTTTAGTGGTTGTAGAGAAAAGTCAAAAAAATGTGTCCATAAAATGTCCTATGTTAATCTTATGGGAATAAGGTTTTTAGATTTTTCTCAGATAATTTCACTAAAAACTCCACATTTCTTTCTACCAATCAGTTTAGCTCTACAAAACAATCATTTTGGCGTTTTAATTGTTGTTTTACGTCCAACCATTGCAGTGATATTCAAAGTGCTAAACACAGTACGTTGTCCAATGTTACCCTTATGGAGAATAAATAAAATGTTACATTTAGATTATTAACATATGTATATTGATGAAACTTGGTATGTGGCTTCAACTAGCTGAGGTAAACTAGCTGAGGTATATTGATATTACCACAAAAAAACGGTTAAGGTTGATTTTTCTCGGTAGCAGCAAACCTGCATACTCTGCCCCCATGTTATTCACATAGAGAATACGTAAAGTTTTATATCTCCCTTAGTTATGAACCTAAATTAATAAAACTTGGTATGTAGCTTCACCTGGTTGAGTTAATTGATAATTGAAAAAAAAAAAATTCTTATCTTCCTTGTTGCAGCAAACCTGCGTACTCAATTATAATGTTATTCTTATGGAGAATAAATAAAATGCTATACGGTATATCACTTATTAATGAATGTACTTTTGTGAAACTTGGTAAGTGGCTCTAGGTAGTAGTGATACCCATGTATATGCATTGGAACTTCGCTGAGTAAGTTACGCAGGTTTGCTGTGACAGGGGTATTTAGTTATTTTCAACTGTTTGTCCAAAAGTAGCTGATCGATGAGGAGCAGCTTGGTGTCAGTGGCTATAGTCTAGCAGAAACAACTGTCACTACGATGCAGAAAGAACGTAATGTTGCTTACAAAAAGAGCAACATTCTAGATTTTAAAATATAGGCTATAACATAGGGTATTTAATTGAAAATGGCAATATTTTATTTGAATAGGTTTGATAAGGTAGGCTAATCTAGATGTTTTGTAAGAAGTATCAACATCAATTGCAACATAATTTGGTATAAAAACCACATTAGCAATTTACTTCTCACCAGTGACAGCAAATATTGAGTAACTCGTGTGAACCAGCGAGCACAGAATAAACTAAAGTGGCCACGCGTACTCGGGTAGCATCAGGCAAGTGAAGCTATATCCGCCATCTTGCTGTAGGGGCCACATCGGAAAACAAGACGCGGCCAGCGTTAGAATTTAATAGTTAGCGCTTCACTCCAACGACGTTTTCACCCCGTTAAAGTGGTACAAATTTTTTTAAATTTTCCTACTTAATAGCTTGTAGTATGTAAACCATGTCGGTGAAATAATTATAATTTTATATTATGTTTATCATATTTTAAATTATCATTAAATTATTACATTTCTAAATGAAATTGCAAAATGACTTAAAATTGTTAGTCGGCTAGGGTTTTTCGTATTTCTTGGTCAGGTGAAAAGTGTCTGTGGCAAAGTTGGGGATGAGATTCCAAATTTAATATTGGTGAAGAGAACCAATGACATCTGGTTTGGTTAGGACGTTAAGGTATTTGAACGGAAAAATTAGATTTCATTGACGGACAGCGCGGACCGTTCGTTCTACGCGATGCGAGTTTATCGACAAATACGGTAAGGACACATATGGGAAACAACTTTGCCTTTTTTAACCCCTTCTTTCAAAAGGTTCGGTACTTAGTTTTATATGTACAATATTTCTTGGAGGAACACTTTAATTAAATGTAACAATGAAAAATAACATTTGAGTGTTGAAAAAATTAAACAACAGTTGTTTGAGGAGTAAACTCCCATTTTATTTCTACAATACGCAATAAAAAATAGATAAATAACGCATATTGGCTAAATTGTTAGATGTAAAGTTAATATAACTATTGGTAATTAAATAAAATAAGGATCGTATGTAAAAAGAACAAATATAACATAGAAAATGCATTTACATTGTTAAAGAAACTAACTGTGTACTTATTGTACAAATACTAAGTCCAAAATCATATAGTAACCCAAATTGCTATTATTGACCTAAAATATATTGACCTATTATTGGCCGATCCGCAAATATCTTGGGTATAGCACCAGCTCTGACTCGTACACATCACATGAAAGCGACGTCTTGTCGATATCTGCTTCTTGGAAGTGAGAACATAACATAATCTAGAAGACGGGCTAGGCGTCCAGTTGTTTCTGTTTACAGCTGTAATCCACTGATGCCATGAGTCTTGATTTTTTGGAAAGCTACAAAAATAGTTTAATTTTGCTATTTAAAAAAACAAACAAAGGGTTTAATATAAAGCAGTTTCAAAATGTAACAAATTTATCTTTCTTAAGCTTTGTAAATAGCTAAAATATTCAAATGTTATTTATTTACTTATTTTTTAAATGTGTGCACTAAACAGCTTCCAGCCAGAAAATATAACAAAAGTATTCTACTACTAGCCAATATTGTAGTTTTGTTTATTTTAAATTATACAATAAGACTTCTTTTATTTCTCGCCGAGTATAAAAAATAAATGAAGTATATTTATGTAAGTGCCTAACATTTTTGGGTAAATATATTTACACCTTTATGGTACTAATAGCCTACAAATATGACTACAAATAGCCTGCACATAGGCTTACTAACAGTCTACAAATAGACCTACTAATAGCATACGAATAGCCCGAATACTAGCCGAATGTCGTAATAGTTAACCAGATTTAAATTACATGAAGAGTTATTCCAGGAGTCTTTCCTGTATTGGAACATCCCAGGATACAACAAGAAGTTGGCATAGTAAAACATTGAAGAAGCGTAGAACACACAGCGAATAAACACACACATCTAACAAGCACTCAACTACTGACATGAGCGCAGCGCTGCCGTCTGACCAGCGGCTGACGCTCGCTACTAGGCAGATTTCGCGATCGTCGCCGCCATCTTACTGTAGGTTGCCGCGCAAACCTGGCTTCATGCGCCGGGCCCCCATGACCACTCTAGTTTATTCTGTGCTCGCTGGTGTGAACAGAGCACAACAATTTCAGCTGGTGGCATAGTATGGCAGTGACCACCTATCATGGCAATAAAAAGACGCTCGTGTGAACATAAACCTAAGCCATGAACAGGGATTTATTATGGCTTGATGCTGATAGATATGAAATTATGGAATCACATATTGCACACCACACTTAGCACAGTTATTTGACTATGTTTATTTAGGCCTACCTCTTCGTCCCTACATTTGTTTCCAACAATTACTATCCACTTGAAATGACACTTGCATGATGGAACAATATTCATATTATATATGCCTAAATTCCCTACTTTGTTCATAAATTCCATCTTGGACACCTTAATTAGGCATTTGCGTTTCCTTAAGGCATGACAACTTTTAATATAACCAAATGCCAATCATGGTCAAGATAAATAGATTGCCATGTACCCTATCAAGTGCATTCTCACTAAGCCTGTATTTGATAATGAACCAAGTCTACTGAGAAAGTACATAGTACAAGATCCCTAGTTCATAAATCCCAGCTTTTCATAAATCAAACATGAAAGCTCTATATGTCTCTAATACACAATATACACAAAAACAAAACCAACAACCAACTACTTCACCTATCATTAACACATGTTATCGTATCAACACAAATACGGTAGGTAGTAGCAGTGCTGCCACCAAATCAGACTAGTTTTACCCTAGAATTTGGCTACTTCTACCATAGACTAACTACTGTAGTTAGTCTATGCTTCTACTCTAGATTACCCTAGAATCAAGCGTCATTAGAGTAAGAGGCACGTTAGTTGGCACACGAGTGTACTATTCATTTCAACCACTTTTTGTATACTAATCACATTACAAACGTGGTTGAACCATATGTGCCAATTGTTTACAGTTTCCTCAAACTGTCAACTGGTGTTTGTTTACACATAAATTCCAAAACAAATTGTTTACCTCCAATAAAATTGCTGAGTTTGAATGCAAGTAATTGCCTTTAAAACTATCGCAATTTACATTGCAGGTACAACTGCAGCAACAGCTGTCATTGAAAACACAACGACATATTGTAACAATATTTATTTGTGCGCGCCACAATTGGGACGAGTCACTGAACAACCCTCACTCCTTAGCAGCCAGTTCGTCAACTAGCGCACCTGACCTTGACCTTGGTCTAGACGGTCTTAGTGATGTGCTTAAAACTTACGGTTGCCATATTAGATTTGTAATTTAATTATACATCTTCATACTGATTTTCAGCGTTTTATAACCGCAAATATATGTAAAAGTCAACGATATTTCCTGACGAAATAAAGCCAAAGATAAACAAAAAATAGAGGTTGGAGTGAACAGGGAAATAATGGTTTAGCTTATTTGGCAATCGTTGCATGATGATGAAGTTGCAAACATAAATACATTTTAGTTCACAGATAGGATTTCAACACAGAATTTGCGTTATTCAACGCATTTTTGGGAACGATTTCAAAGAAGAGAGATTTTTAATTTTTCAAGGAAATTCCCAGGAGCTATATTTTTATCTTAAAACTCCGGTAATCTCCGGGGAAATCCGGTGACTTGGCAACTCTTACCTTGACGATTATTTTCCAGTACTGATTACAACTGATACAAGTACTTTTTAGTCCTGCTACAAATACTGATTATTTTGTATCGGTGCTTTATGTCTTGGATATGTAGGCCAAACAATAATTATGAATGTAAGTGACACGTCAATGATGCTGGCTTCAATTTTGTATACCGGTATCCGCGCTAGTCACAAATACAGTTTTTGGTTTTGTATTCCCTAATGATGAGATATCCCCCCTTTGACAAAGGTCTATCTAGGCCACTGGACGGTGGAGGAAGAGGTATGGATAATTTAAATTTACCACTTTAGCTTTTTAGCAACCACTTTACCACAAGGTGGTATCACTTTAGCAGCCAGTGTTGCCACCACCACCACGTCAGACAAGTTTTACCTACTGAGCTCTATGTTATATCTGGAGTCACCAATCTATGTTATAAAAGCGTGCCGCTGTGTTTTTGGTTGTTATGTTGGCAAATATGTTTTACTGATGCATTTTGGGAGTTTGTCGGCTAACTTAAGCCTGGTGAGCGAGTTTTTGACAGTTTGGTGGTATAGTCATTTTATCCCCCATTTAAATCAATGTAAAGTAGGGATTTTTCAAAACCGTTATCATTGTTTTAAAGTGCATTACAAGTTGAAACCTGTTGTTAAACTGAACTTTGGAATCCTGCGAAATGTTTTAAATAAAAAGTAACCAATCATCTTGAAGCTAAGTAATGATTTAGGTAACATGAAAATAGTCTTGATTCTAGGTTTAGGGTAGTTGGTGAATGACATTAAAAAACGGGCACTTGGGTGGTTAATTTAATTATTTATTTTACTAACATATCAACTTAATAACATTAATAAATAATGGATGATTCCAATATTAAATTCAAATACAACGTCAATGTAATCTGTTGACAGTAAAACCTAGACAACTGTCGCACTGTCGGCGACTTTTAATTTGGACAGCGTCTACCCAATGAATTCTGATTGGTCCAGCTAACTCCAAGGTGACAACATTAAAAATTAAAAAGCTGAACTAGACCAATGATCTCTATGTTATATCTGGAGTCACTACTATCTGACTAAATATTTTCCAAAAACGTGCCGTCAACACGGTGGGCAAAATATGGTATTCTCGGTAAGGCGATAATGACGTCACGACAAGATGAAACGGACCTACACAGCACAATTTTGTCCCCACGACATCCTGGGGATATCCTTTAGGATGACCATGGGATGTCCCTTTGACCTAATCAGGACATGATAATGAAAGCCGTAGAACATCCCCAAGATGTCCCACAGGATTATCTAGGGATATGCCTCGGACCAAAAAAGGATATTGCATTTTGAAGCCCTAGGATATGCCCAGGATGTAACACAGGATATACTGGGGACATCGCTCGGACTACAAAGGGATATTGTACTCTGAAGCCCTAGGACATCCCCAGGATGTCCCACAGGACTTACTGGAGATATACCTTTGACATGTATTGAAAGCAGGTGTCCCATTATTCTATCAGTATGAATCCCCAACCCCAAAGATATCCCTGCCTACACCATGATAATTCTGCGGTCATCCTTAGGAGGCCATATAGCTCCTAGTAATAGATAGTACGTACCCTGAAGCCATATGGCCTCCTAAGGATGACTGCAGAATTATCATGGGGTAGGCAGGGATATCTTTGGGGTTAGGGGATTCATACTGATAGAATAATGGGACACCGTTCAATATGGTCAAACAATCTGATAGGAAGACAGTTCTAAAATAAATTACAGAACAACTTTAAATTATTCTTTTATAAAATAATATTATAATTGCCCATGCCCATCTTGCACATAGAAACACAAGTTTTTACTTCATATTGATGTTTTTTAATCACGTTGACTAGTGTAAACGTTAAATACCTGTAATCTCCCTTGTAATCCTAGGATACCTTTTTAATGGATGACACGTTTTGTCAAAGGTAATTTTGTCATCTTCAGACCCATACAAAACTTTAAACTATCACAACACAATTCAAAAGAACAAATACTTGAAAATCATGTTTTACAACATTATATTGTTACCTTTGTCACATTTTATGCTAATTTTTATCATTACTATCACAAAATTTATTTGTAAAAGTATCACAAATGTCCTGATTATAGGTACTTAATTGGATTGACACTGAAAATATATATACAACTTAAATTTGTTATTAAAATTTACTCAAATCTTAAAAAATAGTTGTTTTAACAAGTTTATAATAAAATGAATATATGTGTAGGCCTAAACATTTCTCAGAACAAAAGTTGAATTAATAAATTCAGATTTAAAAAATTGAAGGATGGATTCCAATTTATAATTGTTCGGTGATGTAATACAAACAATTAAGGATTTTTAAATAATACAGTTATGAATTCAAACAAAATGACAGTATAATTGAAGTAAAAATAAGTTTATATAAAACCAAAACTATGTTACATAAACCAGGGTATATAAACACACAGTATGTAGTAGTAGTTGATTAAATTTCATCTCTGGTTTTCATCTTCATCATGGCCTCGTTTCCTGTAAATAAATAAGCTAACACTGCATGTAGCCTTGGGTAACATTTTATAAAAAAAACCGTCGCAGCAAACATGTATACTCAGTGAATTTCCAATGCATATATATGTCGTGTCTCACTACTACACAGAGCCACTTTTACCAAGTTTAACAAAAATACATTCATAAATAAGTGATACCGGTATATAGCTTTTTTATTTATTCTCCATAAGAAAAACATTAGAGCTGAGCACGCAGATTTGCTGACACAAGGAAGATAAGAAATATGTTTTTTTTGCGATAGTCAATATAACTCAACCATGTGAAGCTACAGTTATATTAATAATACCAAGTTATTAAGCATACCAAGTAGTATTAATTTAGGTTCATAACTAAAGGAGATATCAAACTTTACTTATTCTTCATTTGAATAATATCCCTGTCGCAACAAACCTGCGTACTCAGCGAATTTCTAATGCATATAGCCCTACATGTGTCTCATTACCACAGAAAGCCATTTACCAAGTTTCATAAAAATACATTTATAAATCAGTGATACATAGCATTTGATTTATTCTCCATAAGAATAACATTAGGGCTGAGTACGCAGGTTTGCAGCAACAAGATAGATAAGAAATGTGTTTTTAAGCAATTATCAATATAACTCAACCAGGTGAAGCTACATACCAAGTTTTAATCATTTATGTTCATAATTAATGGAGATATACAACTTTACTTATCCTCCATAAAAATAACATCATGGCTGAATATGCAGGTTTGCTGCTACGGGGATAATCAACAAAAAAAACAATTTTTGGTGCAAATATCAATATACCAGTACTAGGTGGTTTTTGCCTATTTTAAATCCTCTTTCCATAGCCCGATCGATCTGGTTTTCGAACTTAAGGTCATAAATGTTACTCTCTGCATTTGTGCCAAATTTAATCAAAATCGGGCGTTTATTTCAAAAGTTATCCAGGTAACAGACACATATATATATAAATCTAAACAAATAGTGTTTTTAGCAAATCAAAAAGTGATCATGGTCTCGACCTTAAGTCTTACCATGCTACTTAAAGTAATAGCTTTTTCCCTATAAGGGAAATTTGCTAAAAAAAATATAGAAATGAACTGGGAAGTAAAAAAGACCAAACTTTAAAAATGTCTTCTCTAGTAATAAAATACCCCCGTCACAGCGTGAAAACTCATTTGATTTCTGTTGCTGCCATTTCAGTCGCCTTGTTAATGATTATAGGCCTATTACAGTTACTGGTAACCACCAATCATTCACACTAAAATGAAATATAACAAACATTTTAACATTCAGATGGTTTTTTTTTTTTTGACAAAAGTTTTATTTACAATCTGTTCTTTTACATAAAACAATAAGTAAATATTATGACAAGGATATATATAAAACAAATGGAAGAAAACATGAGTTAGTAACCAAACAGAATTAGTCCTGACAAATTAAAACAAAACAAAAGTATTTCAATTCTGTAAAAACCGATTTGGCAGATCTAGTATATTGTGCCTTTTGAGTCTATAAACATGTTGGCTGTTGTCCAGGAGGTTAAGGGCTAGATGGTTTGGGTGGTCTTCGAGCTTAGCAAGATATTTTTCACTAAATCTTGTTACTTCTTCTATAACAAATGGCATTTTGCAATCGTTATGGATGATGGCATTAGACACATACCATGGGGCTTTCAGGATAACCCTTAACGCCTTGGACTGGAACCTCTGCAAGATGTCAATGTTTGATTTCGAGGCTGTTCCCCATAAAGATATGCCGTATGTCCAAATAGGTTTGAGGACAACCTTGTATAGTAACAGTTTATTTTCAATTGAAAGTTTTGAGTTGATAAGCCAGGTCATCTGACGGAATTTCAAATTAAGTTGTTGTCGTTTGTGCCATATATGGCTTCGCCAGATGAGTCGTCTGTCAAGATGAATGTCCAAATACTTCACTTCTTCATGATGAGGTAAAAGTACATCATTTAAGTGGACTGGAGGGCAATTAGCTGATCTGGTAGTAAACGTGATGTGTATGGACTTACTTTCGTTTGCTTTGATTCTCCACTTTTTCAGCCATGTGGAGAGACTATTAAGACCATCTTGTAGGGTTTGGGAAGCTAATAACGCATCCTCATGGGAGTTTAGGAGTGCTGTGTCATCCGCAAAGGTGGATAGAAATAAATTTGGATGTTCTGGTATGTCTGACGTATATATGAGATACAGCAGTGGCCCTAGAACGCTTCCCTGTGGCACGCCTGATTCTATTTCATATAGGTTGGTGTAAATGCCTTGATATTTTATCCTAAAATGTCTGTTTGCCAGATATGATTTGAGCAACAGAAAATAGTTGTGAGGGAGAGAACGTTTAATTTTATACAGAAGGCCAGGATGCCACACTTTATCAAACGCCTGGCTAACATCAAGAAACGCAGCAGAGCAGTACTCTTTCCTCTCCAGGCTTTGACGTATTTTGTCTGGAAGTCTGTGCACTTGTTGAATAGTAGAGTGTCTTTGACGAAAACCAAATTGATGATTGGGTATAACATCGTGTTCATCCAACAGTGGGCCTAGTCTTTTCAATAGAAGTTCCTCAAACACTTTTGACGCTACTGGAAGGAGGCTGATGGGTCTGTAAGAAGTTACTTCGTTTGGGGGGTTTTCCAGGCTTGGGTAGTACAATAACTTCTGAAACCTTCCATTGAGACGGGAAGTACTCCAGGAGGAGAACTGCATTGAATATGAGGGTAAGAAACTGAAAACCTTTCTCTGGGAGCTCTTTTAATATCTTTGCAGTAATCAGATCATATCCTGGAGATTTATTCAAACCAATTTCATGAATAATGCACCTTTTAGTTTCATTTTTAGTGAAGTTTTGAATTGGAAAATTCAGTTGATTAGGAGAATCTAAATACTCTTGTACCTCGGGAGAGTCAGTTGCGCTGGGATGTGGCGTAAATACTTGTGAGAAGTGCGACGCAAATAATTCCGCTTTTTCAACCGAGCTCTTTGCCCATGAACCATCAGGTTTTACTAAAGGTGGAATAGCTGATTTTGGTCTCTTAAAGTTCTTAGTTACCTTCCATAAAGAGTAGTCTGTCGCTTCTGTTGGAGAAAGATTACTCGTAAATTCCTCAAACCATTCATTTTTGGTACGTTTTAAGAGTCTTTTCAGGTTTTGGGAAGCTCTATTGAAGTTAGTTTTACAATTTTGATTCCTTGTAGTCTGCCAGATCCTCCTAAGCCTACGTTTTTCCGCTATAAGTTTCTTTATTTGAACAGGATAGTTAATACCATTGGTAGTTTGCAGTCGAGATGACAACGTAGGGGTTGCTTCCCAAGCAGATCGTTGAATTAAATTGTTGAAGAGTTCAACTGCGTCGTCTATGTCTTTGTTGGTTTTTAAGGGTATTGATAGATCAAGTCTACTGTTGATAACGTCCTTAAAGTGTAACCAGTTGGTTTGTTTGTTATGCAAAGTGGGGGGTGCTTCTTTGGTGATTATTGTCGAGCTTACTGTTAAAATTACAGGTGAGTGGTCTGAAGATAGATCGAGGGACTGGGTAACCTCCGTGTAATTGTCAGAAATACCTTTCGTGATAAAAAAATCAAGCAGGTCAGGGATCTTTTGACGGTCTGTAGGCCAGTAGGTTCAAGATTCAAGATTCAAGATTCAAGATTTGATTGATCATTAGACATACATTGATGCAATAGATTTCGTCCACTTATCACAAACTAAAACACTTACGACATTATCTGATTACAGTTTTATCATTCTTAAAATGTACTATACCTATGAAATAACAATATACCACAAGATAAACAAACATGCGCAGTAAGAGAGAAATAATAAATAATAATTAATAAATAGGAATACAATTTATGGCATTCATTAATAAATAGGTTGATTATAGACATATAGTGACCACATAAATAAATAAATAAATAAAGCTATTAAATAAATAAATAAAGCTATTACATTTACATTTCCTTTAATCTGCTTTCAGCCGTCAAAAATTCTGTTGAACTTAGAATCTTCCGTTTTTAGATAATCATCAATCTTATAGAATATTTGTTATTTTAACCATTTATTCAGGCATATTTTAAATCTATTAATACTAACAGTGTATGCTGATTGTGGCAATTTATTAAATAGTCTTATTTTCATGCAAAATGTGCTATTGTTTGATTTTTAAAGACGAACTGTGTTTATATCTAAGGTATGTTTTTTCCTGGTGTTATAGTTATGAATATCCGATCTAATTCTATAGTCTTGCAGATTCTCCTTGACATTTACCAAACAGAAATAAATATACAGGCAAGGAAATGTCATTATATTCAGTTCTTTAAAAACAGGGAAACAAGATTCACAGTTATTTAAACCCTTTATTATTCTTAAAGCATACTTTTGCCACTTGAAAATTTGGTCAGCATTCATACTGTTTCCCCATAGCGTTACCCCATATACCATCTGAGAATGAAAAAATGCATAATATGCATTAATTAACATATCATCACTAACACTAAGTTTAAGTTTTCTCAACAAGTAAGTAATTCTAGATAACTTTGTACACAGATTCTCTACATGCACGTCCCATTTTAAGGTTCTGTCTAAGTGTAGGCCAAGAAGTTTAATCGATTCTATTTCAAATGGTTCAGTTAAGGAGAAAATAATAGATTCTGTCTTTTTTTTATTTATACTTAACTGATTAATTTTAAACCAACTTTCCGCACTATTCAATGCTACACTTTGATCTATTTGTAATTTAACAGTTTCTTTACCAGACTGTACCAAGGTTGTATCATCCGCATACAATACTGTTCTGCATGGTATATTACTCGGAAAATCATTAATGGCAATTAAAAACAAAAAAGGGCCCAAAACTGATCCTTGAGGAACACCAGATTTGATTAACTGAAAAATAGAACTGTCATTATTTTGGACTACCTTCTGTTTCCTGTTACACACATAGGATGTCAGTAAACTAATTTCCTTGCCCTCCAAACCATAACATTGAAGTTTTTTTAGCAATATCGTATGCGAAACACAATCAAATGCCTTTGTCAGATCAATTAGTGTAGCACATGTTACCTCTTTGCCTTCAAAACCATTTAAAATGTAGCTAACAATATTTTCAACAGCCTTAATTGTATTTAATCCAGGAATAAAGCCATATTGTTCAGTACATAGTAACCTATTATCCACAAAGAAATTATATAATTGATCTTTTATACATGCTTCAAAAATCTTACTTACTACCGGAATTAGAGATACTGGCCTATAGCTTGATGGATCAGACTTATTACCTTTTTTATAGATTGGGATTACTTTTGTAAATTTAAGCACTTGTGGAAAAACACCCTCAGCTAGAGCCCTATTAAACAAACATACCAAAGGTTTAATTATTATGTCAATAATTTCTTTGATTAACCTGTTCGACAGCCCATACAGATCCTCACTACTAGAAGTACTCAAACCACTTACAATATTTTTAACTTGTTGTTCTGTTATTGTATTCCAGTTTAATATTTTTCTTTGTACATTTACGATGCTTTTATTTAAGAATCTATGGACATAATTCAGTGCTCCTAACTCATCAACAGGTGAATTTGTATTGATTTCTGCTGGTGCATTAATGAAATAGTTATTAAAATCATCTGATTTGATTACACATTCCCAACTTTTATTGACTTTACCAGATTGCTCTTTGACCACCTTCCAAGCTGCTTTGCACTTATTCTTAGAGTTTTCAATAAATCTATTATTGTACAGTTTTTTGGCCTCATTAATTTTAAACCTATAGTGTTTTTTCTCTGCCTTATACCGTTCTCTTAAATATAATTTCCCATCTAAAACATCATCACTACAATGCACATATAAATTATACCACATGATTACTCTATCTTTAATCATTCTCAATTCATCATTATACCACTTTTTTTTTCTTAGTTTTACCCTGCCTTTGGTTGGCTCCCCTGATGAGACATATTGTAGGTTGTTGTCCTCAATAGATTGTAAAAGTCTTCTTCCCCTTGGGTTATTCAGCCTTGAACCCCACAATTGGTTCTTAGCATTATAGTCACCTCCAGAGATAAATCTGCATCCTAAAGTATTAAAAAATTCAGTAAATTGATTATCTGATATGTTATGCCTGGGTGGACAATAAAGGGAAGACACAGTCAGAGGGCCAATAAAATCTTCTACAACTATAGACGTACTCTGAATGTAGTCAAATTGGTACTTTGGAGCTTCATAGTGCTTAATATTTGATTTTATTAGGATTGCGCTGCCCCCGTGGGCTCGGTTGGATGGATGGTTTGTAAAGTAAACTGAGTAGGATGGAACTTTAAAATAGCTGGCGTCGGTGAAGTGAGTTTCAGATACTAACATAATATCTATTTTGTTTTGAGACAGAAAGAGTTGAATATCCTGATTATGCTGAACCAGGCCGTTAGCATTCCAGAGTCCGATTCTAAAAGAATGGCTCATTTTAATTTAGCTACCACAGTGGTTAATAGATTCAGTAACGAACCTATTTGTTGAGCTTGTTGCATCATAAGTTTTTCAAATTTATTGAAAAAGGAGGTCATAGTATTGACTAAATTGTTGCTGTCATTACCTGTAGTGAGGACGTCTTCAGCTTTGGCAGTTGCTTGAGCGTAGGTCATCTGTTCCCTAGAGTGAGATATCAGTGATGACTGAGGAGCAGAAGAGTTAGCGGAGATGTTGCGTTTCCCGATTTCAGGAGGGGCTAGGTGAGATGAAGAGCTAGGTTGGTTTTTTACCCGCAATTGAGGAAAAGATTTATTTTTTAAGTCCTTGTAGACATTACACCCTTTGTAGCTGGCAGGGTGTTCACCGTCACACAGTGCACATTTAGGCGGATCAGCTTGTGGCTTCGTGCATTTCGATGTATCGTGGTTTTTACCACACTTAACACAACGGTAAGCATGCCAACAGTATGCCTTAGTATGGCCATAGTTTTGACATTTCTTACATTGCACAATTTCTTTTTTCTTATGAGGGGGCTCAAAAGTGATCCTAGCGTTCAAAAGATACTGTACGTTGAATATGTCTTTGTTATTTTTGCTAGGCTCAAGGTCTATGAAAAACATAGAAAGCGGATTCTTGGTCTGGTTATGTCTGGCATTTACAATGTTTCGAACTCTGTGGCCAAGAGTTTCAATTGACTCTTTTAAGTCATTTATGTCAGTCGAGTAGTGGATATTTTTGAGAACAACTCTGTATGCTCTTTCCTGCTTCAGCTAAAATGTGTGGAAGTTCACCTTCATTTCAGTTAGCTTATGAACAATTTTGCGATATGCCTCCACAGTGATAGGTATTAATTTTATTTTATTCATGCTGAGACACTTGTAACAATATTCATCTTTGGTGATAACTGATTGGATGGTGTTCATCATCTTATTGACGTCCATTATGTCGGGAACGAATATAGGAGGTGGCTTTGGTAAGTTCTGGCCTGATACCGATTGTGAGTCGTCATTCATTTCGGCCGATTCACTGAGTGCGTCGTATTTGTTATGAGTGAGAATGGGTTCACCACAATAATCATGATCCTGCCGAGTTTTCTTAACAGCGGAGTTTCGACTAAACGAGCTACTTCCTCTCTTTTTAAGAGTTGTTGATGATGTTGGGACTTTTTGCCACATGCCATCATGATTATCGATCTCTTGTGACATTTCTGTTGTAGTTATATCCTTACCGGTGCCTACATCTGTAACTAATTTTATTTGACAAATATCATGTTCAGTTACCGTATGAGCACTATTGTTACTCAAGGTATTCATAGCAGACTGAAGAAGTCAAAACAAGAGTCTAAATATTGTGTAAACAATTATTGGAACAATAACAAACAAAAGTGGGGTTAGGTAGTAACGGTAGGAACAGATCTAATTAAAATATCTCTTTGAGGAAAATCACGGGAATAAATTAAACAAAACTAATCAATAGCAAGTAATAAAACGTTTGTTTACCATTTTCACCTGAGTTCACGATAAATTCACAAATTATTAAAACAAATTAGCGCGCACAAAATAGATACATCTTTATTTCATGAGAACCACAGCTGATATTCAGATGGTAACATTATAAAAATGATATCCTCCTATGAGGTTTGCATTGGGTCTTACAGAGCCCGTGGGGTGGAGCCCTAATGTTGGATGTAGACATTATCAGATCTATATGTTAATGTGGCATGTATAAGCTATGATCCTGCAAAATTCTAGCTTAATAGGTCCAGTAGTTTTTGCGTGATGGAACTCCAAATATCCATACATATATCCAAACATACATCCAAATTTTCACATTTATAATATTAGTGAGATAAATAACATTTTCATATTAGGGCTGAGTAACTTACACAGGTTTGTTGCGTCAAAGAGAGTAAGAAATGTGTTGCAAGGAGGATAAGAAATGCGTTGTTATGCAATTATCAGTAAAACTCAACCAGATTAAGCTATACCAAGTTGTATTAATTTAAGTTGTATTTAATTTAAGTTGTATTAAGTTAATTAATTTAGTATGAAGTTGTATTTATTCATAATTAAGGATATACCTATCAAACTTTACTTATTCTTCATTAGAATAACATTAGGGCTAAGTAAGCAAGTTTGCGGCTACGCGGACGGTAAAAAATGTTTTTGGGTAAATATCAATAGACCACAACTAAGCAACATACAAAGTTGCATCCATATATAATCTATACTTATTTAATAGGCGAGCAGGTTTTTTGTGACAATCACTCCTCCTAAACTACTGAACCAATTTTCATGTTTTTGGTGTCATTGGAAACGTGAAATTGTGCAGGAAACTTTTTTTATAGAGAAATAATTTGTGAGTAAGTCCCTGGGGCCCCTTAAAGTTAAGTTAATGATATCATTAAGAACAAATTATTACTTTATGTACCGTACCTAAGGTCCTATATAGGGAAAAGTGCGGGAACTGGGTGCACCTAGGTTAAATCCATTCTACTCAAATACTTTTTATAGTTAAACTTCAATTTATTCATATTGCCCTTAGGATTGAAGTTTGACTCGAAATAAAACAGGTTTTCATACCTTTTTATCGTCAATCATCTGGTCTACTATCAGATGACTAGTTTTGGGACTACTGTCCCTATTAACTCTGGCGTCGATAAATTAAAATATGAACTCATAACTCAGTCACAATATATACACTAACACAATAAAAACGGACGCTATGATTAAAAGAAACATTTATTTGGTTTGGCCGGCCAAGGAAAAGTCCAGACAGTGGGACACGAACACGCGGAAGGCTGCGACGCGACTACCTCCAATACCTAGGCCTACATGACTAGCTACCAATGTACCTTGTCACGTCGTAGACTTCCGCATGTTCATATCCCAGTGTCTGTACTTGTCCTTGGCTTGTGTTAGTGTATATATTGTGACTACCAATGTGTTCATATTTTAATTTATCGACGCCAGATTTGATAATGGGACAGTAGTCCCAAAGCTAGTCATCTGCTAGTAAACCAAAGGATTAACGACGGAAAGGTACGTAAACCTATTTTATTTCAAGTTAAACTTCAAAGGAAGACGTCTAACTGCTCCTCGTTTATTCTAATTTCTTAGGGGAAAATTCCCATTTAATCGATTCAACCATTATTTGTACAGAAATTAATAAGTCAAAGTATGAAAAAGCGCCCAGTTCCCCAACTGCTGTGTAACTGTGTGCATCGGATAAGGTAACTGTGTGCGGTACCGGTATAGCCTAGTTGCAACTTTGGGTGAACAATAAAAGCCTGGTGCCTACTATCAGAGTTAATATAATACAACACATATGGATGGGAATTATACATTTTTAAGACTAGTGTCAGTTGTAACATTGGCCTTAAGGAAGTATGGAAAGCCTGGTTTTTAATTCGTGCAATACACTGCATACAAAAATTAACTAGGTAGTTTTGAGGTTATGGTAGTTCTTAGCATGAGAGATTGACTAAACAGATTCAGTACCGGTACCGGTACTGTTTCATTACTTGCTATAATAAAGTGTGATTCAAAACAATTGAAATACGTTAGTTCTGTACAATCGGTAACATTCCATAAACAAACCATCCAAGTGGAATCTACATATTTAATTCCGTAAGCGAATTGGTACCCACGAAATATCTCGAGCTAGAAAGAAGGTAAGTTAGGTTATGACGACTCATTTTAAAGCTTGAGGGCCAAGGACAGTGGGAAAAATATCAGAAATATAAAAAGTTACGTGGGCTACGCCCCGCTAGACTTCAAAGATCCAAATATTTTCTTATGTAAATAACACCACAGTGTTATTATTAATAAGTTTTTATTTGGAGTTTTAGTATTTAAACCAAACTGAATAAAAAGGATAATGATCAGATATCAACAATAATACATTTATAAAGAAAGTATAAATTTACGGTTTATATATCGATGAAATATGCATAGAATTCTGACAATTTATAAGAAAATAAAATAAAAATTGCATACTTTGTATCTGTACACCAGTAAATTAACGGCCAATCCGATCTCCCATAATCCCCTTTAGAGAAAAGAGAAAAAAATCCGACGCGGCGTCGAATACATCATTCGAGCCGGCACGACACCCCTCCCTGAGAAAAGATCATTTATATTGTAATAATTCACTAGTTATTGAAAAAGCTTAGGCCTAGTTGACCTAATTAATTTTGAAGATCCCCACATTGTAATACTATCACTGTTCGACCCCATTAGATTAATTTATTATCATTCCCTGTTGTAATTTTAGTTAATAAATATTGTATTGTGAACCCATAAATAATTTGTTATTATTCAGGCCTATATATCAAAGGTAAAAGGTATTTTATTACAGCTAAGACTTACCTTGAGTGTGGTAAACCAGACAAGAGATATTTGGTTAAGACAACAAGAACTACAATTAAAGAAGACAAAGGTAAAAGTGTATTTATTGGTTAAAATTCATCAAGTGTGGGCTAAAAGTAATAGCCAAGGGAATATTGTTATTCATGTTCAACATCAGCTTCATCAATGTTGATATTGCTTGATACCTAAAAACGGCGTCACCCGAAACCAAGTTTTACCCTTAATTAAAAGTATTCACAAAAGACTCTAGAACCAATAGCTAGGTATTTTCCCCACCACAAATAATAAGATAAATAATTGGGTTGGAAATAAGTAGGTCGATAAAAATTTTGGCGTCCAACGCTACGGCATTCGAATGATATATTATTACTAATATATTGTAATTTCCGACCTAGACTAAATTGTACTAGATTGTAAGAACCCCATATTTAATTGTACGTCCCTTAATTGCCTTTCCCGCAATAAGACTAAGCATATCAATTAATCACGTATAATCCATTAATACCGAACTAATAATTAATCATGGCCGAGAACAAATACAATCCAAGAACTAAACGTAAAACTACCCTAAAGCCGATTCCAGAAAGAATCTCACATTCCACTCGCACTCCGACCGACACCGGCGATGAGTCATCCCAGTTGTTAGTGGCACCCCAACCATTATCTAATACGTGTCCCAAGTAGTGTGGGTTTGCCGGTTTTGGACCGGAAGTGACGTCATCCGGTCAAGTGACCGGATGCGCTGAGTCATGAAAGACGTCATCTGAGGCTGAGCCAGTGACGTAGGCGGTTTTGTGACGTAATGAGGGAAAGTTTAAAGTTCAAGGTCACGGGGAGGTAATTTTAAAAAAGTACTACCTCGCACGCGTAAAATCTGATTGTGATTCGATAGTTTAATCGATAAGAAATATCGAATGAAACAATCGAATGAAGCAATCGGACGATACGAGTGCGAGGTAGTACTATTTCATTTAACTTTATTTTTTACTTTTCTTTTTATTTACAATAAGTTATGTTTACAATAATTTATTTTTACAATAGTTCCCCGTTGTTTGTCGTCATCGATGTTGTTGATCCGGAGTCGCAGCCGTCAGACGCAGTTTTCAAGTGTTGCGCTTGTTTGTCCAATCGGCCCATCCCGACTGTGTGTTCCTTGCCTATTTATGTGACCGCAGGGAACACACAGTCGGGACGAGCAGCTCGATGTTCACCGGTCGAGAGCCGGAGGTGTACTGGCTATTCACAAGCTAGCGTTGTAATCGTACTAAATGGTGGGGGTAAAAGTGTGGTGGGGCGGAGCAGATGGCGGACGGCAGATGGCAGGCGGCAGATGGTAGGCGGCAGGTGGCAAGTGCGCGGCAGATGGTTGCTACTCCATTCGCCGCCAAAGTAATGCAAGCCGTCGCCGTAATTCTTGTATTTTATCTTGTCGGTTCATTTGATATGTTTTACATCTACATATGCAATAGCTGAAACACCTGCACTTACGACAAGCTTTCCCGTCAACTTGATCGCCTGGTATTTTAAAACATTGCAACTCGCAACAATATGTCTTCAAATTGTTATCGAATGATAAATTGTTCATCGGTGGCACCGACATGTTAGCTGCAGCGTGTGTTAGACAAGACAGAGACTAACTTCACTGCTCCCTCTCTTTTATACCTCTTCATAAGTTAACCCTGAATGAAAGTTCAAGGTCATCCGTTTGAATTTTAAAAAAAGCAACACAGCAGTATATAAAATAATATACTGCTATGTTGCTGTTTTTTTTTGTTTTTTTTAATCTTTCTTTTTTCTTTTTTTTTCTTTAATAAACAAACATTTTACAATACAATAAGCTTAAGTCTAACATTTATGACTAGAAATACAAACAGAGAAATACAAATAGAGACATTATGTACAATGATGCATGATGTGCAGAGTGAGTTCCGTCGAGTTGTTGCCGCTTACACCGTGTGATACCAAATACAACGTCCCCGGTTGAATATCTCGCAAGTCTTCATTTTGTAGCAGTTGAACAAATCGTTTTGGAAGAAATACTTGAAACTTCGGCTCATCTCCTGGAGTCATAGGTCCTTCGCACAATGATACTAGAATTGCTTCTCCATGTGTGGTTTCCACTTTCTTGATGCTATGAATAATGTAATGTCTTTGTTCTTTTAGTTCTGAACATTTTTTAGTTAGCAGAAGGTTCGATTTTGAGTGAGTGTTGAATTGATCAACCAATGTTTGTAGATATTGTTGTGATGCCATCTTCGTCAGTGGTGGTGGTGTCTTCTGTGATGTTGCCTCTTCGGAGTCTCGAATAATACTCGTGCTGGAGCGGTGTTGTCTCCTCGTATTTATAGGCCCCACTACCCCCACCACATTTCTGTTCTCCGCTACCCCCACCACATTCCTGCGTTTGTTTCAAGTAAGCAGCCAAACGATATGCGTTGTACAATGCACAGTTTGTTTGACCGTGTTTAAGATCTTTTGCAGCGACGCAAATATTACCGAGATTAATGTTAAAGTCCTTACTGATAGTTATATCGAAAACATTACCGTGCGTATACTTTTGTATCCAGTTCTTTTTTTCTAATCCTCTTGTGTATATATGTGAATATTGTTTGCAAAAGTTAAACATAATACTGTGCAGATTACTGTAGCTTATAAATCCTTCATACCAATGTATGTGATGAAAATAGTTTGTTATCCATTTGTTTGTACTTTTTGCTTTGGTGTTAAGTTTGTTAAAAGAAAAAGGAGCTTCAAACGTGAATGGGTAGGCTACAAATGTAAGCAAGTCTAAAATTACTAATTCCTTGATAATAAACCTATCGTCATTATTTCGAAATGCTTGAAATTCTATTACACAAGGCTTTACACTCACTTCTTCATCCCCTCCGCTCATCATGGCACCTAGCGATCAACTAAACTGTTTTCCACACCACGGTAGGTTAAATACCAGGCCGTACAGTTGCAGGCGCGTTGGTGTATATTTAACGTGGGCACCGTCCCCAATAGGCCTACCCCACGTGTGTTCTTCTTTACTAAGTCAAACTTTAGTCTTTTTTAACTTCTTCTTCTTGTGTTTCGTTTTCTTCTTCTTCTTGTTTCTCCGTTTCTTCTTCTTCCTGTGTTGTTTCTTCTGTAGCTTCTGTAGCGATTTCTACAAGTGGTTCAAAATCCTTTAACTTTCTCCACATGCAAACTTCATGAGGTATTCTATTAAAAATAGATGTATCCACAGGTCCGTACACGAAGGTGCTATCAGGTTGTTTTTCCAAAGTATCGACCAAATATTCTTTAATAATAGCGCTTGCAAATACCAACTATCTCATGTACCTTGTAATAGGTTCTGTTGCGTAGTTTAAAACGTAGAATTCTTCACGTGACAGTAGAATCTTATTTTCATGTTGAGTCAAGTCTCTAATTCGCACTTGTAGTTGTCCGCGATGTTTAACAATATCGATTTCATTGTCACAATCCAAAAGTCGAATATGTGTTTTCCTTCCACACAAACTGTTAGTTAAATAACATTCTATTAAATGTACATGTTTCAAAAATGACTCCCAAGCATTTTGCGAATATAAAACCTTTTTTGTTCCATGGTGTAGTATTACTGTAGGGGAATAATCCAATGATTTCATCAATCCAACTGATACACTTTTACTGATGCATGCTGAGATGGGGTAAAAGATTCGCAGAAAAACTTCAGTTAAAATGTGAGGAGGAATATTTTCTTCAACTTTCTTCTTCCTCTTTGGTACTACCTTTGATGGGTCTGCATTAATTTCCTCCTCTCTATCTCTTTTACCAAACTTTAAAAATGCAGTTATTTCCTTGATGATTTCTGCTTCACTAGTATTATCACGTTCCAATAACGGTGCTACCTCTGCATCACCTTGTACAACAGATGGAGAACTCATTTTGTAGAAGATATTACCCATGCGCCGATAGACGATCAACTGAAGACCTGCATTGCTGCTCCGCTATTTATAGGTTAGCGACAGTGGCGGTGCCGGTGGTGGTACAGTGTTTTACAATACTGTCTTTACAATACCGGTCAACGGTGTGTATGTAACAATTTTATCGTGCAAAATTAAACAATACGCAGATGTATTTGCAGGTACGTTTTCTTGAAATTCCATTTCTATTTTTATATCAACACTAGACGATTTTACAGATTCATTTTGTTTGGAACAATCAATTACAACAATCGGAGCTTTCGATTCAAACTGAACGGGAGATAGTAGAGGTGTATTTGTTTTGCCGTAATATGAATTTTGGAACCTAGCGTACATGTCGTATAAAACACTGTATCTTTTCTTATCAAAAGAAATATTAAAGTTGTCGTAGGGAAAGAATTGTGAATTCAGGAACACTTTACAGTTTGTTAATTTACAATGGTCAAATTCACCAGCATTTTCAGTTATTATACTTTTCTTCTTCGTTTGTAATCCAAATATTACATATCTCGCTTTTTCCAAATGAGTAGAAGTTTTTACAGTCCATGTATGCCGTTGTGTTGTAGGTAAAACGGGGTATTCATGAAACTCCCAGCTTCTGAATGGCATTACAATGTCTCGATCTGATTTTAACTTTCTTAATAATGTAATCCTGTGTTCATCATTTAGTCGCACATGTGGTACTCTCCAAACAATCTTGTCTAATGTTAATTTCCAGTCTAAATTGGCATCAGTTGTTCCAGTAGCTGCTTTAATAATATCTTTATCGTTTGATGATCTTAATAAAACTAGTTCTTGTTTTACATTTATTATTATTCTTCTGTAGTCTTCAGCAAATCCTAGGAGTAATCTTAAAGGTACGTAGAAATCAAAGTTTCCCGAAGAGTCAGGAGCGATTGTACTTTTGTCTGGTGCAACCCATCCTGCAACAGCTAACAGATTCTTCTCATTTGGTGTTAAAGACGCTAATCCTTTCAATGTACTGGAAATTCCAACCTTTTTTGTTGAATCGACTGTAACTCCTGAAATTTCATATCTAATCTCGTCAAACAAAAATGCCATAGGATTATTTATGAACGGAACAGTGGTTCCAGCAGTACCATCAGTTTTTGTTACTTTTCCTTCAATATATAAATAACTTTCGCATGGAAGAGTATAAATGTCTTGTTGTTGTATAGGAAGCCTAATTTCATCGTTATTGTTTAATTTGGACGAAGCGTAAGGGTTGTGCGTGTGATATTCCTTTTCCCATAAGGTCTCGTCGAATGTTGGACCCTGCGCTATATCCAGTATATCCATTGTTAATGACTTTTAATCCAATTTCTTCTAGAAAACGAATGTTGTCACTTGTTAACCCTTCTACAGCTGATGAGCTACTGACCTCTTTGCTTGTTGGCTCTCTCTTTTTAAATGATAACCCCATTGTCTAAGCGGATGATTTTATATGTATTCTTACAGTAATAGCTTCTCCTCTAAAGTCAATAAGGTTTCCGTCTTGATCCACTATGTTCAGCACGATGTCTGAAATGAAACTGGTGTTTAACGGTAGGTACACAAGGTTTTGAGGCTTTTCTACTATCTTGAAACCCGGTGCAACTGATGGGTAGAATGTGTGTAATATATGACGATTCTCTCCATCTCTGTAGGATCCTTGTATAATGTTACATGTAATGTCTATGCTATTAACTTTGATGATCGTCACAGTTTTATTCCCAGAATGAGTTTTATTAGGTTCTAATACTTTTGTTTCCTTAGAAAACCCCAATAAACTACCAATTGAATGTTCTTGACTAAAATCAATATAATACTTAGACGTAATTTCGGCTTTCATTGTATTGTTATTGCCTTTTATCGTTATATTTTCTTTTCCCATATGTTTTTGTATAACTTCATTTATATTATCAATTTCATAAGCTCCTGTTGGTAAACTGAATTCTTCCAAAGCTGAATACTTTCCTTTATCATCTTTTGTCTTGTAATAATGTATTTTGTTATTAATTCCTTCACTAACGTTTGGAATAGAGTTATATGTTGTTAAATCCAATAATGCGGCTTCCCATAGTCTTCCTTTTTGCAAACGTAGCGCTGGAAACAGAATACTGCGCAAAGTACATGAGTTACCGGTTAATGACACTGTATACGAGGACATCTTAAAGTTGACTAACACTTTTAGCTAAAAAGTCTAAACATAAATGACCGCAAATGGATGTATCATCAGGTTGTTTTCTTGTATGATTGTAAAAAACATTTTCTGCCGCACGAAAGTATTGTTGAAGTTCTTTCGGTGGTGGAAGGTCTCCAAAACTGTCGAAATAATAAATGGTTTTACCAAGTTTCTTGTAACACACCCAATGAGTGCCTAATCCTTCACTATTATCCAAATTTACAATACCAGTCTCATTTTTCCACATTTTAACCGGTAACTCATCTTTCATAAATACTCCTCTAAAAAATGGGATTTTCAAACAAGAAGCATATGTAATCAGTTCTTCATTGGTCAATTCTTTGTTTTTAATTATTAATTGCTCTTTCTTATTTAATACACACGATACGGTCTTAGGTATAATCCTCCTCCCTTTTTTATCATTGACCATATCGTTGGTTTCTTTTTAGCTTTACCACTGGTAGATCGACGTTTTCTTCTGATATTACCTCCTTGTTTTTAGCGGGTTTTATCCCACGCCTTCTTCTCTTTCCTCCTCCAAACGTAGTTTTTGCTTTCATTGCTGCTGTTACTGCTAAAGACGCTGCTTTTTCACCAATACTCGCGTCACTTGATTTTACTCTTTGCCAAGCTTTCTCAGCAAGTGCTTTATCCGCTATTGATCTATTTTTAGTATCACCAAATTTGGAATACGCTATATCGTGCTGTTTACAAGCCTGATCGAGCTTATTTATTCCAGGATCTCCTCTAGCAAGACGTTTCTCTAATTTGGTTCCAGGACCACAATATTGATATCCTCCAGGTAAATGTAATTCCACAGGTAATAAATCAATCGCCTTGTTAACTATAGCTCCAACCGGTTTACTCAATAGAGAAAATGCTGTTGATGCTATTCCCCTTCCTCTCTGTAATCTCTCTCGATTATGACTGATGCGTTTAACCCTCGACATGGCTATTTATAGCAAAACTTACAATCAGTAGGTGCACTCTATAAATGTTTTACAATGAATGTAATATCAGTTTTGGTTTCTTGTATTATATACTGTTTAAAATCCATTTATTATATCGAAATGGATTTATTAATTAAATGTAGACATATTAAATAAAAGTAGTAAAAATAGAAATAAGGTGTAATTGAAGATGTTCCAGATGTTTCTCCGCTGGTGATGGTATCGTTGTCTTCGGTAAAATGAATAAACTTTAAATAGTTGTCATGTTCCCTTAGAAACTTGCCACTTAATCGTTGATAATTGAATAACACATCCCAGTCTAGTTTATCTTTGAAATTGTCAATGTAATTCTCAGAGAGATTTTGATATTTACTTATTACTTCCCAACAGTTATTAAAATTCGATGTCATCTCTACGAGGAATTCTTCTGAAAACTGTTGTCTTTGTAAAATATGGATCCAGTTAACTCTGTGAAAATAAATTCTTAACATAGTCATTGTAAAGAGGTAATGTATGGAAAGTTGTTCCCAATCCATATATCTATCAAACCGTTGAACAAAACCATCTGTCAACACTCCTTGGGGAAATCTCGGCTCTTGAGATATTAAACTCCACGCAGTAATATTGGATTCCATCATCCTCTCTGTATCGTCTCTCGAATATGACTGATGCTTTATCCCTTATCATGGGGGGTATTTTAAATTCTTTTTTCTCTTATGTAATCTTCATTGTTTTCTGTTGGTTCATTAATCACATTCACTTTATCCTCCTTTCCTAATGTCTTGACTTTAGAAGGCTTAGACGGTTTATCTCGTTGATTAGGTTTCTCTGGATTGTGTATATTTTTCCAGTCTAAATAATTGTGACTGTCAACATCTGAAGCTGCATCTCTTCCTGAAGCCCGATGGATATAATGGAACAGAGCTGCACCAAACCTTTCCAAATGTTTTTCATATTCCGTAGTCCATTTCTTGTGTACAATATCAAACATTTTCTTATTTACAGCGTCTCCATCCTGCTCACAATCACCTACATTTGATAATTTTAATTTTTTTACATCATAGCTTGTGTCAGTTTTATTCCTTTTGTAAATCGTTAACAATTTTAGAGTAGCTAAATTTACTGCTTCACCATCATAAATGGGATATTGTATATCGCTTAACCTTTTACCGGAAAACCCCCAATGATCTTCGTGTACAGTTGGGGTTCTTTTTTTCATGTACTGTACCGTAACCGCATCAGACGACATAAGCGGATCACCAACATTTTGAATTAATTTTCCTTCAAAATTATAGTTGCCGTCAGATGTTAACGGAAACCCAGCTCTTTTTTCACTATATCCAGATTTTACTCCAAACTCGGAATACCGTCCAAACTTGTCCACACTCATGATGTAACTGAATCGCTATCGTTTAGGTTCTTATTATATATATATATATATATATATATATATATATATATATATATATATATATGCGTCTACTGAACAATTATTCCTTGTTTTCGCAGTTCATCAACCAAAGCTACCCATTCGTTTTCTAAACCAGTGTGCCCGGCTTCCATGGCTTCATGTAATAATCTCATTCGATCAACTAACTTATTTATATCGTTGTAATATATTATATTAGTTTTATACAAATTTTTCAATAATCCCCTTCCAGATGTGGTAGGATCAGTTGTTTTTCTCTTTTTATGCAAAACATTTAATTCAGCAGAAGATAAAGCTCTTCTTTTAATTTCAGCTTTTTTTGATTTTGAGGGGAAAAGACTAGATATAATACTTGTATATTTTATTGACCGATTTCTATGAATAGGTAGGTCTTTGGAATACTTTTTTCTATGTGCATTTGTATACTCTAATATATTTTTAAACAATTGTAAATCCCTTTTAGTATATTTACCAGGATTATTTTTAAAGATAAGTTCAAACAAACCTTTTGTACCTTTATATTTCTTATCTCCAATAACTATATCATCATTTTCGTTTATATCTAACTTGCTATCTCCAATCATTAATCCTTTATCCTCTATTCTAGCTCCATAGGTATGATAACTTCGATTAGCATGTGCGGCGTGTAACATTTTTAACGTATATGTTCTTCCAAGTGTTCCTTTAAACATAATATCCGTGCCTAATTTGCTTAAGTTGGATGGGTTAATATCCTCTTCTTCTGCTCTTGTATCTTCTACACTTGTATCTTCTGTACTTGTATCTTCTGCAATATCCTTTTCCTTTAAATCCTCTATATCTCCGCTTTCTTCGTACTCGTCGCTTTCTTCAGATGTATGTAACTGGCCAAAACTTTCATCATTCTGAAATTCTTCTTCATATTTGGAAATTGGTAGCATTTTGTCTCCTTCAAAGCGAATTGAAGGTTTTTCCATATTTTGTGCTAATCGCTTTAAAGGTTCAGTAACAGGTTTGAATGTTGTTTCTAAAAATTGCTCTCTTTCATTTATACCTGATTTTAAAGCTCGGTTTTTTTGTCTAATAGAATCACTAAGTGATTTTATTTCCTTTAATAGCTTTTCCTGGTTAACCATCTTCACACCTTGACGACTTGTACAGTAATACCGCTAATCAGTGTATTAAAACGAATTTATCAAAACCTATTCTATAACCACCATCTTTTATAGCATGATCTTTCATAATAACCAAAAATCCATACTTTTCCGCCCATGCTTTTCCGCAAAGTTCTTTAAACTTTTCAAATGGCATATCCGCATTCACATGATCGTTATATATATGTTTTAGGTTAGTATCATCTTGTTTGAATACAATCAGAATATTTGCATTATCTCTGATAAGTTGTTTTGGGATTTTGCTATAGGTTTGTCCTATATATATGCTGTCGATGTTATTATGTCTTCCCATGGCAAAGTAGTTTCTAATAGTATCCTGATTTTCACAAGATACATCGTCAAATATAAATACAGAATACGGTTTCGCTTCGTTTGGTTGCATAATGCTATCACTAGCGTTAAATTTGTAAAAATTAACATCAGACACATCAGATAGGATTTTATCCAGCAATTGATACTTTGGTTGATGTAGAGACTTTGAAAAAATATATAGGTTATTAAACCTTAATCCCTGCGGATTAGTGATCAAATTAAAGACAACATTGGTCTTTCCGCAGTTTGAGGGGCCACTTACTATACATCGAACAGTGTTTGGAAGTAAACTACCGTGTTTATCATTGTTGATTTTAACGTTATCCACAGTTAAATCATCTATGTTATTAATATTGAATCGATCTTTATGGTTAATAATCTCCATCCTGCTCAAAGGTTAACGATGAAATGAGTTGCTTGCATTAAACCAAGTCCTTTATAGGTATCCATGAATCCTCAGTTTTGTTAAACCCTAACCACCGCACTTTAACTGCGTCCTTTTTTCTTTGTAACACTTTTTCAACAAGATATACATCACCTACTGTTGACTTTAACATTTCATGTCCATAAAATGCACCTTGCAAGAAATCTCCTTTGTTATCTTTTAAGATATACGTTTCAGGTACAGTCGGTTGCACTTTATACACTGTAAAAACTTCATTCGTCCAATTGGGAAGGTATTTCTTGGTAAACACTCCCTTATATTTACTAATCCGTACTTTATCACTTACATTAAATTTTCTTGGCTGCATTTTTTCTACTTTAGGCTTTGTATTTTTCTTAATGCGTTTTAATACATCTTTTGCATTTCTTCTATTTACTTTGTTAGGTTTCATACCAATAGTTCTATGAAACCTGTTGTTATAATCATTTATTAATTGTGGTAAAACATCATACCATACGTAAGAACCTCTTTTTGAAAATTGTTTATACAGTGCTCCTTTTAAAGTTCTATTGAATCTTTCTACAATAGCTGCTTTTTTCTCTGAATTTGTAGAATAATGATTTATTTTATATTTATTCATTAACTGTGCAAAGTTTGTATTAAAGTATTCTGTTCCATCATCAGTTTGTAAATGTTTAATTTTGTTTTTATCTCTTTTTATGGCTATTTCCATGGCTTCTGTTACGCTTTTACCAGTCTTGTCCTTTAGAGGCAAAGCGTCTGCAACTTTTGTAAAACAATTAATAATTGTGAGTATATATTTGAATCCTTTGTTTATTCTGCTATGCGGTCGCATTTCAATTAAATCCGCTTGATATAGATCATTTATCCCTTTTATAACAGTATTTCTTCTTGGAAACTTTATTCTTGCAGGTTTGTGTAGTTCATTAATAATCTTCTCCTTCAGGTCTGACATGATGGTTTCACGAAGGCAGCTGATATGGTATTAAATATTCTTTGGTATAAATCTGCTTATATATATATAGTTCAAGGTCATTCAAAACTTGTGTAAAAAAGGGGAAACACAGCTTAACATTGCTGTGTTTCCCCTTTTTTTACGGAAAGGAAAAGGATAAAGGATCTAGGACGATGAAAAGGTTACTCGTCAATAGGGTTGAGGGAGTAGTGGCCGAATGGCAATGTGTTGATTTTGTCTGGAAGGCTTTGTCTTTTGTCGTCATTAAAGGATAGCGCCTTTTTAACTTCAGTCACGCTGTACAGCTGATGGTTAAAACTTCTGATGGTGTTGAATTTAGCTGTAATGATGTTATCCTCAAATAAGCATTGCTTGTAGTGTTCAAAATGCACTTTCTTCTTTAAATATAAACTCTTTACACCTTTAGCTTTCTTAATATAGCTATTCTTCTTTTTTTCTTCTTCTTCTTTTTCATTATAGAGTATCAAAGAATATAGTTTAGACATCAGTGCAACAATCTCTTCAAGTAGAACACCATTAGCCTCATCCTTGAATTTGCCTAGTACTTTTTTGTGTCTGCCATTGTCGTAGTTTGGATGATCTTTTGGATAATCGGAGAAATCAAAGTCGTTCTTGTAAATAAATGTACGTAAGTCTTTATACATGTCCAATGTTACTATGCGATATATGAAAGCGTCAGTGTCCATATATGTAATAGATATATTTTCTCTTCCGTAGAACGCCACCATTTTGTTGTAGTGAAAGTCGTACATGTGTGTTTTTGAGATGTCCAAGATTGACATGCCTATATACAAAGGACGATCCATCTTCACACTCGTCTTCTTCATGGACACTGCTACAAGTTTTTTATTAATAATTATAGATGTTCCAAAATTTGGCTGCTGTACAAGTTTCTGTAATTTTTTTGCGTCGGTAACAAGTTTAACATTTTTATGTCTTCTTTTGTTTTCCAATGTTTTTCCAAATATCGCATTATTCATTAATTTAAAGAAATCTTTTTGAAAGTCTGATGTAGCTGCTGCTCTTATGATGGTATTTGAATCAATGTAGGGTTTCAACCAGCATGATTGAGAAAATTCCAAAACCCTATTAATTTTTGTTAGACGCAGTCCTAATTCGATAGCTTGTTGAACCACCCAAAAGTGAGCCACGTAGCGTTGTTTATTATTTAATGTCATCAATAATTTGGGGTGTTTTCCAATTGGTGAAATTTCTGTTTTAGCAAGAAGTGGAAGGTCATAATGAAGATCATGTAAATTTTCTGGGTATTCAAAATCGCAATCCAAAATATATCCAGTGTCACCATGTTTCGGAATTTGTAAAATATCGCCAATAGAGTCGGGATTAATCCATTTAAAGTTATCAAAAGGAAGTGGGTTTGACATTGCCCATCCGTACAGGTTATTTGCATCGAAATATCCTAAATAGGTTGACGGTTTGGTTTCATCGTAATCGGGAAGGTATTTGTTGTTGGCTTTAACATGTCTGGTAACACTTTGGGTCAATCCGCCTCTTACTCCAGCTTCAACCATTAAAACCATGTCAATGTCTGTTAAAAGTTGGAGTTTGCATTTTGTTTCTTTTAACATGGCTTGCCAAGCTAATCCTTGTGAAGTATACGAATGTAGAGGGTCCAAACCGTATGCAGCAAAACAGGTGTTTCGAAATTCTTCCATTACATCACAAAGAAGAGTTACATCTAGTTTGACATAAAAGTCCGAGTAATCTCCTAAGGTCTTCATATCTAACTCGTTCCATACTCGACGTGCGTGTTGATAGTCCTCAAGTGATATTTCCGAATCATTAAGTTTGTTTTTGAAGTGTTCTGGTGGAGGTAGCGATGTTTCATCAAATCTATGCAGTCCATCGATGTAATCATAGGGGAAGACTCCTTTTCGAAGAACCAAATCCATTTTACTATTGGGTACAATTTTGCTTGTTTCTATCAAATCTGTTCTTCTTAGATTTTCAGATAATTTCATGAGGCTTGAAGGCATAAATCTAAATGAATCAACAAACCTTAATTTAATTTTACCCACCTTTTTTGAAAAGCTTATAAATTTTTCCATTGTCGTAGCCAAAACGTCTATTGCTCCATTATCTCTTCCTAGTTCGGGGATTATAAAGTGCGAATCATAACCACTCAGATTGTGCAGAACTACGGGGATGAAATATGGCAGTTTGTAGTTCAAGTTGCAAGCGTTACAGGCTGCACCTCTGTACGCTCCCGTAAGATGATCGTGGTCACGAACTTTAACGTTATCCAGTGTAAAGGTGTTATTACACAGATAACACGTTGTTGTTGAATCATAATGTTGAAGCTCTTCTTCTTCCATAGGTGACATGGGTACCTTTGTTCCATACAGTTCTTCTACCTTTGCAGCTATGTCATACAGATCATCGACAAAGTATTTGGCTGCTTCTTCACCGCGATAAATCTTTGGAGAAGATGATAGTCCATATTTTTGAAGATGGTCTTCAGTCAACGTGGATTTAATTAGTATGCAATAACTGTTTGGTGAATGAAGTTGGTATTTGCTTCTTCTTGTAACGTCCTCTTCTTGTTGTTCAAGTGGATGTAAAGAAGACTCGAAATCAGCGTAAACAGCAACAGGTACACGGTATTGTTGTATTACTTTGTCAAATTTTATCTGCGCTCTGCTAGGATGCGGCAATTTAATTCTTACTTCATAGTTTCCATTACATAATCGCTGGTGTTCTACTAGCCAATCTGACCCTCCCCTTCTTAGTTCTTTGTTCACGTGACAAAAACATCTTTTGCATATTGTCATTTTTTTCATGATTGGATAATTGTTTAGAAACAAGACTTTCAAATTTTTTGATATACACAAAGTGTGAAATATCGCCTTTAGTAATCAATAACAAATCGGTATGATCTCTGCGCTCATTTGGTGTTATACGTAAGGGGTACACATTGTTTGACGAATCCAATCCGAATAGGTTGACAGAAGCTGAAGGATTTTGTTTTTCAAATTTTGAAACGTCTGTTATAGCAACAGGGTAAGTTATCCCTTGAAAATTATATCTATGTTGTACTTCTTCATAATGGTGACTTGGTCTTACCGGATGGTCTGTTACATATTTGGCCAACATAGCATACTTAAAACACTCAGTATCTTGATTTTGTACGTTGACGCAGGATAAGGTATTTCTAATCTTTGTTGGTAGAGGGATGTAGCTACTTCCTCGAATTCCATAGCCGTGTTTGTGTACTCTTAAGTCTAGCCCTGTGATGCTTAACAAACTCCATCCAGAGCCTCTTCCTTCATGTTCTTGTATTTTCACCATTAGCTCATCAAAACATTCAGATACAGTTGAATCAATATCTGACGAGAACATAATAGTTCGGTTTTTTGTTAAGAAACCTCTCGGTGAGGTTTCATTTTGAATGTTTGTAAATAAAGTATTCAGTAATAGTCCAAATTTAATAAAATTTAATCTTTTTAATTCATTTTTCAGAGTTTTACTAACCAATCCTTTTGCGTTATTTAAAAATTCTTCAAGTTTCAATTTTGTATTGTCAATTTTAAAGTGGGTTACAACATTACCCGAAAGTGCTCGGGCGTGTAGTTCCACATTTACTGATGGTCCAGGCGCATAATGAATGACACTTGGTTTTGAAACTTCATTTTCTTCTTTTTCTTCATTTTCTTCTTTTTCTTCGTTGTGTTCTTCTTCATTTTGTTCTTCTTGATGTTTTGCTAATTGTTGGTCGATTGAATCTAATTCTTCTTCATTTGGTTCTTCTGTATTTGTATTGGTGTTATGTTTCGATTCTTTATGAATGGTTAAAAGCCATTCATCTCTGAAAGAAGCTTTACAAATATCGCAGCGATTCATAATGTAGGCGTGCTCTTCACAAGGGTCAACGCAATAATGAAAAAACACTGCAAATACACCTCTATTTATACCCTAGAAAAAGTGGTGGGGGTACGTTTTAGGTTAAGTTTAAGTTTGTAGCTGGAGGCTACAAAATTCTGTATTTGGGTCAAGGACATTGAGCATATTTGCCAAAACGGGGAATAGAGCAGTAAATGATTTCATTTTAAACCATAAACTGATCTATTCCCCGCTTTGTATTTAACAAGGACAATTTTCTACAACAGGAAAATTTAATATATTTTAAACTGGTAAATATTTTCTGTCTTGTAACTGGGTCAAGGTTATACAACGATATTACCAAAACGGGGAATAGAGCAGTAAGTAGTTCTCACTTTGACTACAAACTGATCTATTCCCCGCTCTGTATTTTAAGTTTGACAGTTGAATAGAAAAAAAACAACACTTAATCAGACTCATTTGATGAATCGGAATCAGTTGTATCAGAAGCATCGGAAAGAAATAGTCGTCGACGAATATGATATACCCCTCGTGCGCTATCTAAAAATAACCCATCCAAACTACTACTACTAGTGGTTGGAGTTTCATCATGTATTTCTTCAGAACAGAGAAGATGCAGATAGATTCTATAGGTTTCAGATTCCACGTCACTTAACGGTTCAATTTGTTCCATATATCCTGCTTCAAGATCATCACTGTCCATATCACTTAATAATTCAAGATCTTCCATTGCATCCATATTACTTAATAATTCAACATCTCCCAATTCGTCTTCATTTTCATCCTCACTTTCAATCACAATATGTTTTATATTTCCCACAATTGATTTTGCAGAAGGAAATATATTATCCTTTGGTGACATAGCTGCTATATATCCTAGTGCTAACACAAGTAGCAGAATGAGATAAGCACTGATGAAAAACCTCTTTTATACCCCCCGATTTAAGTGGTGGGGGTAATTAGTGATAGGGATGGGGTATTATTGTAACAATATATGAACAATTTAATACTAACAGAGTATAAAGTTTTGTAAGTGGGTCAAGGCCACCTTAAACTATTACCAGAACGGGGAATAGAGCAGTAAGTGATTCTCACTTTGACCACAAACTGATCTATTCCCCGTTCTGTCTTCCGCTGTTCAGTATTTCCAAAGACTCTTAGTTAGTTGAAGAAAGTTTTTCAATTTCTATTGCTAGCAATTCTTCAGGCAGTTGAAATGAAGTATTTTGTGACAACATTTCCAACATTTCAATGTATTTTATGGCGTGTGTTATAATAGAAAGTCTTGAAGCTTTTGGTTCAAGAAAAGGTACTTTTGTTCGTAATAAATTATAGGCTTCATTCAATATTGCAATCCTTCTTCTCTCTCTAGCACACCTTCTTTTCTCTCTATCATTCTCCTCCTTGCCTTTAGCATCTAAGTTAGACGATCCTCCTGGGCTATCCATAGTTGAATAATAACTATACCCTGAAGCCGACTGCCTTATATCTGTTTACCCCCACCCTTTTACCCCCACCCTTTTACAATGAATATAGCTGGTTCGATGTCTTGTTCGGGAAAAGTCGCTAACTTAACGTGTAGTGTAATAAAGACACAAGACAAACCCCTATTGCAATAATCGGTAAATTTCTCTCTTCAAAAGGATTGGTGATGACCTCTAGCCTATGTGACCCTAGTTTTATTGTAGGAAATAAATATATCTTCCAATATCTTACCAAACAAAACTTTTCTAAGTCCCGAAACCCGCGCCTATCTAGGTCAAGGTCGTTTTAAGATTATAAAAAAAAAAGTGTGGACAACCTATTTACCTTCTGCAGCATGCTACAGAATTTAAATAGGTTGTCCACACTTTTTTTAATTTGGAAAAGAAACAAATATTTACTTAAATTTGGAAGATAGGTTTTTGAACTTTGATTTTACGGTAATGATTTCCACACAGTGACTCCCTTTTCGTTTCGAATTAAATAGTCTCGTCTGGTAGGGTTTTCAGGGTGGAACATACCCTTAGGTAATGCTAAATAGAACAGTTGGTCTGCGCATTTTAGAATCACCTTTAGAAAACCTTTCTTTTTAACAAAAAAGTAACGTTCGTTTTTACGAAGCCTATTAATTCGAAGTTTTTTGGGGTTCACTGTTGATATTGGTGAAGATCGAGAAACGCTAGTCTTATGTTTCAGTTTTAAATGATACCCGCATATTTCCTCATTTGAAACACAAGACCTGTGACAGCGTTCACCTTTCTTCGGACCTTTTTTGAAGATATATATACATTGACATTTTAATTGTTTTAAATTCTCAGAAGGAGATTGCGGGTTATTAAAAATTACAGACGGACGTGTAGAAGAGCCTGATGTAGAAGGTGGGTTCTCATCTCTGATTGGCTTCGGCTCCAGTGGAAGAATGTCTGCCAGCGCCTGCTGAAGAATGGAAGGAGCTGGTGAAGCCAGAGATGAAGTAAGTGGTAATTGTCCAACCTTCCTCGGCGATGTAGATAATTTGGAAGAACTTGAACTAGCCGGAGAAGGTGGGCGAGAAGTAGCCGGAGAGGATGGAGAAGATGACGATAAAGACGAAGAAGAAGATGAAGACGATGAAGAAGATGAAGAAGCAGACGGGGGAGCAACAGGGTTTGCTTGAAGTGGTGGCGATACGTCAAGAGCTGGCATCGAACGTGGTGCTGGCTCCGCAGGAACAACGCATGCCAGCATCAACGCCTGCCGAAGGATGGAAGGAGCTGGCGGAGCAGATGGAGAATGTTCAACCTTCCTCGGTGAAGATTGTTTCCTACGGCTGGACATGTCGGAAACTGAACTGCGCTCGAAAAGTGTAAGCAGCAGAATGATTTTACCACTGGTGGAAGCCCTCCTATATACCCGTTTTCCGAGGGGGGGGTGTGTTAGTGATAGGGAAGGGGTATTATTGTAAGAGTAAATGTTTTTACCAAACAATAATTTTCTCTAAGTCCCGAAGTGGGTCAAGGTCATCTGAACATGTTGCCAAAACGGGGAATAGAGCAGTAAGTGATTCTCACTTGGACCACAAACTGCTCTATTCCCCGCTCTGTATTAGGAGAAGAGGACTAGTTTAAAGCTCGCAATTATAGGCAATAAACCTGATAACGGAACACTAACCTCTCCCCCGAAAAATTATTCACCCAACAAACAAACGATATGGTCAGTTTACAACAGTCGCGCACTCTGAAACCGCAAGGACGTTCATCACTGTCTAGGCGTCAGAGTACTACGAACCGAAGTACAATAATACCTGACCAAGGTCCCCTTAAGTTTATTTCCCCGAAGATGTATCCCCCAAGATAAGCAAAATGGTCAGTTAACAACAGTCGCGCACTCTGAAACCGCAAGGACGTTCATCACTGTGTAGGCGTCAGAGTTTTACGAACCGAAGTCCAATAATACCTGACTAAGGTCCCCTTAAATTTATTTCCCCGAAGTTGTATCCCCCAAGATAAGCAATATGGCCAGTTTACAACAGTCGCGCACTTTGAAACCGCAAGGACGTTCATCACTGTGTAGGCGCCAGAGTACTATGAACCGAAGTACAATAATCACCTGACCAAGATCCCCTTAAATTTTACAGATATTTAAACAAGATTCCCTTAAATTTTACAAATATTTAACCAAGATCCCTTTAGATTTAACCAAGATAAGCAAACTAACTGAATCTGTTTCTCGTGAGTGAGGGCTAAGATAGGTAAAAAAAGTCATCCGGTTTTCATGCCGTAATGACTCAAGGTCGGTTTTCGTGCCGTACCATTTGTAAGGGGTTAGGAAAGGTGTTTATTTGAGAAACATAATCCCCCCTGAGATATTTAAAGACATAAGGTCGGTTTTCGTGCCATACCTTTTTGAATGGGAGCGTGAAAGAAAAGTACATATTTCATTAGAAAATAAAAACACTTCAAAGACACATTAAAACCAACACCGAACTAACTACAGTTAAACTAACTACATTTACTAGCAGCAAACTACAAGCGTTATTCTAACATGCTTAATAATAAACAGACATGCCTTAAGCTAAGGTAGCATCTCTAATATACAGTGGTACCAACTCTATACTAGAGATACTATTGCGGACAGCGCGGGCAAACAGCTAGCTAGGCTGTCGGCCTGCGACTGCGAACCCTCTGCGGGCTGCTCCCGCTTTTATAGGAATATATCATGGTGGGGGGGCAAGGACTTCGACAGTAGTTTGTTCCAAAACTGTATCGCATTCTCTGAATTGCTCCGGTCCGGTAACTGGGTCAAGGACACGTTACAATATTTTGTAAAATAGCAAAGGTGTTACCTTTGCCATTTTACTTTGGAAGCAAGCTGTACTACGTTTAAACAAGGGAGACTATTATCCGTTTTACATAAAACTCCTTGCACGATCTTTTGATAATATGGAAAAGATTAATGCCGGAGGGCGATTCCCATTCCACCAAAATACAATGCATATCATTTCTATGCAACGGTCTCAGCTCTATCTTTACTTTTAATTTAATGCCTCGGAACTCATAAGTAAGGATGGACAGAAAGGCTTCTGAAATAGCAAGCTCGGAAGGAACAAGCCAAGTGTTTACACCTACAGCTTCCATAGCGATATGATGATTTTTACCACGCTGTTGCAGTATATAAAACATTTCCCCCTCCAGTTTTTATTTTTAATACAACATTTTTGTGTCAACCTTGTCCGCATGAAATATCTCTAAGTCCACATTTCTTCCAATATTTGATCAAACGACGGTTTTTCTAAGTCCTGTCAGTAGGTCAAGGTCATCTGACATAATGCCAAAGCGGGGAATAGAGCATAACATACTGCTCTATTCCCCGCTCTGTATTGGGGAAGGGGACAAAAGACAACAAACAAGAGACTGATTTTAAACAAGAGACTGATTTTATATTTCACAAACGTTTCTCATGGGTGAGATAGGTGGTGTCAACCGGTTTTCATGGCCGTATTGATCTTATTGACAAGGCCGGTTTTCAGGGCCGAACCTTATTGTCAGGGGGTTAGGAAAAGGATGAGAAACAAGATACATTACTTTGAAAATAAAGACTTTACCAGCAACTATGTAAAAGAAACAAATTAATCAGTTAACGTTACTTTTACAAAAACAGCCGAGGTCGGTTTTGCAAAGGTCAACAGTATCACTGAAACCCGGTGGGACGTAGACCCAAACACCCGGCGTCAGGCTGCTGCGAACCCAAGTTTTGACCAAGGTTGTTGAGGGACCTGTAGGGCCGGGAGTACATATGTTATTAGTAAATAAAACACTTCAAACCGATACCACACACTAACATATATATTAGACTAACTACATTACTTAGCAGCAAACTACAAGCGTTATCTAACATGCTTAAACAAACTAACTAAACATGCAAGGGCGCGGATCTCTTAATTGCGCGTCGGGCCCAACGCACACTTAACAGACCTACGCTGCAGCAGAGTGCAACCCACTGGGACGTATATCCAAACAACGGGCGGCAAGCTACTGCGACGAGACTGCGGACTGCTCCCGCTTATAAAGGCAAAGTGACGTCACCGAAGCGGAAGGGGGAGGTCGAAGGGGGGGTGACCTTGAACATGACCCAAATCGGGGGGGGTCCGTCAAGGGGGGGGGTCCGCCCCCTCGAGGGGGGGGGTTGACGTAACCAGTCCTCAGCTTTCTACCCATGTATGGATAGGGCAAGGTTTCACTTTACAACCTGCTTCACTCTGTCTGCCGCCTCATTCCGGCTTTGGTTTCCAACCAGTACACACGTGCTCTATCCAACTCTATCTTATCCATTTTCTCTTCCATCCTATTTACACCATGTCTTCTCCTCTGACTCCCGAAAAACTCCAGCGCTTAAAGGAATCTTTGAAGAGGTCGACGGAAAGAAGGAGCGGGTTTAAGAGACCTTCAACTTTGAAGTCTCTCAAACGGAATCTCCGTGGCCATCCGCTGTATTTTGAACAACGACCCTCGACTCAGCCTCGGCCTTCTACATCGGCTCAGCCTCGGCCTTCTACATCGGCGGCTCAACCTTCGTCTCCAACACCGACTGTCGATGAGGTGATGCAACGGACAAGGGTGATGGGGCTGAACGACTTGGTGACGCCGTTTGAAGTCTCCAAGGTCGAGTTTCGAAATCTGAAGCGGATGACTGAGTATAAATATGTGGCAACCAACGGGGACCACGTGTTCCTGTTTCAACACACCGTCCACTACATCGAGGTGCGTCTGCCGCAGTCTCTCCCACCGCCACCCCCTCTGATACCCGACACACAGGAGTTATTCTTAACCAGAAAAGATGGGAGGGTAAAGTGGGTTTTGAAGAATAAAGTTTGAACCGATCCTTATCCCGACCATCCCTATCCCGACCAACCTTCAGCACGCAAACGGTCCTTTTCAGGACCACCCTAAGCATTTCAAGTTAGGGACTTGGCCTGTACATAGGCAGGAGATTTTGTTTGTGCAGCCCACTTTGTGAAAATTTCTAAGTCCCAAAGTCCTTGAACTCGACCTTGACCTTGAACATGACCCATGTTGGGGGGGGGGTACAAAGTTTTTCCAAAGTATGTCATGTGGGTACTCAAATTACGCGAATCGGTCAGACGAACAAGGAGGTGCAAACAGAATTTTGATCCGGCCAAGGGTATAGTAGCAGAAGCAAAAAAAACTACAAAGTTTGTCCAAAGTATGTCATGTGGGTACTCAAATTACACGAATTGATCAGACGAACGAGATGGTGCAAACAGAATTCAGATCCGACCAACGGTATAGCAGAAATAGCGAAAAAACCAATGTTTTCAAGGTTACATACTAATAGCTTCTTTATTATTGGGTTAAAGTATAGCGAGTGGGTACTCAAATTACGCGGGTTAATCAGCCGAACAAGATGGTGCAAACAGAATTCAGATCCGACAAACGGTATAGCAGAAATAGCGAAAAAAACAATGTTTTCAAGGTTACATACTAATAACTTCTTTATTATTGGGTTAAAGTATAGCGAGTGGGTACTCAAATTACGCGGGTTAATCAGACGAACAAGATGGTACGAATAGAATTCAGATCCGACTGAGAGTAGGGAAGAAAAGCGCGAAAACAACACTTTCAAGGCCTGACATAAATAAATACTTTGTTTATGGATTAAACTACGACAAGTTATTTATAGTTTAAAGTATACCGAGGTAACGTTGTGGTGCGGGTAGGTCGGGTGGGTATCATACACGCTAGCGCTATATCATTATACTTTCAGCTCTTGCAGGATTAACATCTACCTATAGAGTTTGCGTTATTCTAAAGATGTCACAGTTTTACAGAAATATGACGAAGGTGTCCTTCAACAGTCCGCCTGCCACCACCTTCTACTTCTCCGACTGTGAAGATAGAAGGTCTACGTTGTTAGTGGATTGTGAGCGATTTCGCCGTAGAATACTCCAGGCTGAAACATTCTTAGCAAGTTGTCTGCTACGCAAGATACATCATATGAGTACATGCAATAAATTAGATCACAGTGACTGTTATGATTGCGTAAAAACAGTGTCGAGCAAGAATTGTTAATGTTTTCAGTTACGGAGCTCCGATCCTCACAGAGTCAGAGCTAGACCCTAACTAATGCATGTCCCGTAGTTATTGTGCGATGTGAAAACTTGGTGGGGGAAACTGGTGTGGTGGGGGGTAAAGGCGAGTGTCTATCCTACATGCTTGTATTACTTCATTATACCTGCGGCTCTTGCATAGTTCACATGGATTCGCAAATACAAGGCACTACTGTTTCTTCCACATGTTCTTCTTTTAATATTGAGCAAGCTGACAATACAAATGATGAAATACAAGTACATGAAGTTTCTAGCACAATATCTTCTGATGCAGAAGCAATAATGGCATCCCTAATAGGGTTTGACTAATGATGGTGGATGTAGTAGCAACCATCTGCCTCGCACCAGCTGCCACCTGCCGCCTGCCATCTGCCGTCCGCCATCTGCTCCGCCCCACCACACTTTTACCCCCACCATTTTGTTTGATACCAAAACGCTAGCTAGCGAATAGTCAGTACACCTCCGGCTCTTGACTAGTGTACATCGAGCTCTCTGTTAAAATGTCCATCGAAATTAGGTGTATTCATTATGACTCTATTCATCTGGCGACTTTCCAAGACCTCGAGGTTTTTAATGAAGAGTTAAGACTTCTCATTGCGTCCGGTTACGATTTATCTTTGGAACTTTACGCATCAAAAAACAACATGGACTCTGCGCAGGAATCGAAGTATCTACCGTCTTTCATCAGAAAGCGAAGTGATGGCCGCAACTCGTCCGGATCAACAACATCGATGACAACGAACAACGGGGAACTATTGTAAACATGAATTATTGTAAATAAAATAAAGTAATATTTGTAATAGTACTACCTCGCACTCGTATCGTCCGATTGCTTCATTCGATTGTTTCATTCGATATTTCTTATCGATTAAACTATCGAATCACAATCAGATTTTACGCGTGCGAGGTAGTACTTTTTTAAAATTACCTCCCCGTGACCTTGAACTTTAAACTTTCCCTCATTACGGCACAAAACCGCCTACGTCACTGGCTCAGCCTCAGATGACGTCTTTCATGACTCAGCGCATCCGGTCACGTGACCGGATGACGTCACTTCCGGTCCAAAACCGGCAAACCCACACTACTGTCCCACGACTTCCACCACTAAACCGGCGACACCGTCACCTGCCCAACTACCACACAACTCACACCATCGGACTTAAATACACTAATAACACTCATGACAAACCTAAACAATAAAATCAATAATCAAATGCCGAGATTATCAACAAAATCGATGAGTCAAACGGTAAAATCACTTATTAACAAACGGTAGAATTATTTTTTCATTAGCCTTGCGTGCGTCGAGGCATAACCTTATCTCGCCAATTTTTTTAATAACGGGTATGATTGGGTTAATGAACGTACCTTTGCTTCTCTCTATCACGTTTAACGCCTCCATTCGATCAATTTCTTTTTGAACTTTACCTTGATACTGTTGTGGGACAGGGTACGAAGTGGTTTTGAAAAACTTGGGTTGTCTACACGTAGTTCGTACGTATACTTATTGCATACTCATGGCTGATCGGAAAAAACAGGTTTGTATTTATTTAATAAACTTCTTAATGTTTTACGTTCTCCTTCTATAATGTACGTATTTGTTGCTAGGGAAATATCTATCTCTTCTTTAGTTAACATCTTATCGTCTAATGGATCTATTTTTCTGCTGTTGAAGTTATTTACTGTGCTGTTATATTCATTATATATTAAATTATCGTGATATTCATCAAACGTCTTATCATTAAAATTACCATTATCTAGCCTAAGGCTATTATTAATTATTATGTGACATATTTGTCCCTCTTGATTGCACATACAAAACTTCAAATTAACATTGTTATTATTTATTTGCATAGTTAATTCATTTGTGATGAATTCAAATCCATCTTAAGATTAGACAATATATCTACTCCCAATATTATAGGTTTTATTAGATTCGGCACAATAAGATATTCTATTAACATTGTGTGTTCCGCAATTGTGGTAGGAACGTAAATAATTCTTGAAACACGTTTCGTTCGTTCATTTGTAGCAGTTTTAATTACCGTATAAGTGACTGGAAATTCTTCAAAGGGTGAGATTTTGGATTTATTTTCATTAAACCAGGATTCTGAAATACAGGTTAATACAGGTTAAGGTGGCTCTAAAGGTCCGTGGCCACAGTGGAGTACAACGATCTGTGTCCTACAAAGCTCCACGTAGTTTCAATTTTCACAAGTGGCCGCGCTAGGCGAGCCACCCTCTAAACCGGTTTTTCGCATTACTGCCAACCGAAAGGGAATCCGGATTCGTGGGGAAGTTGAACGAACATCGGTAACTCCCGATGCCGCCAGTGGCAGGAGGCAGGCTGAAGTCTTGGCTGTCACCTCACTGCTTCTATATTCTTTTAAAATTCTCTTTGAGAATCTCACTTTGGATTTAGCCCCGAACTCAAAATGTTTGTCACGACCATTTTGCATGAATAACAAATGTATAAACATTAAAATGTATGAATGCATAGAAAATTCATGTAGTTCTTACGTAGTTGTCAATAAAAATGTCCGTAGGATATAAAATGTACCCTCTATGATAAAACATGTGAGATTATTTAAAGATTAAGAATAGATCCAAGAACAAATAATAGTTGTGAAATTCGATTATATAAATAATAGTTGTAAAAACTTAAGATATTATATAACTTAATTTCGTAATAGTACACAACATGTAAACGTTGCAATTGTGTAATATTATGGAATCATTACTCAGATAAATCGTTATCAATCACGTTTTATAAGGGATGAAGAAAAACAAGTTGTAAAGTAAGAACCCGACTGTATTGCACATAGGTTTTGTATACAGTGTACTGTAATATGCTACAGAATTTCTGGGATTAGGTTAGACTGCAACATTTTAACTGTTAATAAAAACATGAAAAGTAGCCGGATGTAACAATCACTAATAAACATTGAATTGGTTATAGTTTATGGTTTTAAAGATAAAAATTGGCACTAAGATACAAAATACTTCGTTTGAAATTAAAGACATTTCAGTAATAAAAAGGAAAATTATATCAATTAAAATAAAATGGTAATAATCAGTACCGGCTGTAGGGCAGTGCGAGCCGTGCTCCAGCACGGCGCGGCACATTTTTTTGGGGGGTGGGGGGAAACGCTAGGCGCTCATGACGGGTCGCGGGGTGCGGGTGGAGTGCGTAATCCGTAGTTGTAAAATAAATAAATTGTAAATATGTAATATTAACCCGGCTGATTTTGTTAATTTTTTGTATATTAGTATTTTTAAGTTGTTGAAAGGCATTATTGGGAAGAAAGTTGTGTATTCACCATGTTGCACCTTCATTATATTTAAACATTAAATTTACATATCAGATAACAAATCCTCCGCTCCCCTCAATTCCAAATTGAGAAGTTGTTTTGACCTTTATCGATTTGTGACAACTTCAGGGTATTCTGATTCGTACCGTATTGAGAGTGTGCTGGATAAAACTTGCATTACTTTGAAAGAAAATTGCAATGTTAAAATACCAAGTTACATGATGCAACTAATTGTTTTAACCGGCTCTCTTAGATTATTTTAACGTACTTCCTAGATGAGGAAAAATATGGTTTGGGGATTGGAGAGTATTCAACTGGGGTTTCATTTTTAATTGAAGTTGTAATGATTCGAGTTTAATATTGCTATTATATGTAATAAGGGAGAAAATATGATGCGCCCCCATCCGATTTTGGCGCCCCTTTCGATCGTTACTTGTAAGGTCTACGGTTTTGTGAGAATGAAAAAACATTCTTTTGACCAGACAAAATTATTTAGTATTTTTGGTCCAGGGACTCTTTTTTCGTGTTACACTATGTCTATACATGCGAGGGGAGAAAGTAAAACATAGATAATATGATAAAAGGGATAAAGTATGACAATATGATTCATATCATCGTCTGCAATCCGCTTCCGCATTATTATCACTAGTAAATAGAAATAAAACATCTTGAGTATGATAACAGACTATGGTTTATTATTATCATCTGTTATAATAATCATGATCCAAACGCTTCCATCCTCATTCCTTGAGGTTTCCACATGACTAAATGGCAATATTTCTGCCTTTTTACACACTGGGGGTATTTTCACTGTCACAAAGATCAACTGATGAACTGAAGGTTTGCGGACAAGGAAAATGCTGTAGGGGATGATCTTCCAGGAAGTGAGGTGATGCACTCCCACGCTTGGTCGAGGGGCGCCTCGTCACTTCTCGGCTCAGTGCTCTTGGAAATCGGCGCGGCCGCCGGCCGCGCCGCGTTATACAAGTATTTTAAAACCACACACACTTTGAAAATGACATGAAACAGATTGTGATGAAGTTGGTTAAAGCCACGTTGTACCTACGCCGAGTTACAATTATGATTGTTAATGAGAAACTTCTTACTATACGGTTAACGAAAACCAATATAAAACGGATTGCACTTGGTAACGTTAAATATAATTGTTACTATTTCTATCAACTGTAAACATTAATAACTAGAACAATCTTAATTTTTGTAGAAAAAATATTGTTTAAGGAAGGATTAATTTTATTCAAATTGTTGGTGTATTAAAGTATATTAGGTTTAATCATTTAATTATATGATATTGATCACATTCTTGAACGGTAAAAAGCCCAGATAATGTCATTTGAAATTTGATTTAGCTATATCATCAAGAAGGACGGTATGTGACGACGGGCAAATATTGTGTCTTTAGAGTAGTTTGAAGCAAGGACAAAGAGGACCTTTCTGGGGAATTACGTCCGTCCGATAGCCCAATAGGTAGAGAAACAGAGGTTGGCGACACTGACGAATGTCTCATTGGCGGTGGTAGTTCCATCGCCGCTCGCCAGAGCGTCCTCTGTACGGGGGTGTTTTGCGAAGCGCTTTTCAGAAACAACCCTCACAAATTACTCGATTTATGAGATAAATATTGGTTTTTATGAAATCCTGGCTAGCGGGGAATGATCTTGAATAACTAATACGGGTTTTAAAACAGAAAAACTTTCTAATTTGATCTTAACTGTTTGACATTTACGTAGTAGAAAATGGTCAATTTTCACTGAGTTTAACCCCGAATAAAATATGTATAACAATAACTTAAAACCTTAAAATAACTTTGTTAACCTAGTTAATTTCATGAGAAACATTTTATCGTTCACTGGAGGTCGCTAGGTTCTTTAATAACCTCAGAATTTGAGTAATACGAAGGTGTGTTTTTCAGCCGTTTGGCGAAGGTTTAGAGCCCTCTTAACATCTTGAAAAAATCGAATAAAGGGTTTAAAACAACACTGGTAACTTTTTTTGAAAATTGAAAAATGTAATTTGTTGGCTGTTCTGATGCTTCTGGTTATATTTAAATTGACTATTAGGATGGCAATGTTGTACATTATGAGGTTAGGAGGAGGTATAATCAGGATAACAAGTTGGTAAAGGGGTATTGGGGATGATAAATAACTACATCAATATATGAAAACAGCCTTTTCCAGTGTGAAATCCCCATAAGACAACGTAGTACTGTGTTAAGACAATTGACATTTTCTTTAATAAGTCGGTAAATATTTGTGCTAGAATGATGAGAGAGGGCTTAAAACTTTCGCCTTACTACTCTCCGCCTTTTTATTTCCATTAATTTTACATTGGGAGCTTTTCTGACCCTTTTTGGGCCAAAAAACTCAAAATTTGAAAAATTAAAATCTCCAAAAAAGGGGGGTTGGAGTTGTCCGATTATATGTAAATATATATGTTAGCGACACCCCAAAACGTGTTCAGGGGGTCACGTTAGGAACTTCTATGGTGGTCCCCGAGCTTAAGTTTCACCTTGCTAATAGTTCACTTTTCCATAGGAAATTCACTAATAATGAAAACAAACCTCAAAACTGGGAAGGAAGGGAGGAGTACAAACTGATAACAGTACACCTGTTCTGAGCGTGGTAAAAAGATTTCTTCCGGGGGAACCAAAAAAATCATCAAAACCGACCAAGATTCTATCGGTTCCGGGAATTTATTAGGCTGAAGTTTGCAATCAGAAACAGCAAAGTTTGCTGTTAAAGTTATTTTTGTTTTTGACGAAACTAATGTTTTATGAATATATATTTCTGATTATTGTTTCTAATGTGTAACACGTTTTTCAGTTATACAAACTCTATCTTCGAGTATTTGGTCTTTAAGGTTTTTTGTAGCTATAAAGGTTAATTTTTCTGATATATTGAATCTTATCTTCTAAAAGTGTTCTGATCACCTAAGTTTGATACCAGTTACTCCAAAAACTGAAGTTGGCTGTAAACATGTAAACATGAAATGTAGATGTTTAATCAATTAACCACGACGAAAACACAACTAATCTGTATTGACGAGAAGTATTTTTAATTCTTAACATTGTCTACTCCATCTCCAATGCCCCGAAATGGCTCAGTTAACAAATAAGAACTTGATTGAAATTATACTAAACAGAGACGGAACTATTAACTATATTTTTCAAAGTAAGGACCTTACAGTACCGAAGGAAGGGGGCGCCAAAATCTGAGGGGGCGTATCATATTTTCCCCTCTTATTAAATATAATAGCAATATAAAACTCGAATCATTTTAACTTCAGTTAAAGATGAAATGCCGACTCAATACTCTTCAATCCCCAAACCATATATTTCCTCAGCTAAGAAGTAGTTTAAAATAATCGAAGATGGCGGATTAAATTAATTAGTTGAATCGTGTAACTTGATATTTTAACATTTCAATTTTCATTCATCGTATTGCGAGTTTTATTCACACTCTCAATGTCACAAAACGACAGAGGTCAAAACAACTTTTCGATTCGGAATAGAGGGGAGCGGAGATTGTGATTATCTGATTTGTGAATTTAATATTTTAAGTATAATGAATGTGCAGCATGGTGAATGCACAACATACTTCCCAATAATGCCTTTAACAATTTATAATACTAATATACAACAAATTTACAAAATTAGTCGGATTTATATTTTTTCAGATACTTTATTTTAGCGCTACGGACTACGCCCCTAATCCCACACACAACCCATGGCCCGTCATGAGCGCCGAGTGCCGCCCCCCCAAAAGCGCCGCGCCCCGCGCGCCCCGTGCTGGAGCACGGCTCGCACTGCCCTAGAGCCGGTACTGTCTGTAGCAAAAGAATTGACTGAGTATGGGACGAGTGACCCCAGGTGATTAGTCCATATGTTATTGCATGTGGGATTGAAAAAGTCCAAAATAGGCTAATCTCAGATATTCAGAGTTAACAAGGGGTTTTAACTTCCAAAAGAGATAAATTACCCTTGACAATTTTTGCTAAGATTGCCCACATGTATTTTCCAGTTTAATTTACAATCCAGATGGATACCCAAAAGTTTGACTACTTGGTCAGAATTTTTTTGTGAAAGAGAGAAGTTAATACTTTGTGTTTTTGTGTCATTACAGATTAATTTATTAGCTAAAAACCATTCTAAAACAAGGTTTTGAGAATTTTTAATGACATGTGAAAGAGTGGCTGGATCATTACTGTTTGCAAAAATTGTTGTATCATCAGCATAAATTACGCAATCTACAGGCAAATTACGAGGAAGATCATTTATTGCAATGATGAAGAGAAAGGGACCAAGAACCGAGCCCTGTGGAACGCCTGCCTTAACTGGTGTCACTGAGGAATTTGAACCCTTAACACTTACAAACTGTTCTCTCTTGGTCAAATATGATTTTAAAATCTCAATTGAGTTGTTTTTTATTCCATAAAATTCAAGTTTCTTTAGCAGTATATCAAAGGGTATGCAGTCAAATGCTTTTGTAAGGTCAAAAAGGAGCATAGAGACAGACTCTCTATTTTCAAAAGCATTAATAATTGAATCCACTATACCAGAGACAGCCATTGATAGTGGTGGACCTACCAGCCCTGAACCCAAATTGGATGGGAGTCTGTAATCAGTTTATTACCTTCAAAAAATGTATTAAGCTGTCTTAAAATGAGAGATTCGAAAACCTTTGAGAAAATAGGCACAATTGAAATTGGGCGATAATTCTGACACTTTGTTTTATCAACTTTCTTATAGACAGGGATAATCTTTGAAATTTTAAGTTGATCTGGAAAATATCCTGCAAAAAGACACTTATTGAAAATGAAAGAAAGCGGTATACTAATCAGGTGGATGGTTTTCCTAATTATGCAGTTTGAAAGCCAGTAATGGTCCATAGCTTTGGAATTTGAAAATTTAGAAACCAGAGTATTTACCTCTGTGTGTGTAATGGGCCGCCAAAAAAAATGTGTGTTAGGAGGGTTAGCCCCTAGCAGATCCTCCGCTGAGTGGCCAGTGCGATTTTGGGTGAGCACTTTTTCGCCTACAAAATTTAGAGGTTGTTTGGTCGATATCGAACAGACGATACCGAAACGTTTCATCAACCGATTGTTCGTTCATTCTACTGGATGATTTGAGATAGCCGACTGCCGAGAAGTTAAACTTGGAAATGGAAACCACTGTGGAAGTTCTAAGCTGATTCGACTAGGGCCTGTTGAAGTATAAGTTTGGACAATTTGAAATTGAAATACCTTACATCCACTTAATATGGCAAAAGATATACCCAATTTAAATAAACTTTGTAATGCTAAGTTAAGTAATGTATACAAGTTCTTAACAGATAAGATGCCTTTAAATTTACAAATTGGTTGCAATCATAAATACAAAGACCCCGAGGTAGGGTTAAGATAATTAATCGGTCTCTCTAAATTACTTGTGATAAGAGAAAAATTGTTCATAAATTAAACTAGTATGAAATAAAACCCATTCCTTTGCCCAAGTAATAGGCTTAATTATAGCTAAGGACTTGAAAGGCTCAGTTATTATGAGTTATATTAACTTTCCATATCCATAATTTAACGTACCTAAAAACTCTTAAACTCCTATAAACCTATAAACTCCTATAAAATCTTTGAACGTTTCAGCTTTATAAAATCTACTAGCGCTACTCATTTTGTATTCCAACAACCACCATTTTCCTTTCAACTTCGAAAACCAACTTCTATCTACTATCACAGTCTACTATACAGTATAGTAGACTGTGCTACTATCGTAGTCAACATTCAATCGATAAAACAACCGGTTGGTAAAATTGTTCGATATCGACCAAACAACCTCTAAATTTTGTAGGCGAAAAAGTGCTCACCGCGATTTTGACCTACTAGTTTGGTCAGTTCTTTCACAGAGTCTGAAAAATATCTATTAAGGTCATCTGGGTCAAGTGTAACTTCATTTGTGCGTGTAGTGGTGTTATCCTGTGAGATTATGTCCCAGGCGGCTTTACATTTATTTTTTGACTTTTCTATGTAAGATTCACAGGCACTTTTTTTGCAGAAATGAGTTCCTTTCTATATTTTTTCTTTAAAGCCAAATATATGCTGTAAGCAGCTTGAGCCTTCACATGATCAGAACCTACTATATTCTTATAAACATTGCGATAGGCTAACATGTTTTCTCTACTTTCTGTCAGATTCTGATTAAGGTGGCTCTAAAGGTCCGTGGCCACAGTGGAGTACAACGATCTGTGTCCTACAAAGCTCCACGTAGTTTCAATTTTCACAAGTGGCCGCGCTAGGCGAGCCACCCTCTAAACCGGTTTTTCGCATTACTGCCAACCGAAAGGGAATCCGGATTCGTGGGGAAGTTGAACGAACATCGGTAACTCCCGATGCCGCCAGTGGCAGGAGGCAGGCTGAAGTCTTGGCTGTCACCTCACTGCTTCTATATTCTTTTAAAATTCTCTTTGAGAATCTCACTTTGGATTTAGCCCCGAACTCAAAATGTTTGTCACGACCATTTTGCATGAATAACAAATGTATAAACATTAAAATGTATGAATGCATAGAAAATTCATGTAGTTCTTACGTAGTTGTCAATAAAAATGTCCGTAGGATATAAAATGTACCCTCTATGATAAAACATGTGAGATTATTTAAAGATTAAGAATAGATCCAAGAACAAATAATAGTTGTAAAAACTTAAGATATTATATAACTTAATTTCGGAATAGTACACAACATTTAAACGTTGCAATTGTGTAATATTATGGAATCATTACTCAGATAAATCGTTATCAATCACGTTTTATAAGGGATGAAGAAAAACAAGTTGTAAAGTAAGAACCCGACTGTATTGCACATAGGTTTTGTATACAGTGTACTGTAATATGCTACAGAATTTCTGGGATTAGGTTAGACTGCAACATTTTAACTGTTAATAAAAACATGAAAAGTAGCCCGATGTAACAATCACTAATAAACATTGAATTGGTTATAGTTTATGGTTTTAAAGATAAAAATTGGCACTAAGATACAAAATACTTCGTTTGAAATTAAAGACATTTCAGTAATAAAAAGGAAAATTATATCAATTAAAATAAAATGGTAATAATCAGTACCGGCTGTAGGGCAGTGCGAGCCGTGCTCCAGCACGGCGCGGCACATTTTTTTGGGGGGTGGGGGGAAACGCTAGGCGCTCATGACGGGTCGCGGGGTGCGGGTGGAGTGCGTAATCCGTAGTTGTAAAATAAATAAATTGTAAATATGTAATATTAACCCGGCTGATTTTGTTAATTTTTTGTATATTAGTATTTTTAAGTTGTTGAAAGGCATTATTGGGAAGAAAGTTGTGTATTCACCATGTTGCACCTTCATTATATTTAAACATTAAATTTACATATCAGATAACAAATCCTCCGCTCCCCTCAATTCCAAATTGAGAAGTTGTTTTGACCTTTATCGATTTGTGACAACTTCAGGGTATTCTGATTGGTACCGTATTGAGAGTGTGCTGGATAAAACTTGCATTACTTTGAAAGAAAATTGCAATGTTAAAATACCAAGTTACATGATGCAACTAATTGTTTTAACCGGCTCTCTTAGATTATTTTAACGTACTTCCTAGATGAGGAAAAATATGGTTTGGGGATTGGAGAGTATTCAACTGGGGTTTCATTTTTAATTGAAGTTGTAATGATTCGAGTTTAATATTGCTATTATATGTAATAAGGGAGAAAATATGATGCGCCCCCATCCGATTTTGGCGCCCCTTTCGATCGTTACTTGTAAGGTCTACGGTTTTGCGAGAATGAAAAAACATTCTTTTGACCAGACAAAATTATTTAGTATTTTTGGTCCAGGGACTCTTTTTTCGTATTACACTATGTCTATACATGCGAGGGGAGAAAGTAAAACATAGATAATATGATAAAAGGGATAAAGTATGACAATATGATTCATATCATCGTCTGCAATCCGCTTCCGCATTATTATCACTAGTAAATAGAAATAAAACATCTTGAGTATGATAACAGACTATTGTTTATTATTATCATCTGTTATAATAATCATGATCCAAACGCTTCCATCCTCATTCCTTGAGGTTTCCACATGACGAAATGGCAATATTTCTGCCTTTTTACATACTGGGGGTATTTTCACTGTCACAAAGATCAACTGATGAACTGAAGGTTTGCGGACAAGGAAAATGCTGTAGGGGATGATCTTCCAGGAAGTGAGGTGATGCACTCCCACGCTTGGTCGAGGGGCGCCTCGTCACTTCTCGGCTCAGTGCTCTTGGAAATCGGCGTGGCCGCCGGCCGCGCCGCGTTATACAAGTATTTTAAAACCACACTCACTTTGAAAATGACATGAAACAGATTGTGATGAAGTTGGTTAAAGCCACGTTGTACCTACGCCGAGTTACAATTATGATTGTTAATGAGAAACTTCTTACTATACGGTTAACGAAAACCAATATAAAACGGATTGCACTTGGTAACGTTAAATATAATTGTTACTATTTCTATCAACTGTAAACATTAATAACTAGAACAATCTTAATTTTTGTAGAAAAAATATTGTTTAAGGAAGGATTAATTTTATTCAAATTGTTGGTGTATTAAAGTATATTAGGTTTAATCATTTAATTATATGATATTGATCACATTCTTGAACGGTAAAAAGCCCAGATAATGTCATTTGAAATTTGATTTAGCTATATCATCAAGAAGGACGGTATGTGACGACGGGCAAATATTGTGTCTTTAGAGTAGTTTGAAGCAAGGACAAAGAGGACCTTTCTGGGGAATTACGTCCGTCCGATAGCCCAATAGGTAGAGAAACAGAGGTTGGCGACACTGACGAATGTCTCATTGGCGGTGGTAGTTCCATCGCCGCTCGCCAGAGCGTCCTCTGTACGGGGGTGTTTTGCGAAGCGCTTTTCAGAAACAACCCTCACAAATTACTCGATTTATGAGATAAATATTGGTTTTTATGAAATCCTGGCTAGCGGGGAATGATCTTGAATAACTAATACGGGTTTTAAAACAGAAAAACTTTCTAATTTGATCTTAACTGTTTGACATTTACGTAGTAGAAAATGGTCAATTTTCACTGAGTTTAACCCCGAATAAAATATGTATAACAATAACTTAAAACCTTAAAATAACTTTGTTAACCTAGTTAATTTCATGAGAAACATTTTATCGTTCACTGGAGGTCGCTAGCATCTTTAATAACCTCAGAATTTGAGTAATACGAAGGTGTGTTTTTCAGCCGTTTGGCGAAGGTTTAGAGCCCTCTTAAGAAAATTAAGAAAATTGACCATTTTCTACTACGTAAATGTCAAACAGTTAAGATCAAATTAGAAAGTTTTTCTGTTTTAAAACCCGTATTAGTTATTCAAGATCATTCCCCGCTAGCCAGGATTTCATAAAAACCAATATTTATCTCATAAATCGAGTAATTTGTGAGGGTTGTTTCTGAAAAGCGCTTCGCAAAACACCCCCGTACAGAGGACGCTCTGGCGAGCGGCGATGGAACTACCACCGCCAATGAGACATTCGTCAGTGTCGCCAACCTCTGTTTCTCTACCTATTGGGCTATCGGACGGACGTAATTCCCCAGAAAGGTCCTCTTTGTCCTTGCTTCAAACTACTCTAAAGACACAATATTTGCCCGTCGTCACATACCGTCCTTCTTGATGATATAGCTAAATCAAATTTCAAATGACATTATCTGGGCTTTTTACCGTTCAAGAATGTGATCAATATCATATAATTAAATGATTAAACCTAATATACTTTAATACACCAACAATTTGAATAAAATTATTCCTTCCTTAAACAATATTTTTTCTACAAAAATTAAGATTGTTCTAGTTATTAATGTTTACAGTTGATAGAAATAGTAACAATTATATTTAACGTTACCAAGTGCAATCCGTTTTATATTGGTTTTCGTTAACCGTATAGTAAGAAGTTTCTCATTAACAATCATAATTGTAACTCGGCGTAGGTACAACGTGGCTTTAACCAACTTCATCACAATCTGTTTCATGTCATTTTCAAAGTGTGTGTGGTTTTAAAATACTTGTATAACGCGGCGCGGCCGGCGGCCGCGCCGATTTCCAAGAGCACTGAGCCGAGAAGTGACGAGGCGCCCCTCGACCAAGCTTGGGAGTGCATCACCTCACTTCCTGGAAGATCATCCCCTACAGCATTTTCCTTGTCCGCAAACCTTCAGTTCATCAGTTGATCTTTGTGACAGTGAAAATACCCCCAGTGTGTAAAAAGGCAGAAATATTGCCATTTCGTCATGTGGAAACCTCAAGGAATGAGGATGGAAGCGTTTGGATCATGATTATTATAACAGATGATAATAATAAACCATAGTCTGTTATCATACTCAAGATGTTTTATTTCTATTTACTAGTGATAATAATGCGGAAGCGGATTGCAGACGATGATATGAATCATATTGTCATACTTTATCCCTTTTATCATATTATCTATGTTTTACTTTCTCCCCTCGCATGTATAGACATAGTGTAATACGAAAAAAGAGTCCCTGGACCAAAAATACTAAATAATTTTGTCTGGTCAAAAGAATGTTTTTTCATTCTCGCAAAACCGTAGACCTTACAAGTAACGATCGAAAGGGGCGCCAAAATCGGATGGGGGCGCATCATATTTTCTCTCCCTTATTACATATAATAGCAATATTAAACTCGAATCATTACAACTTCAATTAAAAATGAAACCCCAGTTGAATACTCTCCAATCCCCAAACCATATTTTTCCTCATCTAGGAAGTACGTTAAAATAATCTAAGAGAGCCGGTTAAAACAATTAGTTGCATCATGTAACTTGGTATTTTAACATTGCAATTTTCTTTCAAAGTAATGCAAGTTTTATCCAGCACACTCAGTAGTGTGGGTTTGCGGGTTTTGCGCCGGAAGTGACGTCATCCGGTCACGTGACCGGAAGTGCTGAGTCATGAAAGATGTTATCTGGGGCTGAGCCAGTGACGTAGGCGGTTTTGTGACGAAATGAGTAAAAGTTCAAAGTTCAAGGTCACGGGGAGGTAATTTTAAAAAAGTACTACCTCGCACGCGTAAAATCCGATTGTGATTCGATAGTTTTAATTCGATAAAATATCGAATGAAAATTATCGAATGAAGCAATCGAATGATACGAGTGCGAGGTAGAACAATTACAAATATTACTTTATTTTATTTACAATAATTCATATTACAAATATTACTTTATTTACAATAATTCATGTTTACAATAGTTCCCCGTTGTTGGTTGTCATCGATGTTGTTGATCCGGACGAGTTGCGGCCATCACTTTGTTTTCTGAAGAAAGACGGTAGATACTTCGATCCCTGCGCAGAGTCCATGTTGTTTTTTGATGCGTAAAGTTTCAAAGATAAATCGTAACCGGACGCAATGAGAAGTCTTAACTCTTCATTAAAAACCTCGAGGTCTTGGAAAGTCGCCAGATGAATAGAGTCATAATGAATACACCTAATTTTAATGGACATTTTAATACAATGTTTTACGTTTGTGAAGAGCACTCGATGTTCACCAGTCGAGAGCCGGAGGTGTACTGACTATTCGCTAGCTAGCGTTCTGGTATCAAACAAAATGGTGGGGGTAAAAGTGTGGTGGGGCGGAGAAGATGGCGGACAGCAGATGGCAGGCGGCAGGTGGCAGCTGGTTGCTACTACATTCGCCGCCACAGTAATGCAATCCTTCGGCGTAATTCTTGTAGTTTATCTTGTCGGTTCATTTGATACGTTTTACATCTACATATGCAATAGCTGAAACACTTGCACTTACGACAAGCTTTCCCGTCAACTTGATCGCCTGGTATTTTAAAACATTGTAACTCGCAACAATATGTCTTCAAATTGTTATCGAAAAATAAATTTTTCATAGGTGACACCGACATGTTAGCTGCAGCGTGTGTTAGACAAGACTGAGACTAACTTCACTGCTCCCTCTCTTTTATACCTCTTCATAAGTTAACCCTGAATGAAAGTTCAAGGTCATCCATTTGAATTTAAAAAAAAAAAAGCAACACAGCAGTATATAAAATAATATACTGCTGTGTTGCTGTTTTTATTTTTTTTTTATTTTTTTTTTTTTTCTTTATTAAACAAACATCTTACAATACAATAAGCTTAAGTCTAACATTGATGCCTAGAAATACAAACAGAAAAATACAAACAAAGACATTATGTACAAGGATGCGTGATGTGCAGAGTGAGTTCCGTCGAGTTGTTGCCGCTTACACCGTGTGATACCAAATACAACGTCCCCGGTTGAATATCTCGCAAATCTTCATTTTGTAGCAGTTGAACAAATCGTTTTGGAAGAAATACTTGAAACTTCGGCTCATCTCCTGGAGTGAAAGGTCCTTCGCTCAATGAAACTAGAATTGCTTCTCCATGTGTGGTTTCCACTTTCTTGATGTTATGAATAATGTAGTGTTTTTGTTCTTTTAGTTCTGAACACTTTTTAGTTAGCAGAAGGTCGGATTTTGAATGAGTGTTGAATTGATCAACCAGTGTTTGTAGAAACTGTTGTGATGTCATCTTCGTCAGTGGTGGTTGTGGTGTTGCCTCTTCGGAGTCTCGAATAATACTCGTGCTGGAGCGGTGCTGCCTCCTCGTATTTATAGGCCCCACTACCCCCACCACATTTCTGTTCTCCGCTACCCCCACCACATTCCTGCGTTTGTTTCAAATAAGCAGCCAAACGATATGCGTTGTACAATGCACAGTTTGTTTGACCGTGTTTAAGATCTTTTGCAGCGACACAAATATTACCGAGATTAATGTTAAAGTCCTTACTGATAGTTATATCGAAAACATCACCGTGCGTGTACTTTTGTATCCAGTTCCTTTTTTCTAATCCTCTTGTGTATATATGTGAATATTGTTTGCAAAAGTTAAACATAATACTGTGCAGATTACTGTAGCTTATAAATCCTTCATACCAATGTATGTGATGAAAGTAGTTTGTTATCCATTTGTTTGTACTTTTTGCTTTGGCGTTAAGGTTGTTAAAAGAAAAAGGAGCTTCAAACGTGAATGGGTAAACTACAAATGTAAGCAAGTCTAAAATTACTAATTCCTTGATAATAAACCTATCATCATTATTTCGAAATGCTTGAAATTCTATTACACAAGGCTTTACACTCACTTCTTCATCCCCTCCGCTCATCATGGCACCTAGCGATCAACTAAACTGTTTTCCACACCACGGTAGGTTAAATACCAGGCCGTACAGTTGCAGGCGCGTTGGTGTATATTTAACGTGGGCACCGTCCCCAATAGGCCTACCCCACGTGTGTTCTTCTTTACTAAGTCAAACTTTAGTCTTTTTTAACTTCTTCTTCTTGTGTTTCGTTTTCTTCTTCTTCTTGTTTCTCCGTTTCTTCTTCCTGTGTTGTTTCTTCTGTAGCTTCTGTAGCGATTTCTACAAGTGGTTCAAAATCCTTTAACTTTCTCCACATGCAAACTTCATGAGGTATTCTATTAAAAATAGATGTATCCACAGGTCCGTACACGATGGTGCTATCAGGTTGTTTTTCCAAAGTATCGACCAAATATTCTTTAATAATAGCGCTTGCAAATACCAACTGTCTCATGTACCTTGTAATAGGTTCTGTTGCGTAGTTTAAAACGTAGAATTCTTCACGTGACAGTAGAATCTTATTTTCATGTTGAGTCAAGTCTCTAATTCGCACTTGTAGTTGTCCACGATGTTTAACAATATCGATTTCATTGTCACAATCCAAAAGTCGAATATGTGTTTTCCTTCCACACAAACTGTTAGTTAAATAACATTCTATTAAATGTACATGTTTCAAAAATGACTCCCAAGCATTTTGCGAAAATAAAACCTTTTTTGTTCCATGGTGTAGTATTACTGTAGGGGAATAATCCAATGACTTCATCAATCCAACTGATACACTTTTACTGATGCATGCTGAGATGGGGTAAAAGATTCGCAAAAAAACTTCAGTTAAAATGTGAGGAGGAATATTTTCTTCAACTTTCTTCTTCCTCTTTGGTACTACCTTTGATGGGTCTGCATTACTTTCCTCCTCTCTATCTCTTTTACCAAACTTTAAAAATGCAGTTATTTCCTTGATGATTTCTTCTTCACTAGTATTATCACGTTCCAATAACGGTGCTACCTCTGCATCACCTTGTACAACAGATGGAGAACTCATTTTGTAGAAGATGTTGCCCATGCGACGATAGACGATCAACTGAAGACCTGCATTGTTGCTCCGCTATTTATAGGTTAGCGACAGTGGCGGTGCTGGTGGTGGTACAACGTTTTACAATACCGTCTTTACGATACCAGTCAACGGTGTGTATGTAACAATTTTATCGTGCAAAATTAAACAATACGCAGATGTATTTGCAGGTACGTTTTCTTGAAATTCCATTTCTATTTTTATATCAACACTAGACGATTTTACAGATTCGTTTTGTTTGGAGCAATCAATTACAACAATCGGAGCTTTCGATTCAAACTGTACGGGAGATAGTAGAGGTGTGTTTGTTTTGCCGTAATATGAATTTTGGAACCTAGCGTACATATCGTATAAAACACTGTACCTTTTTTTATCAAAAGAGATATTAAAGTTGTCGTAGGGAAAGAATTGTGAATTCAGGAACACTTTACAGTTTGTTAATTTACAATGGTCAAATTCACCAGCATTTTCAGTTAATATACTTTTTTTCTTTGTTTGTAATCCAAAGATTACATATCTCGCTTTTTCCAAATGAGTAGAAGTTTTTACAGTCCATGTATGCCGTTGTGTTGAAGGTAAAACGGGGTATTCATGAAACTCCCAGCTTCTGAATGGTATTACAATGTCTCGATCTGATTTTAACTTTCTTAATAATGTAATCCTGTGTTCATCATTTAGTCGCACATGTGGTACTCTCCAAACAATCTTGTCTAATGTTAGTTTCCAGTCTAAATTGGCTTCAGTTGTTCCAGCAGATGCTTTAATAATATCATTGTCGTTTGATGACCTTAATAAAACTAGTTCTTGTTTTACATTTATTATTATTCTTCTGTAATCTTCAGCAAATCCTAAAAGTAATCTTAAAGGTACGTAAAAATCAAAGTTTCCCGAAGCGTCAGGAGTAATTATACTTTTGTCTGGTGCAACCCATCCTGCAACAGCTAACAGATTCTTCTCATTTGGTGTTAAAGACGCTAATCCTTTTAATGTACTGGAAATTCCAACCTTTTTTGTTGAATCGACTGTAACTCCTGAAATTTCATATCTAATCTCGTCAAACAAAAATGCCATAGGATTATTTATGAACGGAACAGTGGTTCCAACAGTACCGTCAGCTTTTGTTACTTTTCCTTCAATATATAAATAACTTTCGCATGGAAGAGTATAAATGTCTTGTTGTTGTATAGGAATCCTAATTTCATCGTTATTGTTTAATTTGGACGAAGCGTAAGGGTTGTGCGTGTGATATTCCTTTTCCCATAAGGTCTCGTCGAATGTTGGGCCCTGCGCTATATCCAGTATATCCATTGTTAATGACCTTTAATCCAATTTCTTCTAGAAAACGAATGTTGTCACTTGTTAATCCTTCTACAGCTGATGAGCTACTGACCTCTTTGCTGGTTGGCTCTCTCTTTTTAAATGATAACCCCATTATCTAAGCGGATGATTTTATATGTATTCTTACAGTAATAGCTTCTCCTCGAAAGTCAATAAGGTTTCCGTCTTGATCCACTATGTTCAGCACGATGTCTGAAATGAAACTGGTGTTTAACGGTAGGTACACAAGGTTTTGAGGCTTTTCTACTATCTTGAAACCCGGTGCGACTGATGGGTAGAATGTGTGTAATATATGCCGATTTTCTCCATCTCTGTAGGATCCTTGTATAATGTTACATGTAATGTCTATGCTGTTTACTTTGATGATCGTCACAGTTCTATTCCCAGAATGAGTTGTATTAGGTTCTAATACCTTTGTTTCCTTAGAAAACCCCAATAAACTACCAATTGAACGTTCTTGGCCAAAATCAATATAATACTTAGAAGTAATTTCGGCTTTCATTGTATTGTTATTGCCTTTTATCGTTATATTTTCTTTTCCCATATGTTTTTGTATAACTTCATTTATATTATCAATTTCATAAGCTCCTGTTGGTAAACTGAATTCTTCCAAAGCTGAATATTTTCCTTTATTATCTTTTGTCTTGTAATAATGTATTTTGTTATTAATTCCTTCACTAACGTTTGGAATAGAGTTATATGTTGTTAAATCCAATAATGCGGCTTCCCATAGTCTTCCTTTTTGCAAACGTAGCGCTGGAAACAGAATACTGCGCAAAGTACATGAGTTACCGGTTAATGACACTGTATACGAAGACATCTTAAAGTTGACTAACACTTTTAGCTAAAAAGTCTAAACATAAATGACCGCAAATGGATGTATCATCAGGTTGTTTTCTTGTATAATTGTAAAAAACATTTTCTGCCGCACGAAAGTATTGTTGAAGTTCTTTCGGTGGTGGAAGGTTTCCAAAACTGTCGAAATAATAAATCGTTTCACCAAGTTTCTTGTAACACACCCAATGAGTGCCTAATCCTTCACTATTATCCAAATTTACTATACCAGTCTCATTTTTCCACATTTTAACCGGTAATTCATCTTTCATAAATACTCCTCTAAAAAATGGGATTTTCAAACAAGAAGCATATGTAATCAGTTCTTCATTGGTTAATTCTTTGTTTTTAATTATTAATTGCTCTTTCTTATTTAATACACACGATACGGTCTTAGGTATAGTCCTCCTCCCTTTTTTATCATTGACCATATTGTTGGTTTCTTTTTACCTTTACCACTAGTAGATCGACGTTTTCTTCTGATATTACCTCCTTGTTTCTTAGCGGGTCTTTTCCCACGCCTTCTTCTCTTTCCTCCTCCAAACGTAGTTTTTGCTTTCATTGCTGCTGTTACTGCTAAAGACGATGCTTTTTCACCAATACTCGCGTCACTAGATTTTACTCTTTGCCAAGCTTTCTCAGAAAGTGCTCTATCTGCTATTGATCTATTTTTTGTATCACCAAATTTGGAATACGCTATATCGTGCTGTTTACAAGCCTGATCAAGCTTATTTATTCCAGGATCTCCTCTAGCAAGCCGTTTCTCTAATTTGGTTCCAGGACCACAATATTGATATCCTCCAGGTAAATGTAATTCCACAGGTAATAAATCAATCGCCTTGTTAACTATAGCTCCAACCGGTTTACTTAATAGAGAAAATGCTGTTGATGCTATTCCCCTTCCTCTCTGTAATCTCTCTCGATTATGACTGATGCGTTTAGCCCTCGGCATGACTATTTATAGCCAAACTTACAGTCAGTAGGTGCACTCTATAAATGTTTTACAATGAATGTAATATTAGTCTTGGCTTCTTGTATTATATATACTGTTTAAAATCCATTTATTATATAGAAATGGATTAATTAATTAAATGTAGACATAATAAATAAAAGTAGTAAAAATAGAAATAAGGTGTAATTGAAGATGTTTCAAATGTTTCTCCGCTGGTGATGGTATCGTTGTTTTCGGTAAAATGAATAAAATCTAAATAGTTGTCATGTTCCCTTAGAAACTTGCCACTTAATCGTTGGTAATTAAATAACACATTCCAGTCTAGTTTATCTTTAAAATTGTCAATGTAATTTTCAGAGAGATTTTGATATTTACTTATTACTTCCCAACAGTTATTAAAATTTGATGTCATCTCTACAAGGAAGTTTTCTGAAAACTGTTGTCTTTGTAAAATATGAATCCAGTTAACTCTGTGAAAATAAATTCTTAACATAGTCATTGTGAAGAGGTAGTGTATGGAAAGTTGTTCCCAATCCATATATCTATCAAACCGTTGAACAAAACCATCTGTCAGCACTCCTTGGGGAAATCTCGGCTCTTGAGATATTAAACTCCACGCAGTAATATTGGATTCCATCATCCTCTCTGTATCATCTCTCGAATATAACTGATGCTTTATCCCTTATCATGGGTATTTAAATTCTTTTTTCTCTTATATAATCTTCGTCGTTTTCTGTTGGTTCATTAATCACATTCACTTTATCCCCCTTTCCTAATGTCTTGACTTTAGAAGGCTCAGACGGTTTATCTAATTGATTAGGTTTTTCTGGATTGTGTATCTTTTTCCAGTCTAAATAATTGTGGCTGTCAACATCTGAAGCTACAGCTCTTCCTGAAGCCCGATGGATATAATTAAATAAAGCTGCACCAAACCTTTCCATATGTTTTTCATATTCTGTAGTCCATTTCTTGTGTACTATATCAAATATTTTCTTATTTACAGCGTCTCCATCCTGCTCACAATCACCTACATTTGACAATTTTAATTTTTTTACATCATAGCTTGTATCAGTTTCATTCTTTTTGTAAATCGTTAACAATTTTAAAGTCGCTAAATTTACTGCTTCACCATCATAAATGGGATGTTTTATATTGCTTAACCTTTTACCGGAAAATCCCCAATGGTCTTCGTGTACAATCGGGGTTCTTTTATCCATGTATTGTACCGTAACCGCATCAGAAGACAAAAGCGGATCACCAACATTTTGAATTACTTTTCCTTCAAAATTATAATTACCATCAGGTGTTAACGGAAACCCAGCTCTTTTTTCACTATATCCAGATTTTACTCCAAACTCGGAATACCGTCCAAACTTGTCCACACTCATGATGTAACTGAATCGCTATCGTTTAGGTTCTTACTATATATATATATATATATATATATATATATATACGTCTACTGAACAATTATTTCTCGTTTTCGCAGTTCATCAACCAAAGCTACCCATTCGTTTTCTAAACCAGTGTGCCCGGCTTCCATAGCTTCATGTAATAACCTCATTCGATCAACTAACTTATTTATATCGTTGTAATATATTATATTGGTTTTATACAAATTTTTTAATAATCCCCTTCCAGATGTAGTATGATCAGTTGTTTTTCTTTTTTTATGCAAAACATTTAATTCAGCAGAAGATAAAGCTCTTCTTTTAATTGGAGCTTTATTTGATTTCGAGGGGAAAAGACTAGATATAATGTTTGTGTATTTTATTGACCTGTTTCTATGAATAGGTAGTTCTTTGGAATATTTTTTTCTATGTGCATTTGTATACTCTAGTATATTTTTAAACAATTGTAAATCCTTTTTAGTATATTTACCAGGATTATTTTTAAAGATGAGTTCAAACAAACCTGTTGTACCTTTATATTTCTTATCACCAATAACTATATCATCATTTTCGTTTATATCTAACTTTCTATCTCCAATCATTAATCCTTTATCCTCTATTCTAGCTCCATATGTATGATAATTTCGATTAGCATGTGTGCCATGTAACATTTTTAATGTATATTTTCTTCCAAGTGTTCCTTTAAACATAATATCTGTGCCTAATTTGCTTAAGTTGGATGGGTTGATATCCTCTTCTTCTGCTCTTGTATCTTCCGCACTTGTATCTTCTGTACTTGTATCTCCTGCAATGTTCTTTTCCCTTAAATCTCCTATATCTCCGCTTTCTTCATACTCGTCGCTTTCTTCAGATGTTTGTAACTGGTCAGAACTTTCATCATTCTGAAATTCTTCTTCATATTTGGAAATTGGTAGCATTTTGTCTCCTTCGAAGCGAATTGAAGGTCTTTCCATATTTTGTGCTAATCGCTTTAAAGGTTCAGTAACAGGTTTGAATGTTGTTTCTAAAAATTGCTCTCTTTCATTTATACCTGATTTTAAAGCTCGGTTTTTTTGTCTAATAGAATCACTAAGTGATTTTATTTCCTTTAATAGCTTTTCCTGGTTAACCATCTTCACACCTTGACGACTTGTACAGTAATACCGCTAATCAGTGTATTAAAACGAATTTATCAAAACCTATTCTATAACGACCATCTTTTATAGCTTGATCTTTCATAATAACCAAAAATCCATACTTTTCCGCCCATGCTTTTCCGCAAAGCTCTTTAAACTTTTCAAATGGCATATCCGCATTCACATGATCGTTATATATATGTTTTAGGTTAGTATCATCTTGTTTGAATACAATTAGAATATTTGCATTATCTCTGATAAGTTGTTTTGGGATTTTGCTATAAGTTTGTCCTATATATATGCTGTCGATGTTATTATGTCTTCCCATGGCAAAGTAGTTTCTAATAGTATCCTGATTTTCACAAGATACATCGTCAAATATAAATACAGAATACGGTTTCGCTTCGTTTGGTTGCATAATGCTATCACTAGCGTTACATTTGTAAAAATTAACATCAGACACATCAGATAGGATTTTATCCAGCAATTGATACTTTGGTTGATGTAGAGACTTTGAAAAAATATATAGGTTACTAAACCTTAATCCCTGCGGATTAGTGATCAAATTAAAGACAACATTGGTCTTTCCACAGTTTGAGGGGCCACTTACTATACATCGAACAGTGTTTGGAAGTAAACTACCGTGTTTACCATTGTTGATTTTAACGTTATCCACAGTTAAATCATCTATGTTATTAATATTGAATCGATCTTTATGGTGAATAATCTCCATCCTGCTCAAAGGTTAACGATGAAATGAGTTGCTTGTATTAAACCAAGTCCTTTATAGGTATCCATGAATCCTCAGTTTTGTTAAACCCTAACCACCGCACTTTAACTGCGTCCTTTTTTCTTTGTAACACTTTTTCAACAAGATATACATCACCTACTGTTGACTTTAACATTTCATGTCCATAAAATGCACCTTGCAACAAATCTCCTTTGTTATCTTTTAGGATATACGTTTCAGGTACAGTCGGTTGCACTTTATACACTGTAAAAACTTCATTCGTCCAATTGGGAAGGTATTTTTTGGTAAACACTCCCTTATATTTACTAATCCGTACTTTATCACTTACATTAAATTTTCTTGGCTGCATTTTTTCTACTTTAGGCTTTGTATTTTTCTTTATGCGTTTTAATACATCTTTTGCATTTCTTCTATTTACTTTGTTAGGTTTCATACCAATAGTTCTATGAAACCTGTTGTTATAATCATTTATTAATTGTGGTAAAACATCATACCATACGTAAGAACCTCTTTTTGAAAATTGTTTATACAGTGCTCCTTTCAAGGTTCTATTGAATCTTTCTACAATAGCTGCTTTTTTCTCTGAATTTGTAGAATAATGATTTATTTTATATTTATTCATTAACTGTGCAAAGTTTGTATTAAAGTATTCTGTTCCATCATCAGTTTGTAAATGTTTAATTTTGTTTTTATCTCTTTTTATGGCTATTTCCATGGCTTCTGTTACGCTTTTACCAGTCTTGTCCTTTAGAGGCAAAGCGTCTGCAACTTTTGTAAAACAATTAATAATTGTGAGTATATATTTAAATCCTTTGTTTATTCTGCTATGCGGTCGCATTTCAATTAGATCCGCTTGATATAGATCATTTATCCCTTTTATAACAGTATTTCTTCTTGGAAACTTTATTCTTGCAGGTTTGTGTAGTTCATTAATAATCTTCTCCTTCAGGTCTGACATGATGGTTTCACGAAGGCAGCTGATATGGTATTAAATATTCTTTGGTATAAATCTGCTTATATATATATATATATATATACATATAGTTCAAGGTCATTTAAAACTTGTGTAAAAAAAGGGGAAACACAGCTTAACATTGCTGTGTTTCCCCTTTTTTTACGGAAAGGAAAAGGATAAAGGATCTAGGACGATGAAAAGGTTACTCGTCAATAGGGTTGAGGGAGTAGTGGCCGAATGGTAATGTGTTGATTTTGTCTGGAAGTGTTTGTCTTTTGTCGTCATTACAGGATAGCGCCTTTTTAACTTCAGTCACGCTGTACAGCTGATGGTTAAAACTTCTGATGGTGTTGAATTTAGCTGTAATGATGTTATCCTCAAATAAGCATTGCTTGTAGTGTTCAAAATGCACTTTCTTCTTTAAATATAAACTCTTTACACCTTTAGCTTTCTTAATATAGCTATTCTTCTTTTCTTCTTCTTCTTTTTCATTATAGAGTTTCAAAGAATATAGTTTAGACATCAATGCAACAATCTCTTCAAGCAGAACACCATTAGCCTCATCCTTGAATTTGCCTAGTACTTTTTTTTGTCTGTCATTGTCGTAGTTTGGATGATCTTTTGGATAATCGGAGAAATCAAAGTCGTTCTTGTAAATAAATGTACGCAAATCTTTATACATGTCCAATGTTACTATGCGATATATGAAAGCGTCAGTGTCCATATATGTAATAGATATATTTTCTCTTCCGTAGAACGCCACCATTTTGTTGTAGTGAAAATCGTACATGTGTGTTTTTGAGATGTCCAAGATTGACATGCCTATATACAAAGGACGATCCATCTTCACACTCGTCTTCTTCATGGACACTGCTACAAGTTTTTCATTAATAATTATAGATGTTCCAAAATTTGGCTGCTGTACTAGTTTCTGTAATTTTTTTGCGTCGGTAACAAGTTTAACATTTTTGTGTCTTCTTTTGTTTTCCAATGTTTTTCCAAATATCGCATTATTCATTAATTTAAAGAAATCTTTTTGAAAGTCTGATGTAGCTGCTGCTCTTCTGATGGTATTTGAATCAATGTAGGGTTTCAACCAGCATGATTGAGAAAATTCCAAAACTCTATTAATTTTTGTTAGACGTAGTCCTAATTCGATAGCTTGTTGAACCACCCAAAAGTGAGCCACGTAGCGTTGTTTATTATTTAATGTCATCATTAATTTGGGGTGTTTTCCAATTGGTGAAATTTCTGTTTTAGCAAGAAGTGGAAGGTCATAATGAAGATCATGTAAATTTTCTGGGTATTCAAAATCGCAATCCAAAATATATCCAGTGTCACCATGTTTCGGAATTTGTAAAATATCGCCAATAGAGTCGGGATTAATCCATTTAAAGTTATCAAAAGGAAGTGGGTTTGACATTGCCCATCCGTACAGGTTATTTGCATCGAAATATCCTAAATAGGTTGACGGTTTGGTTTCATCGTAATCGGGTAGGTATTTGTTGTTGGCTTTGACATGTCTGGTAACACTTTGGGTCAATCCGCCTCTTACTCCAGCTTCAACCATTAAAACCATGTCAATGTCTGTTAAAAGTTGGAGTTTGCATTTTGTTTCTTTTAACATGGCTTGCCAAGCTAATCCTGGTGAAGTATACGAATGTAGAGGGTCCAAACCGTATGCAGCAAAACAGGTGTTTCGGAATTCTTCCATTACATCACAAAGAAGAGTTACATCTAGTTTGACATAAAAGTCCGAGTAATCTCCTAAGGTCTTCATATCTAACTCGTTCCATACTCGACGTGCGTGTTGATAGTCCTCAAGTGATATTTCCGAATCATTAAGTTTGTTTTTGAAGTGTTCTGGTGAAGGTAGTGATGTTTCATCAAATCTATGCAGTCCATCGATGTAATCATAGGGGAAGACTCCTTTTCGAAGAACCAAATCCATTTTACTATTGGGTACAATTTTGCTTGTTTCTATCAAATCTGTTCTTCTTAGATTTTCAGATAATTTCATGAGGCTTGAAGGCATAAATCTAAATGAATCAACAAACCTTAATTTAATTTTACCCACCTTTTTTGAAAAGCTTATAAATTTTTCCATTGTAGTAGCCAAAACGTCTATTGCTCCATTATCTCTTCCTAGTTCGGGGATTATGAAGTGCGAATCATAACCACTCAGATTGTGCAGAACTACGGGGATAAAATATGGTAGTTTGTAGTTCAAGTTGCAAGCGTTACAGGCTGCACCTCTGTACGCTCCCGTAAGATGATCGTGGTCACGAACTTTAACGTTATCCAGTGTAAAGGTGTTATTACACAAATAACACGTTGTTGTTGAATCATAATGTTGAAGTTCTTCTTCTTCCATAGGTGACATGGGTACCTTTGTTCCATACAGTTCTTCTACCTTTGCAGCTATGTCATACAAATCATCGACAAAGTATTTGGCTGCTTCTTCACCGCGATAAATCTTTGGAGAAGATGATAGTCCATATTTTTGAAGATGGTCTTCAGTCAACGTGGATTTAATTAGTATGCAATAACTGTTTGGTGAATGAAGTTGGTATTTGCTTCTTCTTGTAACGTCCTCTTCTTGTTGTTCAAGCGGATGTAAAGAAGACTCGAAATCAGCGTAAACAACAACAGGTACACGGTATTGTTGTATTACTTTGTCAAATTTTATCTGCGCTCTGCTAGGATGCGGCAATTTAATTCTTACTTCATAGTTTCCATTACATAACCGCTGGTGTTCTACTAACCAATCAGACCCTCCCCTTCTTAGTTCTTTGTTCACGTGACAAAAACATCTTTTGCAAATTGTCATCTTTCTTTTATGCTTAGATAATTGATTAGAAACAAGACTTTCAAATTTTTTGATATACACAAAGTGTGAAATATCACCTTTAGTAATTAATAACAAATCGGTATGATCTCTGCGCTCATTTGGTGTTATACGCAAGGGGTACAAATTGTTTGTCGAATCCAATCCGAAGAGGTTGACAGAAGCTGAAGGATTTTGTTTTTCAAATTTTGAAACGTCTGTTATAGCAACAGGGTAAGTCATCCCTTGGAAATTATATCTATGTTGTACTTCTTCATAATAGTGACTTGGTCTTTCCGGATGAATTGTTACATATTTGGCCAACATAGCATATTTAAAACACTCAGTATCTTGATTTTGTACGTTGACGCAGGATAAGGTATTTCTAATCTTTGTTGGTAGAGGAATGTAGCTACTTCCTCGAATTCCATAGCCGTGTTTGTGTACTCTTAAGTCTAGCCCTGTGATGCTTAACAAATTCCATCCAGAGCCTCTTCCTTCATGTTCTTGTATTTTAGTCATTAGCTCTTCAAAACATTCAGATACGATTGAATCAATATCTGACGAAAACATAATAGTTCGGTTTTTTGTTAAAAACCCTCTCGGTGAAGTTTCATTTTGAATGTTTGTAAATAAAGCATCCATTAATAGTCCAAATTTAATAAAATTTAATCTTTTTAATTCATTTTGCAAAGTGTTGCTTACCAATCCTTTTGCGTTATTTAAAAACTCTTTGAGTTGTAATTTTGCATTGTCAATTTTGAAGTGGGTTACTACATTACCCGGAAGTGCTCGGGCATGTAGTTCTACATTTACTGCTGTTGATGCTGAAGGACGTTGAAGTGTAGACAGAGCATGCGTAGAAGTCGATGCAGCTGATGATGTTGAAGGATGATGAAGTGTAGACAGAACAGGCGTAGAAGTCGATGCAGATGATGATGATGATGTTGAAGGACGGTGAAGTGTAGACATAGCAGAGGTAGAAGTCGATGTTGATGGTGCATATTGAATAACACTAGGTCTGGAATTTTGGTGTTGAGCTAACATTTGATCTATTTCTTTCAATTCTTCTTCTTCATATTCTTCATTTTGGTTTTTGTTATGTTTCAGTTCTTTATGTATCATTAAAATAAATTCATCCTTAAATGAAGACTTGCAAATATCGCAGCGATGCATAATGTAGGTGCGATCTCCACAAGGGTCTAGGCAATAATGAACAACACTGCAAATACCCCTCTATTTATACCCTAGCAAAAGTAATGGGGGTACGTATTACGTTAAGTTTACTATTTTTTTTTTTTGCATTTTATATTTACTATTGTAGCTGGAGGCTACAAATTTCTGTATTTAGGTCAAGGTCATTGAACAAATTTGCCAAAACGGGGAATAGATCAGTAAATGATTTCATATTAAACTGATCTATTCCCCGCTCTGTATTTAACTAAGACAATTTTCTCCAACAGAAACATTTGATAAATTTTAAACTCGGATGTGAAGTTGGATTGTACACATTGCATCTTGATCAACTAAAAATTTCATAAAACAATAGGGATCTTCAGTTGTAGATTCATCTTTAACATATTCAATAGTCAACATTGTCGAACGAAGATCTTGTGGAATTACGTCGACTTTTATGAGTCGCCTTTCGAGTTCGAACCGTTTTGTTATTATGAGGGGAAAGCTGTAGCAAACGGAGTTTCCTGGTGGGTTCATTATGCCTATATGATAAATATACACTGTTGCATCGTCTTTAAATAGACGTTCCCCCACCATTAAATGTATAAGTTACCCCACTTTTTTAATCATGTAAATGGGTCAAGGTCATACAACGATATTACCAAAACGGGGAATAGAGCAGTAAGTGATTCTCACTATAACCACAAACTGATCTATTCCCCGCTTTGTATTTAAAGTAAACTATTTGAAGACAACAAAAACTTATTCAGATTCTTCCGATGATGATGATGATGAGCTCGTATCACTAAATAAGCGACGACGAACACAAAAGTTCCCTGTGACTGGATCTAGAACTACATCATCGATATTAATACTGCTTGGAGGGGTTTCACTATCAACAAGGTCCATTTCCTCCAAGCAAAGCAACTGATGATGAAATTCCGGTTCATTATTATCGACATCGTCGTCGTCAGTCAACAGCTCCAACAGCTCCATCTCTCCAAGATATGGTTCACTGCTAGCATACTCACTCAGTAGTTCAAGATCACTAAATAGTTCAAGATCACTAAATAGTTCACCTTCCATCTCTGAATCGTCTTCGTCTTCATCTTCGTTTAAATTTAATGGAATATTTTTAATCAATTCTAGTATAGTCTTCTTAGAAGGGAAAATGTTATCTCTGGGCGACATGATTCCAAGTAGCAGACTGATTTACCACTAATACTAAACCACCTTTTATACATGATTTCGGTGGTGGTGGGGGTAAGTGTTGAAAGTGCAAGTGGTAGGGAAAAGTGATAGGGAAGAGGTATTATTGTAACACAAATGATTAAGTCCTGTAAGTGGGTCAAGGTCACCTTATCCTATTACCAGAACGGGGAATAGAGCAGTAAGAGATTCTTATTCAAACCTCAAACTGATCTATTCCCCGTTCTGTATTTCCCCCCCCCCCTTTGGCGTTTTATTTAGTTTATGAGGTTGTGTAATAAAGGCACAGTGTGTAGCCTTCTTGTAATAATTGGTCAATTTTTTTCTTCAAAGGGATTGGTTTTACATCTATTTTTACTTCTTCTGTTCCACGAATACCTAATCCTTTGACCTGAACATGATGGTACTCCGTTAACAGTTGGTAAACACGCTGGATAAAAGTATCCGCTTTAGCAGTAGAGTCAATATAGTGGAGGTATACCATGGTAGGTGCTCTCTTGACGCAATTCAGAACCAAAGTGATAATTGTCTCTGTAACATCGGGCTTAAATACCCATCGTTTTTTTTTTTTTTTTTTTTTTTTTTGCTTTAATTACAGGTTTGGAACAATATAAAATGTTATATTAATGTTCCATCCATTATTGACTAACCTTACCATATTACCAAAGATTTTATATAACTTTCTACTATAGTTTATTTCAAATGCTTCATTTTCACTACTATAAACTTCACCTGTTGGTCTCCACATGCACAATTGACAACTAACCTCTATATCAAGATACCGTAGCAGTAATCTCCTTACAGCAAGCAACTGATCAATGTTTTCGACCCGTCTGCTAACTATTATAGTTGCTGCAGAGATAGAAGTAGTGGATGCATTCATTTTCAGCAGAGTACTAATTTTTACCAGCGATGGAGAACCTCCTTTATACTTAGTTTAGGTAGTGGTGGGGGTTAGGAAAAGATATTGTTGTTGTGAGAAATAAGAAGATCTTTCATTATTTTTTATCAAACGAATATTTTCTAAGCCCCAAGGTCATTTACACCAGTTGCCAAAACGGGGAATAGAGCAATAAGAGGTTCTCACTTTGACCTCAAACTGATCTATTCCCCGCTTTGTATTTCAAAGGACTTTAGTTTTTTAAGATAGTTACTCGTCCTGATCTTCATCCATGAGGAAGATTTGTTTGTAAGCTGAAGGTTCTTCAGCGAAGAAATGTTGGTCCGCTAACTCATCCTCTTTAAGAAAAACAGCTTCAAAAGGTGGAGGGTTGTGTAAATCTTCTTTGTGAATTAAGGACGGTTCTTGAAGCTGCGACTGAAGGTTTGAAATGTATTTTATTGACTTTTGTATAGTGGTTAATTTAGAATCATACGGATTGGAGGATGGTAATATGCGTCTTAATACTTTATAACAATCAGCGATCCTTGTTCTCATTTTTCTAGAACTAGCATTGTTTCTCTCGGTTTTGAGAGATCTCGAGTTTAAGTTTGGCGAAGTATTACTAGTCTCTGGAAAAATGTTGGATAGAATCATAGCCTGGACAAGTATCGATGGGGCAGCAGAAGATGAAACAGTACAAGAAGAGGCGTCAGAAGTTGGTTTTCTGATGTGCTCCATGGTGTCTGAGGTGGGCGAATACAAGCAGCAGACTAATTTTACCATCGATAAGGTGTCTCTTTTATACCCAATGGAAGTGGTGGGAGTGCAAGTTTTAGGGAGGGGATGTTTTTGTAAGACATATATATTTCAATATTTTTTTTTTTTTTTTTTTTTTTTTTTTTTACCAAACAAAATTTTCTAAGTCCCAAGGTCATCTGAACAAATTGCCAAAACGGGGAATAGAGCAGTAAGTGGTTCTCACTTGGACCTCAAACTGATCTATTCCCCGCTCTGTATTTCTTAAAGTAAACAATAAATCTTCACACTATTGAGCAGCCTTTGCTCTTTGAAGCTCAAGTTCTAAGTCTGCAACCAGGCGAAAGTCTGCATCGTGCTCCTCCCATTGTTCAGGAGAACGCGGTTGTCCACACCACTTTGTAAAGGCGTACCTCATTGCCTCATTATACTCCTCCAGGATAACATGATAGGGTCTTGGTTGCTGCGTTGTAGACCGCATCGATGATGTAGTTTGTTGCGGTTGTGACTGGGCATCATTCTCCGCAACCTTATCAATCTTAGAAACCTCGGTAATTTCAGCAGCCTCAGCAATCGCGTACAACTCCTCTTCGCTAATTTCCTTTCCCCATGTGTTGCTGTTGACGCTCATGATGATACAACTAATAATTATATTCCGAATCGCTTGCTTAAATACCCGCTTACCCCCTCCCTTCTTCACTGTTGAATAATATCTTTAGTATAATATTTCTCCTTTTTCCTTTTACGTTTATCTTTGTCTTAGTGTAAAATATCTAAGTCCGTTATCTAGGTCAAGGTCGTTGTAACATTGTAAAAAAAAAGTGTGGACAACCTATTTACACTCTGCAGCATATGCTACAATTTGTAAATAGGTTGTCCACACTTTTTTTTTTTTTTAATTTGGAAAGATTGTTTTTTTTTTTTTTTTTTTTTTTTTTTTTTTTTTTTTTACAATTTATTCCACACAGTGGTTCCTGAATCGGCTCGGATTAGATAGTGCTTTTTTGTAGGGTTTTTGGGATGACGCATGCCTTTAGGTAATCTTAAAATGTAAAGGCGGTCTTCACATTTTAACATGACCTTCAGGAATCCCATTATTTTTACAAAGACGTATTGTTTGTTTTTAGCTAGCCTATTAATCCGAGTCTTAGCCGGTTTCACTGTTGGATGTGGTGAAGAAGGAGAAGCGGTATTTTTTAAATGAAGATTGCACAGTTCTTCATTTAAAGTACACTGTTTTGCACAGCGTTCGCCTTTCTTTGCACCTTTTTTGAAGATATAATTACATAGTTGTGCAGGACGTATGCACCTTCTATGCAATGACTTTAATTGATTAAATTTCTCTGAAGGAGATTGAATATTTGTGCAAATTACTGAAGGTCTGGTTGAACTAGTGGAAGGTGAAATTTCAATTGGGGGTCTTGTAGATATTTTAGAGCTTGATCTCGAGGTGGAGCTTGATCTTGAGGTGGATGATGAGGAGCTCGAAGAAGACCTTGATCTCGAGGTAGATGATGAGGAGGAGGAGCTCGACGAAAACCTTGATCTCGAGGATGATGGTGAAGGAGAAGTTGGTCGATCCATAATGGGTGGTGAAGTTGTCTTCTCAGGGATGATAAGAGACATTAAAAGAGCCTGACGAAGAATTGAACCAGCAGCCGAAGTCAAGGGTGATGCAGAAGTCGAGGGTGATGCAGAAGTCGAGGGTGATGCAGAAGTCGAGGGTGATGTAGAAGTAGAGGGTGACGCAGAAGTCGGTAGTGATATCGGGTGTGACTCCATAGTTCTGAGTTGAGCAAGCACAAGCAGCAGAATGATCTTACCAGTAATGGGAAGCCTCTTTTATACCCAATATAAGTGGAAGGAGAAAGGGGAAAGGGGAAGGGGGATAGGCTATGGTTTAAAATATTAATTTTCTTATATGTAACCAGACAGAGGTTTTATAAGTCCTGTCAGTGGGTCAAGGTCATCTGAACTTGTTGCCAAAGCGGGGAATAGAGCACAAATTGGTGCTCTATTCCCCGCTCTGTATTAGGGGACAGGGAATTACAAGCAATGATTTTAATAACAAAAAATAAAGAAAAAAACCCCCCAAAAAAAAAAAAGGAAAATCACAACAGTTTCTCAGGCTAAGAAAGGTAATGTCAACCGGTTTACATGGCCGTATTGACAAGTCCGGTAGAGCACAAATTGGTGCTCTATTCCCCGCTCTGTATTAGGGGACAGGGAATTACAAGCAATGATTTTAATAACAAAAAATAAAGAAAACCCCCCCCCCCCCAAAAAAAAAAAAGGAAAATCACAACAGTTTCTCAGGCTAAGAAAGGTAATGTCAACCGGTTTACATGGCCGTATTGACAAGTCCGGTTTTCAGGGCCGAAACTTATTGTCAGGGGGTTAGGAAAGGGATGAGAAACAAATTACATTACTTTGAAACAAACTGGTCAGTTAGAGTTAACGTTAATTTTACAAAGAACAATCAGTATCACTGAAACCCGGACGGACGTAGATCACGAACGGGCGTCAGGATACTGCGGTCAGTTTAACAAGGTCACAACAGCAACACTGAAACCCGGACGGACGTAGATCAACGAACGGGCGTCAGGCTACTGCGAACCAATGTTTTGACCAAGGTAGTTTACAAAGACCGGCATTTAAATTACTTTGATAACAAACCCCACGGATATAAAGACTTTACCCAAGGATAAGGATCTGTAAGAAAGGTACATATTTCATCATTAAATATTTACAAAGACCGGCATTTAAATTACTTTGATAACAAACCCCACGGATATAAAGACTTTACCCAGGGATAAGGATCTGTAAGAAAGGTACATATTTCATCATTAAATAAAACACTTAAAACCAACACCAACATTCATTAAACTAACTACATTAATTAGCAGCAATCTACAAGCAATAATCTAACAAACAAACTACCATGCTTAACAAACTACCATGCACATGCAAAGGCGCGGATCTCTTAATTGCGCGTCGGGCCCAACGCACACTTAAAAGACCTACGCTGCAGCAGAATGCAACCCGGACGGACGTAGATCACGAACGGGCGGCAGCCTACTGCGAAGAGACTGCGGACTGCTCCCGCTTATAAAGGCGGCGGTCAGTGGTGGGAGGTGACTCCGCCCCGTGACGTCGGGGGGGGGGGACATGACCCAAATGGGGGGGGGGACATGATGCAAATGAGGGGGGGGGGACATGACCCAAATGGGGGGGGGGACATGATCCAAATGAGGGGGGGGGGTGTCATGAAGGGAAGGGGAACCGGTTCTTAGCTTTCTACCCGTATATGGAAGTGTCAAGGTTACACTTGGCAAGCCGCCAAAAACCTAATCAACGAGATAAACCGTCTGACCCTTCAAAAGTCAAGACATTAGGACTCATTCCAGCTTTGTCTCTCGAACTAAAACTACGTGCCGATCAGCAGCGCTACGATGACTTCCCCTGTGAACCTTGAGAAACTGCGACGTCTGAAGGAATCCCTGAAGGAGACGGTTGAGAGAAGAAGTGGTTTTAAGAGACCAACTTCTTTCAAGGCCACAATAAGAAGAAATTTTAAGAACCATCCGCTCTACTTCAACCAACATCCGTCATCTGAGCATCGACCTTCGACTACAAGTCAGCCTCGACCTTCAACTCCACCTCTCACCGTGGATGAGGTGATGGAGCGGACGAGGGTGTTGAAGGAAGAAGAATTAGTCACTCCTCTAAACTTCAAATCACTTAAATTTAGAAAACTAAAAACAAATATCAAATACAAGTTTGTGGCAAGGCTCAGCGGAAACAGCTATATTTTACAACATGAAGATTTTCACTTCAAGGTCCAACTGCCTCATTCCCTGCCGCAACCGCCTAGAATCCCATCCAAAAAGGAACTGTTTTTCGTCAGACAAGAGGGCAAGGCGCATTGGTTAATTAAATAAATTGTCACAGCCCTTGTCCATTTCCTCCACCTCGACTAACCGCAACTCCTTCAGGACTCCTCTTCATGGCATCAAAAACGGTCCTTTTCAGGACCACCCTAAGCATTTCAAGTTAGGGACTTGGCCTGTACATAGGCAGGAGACTGTTAGTCTTATGTTTGTGTGCAGCCCACTTTGTAAAAATTTCGAAGTCCCAAGGTCCTTGACCTTGACCATGTCCATGACCCAAGGGGGGGGGGTATAAAGTTTGTGCAAAGTATGTCATGTGGGTACTCAAATTACGCGGATTGATCGGACGAACAAGTTGGTGCAAACAGAATTCAGATCCGACAAAGGGTATAGAAGTAACAGCGAAAAAACTACTATTTTCAAGGATAAACCTAAATAACTTCTTTATTTACGGTTTAAAGTATATTAAGTGGGTACTCAAATTACGCGGATTGATCAGACGAACAAGTTGGTGCAAACAGAATTCAGATCTGACAACGGGTATAGCAGCAACAGCGAAAAAACACCTATTTTCAAGGACAAACCTAAATAACTTCTTTGTTTTTGGTTCAAAGTATAACATGTGGATACTTCAATTACGCGGCTTGCCAAGACAAACAAGAAGGTGCAATTTAAATTTAAATCTAACCAACAGTATAGCATCTGTAGCGTAAAAACGATGGTTTGAAGGACAAGGTAACGTTGTGGTGGGGGTTAGGTGCCTATCATACATGATAACGCTCCATCATTATTCTTCCAGCTCTTGACGGATGAACATCTACCTAGAGGGTCTGAAAAATGTCGCAGTTTTACAGGAACATGAGGAAGGTGACCTTCAGTAGTCCCCTTGACACTACTTTCTACTTCCCTGACAATGAAGACAGAAGGTCTACACTTTTAGTGGACAATGAGCGGTTTCGTCGAAGAATAATCGAGGTTGAAACACTTTTAGCTAGTTGTTTGCTTCGCAAAAAGAACCATATGAATACATGCACCGGTTTAGATCATAGTAGCTGTTATACTTATACAGAGTTGAAGCGCAAACATTATTGAAGTTTTTAGTTACGGAGCTAAGGTCTTGACAGTCTAAGAGCTAAACCCTAACTAACACATGTAAACTAGTTATTGTGCGATGTAAAACTCGGTGGGGAGACTGGTGTAGTGGGGGACTGGTGTAGTGGGGGGACTACCATCTGCCGCACACTTGCCACCTGCCGCCTGCCACCTGCCACCAGCCATCTGCTTCGTTCTACTACACTTTTACCCCCACCATTTTGTTTGATACCAGAACGCTAGCTAGCGAATAGTCAGTACACCTCCGGCTCTCGACCGGTGAACATCGAGCTCTCCGAGACGCTCTTCACAAAATAACAATATCATTTCACTCAAGGTCTGATAGATGTTTCTATTTCATTGCCGTCACGTATTATTTCCTCCTGACAGCAATGAAATGCAAACACCTAACAGAACAGATAGGTGTCAAAAACACAACATGGACTCTGCGCAGGGATCGAAGTATCTACCGTCTTTCTTCAGAAAACAAAGTGATGGCCGCAACTCGTCCGGATCAACAACATCGATGACAACCAACAACGGGGAACTATTGTAAACATGAATTATTGTAAATAAAGTAATATTTGTAATATGAATTATTGTAAATAAAATAAAGTAATATTTGTAATTGTTCTACCTCGCACTCGTATCATTCGATTGCTTCATTCGATAATTTTCATTCGATATTTTATCGAATTAAAACTATCGAATCACAATCGGATTTTACGCGTGCGAGGTAGTACTTTTTTAAAATTACCTCCCCGTGACCTTGAACTTTGAACTTTTACTCATTTCGTCACAAAACCGCCTACGTCACTGGCTCAGCCCCAGATAACATCTTTCATGACTCAGCACTTCCGGTCACGTGACCGGATGACGTCACTTCCGGCGCAAAACCCGCAAACCCACACTACTACACTCTCAATACGGTACCAATCAGAATACCCTGAAGTTGTCACAAATCGATAAAGGTCAAAACAACTTCTCAATTTGGAATTGAGGGGAGCGGAGGATTTGTTATCTGATATGTAAATTTAATGTTTAAATATAATGAAGGTGCAACATGGTGAATACACAACTTTCTTCCCAATAATGCCTTTCAACAACTTAAAAATACTAATATACAAAAAATTAACAAAATCAGCCGGGTTAATATTACATATTTACAATTTATTTATTTTACAACTACGGATTACGCACTCCACCCGCACCCCGCGACCCGTCATGAGCGCCTAGCGTTTCCCCCCACCCCCCAAAAAAATGTGCGGCGCCGTGCTGGAGCACGGCTCGCACTGCCCTACAGCCGGTACTGATTATTACCATTTTATTAGCGAATTGGTACTTTGGTATTATACGGATGCCACTATTTTTGGAGGTTAAATTTTTACCGGATACAAAGGATAACTACATAATTCGAAAAAACGTACTTTTATTGACTTACTGTACAAATTTCACATCATTCTGATGAGCAGTCTTTGTGTTGTGCCTCCCAAAAGGCAGCAATGTCTGCTAGGATCGTGTTGAATGCGTCGCCGCCGCTAGCAGCCAGACCCGATCGCCACAGGTACGCCACCAAATATACATCGCGCGCTGTGGCAGTTATGTTAGGATGGGTTATCATAAAAATGCGTACGGTTTCCTCTTCATTTCGAGGTAAATCCCACAAGAAAAGAACGTCACTCATTATGAAAACAAATGTAACGTAGTGCACGGCAATAAATCACTCATGACACTGACCCAGGACCCAGATTACAGGCGGTGACAGGTGATGCGCGCGCTCCGGTCAACGACCTGACTTTGGCCTATTTGGAGGGTGTTTGGCGGCCGGAAGTATGACTCATCAGGTATCATTCGATTCGTAACAAAACAAGAAAAGTCCTACAATCATTTTTATGATAACCCATCCTAACATAACTGCCGCAGCGCGCTGCATAAGGGTGGCATCCGTATAATACCAAAGTACCAGCGAATTTCCCCTATAGGGAAGAAGCTATTACCGTAGGTCTCATGGTAAGACTTAAGCCCGAGACCATGATAACTTTTCATTTTGAGGTCCCCAGATGCCAAAAACACCATTCGTTCAAATTGTTATATATGTATATATATATATATATATATATATATATATATATATATATATATATATATTTATATATATATTTATATATATATATATATGTGTCCGTAAGCACGATAACTCTCGTAAAAAAGGTCCGATCTTAATGAAATTTGGTACAAATGTGTAAAGTACCATTTATTTGAACAAGTTCGAAAACCAGATGAATCGCACCATCCAAAGGGGGGTTTTTGGGGGGTTTTGTACCCCAAAAATGTGTTTTTTGGGGTTTTCACATATTTAAATCAAATTTTAATTTACACCATTGAAATCAGCTTAAAAAAACAAACAATTTGGTATTTTGATCATTGCTCTACGTCAATTGGTTACCGAGATATTGAAAGTGCTAAACACAGTACGTTGCCTAATGTTATTCTTATGGAGAAAAAGAAAAATTGTATATCTCGCTTATTTATGAACATAAACTGGCAAAATTTGGTATATGGCTTGATCTGGTTATGGTTTATTGTTGTTTGCACAAAAAAACAATTTTTCGCCTATGGTTCCTGTAGCAGCAAACCTAGGTACTTGGTCTCCATGTTATTCTTATGGAAAATACTTAAAATGTTATATATCGCTTATTTATGAATCTATATGGATGAAACTTGGTATGTGACTTCACTAAGATGAGTTCTATTGATATTTGCATAAAAACCCATTATTTTGTGTGCCTTGTTGCAGCAAACCTGCGTACTCATCCCCAATGTTATTCTTATGGAGAATAATTAATATTTTAAATATCGCTTGTTTGTGAATACATTTCTTATGAATCCTGTTAAGTGTTATGTTATATATTCATTGGAAATTCGCTGAGTATGCAGGTTTGCTGCGACGGGTGTATTTTAATTGATATAATATTCCTTTTAGCAAATTTCCCCTATAGGGAAGAAGCTATTACCGTAGGTCTCATGATAAGACTTAAGCCCGAGACCATGATAACTTTTCATTTTGAGGTCCCCAGATGCCAAAAACACCATTCGTTCAAATTTTTATATATGTATATATGTATATATATATATATATATATATATATATATATATATATGTCCGTAAGCACGATAACTCTCGTAAAAAAGGTCCGATCTTAATGAAATTTGGTACAAATATGTAAAGTACCATTTATTTGAACGAGTTCAAAAACCAGATGAATCGCACCATCTGAAGGGGAGTTTTTGGGGGTTTTGTACCCCAAAAATGTGTTTTTTGGGGTTTTTACAGGTAATTTAAATTTAAATCAAATTTTAATTTATACTATTAGGTTGAGCTTAAAAAAACAAACAATTTGGTATTTTTATCATTGCTCTACGTCAATTGGTTACCGAGATATTGAAAGTGCTAAACACAGTACGTTGTCTAATGTTATTCTTATGGAGAAAAAAGAAAAATTGTATATCTCGCTTATTTATGAACATAAACTGACGAAATTTGGTATATTGCTTCATATGGTTGTGGTTTATTGTTGTTTGCACAAACAAAACTATTTTTCGCCTATGGTTCCTGTAGCAGCAAACCTAGGTACTCGGTCCCCATGTTATTCTTATGGAAAATACTTAAAATGTTATATATCGCTTATTTATGAATGTATATGGATGAAACTTGGTATGTGACTTCACATACATGAGATCTATTGGTATTTGCATAAAAACCCATTATTTGGTGTGCCTTGTTGCAGCAAACCTGCGTACTCATCCCCAATGTTATTCTTATGGAGATTAATTAATATTTTAAATATCGCTTGTCTGTGAATACATTTCTTACGAATCCTGTGAAGTGTTTTAATGTGTTATGTTATATGTTCATTCGAAATTCGCTGAGTATGCAGGTTTGCTGCGACGGGGGTATTTATTACTGAAATGTCTTTAATTTCAAACGAAGTATTTTGTATCTTAGTGCCAATTTTTATCTTTAAAACCATAAACTATAACCAATTCAATGTTTATTAGTGATTGTTACATCGGGCTACTTTTCATGTTTTTATTAACAGTTAAAATGTTGCAGTCTAACCTAATCCCAGAAATTCTGTAGCATATTACAGTACACTGTATACAAAACCTATGTGCAATACAGTCGGGTTCTTACTTTACAACTTGTTTTTCTTCATCCCTTATAAAACGTGATTGATAACGATTTATCTGAGTAATGATTCCATAATATTACACAATTGCAACGTTTAAATGTTGTGTACTATTCCGAAATTAAGTTATATAATATCTTAAGTTTTTACAACTATTATTTATATAATCGAATTTCACAATTATTATTTGTTCTTGGATCTATTCTTAATCTTTAAATAATCTCACATGTTTTATCATAGAGGGTACATTTTATATCCTACGGACATTTTTATTGACAACTACGTAAGAACTACATGAATTTTCTATGCATTCATACATTTTAATGTTTATACATTTGTTATTCATGCAAAATGGTCGTGACAAACATTTTGAGTTCGGGGCCAAATCCAAAGTGAGATTCTCAAAGAGAATTTTAAAAGAATATAGAAGCAGTGAGGTGACAGCCAAGACATCAGCCTGCCTCCTGCCACTGGCGGCATCGGGAGTTACCGATGTTCGTTCAACTTCCCCATGAATCCATGGATTCCCTTTCGGTTGGCAGTAATGCGAAAAACCGGTTTAGAGGGTGGCTCGCCTAGCGCGGCCACTTGTGAAAATTGAAACTACGTGGAGCTTTGTAGGACACAGATCGTTGTACTCCACTGTGGCCACGGACCTTTAGAGCCACCTTAAACCAGTTGATTTTCTTTTCTTACTTGAAAACATTTAGTATTTGTACTCATACATTTCACACGTTTGTGATCTTTCTCTGTCAGATTACAATATAAACAAATAAAATTATTTAGATACGTTGCATATGGTCCTATAGATATTTGTTGACCTATTGAAAAGTGTTTGGCTAAAAAATGTGTATGTTAACAAAGCTATATACGTAAAATGTCTATTTAAATAAAATCAAATCAAAATCATGTTATTTCTATTAGACTATATACATAGCATAGACAACAAGTCACAATTTGTTACATTGAGTAACTGCTTAAAATAAAATCAATATCAAAACAGAAATAATTAATACGGTAACTAAAATCATTTGAAATTAAATTACAAACTTGTCATTTAAAAAATCATGGACACTGTAATATTTCTTTATTTATGAGAAAAATCTTTGTCTGACGTCTAAATTTGTTAACATCCTATTCCTGTTTTAGGTGTATGGGCAGAGAGTTGAGCAGTTTTATAGATGAGAAGTATGTTTTTTCAAAGTGAGTTGTCTTATGGCGTGGAATTGAAAGAGAAAGATTTTTTCTGAAGCTATAACATGTTTTTTCTTTACGAGACTGAAATAACTCCTTTTTTATAAAAAATTTTAAATATTCCAAGATATACAAGCAAGGGAATTTCAGCATATTGTTACAAGAAAAAAACTCCTCAGACCTTTTCATTCCAAAAATCAACCGAAGCGCCTTCTTTTGACAACGAAACACTTGATTTCGCTTCTCAGTTTCGAATCCCCAAATAGCCACCCCGTAGGCCATATGGGGAAAAACCATAATAAAGTGACGACAGAACTTCTCTATATGAAAAAAGCCAAACGTCGGAGGGTAAACAAACAACTGCTCAGCTTACTACATACCTTTTAGTAATGTGAAAAGAAAAATTAAGGCGGCACCGGTAGTCAATGAAAATCCCCAAAACATTTGTTTGCTGACTAGATTCAATTTCAATACCACCAATCATCACAGTGGATTTAGTAAATATTCAATTAAGGTCTTTCGATTTAAAATCGATAAACTGTGTCTTATCAGTATTTACAAGAAGTTTTTTCGAATATTCAAATACTGTATATCTAAAAAAATGCAATCTTCGTTCATCCTCTTACGGGAAGGGAAGAATGAGCGTATTTCACCCAGAAGGAATACGAAGGTTTTAGTTTTTTGTGCGATACCTACTTTTAGAATGGGAGCCTAGTTCTAAAGCATTTGCAGACTGCATAAATCTGTAATATTTTTAGGTGCACCTTTAGCTGATAATTAGTGTAAATAAACGGTATCAGGAAACTGACACATACTTTCTCCCTTTTAGCCCAACTTTAATGAATAAATTACTTTTTATTTACTAAATATAGAATACAAAGCACGGTCGAATGTACAGAAAATCTTGTAAACAAGTTGTTTTAAAAAATATCCACCCAAATCTCTGCTTTGGAGGCACTACAGAATCCATTGCTACATTCGTGGTTTTAAGAGGGGAAATGCCCCCTATTCCCCCCCAGGGTTATTAAGGGGCAACATATTTCGAATTAACTCTGTCGGTCAATGCTAAATTGACAAGCATATCAAGTTTGAATGATATTGATCAGTAAATAAGAGAGAAATAGTAATAGTGTTTTTGTATTCCCCTTAAGAATAACATTGGACAACGTACTGTGTTTACTGCTAAATGAAAATTTCAATTTTCTCCGAAACCAGCAATTGTAGAATAGTAATTCAAAATACTAATTTATTTAGTTTTTTTGAGCTCTTTTTAATGGTGAATAGGAATATATTTTTTTTATTTATGTCTTTTTATGAAAAATCCAAAAAACTGAGTTTTGGATGTTTTAAGTCCTGTAATTTCTGAACCCGAATTTTTACAGGAATGCGGGTGGTGTCATTTTGTTGGAAAACTAAAGTTCTACAAACGACTAAAGTTTAATCAAAATCGTTAGAGCCGTTTTTGAGAAATTTTGATTTTTCATGTTTTTAGGTGGTTTCTGGGGGATAATTACCCTTAAAAATCAAAAATTCAAAAAAATGAAAAAAAACGCCTGGAGATATCGTGGCTTAATACGTACATACCAAATTTCATCAAAATCGGCCCATTGGTTAGGGCTCTAGCTCTGTACACATCCACACAGACACACACACACACACACACACACACACACACACACACACACACACACACACACACACACACACACACACAGACAGACATCACGTAAAAACCACTTTTTTGGGTTCAGGGAGCACCAAAACGAATATTTCCAATAACAACTCGAATTCGAAAATTTTGACAAAAACAATACTTTCTCCATATACTATGTATATGGGGAGAAAGTAAAAAGGATCGTCAAAGTATAAATATAACACTTTTCCCTCGTTGAGGGTATTTGAGGGCATTTTTCATGTTGAGAGGGGGTAATTTTCTTGATGTCTTCGTCTTGTGGCAGCACTGGTAATAACATAAAGGCGGGAGCCCAAGAAGTCTTGACTCTGCAAGCACACGGACTACGAATAAATAAACATAAACATTATAAATAATTAAAACTTGAGTTCACTTGTCGAAGTCGAAACAGAAACCAATTCAAAATTGTGCTTATGCTTAGTGTCTGATAACATAATTCATGGTACTTTATTCGTTACCTAATTTGTTAATGTAGACCTCTAGACGGAATCCAAGTTTCTCAGGTAAGGTTAACTGTTCAGTTTATCATTATTATTATTCATTTGTATCAAATCAGAATTGTTATTGCCATCGCCGTTGATAATGTCAGTACCTATGGTGAAATGGGCAGACATTGTCAATATTCTTATACCCTAAAGTTGGCCAAAATCATTAAATACATATGGAATGTGCACAATAATCACTTTTAGTCAACATTAGGCCTAGGCTTTGTCAACAAATTATTAGTTATTATAGGCCATACCAAAGGTGACCAGACATCCTGATTTCAGCGGGACAGTCCCGGCGTCCCTACGATTCCTGTGTGGGGACAGCCTAATGTCCGCTTTAGCAGCTAGACATGAAAATACTATTACAAAATACAGGTTATTTTACCTCCGTCTTCAGCTTTGAGTTGAGCTAAACTAGACTACGGTACCATGGTTTCAGAAGCTTATTGTGCTTCCATCTTCAGGTCTTGATTTTCAGTGCCTGAAGATGGAAGCACAATAAGCTTTTGAAACTGCGGTAGTCCGGTTAGGATCAACTTAAAGCTGAAGACGGAGGTAAAATAACCTGTATTTCTTAATTTGTTTTATCAGCTTTGGAGGCTATTCAATATGAATAAATGATACCCCGTCGTAGTAAACCTGCATACTCAGCGAATTTCCAATGAATATATAACATAACACATTAAAACACTTAACAGGATTCATAATAAATATATTCACAAACGAGCGATATTTAAAATATTAATTAATCTCCATAAGAATAACATTGGGGATGAGTATGCAGGTTTGCTGCAACAAGGCACAAAAAATAATGGGTTTTCATGCAAATATCAATAGAACTCATCTTAGTGAAGTCACATACCAAGTTTCATCTGTATACATTCATAAATAAGCGGTATATAACATTTTAAGTATTTTCTATAAGAATAACATGGGGACCAAGTACCTAGGTTTGCTGCTACAGGAACCATAGGCGAAAAATTGTTTTTTGTGCAAACAACAATAAACCACAACCAGATGAAGCCATATACCAAATTTTGTCAGTTAATGTTCATAAATAAGCAAGATATAGAATTTTTCTTTTTCTCCATAAGAATAACATTAGACAACGTACTGTGTTTTAGCACTTTCAATATCTCGGTAACCAATTGACGTAAAACAATGGTCAAAATACCACATTGTTTGTTTTTTAAGCTGAATTTAAAGGTAAAAATTAAAATTTGATTTAAATAAAAATTACATGTGAAAACCCCAAAAAACACATTTTTGGGGTAGAAAACCCCCCAAAAACCCCCCTTCGAATGGTGCGATTCATCTGGTTTTCGAACTCGTTCAAATGAATGGTACTTCACACATTTGTACCAAATTTCATTAAGATTGGACCTATTTTACGAGAGTTATCGTGCTTACGGACACACATATATATATATATATATATATGTGGTACTTTGGTATTATACGGATGCCACCCTTATGCAGCGCGCTGCGGCAGTTGTTAGGATGGGTTATCATAAAAATGATTGTAGGACTTTCCTTGTTTTGTTACGAATCGAATGATACCTGATGAGTCATACTTCCGGCCGCCAAACACCCTCCAAATAGGCCAAGGTCAGGTCGTTGACCGGAGCGCGCGCATCACCTGTCACCGCCTGTAATCTGGGTCCTGGGTCAGTGTCATGAGTGATTTATTGTCGTGCACTACGTTACATTTGTTTTCATAATGAGTGACGTTCTTTTCGTGTGGGATTTACCTCGAAATGAAGAGGAAACCGTACGCATTTTTATGATAACCCATCCTAACATAACTGCCACAGCGCGATGTATATTTGGCGGCGTACCTGTGGCGATCGGGTCTGGCTGCTAGCGGCGGCGACGCATTCAACACGATCCTAGCAGACATCGCTGCCTTTTGGGAGGCACAACACAAAGACCGCTCATCAGAATGATGTTAAATTTGTACAGTAAGTCAATAAAAGTATGTTTTTTCGAATTATGTAGTTATCCTTTGTATCCGGTAAAAATTTAACCTCCAAAAATAGTGGCATCCGTATAATACCAAAGTACCATATATTTATATATATATAAATACATATATAAATACCCCCGTCGCAGCAAACCTGCATACTCAGCGAATTTCCAATGAATATGTACCTAACATAACACATTAACACTTTACAGGATTCATAAGAAATATATTCACAAACAAGCGATTTTTAAAATATTAATTATTCTCCATAAGAATAACATTGGGGATGAGTACGCAGGTTTGCTGCAACAAGGACTGCAAAATAATGGGTTTTTATGCAAATATCATTACAACTCATCTAAGTAAAGTCAGATACCAAGTTTCATTCATATACATTTGTAAGCGATATATAACATTTTAATTATTCTACATAAGAATAACATGTGGACTGATTACCTAGGTTTGCTGCTACGGGAACCGTACGTGAAAATTTTGTATTTTGTGCAAACAACGATAAACCCCAACCAGATGAAGCCATATACCAAATTTTGTCAGTTTATGTTCATAAATATGCGAGATATACAATTTTTCTTTTTCTCCATAAGAATAACATTAGACAACGAACTGTGTTTAGCACTTTCAATATCTCAGGAACCAATTGACGTAGAGCAATGATCAAAATAGCAAATAGTTTGTTTTTTTATGCTGAATTAAATGGTAAAAATTAAAATTTGATTTACATGAAAATTACAAGTGGAAACACCAAAAAACCCATTTTTGGGTACAAAACCCCCCAAAAACCCCCCTTTGGATGGTGCGATTCGTCTGGTTTTCGAACTCGTTCAAATAAATGGTGCTTTTCACATCTGTACCAAATTTCATTAAGATCGGACCTTTTTTACGAGAGTTATCGTGCTTACGGACAAATATATATATATATATATATATATATATATATATATATATATTTATATATATACATATATACAAATTTGAACGAATAGTGTTTTTGGTATCTGGGGACCTCAAAATGAAAAGTTATCATGGTCTCGGGCTTAAGTCTTACCATGAGACCTACAGTAATAGCTTCTTCCCTATCGGGGAAATTCGCTAAAATTTGAACGAACGGTGTTTTTGGCATCTGGGGACCTCAAAACGAAAAGTTATCATGGTCTCGGGCTTAAGTCTTACCATGAGACCTACGGTAATAGCTTCTTCCCTATAGGCTAGGGGAAATTCGCTAAAAATGCTCATTAATTCATAAAAACCAGTATAAGTTAATTTGTTTGGTTAATATGTCGAATACAAGACTCCCGGCGACCAGCATTGTGTTGAATTGTTCAAACACTTTGAAGCAAAGCAAAAGTACCGGGCCCTGACATTTTTTCTAAGCGATTAATTGTGTCCTAGTGCACTTTCTATGCCTGGTACCTATGCACTATTGGGGAGTTTTTGGGTACAGTTTCATAAGCGGCCACCAACTAACTTAATCCGATGCTATATATCGTTCTTAAACATTCAGTATATTGAATCACATTTTAAATCAATCTTTAACCTAAATAACACAAACACCCAAACATTCGAGTCCTCATGGCGTATGTTGAAACGATCTCTGAAAACTGGGATGAAGAGCGATGATGTAAGTTACACATTTATTTTAATGAAACATTTAACAAGTAACAAACAAACAAAAACTAAAATTAAAAAATACAACAAATCATAAAGAAACGTGTAACCAAGCAAAAATTTAGTTATATTTGCTTATATTAGCTTAGTATATTCAATCCATGAAAGCATCCCATAAAGTTTACCCTGGGAAGTTTTAGCTGAGTTGTACGTTTCTTTATAATTTATTTATTTGTTTAATTGTAGTTTCCGTTTGTTTGTTATTTGTAAAATGCTTCATTAAAATATATGTGTAACTGGCATCGCATAAACCACGATATAAAATTTACTGATTTTAGATTATAACATTAATATAAATATAAAGTAAATAATTTTCGATATGTACTGTTAATTCGATATATCGAATGTTTAAGAATGATATATCGTATCCGATTAGTTGGTGGCCGCTTATGAAACTGTATCCGAGTTTTTTCAATGCGATGAACAATTTAGGGTCATTCCACGTGAAATCACCTAATTTTGGAATTAATGGTTGCATGACCATTCTAGAAATTTTTGATTTTCTCACCATGTAATTATCTACTCCTCAGAAGAATAAAATAAGTTTTATAAATTTTTAACTCACACGGTTTTGGATTTACTCTAACCGGTACTTAAAAATGCAGAGGAGAGTAATTTTTTAACATTCTCAAGGGTTTGCGCTAAAAACCATAATTTCTATGGTTTTTAAGATATTTTAGTTCTGGTTATTTATTTTTGAAGCTATGATTATGACCTTCAAAAGCCACTTGAAAATAAATTTGTATGGTAGTAAATTAATTATATGAGTCGAGCGGCCATTTTCAAAAATTTATGTCTCAAAAAGGGAATTAGACCACAAATTATTTTATTGTCGATAGAAGCTTCACATAGCAGTCTTTAATAAAAATAGATAACATCATTAAGATTTCATTTCCTTCCCAATAATATTTCAAGTAAAAAATGGGAATTTGTCAAAATTGAGCGATTTTGGGGATTAATAGATATTAATAGATAATACCCCCGTCGCAGCAAACCTGCGTATTCAGCGAATTTCCAATGCATATATATGTGACTCACTACTACACAGAGCTATTTACCAAGTTTCACAAAAATACATCCATAAATAAGTGATATATAGCATTTTATTTATTCTCTATAAGAATAACATTAGGGTTGAGGACGCAGGTTTGCTGCAACAAGGAAGATAAGTAATGTGTTTTTTTTGCAATTATCAATACAACTGAACCAAGTTCTCTTAATGTAGGTTCATAATTAAGGGAGATATACAACTTTACTTATTCTCCATATGAATAACATGGGGGCTGAGTATGCAGGTTTGCTGCTATGGGGAATATCAACAAAAACTTGTTTTTTGTACTAATATCAATATACCACAACTAGTTGAAGCCACACACCAAGTTTCTTCAATATACATTCATAAATAATCGAGATATATAATTATATTTATTCTCCATAAGGATAACATTGGACAACATACTGTGTTTAGCACTTTGAATATCTCTGCAACGGTTGGACGTAGAACAACGATTAAAACACCAAAATGTTTGTTTTGTTGAGCTAAACACATTAATAAACAGAAGTGTGAAGTTTTTAGTAAAACTATCTGAGAAAAATCTAAAAACCTTTTTCCCATAAGATTAACATGGGACACATTTTTTTGGATTTTCTCCGCAACCACTTAACCTATGTTAATGATTCAAATACTAAATTATTTGTTTTTTTAAGCTCTATAAAATGGCTATAACCAAAATTGAGTGTTTTTAACATTTTGGGGTCAAATTTGCAAAAAACCGATTTTTGGAAAATTGTAAACCCCCATAAAACCCCCTTCCCTTAGTGCGATCGATCTGGTTTTCAAACTTAAAGTCATAAATGCTACTCTCCACATTTGTGCCAAATTTCATCAAAATCTGGTGTTTCTTTCAAAAGTTATCGCGGTAACGGACACACACACACATATATATATATATATAAATTTGAACGAATAGTGTTTTTGGCATCTGGGGACCTCAAAACGAAAATTTATCATGGTCTCGGGCTTATGTCTTACCATGCCACCTACGGTAATAGCTTCTTACCTTAAGGGGAAATTCGCTAAAAGGGGACCAGATCAAAGGTTGATTTTTTGTGTGTTAACTGAGAACTTTGGATGGTATGGTATAAGTATCATTTTGTGGTTCACTGTACTTTCCGAGATATGAGCATCAATGTTTGTGGTAAAATATAGTGTGCCCGAAGCCGATGTTGTTCAGTGGATTAAGCATTAGAATAATTTATTTTCATATTTGGAGACTTTATTGGATGGTTTAATATCAAAAAATATCTTTATCAAATATTTTCACTGTCGCCTATAGTAAGTGTATAACCATGGTACGGTATAACATAGTTTTGTTGAAATTACAAAACGATACGAGATAGAGTTTGAGTACTTTATTGGACGGTTTAGCATCATACGTGTTATCTTAATATTTTAACAGTTTATTTATTTATTTATAGTTAAATATTAGCAATAAAAATAGTGTCATTACCTTACAATAGGTATAAAAATCCTTTCCTTAGAAACAAGCAATGGTTTCTCTCTTGTGTTTAAAGCTATGAAATACTATAAGATTATACCGTAGCCCATTGTATAAATTAAGTTGCTATGATAACTTCACAAGTTTAACATATCATTTTTGAAAAATATAATTTTTGAAAATTAAATGTTCTACTTAATCAGTGAGAATCTATCTTGAATAAGAAAATCAATTTTAAAATGTATTCAATAATGCAGAGTTTTCTGGGTGTATGTGTATGTCTTAGTGTACCATGCAACAATAGTTAATTTGTGAAATTCACAATAGACACACACCATTGTTTGTTTATAGGGAAAGAATTGTTGTACCTATTGAAAGTTAATGAAACTATTTTTTGTTATAAATAAAAAAATAGACTCTTAAGATATTAAAACAACAGGTATCATCATCATAAACTGAACTAAACTGTCCAAAAAAGTACCCAAACTCTTTCTCGTCTTGTTATGTTATTTCAACAAAACCATGTTATTCCATGGTTATACACTTCCTATACAGTGAAAATCTTTCATAAAGATATGTTTTATGTTAAACTATCCAATAAAGTCCTCAAATGTGAAAACAATTATTTTGATGCTTACTCTACTGAACAATATCGGCTTCGGACACACTAGTTTGGTTTATGGCACTATATTTTACCACTAACATTGATGCTCATATCTCGGGAAGTACGGTGAACCACAAAATGATACTTATACCATCCAAAGTACTCAGTTAGATAAGTTAACACACCAAAAACAACCTTTGATCTGGTCCCCGTTTTTAGATATTAAACCCCAAAATCGCGCAATTTTGACAAATTTCCATTTTTGACTTGAAATATCATTGGGAGGGAATAAAATCTTAATGTTGTTATCTATTTTTATTAAAGTCTGCTATATGGAGCTTCTATGGGCAACATTATTAATTTGTGGTCTTATTCCCTTTTTGAGATAGGTATACATTTTTGAAAATGGCCGCTTGGCTCATTGTAAACACATTTTTTATAATTAATTGACTACCATACAAATTTATTTTCAAGTAACTTGAGGGTACATCATTTTGGGTCATGTAATATTACCTTCAAAACGAAATAGCCAAAACTAAAATGTTTTAAAAACCATAGAAGCTATGATTGATACAGCGCAAACTTTTGAAGATATAAAAAAATTACTTTCTTCGGCATCTTTAAGTAAGCAAAATTCAAAACTACGTGAGATAAAAATTTATAAAAAGTTGTTTTATTCTTCTGAGGAGTAGATAATGACATGGTGAAAAAATAAAAAAATTGTAATATGGTCATGCAACCAGCGATAGGTGATTTCCCATGGAATGACCCTTTATGGACCGAGAAAAAGTCATACTAGTTAAAACTTAACTAGAAACAAAGAAATGCAAGTTATTGCTAAAAACTAACGTGAATTTAATTAAGCTGACTTCAATTTTAATTAAGATTCAAGTTGAAGCCTTGAAATTTGTCCAGATAACAAACATTGATTCCACTAATACTAAAACATGTATTGCCAGGAACACCATTGTAACAGATCCTGGAAATCCTATTCCTTTTATGTTCTTTGTTTATGCTTCCAGAAAGCTATAGGCCTATCATGCAAAACTTATAAACTTGTTAATGTGTTTAGTTTTTTAGCGAATTTCCCCTATAGAGAAGAAGCTATTACTGTAGTCGGCATGGTAAGACCTAGGCCCAGGACCATGATAACTTTTAGTTTTGAAGTCCCCAGATGCCAAAAACACCATCCGTTCAAAACTGTATATATATTGCTTTTACTGTTTAAAACTGTAACAACTTGCTTTTTACTCAACCTTATCAAAATTTGGTTGGTACTGTCCTTTACATATTCAATTCAAAACATCATCAACACCCTCAACGTCATTTTTTACGATGAGATCAGATTTAGCTTTAAATAATGGGTTGAGAACGGGTAACCCTCCAGCCTCTCCAGTAACTGTTCCAGAATCAGTTCCATTCCGAACAGATAGTTTTGGTAATAATGAAGTTGAAATAATTCATACGAACAAAACAAATTATTCAAAGCCAAATAAATCCACTAATTTCATAAACATATCTGCCTATATGCTTAAAGAGAATGAAGCAAATTTAATTTCAAAAAGATTAAATTTTGCACCTCCACCGTATTTTGATCAAATACAACTAGGGTCAAATACGTTAAAGTTTACAAGGATACTAAAGAGTAATTTATTTCAGTGGTTTAATGCTTCAAATACAAGAAGACAAGATGTAACTGCTGAACCTGACCCTTTGTACAATTTTATTAGAAAGTTCAGAACCGAACAGGAAAGTGATCCACAATATCTCAGTCCTGACCATCCAATAGAGCAATTTATTAATGTCATCATGATGAATGTTGCTGATCCCAGTTTTTGTGAAAGTTTAACTGATAGAAAAAAACTATCAAAAAAAGAGTTTAACCCTTTCAGTGCTATGGACCGATATATCGTCTTTTGAATCTGTTATCAATAAACACTGTTACTGCTTCATAAGCGATTGTACCGTTAGACGCTCAGTCTGCAGTCTGAGTCTGGTAGACACAAACTGAACTACCTCGTCCAGCGCATAAGCTCTAATATCACCTGGTCCGCTACAGCTGCTAGTCTGATCAGTGGCTGTGCGGTCTAAGGCGTTACCTTCCCGGCCGGGGGTAACACCTGGATCGAGGGTTTGAATCCCGTCACAGTCGGTGGTGTTTATGTGCAACTCATGGAGAGTTCACCTGTCTGTGGCAGAGTTGAAGGGGAGGGCAGATCTTAAGCAAACGGTGGACGGCTCGGGTCCAAGCTGACGGGATGGGTGGATTCTTTGTGAGTTGCACATCTGATCAGGTGTTTTGCTACTTTTTACCTATCCTTTACTGTGTGTGTCCAGCGGAAGCACGTTTTTATTAATTTGAACTGTTCTGGCGTTCAAGACATTTAAAAAATCAACAAAATATTACAGATTCAACTACTCCTTTCAGAAGCTTAGCACTCAAAGGGTTAAAGCCATAACATCCCTAAAAAATAACCAAAACATTATTATTTTACTAGCTGACAAAGGAGATGTTAAAATAAAAATAAATAAATAATGACTTTTTTTCCCCCTCTTGTTGCCAAATTGGCGGCCTGGACTTTTTCCATGAGGCCTCGATGTTCACTGGTCTTGTGGTTGTCCATCGTGTTGTTAGTGTTTTGTTAATTAATGAGGTTCCCTGGGAATATGCAATTTTTCACCACATTGTATTAATCACAAACATAGATGTATACGAAAATAATTGTTGTGTTTTATGTAATTTTGTTATTTTGAAAGAAAGGAATGTCTAAGGATCTATTGGAAGATGGATCCTTATTGAGCAAGCATTCATCAAAGTATAACTCTGGTTTATATGACAACACTTGTCAACATTATGCAAAGAAATACAACAACAAAAAAGAAAATAACAATTAAGTATCTAAATGGTCTTGTGCGTAATATATACAAACAAATATCAAATAAACAATTAAATGACGTAACAACTTTTGAAAAACTAGATAAAGACTAGACAGAAGAATGTAATGAAAGAATAACCAACTCATAGCCAATAATATGAAAAAGGAATCCCTCTCAGTGGAAGTATTTTGACCAACAAAACCAGAAACACCTGTTTTCTATCTTTTATCTAAAATGCACAAACAAGTTATTCCTCCTCCTAGCCCTATTGTTGCATCGATATCATCACCCACGGAGAGAATGTCAGGATATGTAGACTCATATTTACAAGACTTTGTAAAAAACACTACATTTTATATTAAAAACACAGCTGATTTACTGGATAAAATAAAAGCTCTAGCCCAACCCCTGCCAGATGATACCTTGCTTGTGACTATAGACGTACAATAATTATACACCAATATCGGGCATGAACAAGGAAAGCAAGCTGTAAAACGGTTCTTAGAAGGTAGACCACCAAATTCAGGACCAAGCACTTTTGCTTTATTATGACACTTTACATTTCATCCTAACCTATAACTGTTTCCGTTTTAAAGACAAGTTTTATCTCCAAAAGAAATGTACGGCAATGGGGACACGCATGGCACCATCATATGCCAACTTATATATATGCCAAACTTGAAGAAGATTTCATAACGTCCCAAGAACATCAGCCGTTATGTTGGCTGAGGTTTTTAGATGATGTTTTTATGGTGTGGACCCATGGAAATGAGAAGCTTCAAAGTTTTCTAGCCTCGCTTGGTAATTTAAGATTTACATGGAACATCTTAGCTACATCAGTGACATTTCTGGATGTTGATATTTATTTAAAAGGAAAACAATTTCAGTATAAAATCAATGGAAAACCAACAAATACATTTCAGTACCGTATTTACATTACCAAAGTTGTCACTCTCATTATGTAAAAAAGTCCATCTCAAAAAGTTTAGCAGTTCGTGCTTATAAACTATGCAGTGAGAGAGAAACTTTGACGAATACGTAAACAAACTGAAAAGTGCATTTCAAGAACGTGGATAGGCTACCCGAAAAGTTTAATAGAACAAAAGACCAATTTTAACCATCAATACTCTCAAGCTTCAAACTTTGATAGTAGCAGCCCAAAACTTATAACACAGTATTATCCCGGCCTGCATAACATAAATAGCGTGATTAAGATCGGGTTTATTATACTTCGCAATTCGCCTCTATAATCTTTTTTAAGTTCCTCTCCAAAAGAAGTGTTTAAGAAACCTCCTTCTTTAAAAGACTTATTATCAAAACCAAAACTCCCTGCTGATTGCAACAAAGAAAATAGATTGTGTGGTGCTTTCCCATGTAAAGCGCCGAGGTGTTTGGTTTGCAGCCAAATCACAAAATCAAGCAACTTTTTCAGCAATTCTACATCTAAAGAATATAAAATCAAAGGAAACCTAACCTGTGAGTCTAAGTTTATAGTGTACCAAATCTAATGTAAAAAATGCCCAAAGGATTACATTGGTTCCACTATAAATACTCTCAGAACAAGGATGACTGGTCACCGGTTTGACTTTAGACATAAAGATCTATCGAAACTGTTAGTCACGCATGGGCTGAAGCATGGTGACACATTCCAAAACACGTATAATGTCAAACCCATCCGGCAAATCACAGACTCCAAGAGAAGTATCAGTTCGCTACGAGACATTGAACAGGCACACCAACATGTGACAAAGTCAAAATTTCAAAATGGCCTGAATTTAAGGTAACGAAATTAAAAGCAGCTGGTTCAGGAACACAACATTTTAAAGCAAATGTTGTTAGTTTTAGTGAATTTTCCCTATAGGGAAGAAGCTATTACCGTAGTCGGCATGGTAAGACCTAGGCCTGGGACCATGATAACTTTTCGTTTTGAGTTCCCCAGACCCCAAAAACACCATTCATTTGAAACTGTATATATATATGTGTCCGTGGGTGCGATAACTCTTGTAAAAATGGTCCAATTTTGATGAAATTTGGTACAAATGTGGAAATCAATATTTATGACTAAGTTCGAAAACCAGCCAGGTCACTCCATCCAAAGGGGTATTTTGGAGAGGTTTTGTATCCCAAAAATGGGTTTTTTGAAGTTTTTACATGTAATATTATAAAAATTCAAATTTTAGTTCTCACCATTCGATTCAGCTTTAAAAAACACATAATTTGGTGTTTTGATAATTTCTCTACATCAATTAGTTACAGAGATATTGAAAGTGCTAAACATAGTACGTTGTCCAATGCTCTTCTTATGGATGAGAATAAGAACAAATTTATATCTCGCTTATTTATGAACGTATACTAACGTAACTTGGTATACGGCTTCATCTGGTTGTGGTCTATTGTTATTTGCACAAAAAAATAAATTTTTACCGATAATTCCCGTAGCAGCAAACCTGCGTACTCAGCCCCCATGTTATTCTTTTGGAGAATAAGTAAAAAGTAACGTCTCCCTTAATTATGAACATAAATTTAATAAAACTTGGTATGTGGTTTCACCTTGTTGAGTTATATTGATATTTGCATGAAAACCTATATTTTGTGTTCCTTGTTGCAGCAAACCTGCTTACTCAGCTCCCATGTAATTTTTAAGGAGAATAATTAAAATATTATTTGTTGCTTATTTATTAATGAATATTGATGTAACTTAGTATGTAGCTTCATCTAGTTGAATTCTATTTATATTTGCATAAATAAAAAGCTATATTTGTATATAAAAGCCAATTAGTTGTGTTCCTTGTTTCAGCAAACCTACGTACTGATTCCCAATGTTATTATTATAGAGAATAATTAAAATTATATACATCGCTTTTGTGAATTTATTTTTATGACACTTGGTATGCGGATCAATGTTGTATTAAGACACATCTTATGCACTGGAAATTCGCTGAAGACGCAGGTTTGCTGCGACGGGGGTATTTAAATATACTAACCCTACATTTTGTTTCCTTTGTTTTAGCGAATTTCCCCTATAGGGAAGAAGCTATTACCGTAGTCGGCATGGTAAGACCTAGGCCCGGGACCATGATAACTTTTCGTTTTGAGGTCCCCAGACCCCAAAAATACCATTCGTTCGAAACTGTATATATATATATATCTATATATATATATATATCTATATATATATATATCTATATATATATATATATATATGTGTCCGTGAGCACGATAACTCTCGTAAAAATTATCCGATTTTGATGAAATTTGGTATAAACGTGTAAAGCAACATTTATGACTTTAAGTTCGAAAACCAGCCAGATCGCTCTATCCGAAGGGGTATTTTGGGGGGGTTTTGTACCCCAAAAATGGGTTTTTTGAATTTTTTACATATAATTTTGGAAATAGTCAGATTTTATTTTTTCCCATTGGATTCAGCTTAAAAAAACACACAATTTGGTATTTTGATCATTTCTCTACGTCAATTGGTTACCGAGATATTGAAAGTGCTAAACACAGTACGTTGTCTAATGTTATTCTTATGGAGGAAAATAAAAATTTTATATCTCGCTTATTTATGAACATATACTGACGAAACTTGGTATACGGCTTTATCTGGTTGTGGACCATTGATATTTCCTCAAAAAAACAATTTTTTGACAAAGGCTCCCATAGCAGCAAACCTGCGTACTCAGCCCCATGTTATCCTTATGGAGAATAAGTAACGTGTTATCTCCCTTAATTATGAAAATAAATAAATTAAATTTGGTAAGTGACTTCACCTAGTTGAGTTATATTGATATAAGCATAAAACCCCATTTTTTTGTGTTCCTTGCTTCAGCAAACCTGCATACTCAGCCGCCATGTTATTCTTATGGAGAATAATTAAAATGTCATAAATTGTTTATTTATGAATGTATATTGATGAAACTTGGTATGTAGCTTTATGTGGCATTAAGATAAATATATATGCATTGGAAATTCGCTAAGTATGCAGGTTTGCTGCTACGGGGGTATTTATTAGTTAGAATCTGACTGAAGAAGATTTTATATAAAAATATAACTCCGTTTTTTATCTCTCTAGTTTTAGCGAATTTCCCCTATAGGGAAGAAGCTATTACCGTAGTCGGCATGGTAAGACCTAGGCCCGGGACCATGATAACTTTTCGTTTTGAGGTCCCCAGACCCCAAAAACACCATTCGTTCGATACTGTATACATATATATATATATATATATATATATTATTTTTAAAAACATTATTAACGACAACGAGTTAATAATGTTTTAGTTAATAATTTCAATTCAAGCAATATATATATATATAATATATATATATATATGTGTCCGTGAGCACGATAACTCTCGTAAAAATGATCCGATTTTGACGAAATTTGGTATAAACATGTAAAGCAGCATTTATGACTTTAAGTTCGAAAACCAGACAGATCGACCTATCCGAAGGGGTATTTTGGGGGGGTTTTGTACCCCAAAAATGGGTTTTTTGAATTTTTTACATATAATTTTTGAAAAAGTTAAATTTTAGTTTTGACCATTCGATTCAGCTTAAAAAAACACACAATTTGGTATTTCGATCATTCCTCTACGTCAATTGGTTACCGAGATATTGAAAGTGCTAAACACAGTACGTTGTCTAATGTTATTCTTATGGAGGAAAAGAAATTTTTTTTATCTCGCTTATTTATGAACGTATACTGACGAAACTTGGTGTACAGCTTCATCTTGTTGTGTTCTATTGATATTTGCTTCAAAAAATTGTTTTTGCATAATTCTCCCGTAGCAGCAAACCTGCGTACTCAGCCCCCATGTTATTCTTATAGATAATAATTAAATGCTCTGTCTCCCTTAATTATGAACATAAATGAATAAAAACTGGTATACGACTTCACCTAGTTGAGTTATATTGATATTAGCATAAAAACCCATTTTTTGTGTTCCTTGTTGCAGCAAACCTGCGTACTCAGCCCCAATGTTATTCTTATGGAGAATAATTAAAATTGTATATATCGCTTATTTGTGAATACATTTTTATGAAACTTGGTAAGTGGCTTTATGTAGTATTAAGACATTTATATCCCCATTGGAAATTCGCTGAGTATGCAGGTTTGCTGCGACGGGGGTATTTATCTCTAGTTTTGGTCTCTTTTAGAATATATATGTATATATGTGTGTGTCCGTGGGCGCGATAACTCTCGTAAAAATGGTCTGATTTTGATATAATTTGTTACAAACATGTAAAGCAACATTTATGACTTTCAAACACCAGCCAGATCGCTCTATCCAAAGAATTGTATTTTGGGTGGGTTTTGTACCCCAAAAATGGGTTTTTGAGTTTTTTACATATAATATTTTAGTAAATCCAATTTTAGATTTCACCATTGAATTAAGCTAAAAAAATTTGGTGTTTTGATCATTGCTCTACGTCAATAGGTTACAGAGATATTGAAAGTGCTAAACAGTACGTTGTCCAATGTTATTCTTACGGAGAATAACAAAAGTTGTATTCTGATGAAACTTGGTATATTGCTTCATATTGTTGTGGTCTATTGATATTTGCCCAAAAAGCTATTTTTTGCCGATAGTTCCTGTAGCAGCAAACCTGCGTACTCAGCCCCATGTTATTCTTATGGGGAAAATGTAAAATGTTATCTGCGTTATGAACAAAAATTAATACAACTTGGTATGTGCCTTTACCTAGTTGAGTTATATTGATATTTGTATAAAATACCATTTTTTGTGTTCCTTGTTTCAGCAAACCTGCATACTCAGCCACCATGTTTTTCTTATGGAGAATAATTATAATGTCATAAATTGTTTATTTATGAATTTATATTGATGGAATTTGGTATGTGGTATTAAGATACATATATATGCATTGGAAATTCGCTGCGTACGCAGGTTTGCTGCTACGGGGGTATATAGTTTTATAGGCCCTATTTGTTAATAATTTTTTTTATATGACGGTAACGTTTATTTTACTTAGATTTTAAGTTTATTTAGAAAATAAACTAATGTGACTTAATAACTAACATACAGACAATAAGATATTTTTAAATTGACCTAATCGATATATCAAACATTTTCATTCGGTTTTTGATATTGTTCCGTCAATGAAAGTGTACCCTAACAATTAGGTTCAATAAGTAGCCTACCGTTTTTGTTATTGCAGGTATACACAAACTTAACCTAGTGATTAGTTATTTCTTCAATAACCTATGTAAACTTTGGATGCTATTGTCTGCTTAATTTATGAAAAAACTGAGAAATTCAGAAAAGTACAGTGGAACTTGGATAACTTGAACTTCTATGATTTGGAATCTTGTTTCATTCAAAATGTTTGCTTAGTCCCTAGTACCGTACTATATGAAAGTACGGATATTGTCCATTGTTAGACTGGGCTCATAAATAAACAGTTTATAGCCTACTTTGTTTTTATTTTATGTAGGTACAAGTTGGCCACTACTACTGGTAACTGTGGCCAGCCATCATTCCTGTAATTTAGGTGTATTCTTTTAATGTACATTATGAAGGAATACTTTCGTTATTTCATATAAAAAACATTTAAAAAACTTGGTTGGTTCAAATTTTAGGATAGGCCTAGTTTGAATTTTGTTTCAAGTCCCTTGAGATTCGAATGACTGGTATTCAAGTTCCACTGTATATGCAAACATTTTGACATTTTGTTATCCCATGTTATTCTTAAATGGGGAATAAACACAATTCTATATCTCATTTATGAATATAATTTGATGACATTTGGACTTGTGCCTTCATGTGGTTATGTGGTACTTTTATATTTGGATAAACATCTCATTGTTAGTTGTTGTCCTTGTTAGAGCAAACCTGCATAATCAGTTTAATATCCTTATGGAAAATAAATCAAATTATTTACTTAACTAATTTATCAATGTAGGGATGTTACTGTGTGTTGGTGATATATTTGCATTGGAAATGCGCTAAGGGGCCATATACATAATACGTAACACATTTTTTTGTCATTTCAGACCCCCCCTCCCCCATGTAATGCACCATAACGCTTGTGCATAACGCTTGATGTAACTCAATCATAGTAGGCTTTAAAACAGCTTAAACCTTTAAACATTGTTATATTAGCAATTTGGAGAATGGATTTCAATGAATCATTAAACTTTATATTAATTTCTTTTAACATCATTTTTTATAACTTATTTCAAAGCAAAATGTATACAAACAAACAAGACTGTTACTAATAATATAAGAAACAAAATGAACTATCTCAGCTAAAACGTTACTTAATTTATAACTAATGCAAATACAAACACCTTAAAAACTTAAGATGTGGATGGCATTGCTGTATCCAGCCATGATTTTATACTCTAAAACAACACAAAACATAGGTGTAAAGCAATACAGAACTTACTCAAAACACGTTATGTATTTATTTTTAGTTTAACTGTTATGAAAATAGTATTGACAGAAGTATTTTTATATAACAAACTGTAACCTTAATTTAGATATCAATTTGATTATTTTTTAAACTTTGAATGATTTATAACAGTATTAAAAGATAGGGGAGTGGGCCAGCACTTAAGGTTAATATGTGTGAGTTACGTAACGCTCATCCAAACCACTCTCCCTCTCCCATATAACGCTAAGCCACACCCCTCCCCCTTATAACGCTAAGCCACACCCCTCCCCCCTTTAGTGTGTTGCGTAATATGTGTATGGCCCCTAAATATGCTGGGTTTGCTGTGTCGAGGGTATATTGGATTTTGCCAGGAACCATTAACTTTAGCTTAAATAAAATATACTTATTACCATTAAAAAAAGCTAAATATAAATAAATAAATTGAATTTTAACGTGGAGAATAGTTGCAAAGAAAATTGGAGTTTTAATTACTGGTAGTAGTAAACACAGTACATTGTCCAAGTGTGGTTTTGTTTTCTGTGTTTCGGCAGAAGACGAGACCAAGTGCCTGTCTTATCATATCGATGTCTGGTAGCCAGAGTTTAAGTTTTTTGGATTGAAAGGGGCCATACACATATTACGTAACACATTTAAAGAGAGGGAAGGGGTATGGCATAGCGTTATGCTGCGTTATGTGGGGGAGGGGAGGGGGTTGGATCAACGTTACATAACTCACAAATATTAACCCTAAGAGCTGGTGCACTCCCGTTCTGTTGAGATAGTTTATGTTGTTGTTTTTATTATTAGTAACAGTCTTCTTTGTTTGTATACATTTTGCTTTGAAAAAGTGATTAAAATTTGTTGTTAAAAGAAAGCCTTATAAAGTTTAATGATTCACTGAAATCCATATTCTAAATTGGTAATAAAACAATGTTTAAAAAGTTTAAGCTTTTTTAAAGCCTTCTACGATTGAGTTACGTAACACATTGGAAGGGAGGAGGGTGTGGTCAGGCGTTACGGTGAGTTACATAAGGGAGGGAGGGACTAAAATGATGAAAAAATGTGTTACATAATATGTCAATGTCTATGGCCCCTATCGACGTGTCATTAACACAACATATTATAATTTGCATTTTTTAACCGCATATACAAATTATGCTCCTTCAGAAGAAAAAATTGATGGTTCTTAGCTGCCTCGGCCATAGAGACATTTGCAGGGAAGCTTTAAAAAAACTGAAAATTATGACAGTAATATCCTGGTATATCCATGAGGTAGAACACGTTAACAAGAAGAACTTTCTATGAGTTGCTGATCACCAGAACTAGTCCACCCGGCATGGTTCAGAAAACTCATTACCAGCACACCATCTTACACTGTACGAGAATAAACTTACGCTGTCAAGAAGCTGTTCAACCTAATGCCCGCACAAATGAAGATTCTCAATGGGAGTAGCTGAAGTCATCGCTGAATGACTGGCTGACAGCAAGACCCTTCTGTACACTAGAAGAGTAGAAATAAGCTATATGTATATATATTGGGAATAGAAGAATATTACTCTGTATATTCTTACTTATACTTAGTTATGATGAGATGGCACTGTACATTTCTCTAAAACATTGTAGGTACTAAAGAGTTTCTGATTTTGTTATTCTTAATCAATCATACTAATATTATAAAGCTGAAAATTTGTGAGTTTGTTTGTTTGGGACTTAATCACGCTCTAACTACTGAACCGATTGAGTTGATATGGGATATTGGAGACATAAACATCAATACTCTCATTCCAGATAGAAAAACAGTTAAACTAAATGAAGTACTTGCAACTCACAACATTCATAGATTAAACCTGCCAGCCACAAGGATAACTCATCATTCAAGATCATCAACCGATTGTATTTGCACCAATGCCTCAGATGACCTCATTATAAGCTAAGTAATAGAAGCAAGACTATCAGATCACACTGCATAACTCTCTACAATCAAGACTGAATCCCCCTGCTCAACAACCAACCAAAATGTACAGAAACCTGCGATCAGAAAACATGAATGAATTTAAATCACTTCTTTCAAATGAGACATGGGATGACCTAATAAAAGCACCCACTGCTGAAGAGGCGTACAACCTTTTTATCAGAACCCTCACACAGGCCTTGGACGCAGCTTGTCCCAAAAGAATCAGTAAGCCAAAAAAAAAAAAATACCAAAAGCCAAAGCACTTTGTAGACAAAGAAGCACTAAAAAACTAAAAAAAGAATATTTAACATCTCAAAGTAGATATGAAGTTACAGGCAATCAAAATGATTAAGCAGAGGCAAATTTAAAGAAGAAAACCTATGATCAAAGATTAAAGCTACTCAGACAACAGGCATCCACTAACCACACAGCCAGAACAGAAAAAAAATCAAAGGCTGTGTGGAGATGATAAACAGTTCTCGAAACAGAAAAAAAATACAAAACTCAAACTACAAATAAGTGGGGAACTAGTATGTTCTCCAGAAAAATCGCAAACAGCTTTAATTCTAACTTTGTGAATTTAGCAGAAGACAACCTCAGGAAAATCTCCGATTCTGAGAGGAAAGCAATAAACCCCACTGGGCACGAACCAACTGAAAGATTTAATGTCAGAGCCATCATATCTGGACTTAAGCATAAAAATTCAGCTGGTATCGATGAAATATTCTCCAAAGTACTGAAACACCGTGCAGACGAGCTTAACTTTTCCCATGCTACCATTTTTAACAAATATTTCAGAGAAGAAAAGTTTCGCTCAAGACCAAAAGTGTCAAAAGTATACCCAAAATTCAGAAGCGGTGAGAAAACCCAAGTTAGTAATTAAAAACCCATCTCCCTGATATCAACATTCTGAAAAGTATGTGAAAAAAATGTTCTAAAGAAACTTGATCCTGTTGCAAAAACAACCTGCTTAGTGATAACCAGCATGGTTTATCCACCGGAAAATCAACTACTACAGCCAAGATCAAGCTAGTTGAAACCATAGTAGATAAAAATACCCCTGTCGCAGCAAACCTCAGCGAATTTCCAATGTGTATATATGGATCTCACTACTACCTAGAGCCACTTAACAAGTTTCACAAAAATACATTCCTTAATAAGTGATATATAGCATTTTATTTATTCTCCATAAGAATTACATTAGAATTGAATACGCAGGTTTGCTGCAACGAGGAAGATAAGAAATGTATTTTTTTGCAATTATCAATATAACTCAACCAGGTGAAACTACATACCAAGTTTTATTAATTTAGGTTAATAACTAAGGGAGATATAAAACTTTACTTACTCTCCATATGAATAACATGGGGGCTGAGTATGCAGGTTTGCTGCTACCAGGAAAAATCAACAAAAACCATTTTTTGTGTGCAAATCTATAATATATACAGCCGCATGTGTAACTCACTGACTGACTGACTGACTGACTGACTGACTGAGGTATACGAATTCTAGACCACTTCTAGAAGAGCTAGAAACCTGAAATTTGGCATGTATGTAGCTTGTACCTTGTAACCCCCAGGAAAATTCCAAAAAGTTACAATTTTTTATTTTAACCTCCTCAAAAAAATTCAAAATGGAGGAAATTTTGAACATGTCCAAAATAGTGACTTTTTATTTGAGCTGTAGCGGCCGAACGGTTGGTCCTATCGAGAAACGGAGACCACCACGTGCCACAGATTTTAGACGATCTACAACTTTGGTCCTGTGACTTTTTGTCGTATCTCGTCTCCTTCACCCTTAGGTAGCGCTAGATTTTTCAAATTTCGGCATATTTTCGAAATATTTTGGCCGTTTTTTATTTCCTATCACGTTAATATACTTGATGGAGGCCTAATATTGGGCACGCAGTATGTCTACATCACACTTAGTAAATGGCAGCAGAAATATGACCAGTTTTTATTAATTAAACCTGTCGAAAAATGAAAAATCTAAATATCTTTAGATATGACAGTTATCTTAGTATAAGTAGTGATGTATTGGGGGTTCTGTCCCAATTTATATTATTGGATATTCACGTGACACCAATAATACTTGAGCTAGAGACGTGAGACTTGGCATGCATGTGCCTTCCACCTTTTCTTTCCAAATCCTACTATATTTAGTTTGAACTATCTCAATAAAATAAATAATTGTGAATACAAAAATCAAAATGTAGTATTTTTTATTCAAGCTCTAGCGGCCGAACGGGTTGTCCTATCGAAAAACGAAGACCACCATGTGCCACGGATTTCAGACGAACTACAACTTTTGTCTTATGATATTTTGCCGTATCTCACCCCTTTCACCCTTAGATAGCGCTGGATTTTTTAAATTTAAATTTTTTTCACAAATTTGTTTGTAGTTTTTAATGGTTTGTCGCTCTAATATAGAACTTAGAGGCCTAATACTTATCACACAGTATTCCTACATTACAATTAGTACCAAGCAATACTCCCACGCCCAGATTTAAGTATCTTAAACACCCAAAAAAATCAAAGTTTTTGAGCTCTTGTAGACTTTTTGTGTTTTTCGGGTACATTTTCTATGTTGCGCACTGTCGAGGGTAAAATCCCTTATAAATCATGTCATATTTGTTGCAGAAGGCTTTTAGTTACCCAAAGTCATAGTGTTTCAGGTTGTTAACGGTGGTCGTATCCCTTATAAGGTTCAAAATACGCCTTTTAAAGGCTACATTATACATCAGTTAAGGGTATAAATTAAGACAGGGACCTGGGGGCGAAGCCCCCCACAGGGGTCTGGGGGCGGAGCCCCCAGCGAGCAAAGCGAGTCTAATATATATACAGCCACATGTGTAACACACCCAGACATAGGAATTCTAGACCAATTCCAGACGAACTAGAAACGTGATATTTGGCATGCAGGTAGCTTGTACCTTGAAACCCCTGGTAAAATTGCCAAAATATACAATTTTTAATTTTAAAACCAATAATTTTGATCTTGAAAATTGAATATTTTAACATTGGGCTTATGGAGTTTCAAATAAAAACAAAAGAAATCGTAACAGCTGTAAACAAATTATCCAGTAAACAGTCAAAGCAACTTTCACATGGTAGAGTATAAACAAATTATAGAACTATTGAAAAATGAAAACATCTAGAGTGGATTTAACCATAATAAATCTAAATAGTATACTATATAACAAATACTTGAAGGGTCATTGACCAATAATAACAACTGGAGCGACCCCAAGCGGGGGTCTGGGGGCGGAGCCCCCAGCAAGCAAAGCGAGTATCAATATACTACAGCTAGTTGAAGCCCATATACCAAGTTTCATCCATATACATACATAAATTATCGAGATATAAAATTGTATTTATTCTCCATAAAGAAAACATTGGGCAACGTACTGTGTTTAGCACTTTAAATATCACTGCAATGGTTGGACATAAAACAACAATTAAAACACCAAAATGATTGTTTTGTAGAGCTAATCTTAATGATGGAAAGAAATGTGGAGTTTCTAATAAAATTATCTGAGGAAAATCTAAAAACCGTATTCCTATAAGATTAACATAGGACATTTTATGGACACGTTTTTTGACTTTTCTCCATGATTCCATGACCACTTAATGATTAAAAATATTAAATTGTTGTTGTTTTTGAAGCTCTATAAAATGGCTATAACCAAAATCTAGTGTTTTAAAATTTTAGGGTAAAAAGTTCAAAAAATTTCATCAAAATCGGGCGGTAACTTTCAAAAGTTATCGCGGTAACGGGCACACACACATATTTATATAAATTTGAACAAATAGTGTTTTTGGCATCTGGGGACCTCAAAACAAAAAGTTATCATCGTCTCGGGCTTAAGTCTTACTATGCCACCTATGGTAATAGGCCTAGCTTCTTCCCTATAGGGGAAATTCGCTAAAAAGTGGAGGCAGGCAATTTATCAACTGCAATTCTGCTCAACTTAAATAAAGCTTTTGACTGCTTAAGCCATGACCTATCATAAGTAAACTAGAATGCTTGGGAGTAAGCAATACTGCAATGAAATGGTTAAAAGCTACCTGGAGGGTCGACAACAACTAGTTGAACTGAAGCACACAGTAAGAGGAATCACAAAAGAAACAATCTCAACCTATCCCAGTTCAAAGATGTGTGCCCCAAGGGTCGGTGTAAGGGCCAGTATGTTTTATCTTGTTTGTGGATGACATACCACAGTATTTGATAGAACTCTGCACCCCCCTTATATACGCTGATGACACCACCTTGCTACTAAAGTAACATCAGCGACTTCAGTAACATATATCTTATTAACGCTGTGTAGTGATGCGGGTGAAGCCGCGACGGGTAACAGCTAGTTAATTTAAATTAATCTTTTATTTAGGTTATTAATAAATTCCATTAAAACTTGGGAAATAGGTTAAGCTACAATCTTTTACCAATAGAGGGTACTAGTAGCCCGTTGTGGCTTTCCTCGCGATCACGGTACAATATTATGTTTGAGAAGTTAGTTACAATTATTGTTAAAGCACCTGGGAAACCGAGCTTTGCTCAAGAAGTTTGGCAGTTTGTTCAAAATGCCTAGAGTACTCATGTTCACGGTTCCTCTCCAAGGCAAGCATATTTGCTTCGCTTATTTGCTCTTTTTTTGTCTTTTTGGACATGTCCACTTTTTATTCACTTTTTTGGACATGTCCACTTTATATTCAATCTTCAGTTTTAATGGTTCTTGTAATGTATACATAACCTAATCATGTATATTTCAAGTTATGTATATATTGGTTCTAATCACTATTCTAAAAAAAATCACATGATACTTTACCAATTGAGTGTTACTTTTACAATTGAAAGGTTGCTTTTGAACAGCTGTTACGATTTTTTTGTTAGCGAATTTCCCCTTTAGGGAAGAAGTTATTACCGTAGTCGGCATGGTAAGACCTATGCCCGGGACCATAACTTTTCGTTTTGAGGTCCCCAGACCCCAAAAACACCATTTGTTTGAAACTGTATACAGTATATATATATATATATATGTGTCCGTGGGTGCGATAACTCTCGTAAAATGGTCCGATTTTGATAAAATTTGGTACAAACGTGTAAAGCATTATTTATGACTTTAAGTTCGAAAACCAGACAGATCAACACATCCGAAGTGGTATTTTGGGGGGGTTTTGTACCCCAAAAATGGGTTTTTTGAAGTTTTTACCTGATATTTTAAAAATTCAAATTTTAGTTTACACTATTAGAGTCAGCTTAAAAAAATACACAATTTGGTGTTTTGATCATTTCTCTACGTCAATTGGTTACAGAGATATTGAAAGTGCTAAACGCAGTACGTTGTCCAATGCTATTCTTATGGATAATAAGAAAAAAATTATAGCTCGCTTATTTATGAACGTAAACTAACGAAACGTGGTATACGGCTTCATCTGGTTGTGGTCTATTGTTACTTGCACAAAAACGTAATTTTTACCGATAATTACCGTATCAGCAAACCTGCGTCCTCAGCCCCAATGTTATTCTTATGGATAATAAGTAAAATGTATTGTATCCCTTAATTATGAACATAAATTAATAAAACTTGGTATGTTGTTTCACCTAGTTGAGTTCTATTGATTTTTGCATAAGAACCCTTTTTTTGTGTTCCTTGATGCAGCAAACTTACGTACTCATCCCCCATGTTATTCTTATGGAGAATAATCAAAATGGTATATACTGTATCGCTTATTTATGAATTTACATTGATGCAACTTGGTGTGTGGCTTCACCTAGTTGAGTAATAAAAATATTTACATGAAACCCCATATTTTTTGTTCCTTGTTGCAGCAAACCTGTGTACTCATCCCCAATGTTATTCTTATAGAGAATAATTCAAATTTGATATATCACTTATTTGCAATATATTTTAATGAAACTTGGTATGCGGCTGTATGTGGTATTAAGACTTTATAAGGTATTATATTTTGCGTTGGAAATTCGCTGAGTACGCAGGTTTGCTGTGATGGGGGTATTTTTATTTATAAATCTTAACCTCTTAGTTTTCTATACAAAACTACATTTTTCCAGGGATGAGGCCTGATTAGAACACATATTTATAACCCATAAATTTGATAATTCCAACATTTGGAGGGTCTTAAAGTAAAGCATTTTTGAAGAAAGAGTGTAGGCAAAGGGTTTTTTCTGATTTATTAACTATCCTGCTAACAAATGTTTGCGACCAGTTAACTACTAACATCAGAGATGACTAAATTAGAATTTTAACGGCCGATGGAGCAGATAGTCTGTTTCTGTCTGATAGGCCTGATTCTGATTATAGTGCATTGCCTGCTTTCTTTCTACCAGGTCTTTGCTCAATCGGTCTAGTGAGTATATGTTTAACATGGCCGAGCCTCATTGGAACGGGAATAAGCCCATAACATTTTTGGGATGGACCCATCTTCTTCCATTATCTGCTAAATAACTCCTGTAGTTTGTTGTAATTATTTATGGTGGACTTAAAAACTCATAGAATATTTAATATTATATTATAATCACAATGACTACCTAGATAAACTGAGCTTACCATGTTGCAATGGATTGTGTTCCGTATCCAATGTTTCATTGCTGTTTTAGCGAATATCCCTATAGGGAAGAAGCTATTACCGTAGGTCTCATGGTAAGACTTAAGCCCCAGACCATGATAATTTTTTGTTTTGATGTCCCCAGATGCCAAAAACACTATTCGTTCAAATTTATATGTATGTATATATATATATATATATATATATATATATATGTGTGTGTGTGTCCGTGAATGCGATAACTTGAGTAAAAAACGTCCGATTTCGATGAAATTTGGCTCAAATGTGTAAAATGACATTCATGACTTTAAGTTCGAAAACCAGAAAAATCGGACCATGCGAAGGGGGGTTTATGGGGTTTTTAAATTTTCCAAAAATCAGTTATTTGCATTTTTCACCCTTCAATTTTTAAAAAACTTAATTTTGGTTTTGAGCATGTCATAGAGCTTAAAAAAACAAATAATATGGTATTTTGAATTATTAACCTAGGTTAAGTGGTTGCGGAGAAGATCCAAAAAACCCACTCATAAAATCTCCCATGTTAATCTTATGGGAAAACAGTTTTTGACTTTTCCTCAGTTTATTTTAATGTAAACTTCACATTTGCTTTTACTAATCTAATCAGTTCCGCAAAACAATAATTTTGGTATTTAATTTGTGATTCTACGCCCAACCGTTGCTGAGATATTCAAAGTGCTAAACACAGTACGTTGTCCAATGTTATCCTTATGGAGAATAAATAAAATTTGATATCTCGATTATTTATGAATGTATGTTGATGAAACTTGGTATGTGGCTTCGCGTAGTACTGGTATGTTGATATTTGCACAAAAAATTGAGTTTTTGTTGATTATTCCCGTAGCAGCAAACCTGCGTACTGAGCCCCCATATTATTCTTATGGAGAATAAGTAAAATTTATTGACTCCCTTAATTATGAATATAAATTAATACAACTTTGTATGTAGCTTCACTTGGTTGAGTTATATTGATAATTGCATAAAAACCTATTTTTTTTGTTCCTTGTTGCAGCAAACCTGCTTACTCAGCCCCCATATGTTATTCTTATGGAGAATCACTAAAATGTTACATAGCGCTTATTTATGATTGAATATTGATGAAACTTGGTATGTGGCTTCGCCTAGTTACATTCTATTTATATTTGCATAAAAACCAATTGTTTGTGTTCCTTATATCAGCAAACCTACGTACTTATTACCAATGTTATTCTTATGGAGAATAATTAAAATCGCTTATATGTGAATATATTTTTATGAAACTTGGTATGCGGCTTTATGTGGTATTAAGACATATATTATGCATTGGAAATTCGCTCAGTATGCAGGTTTGCTGCGACGGGGGTATTGTTATTTTATACGGTTTAGTATACCTTTGTACAGAAGTAAAGCAGATGTGTTTCTTCTGTTCTGTGATAAAAGATAGTTAGCTGGCTAAATGCTCATTGGTGCATTCTGTAGTGAAAGGTTGAGTAACCTCTATCCTTAAGATCTACTTTATAGCAGTGCCTGACAAAGCGGCATAACCCTAATGATGTAATATGATTTTAAACGGCCAAAGTATCCTCTATACGAAAACAGGCAAAGTGTTTTATTTCATTAAGTGCAGTTTTTTTTTGTGAAACGCATGGCTCATAAACTGACAGACAGATAAATTAATTTTAATACAAATTTAAATATATCCACTGCACTCAACATTTGCACACTGCATGTAGAAAATAAGCTTATTTTATTTATATAGATAAATAAATTCCTTACCTGTAACATCTGGTATTCCTAATAGTCTGTTCACAATGTATTAACAGCTGCTAGTCAAATAAAATTATCCCCCATGTTAATCTTTTGGGCAAAAAACAAACTTTGAGGGCTGCCCATGCCCTTCAGATTAAAAATATCAAAAAATGAAAATCTTTACGCACAACTACAAATCAGGACGAATATTTTGGTAGCTCAGTCGTTAAAATCGGTTCAGAAATAACGGAGGAGTTCTCTTAACAAAAATCGGCTTAGCGTATTAATATATAAGATTCTGAATACATTGCCACCTAAACTTGAGGGAGGAGGTTTGATTTAATCTCCTTAAAACCCTCTGCATTTAATAAATGATTGTGTTATAGGTTTCTTATTTTTATATTTTAATTGTGAGTCGTCTAAGAAAGTCTTAAATTTTATAAAAGCATCAGTGACAGTTTTCATTTTAGGCACAATTATTATTATTTTTGTTATTATTTGTTTAATACTTTTAATGTCCTCAGGCAATTTGTCAAACTTATTTTTTGTAGTCAAGGTTTTTTATCACCAGATCTTTATTCACAGATATGAAGAAAGAGATAATGCAGCAGATTGTTTCATATTTGAATAACAAGTGTTTGTTAAATGAAGATGTTCCTGTAACAGAAGATGAATTTGTGGAAAAATTATATATAAATAACGATGAACGCAAGGAAATTCTTAAAGCCCTTATCTCATTGTTTTCAGAAGACTATAGATCTGATTTACAGAAAGGAGTCATCCTAGATAATGGTAAACAATTTATGCTTTCTAATTAGGTGTATAAAGTTAAATCCTGCACTATGTATCGCACAAACTATTTTTAAAATAATTTTGAAATGTCTCTTAAGAAACATTTTAGAAATCTCTAAAGTTGAGCCACTCAATAAGTGACCTTCATACAGAACTCGCAAGATATAAACAATAATTTTGTGTGTTGAGAAAGAGATTTATAGGCCCTTTCTATTGGGAACAGACTTGCTTACAGTGTTTGTTGGATATCTGCTTATTCAACGGTTCAACTGTAGTACACTAACATAAAAAGTTATAGAGCATACTTTGGGTATAAAAAAACTTGCTTGATGGTTGTAGGTCTAGCTGACCAGAACTGTCATCAGGGAAGGAAAGTAACACAAAGTAACTTAGAAGGTATTCAAAGTGTCATAAAATTTGAGGGGGGGAATACACACATGGTCCTTCAACTCATTGGCGTAGTGTTATGAGCTGGTTCTATGATAACTTGTTGTTTTTAAAAACTATGAAATAGAATAGAAATATTGTGTTTTTTTTAATAGAGTAACGATGTATTTTAACTAAAATATTGTTTTCTTTCAGTTTAAAGAGTCATAGTGTCACATTATTACAGTGTCACATAGCCAGTAAACATTAGTTAAAAGTATCAAAGTAAGTGTTGACCATATGCAACTCAGAAAATATTAACCAATCCTGTCAACTTCCAAGCAAGCTTGCCACCATTTATTTTACTTGGGCCCTCTTACCAACGTTGCCACGAATTGTTTAAATCATTGAGAGTTGCATGACTGGTCAGTTTTGGTCCCACGAATCCACAAACTTCGTAAGAATACCTGGCCAAGGTGTTTCTACAATTTAGCCTACACAGCTATCACGACCAGTATCACAGAGGCGTTTTATAGGTTAATAGGCAGTCCGCGCCCCTAGAGGACTGAACCGTAGCTGCCTGCAGTCAGTAGTTACAGATTTTGCTACTAGAGTGCAGCACCAATCAGAGCCCGTTGTAGGCTATCGTGAATATAAAATAATTACTACTTTAATGTGTAGAAATATAATTTTGGGTGGGCCTGTGGCTACGATGGAATAATACTTTCCAGGAGGGCCCCAGGAATATCGTAACTATTTATCATTTGAAATTTGTTAAATGAGCTCATTTCGGATTATGGAAAGTAAAAAATGTATGCTTTTTCATGCAGTTAAAAACTGTAGTACTTACAGTAAATTTTATTACAGAATTATTATTTGTGCACACAAGTCGTGGGGAAATCGGGAAGATAGCGGAATTAGGAATGATTTTCTACTGGTAAATGCGTGAAATACAACATCATATCTAAAAGAATTTGGGAATTAGGTAGGAAAATTCGGAAAATAAACCCTTATTTTCAGCGGTTTTTGTTGGATAAAACATTTTCCAGTCATCAATTGTGTTTTGATGATAGTTTGAATGCAGCTAACTTCCACATCATAAGCACTTTGCATTCCCTAAATACCAATAGAACAATATTTTAAAATATTCTCTGATAACTTATAAATCTATATCTATAAATACGAAAAACTGATCATTCCCCAGGCCCAACCTCTACACTTACAACCTCAAAATTTGGCATGTATACTTTTTCCCTAACTTAGGTAACCACTAAGAAAGGATTTTAAGAAATTCCCATAGGGCTCCATCCCACGGGGAGACAAATTTCCAATCCTGTGTTATTCTTATGGACAGTCTATGAATACGTAAAACTGATTATCCCCCAGGCCAAACCTCTACACCTACAACCACAAAATTTGGCACGTGTACTTTTTCCATAACGTAGGTGACCACTAAGAAAGGATTTTAAGAAATTCCCATAAGGCCACTTCCCACGGGGAGTCAAAGTTCCAATCCTGTGTTATTCTTATAGACATTCGCTTTGGTGTGAGCTTACAAAAAATTCAAACAGCTGATCATATATGATTCGTAGTAGTTCCACGGGTTAACCACAGAATGTTCCCGGGCCACAGGTTTTATTCCCGGGTGAAACCTGGTACGATGGCAGCTAGTACGATATAAATGGGTAATGAAAGTTTGTACTCAGGCAAATTTTGCAGTTTACAATTAGGGAGCTAAAGCACAGTGACTGGAGTGGCATGGCAACGAGCCAGGCACCCAGTAATCAGACTCTCCTTGACCTCATAATTGAATCTCTTGTTGAGGATCTGTCAGAAAAATTGCCAAAGTTACTATTTTTGAGTTTTGGAGGCACTTTTTGGGTGGAAAAATTCCACTTTTTAAATTTTTCCACTTTGAGCACGTTTTGTGAGACCGCTAATAGATTGCCAAAAATTGTAAATAGAAAAGGTGTAGAAAATTTAATTCTAAACAAAAGATTTTTCATCAGATTTAAGATCCAATCATCTGTTTAGCCGCTATTCACCCGGAAAGGAGTGAGTGTTTTGGTCCATTCAAATATGCACAGAGTCTTGGATGTTTTATGAAGGCACACTATCTTTAGCTAATACCACATGTTTGTAACAGCTGATTTATAAAAAGCTTTGGCTAATTCCAACGAGGCAAATGCCTAGAGGTCTTGTCTCGTGTTAAAAAAGTGAAGCCTCACAAGAGGATATTTTTGTAAACAAATCACCTGGCCAAGGAGCAATAAAGACTAACATAACTTGTGAAGAGAGAATTTGATTGGTTGCTTGAGTTGACAGAGGGTCAAAATGGTGATAAGCCTAGTTTTTAATACAACTGGAAATTGAATTGAAATTGCAAATTTACTGTTGCCAACTTTTTTAAAAGAAATCATTCATTGATTATTTATTTTCTAATTTATTGTTTTATATCTTGACGAATTTCCCCTATAGAGAAGAAGCTATTACCGTAGGTGGCATGGTAAGACTTAAGCCCGAGACCATTGATAACTTTTTGTTTTGAGGTCCCCAGATGCCAAAAACACTATTTGTTCAAATTTATATATATCTGTTATATGTGTCTGTGAATGTGATAACTTGAGTAAAAAACGTCTGATTTTGACAAAATTTGGGTCAATGTGTGACATTGATAACTTTAAGTTTGAAAAACAGAAAAATCGGACCAAGGGAAGGGAAGGGGGGTTTACGGGGGTTTGAAATTTTCCAAAAATCAGTTTTTTTTTGTATTTTTCCCTCAACAATTTTGAAACACTCAATTTTGGTTTTGATAATTTGATAAAGCTTAAACAAAAATAATATAGTATTTTGAATCATTAACCTAGGTTAAGTTGTTGCGGAGAAAAACTAAAAAACGTGTTCATACAATTTCCTATGTTACTCTTACAAGAAAAAGGTTTTTAGCTTTTCCTCAGTTAATTTTACTGAAAACTTAACTTTTGTTTTTACTAATGAGTTAAAATCTACAAAACAATCATTTTGGTGTTTTGATTGTGATTCTGCGTCCAACCGTTGCAGATATATTCAAAGTGCTAAACACAGTACGTTGTCCAATGGAGAATAATTAAAAATTGATATCTCGACTATTTATGAAATGTATATTGATGAACTTGGCATGTGGATTCGCCTAATACTGGTAAAGGCCCATTGATATTTGTACAACAAGATGGTTATATTTGTATATTGATGAAATTTGGTATGAGGCTTCACCTAGTTGAGTTCTATTAATGCATAAAACCCCTTTTTTGGTGTTCCTTGTAGCAGCAAACCTACGTACTCAGGCACAATGTTAATTTTATAGAGAATAATTCAAATGTTATATATCTTTTATTTATGAATATATTTTTAAGAAACTTGGGAAGTGGCTTTATGTGGTATTAAGACTTAATATAAATATGCATTGGAAATTCGCTGAGTAAGCAGGTTTGCTCGATGGGGGTATTTTATTACATTGCTAGTAAAATTAGTGAACACTCTGTATTGGAAAATGGTGTCATGCTCATGTCAAACCCCCTTCCTCCTCCTTAACATCATCTTGCTGTAATTTTTTATCCAGACTACCTTCCCCCTATTATTAGATGACTAGCTGACGTACCCGTTCTTCGTACAGGGGTTTTCTTTACCCGTTCTTTAGTCAATGCAATTTGCATTTTAGTTAGCTTGAAACAGCTGTTCTTGCTTCTGCTCTTTAAGCTGTCAAATGGAAGTGTCCTAAGCTGTTTGCATTACAGTTTCTGAATGTTTACTTTCTTCTGAAATGTAAACATTGAAACTTAGGACGTTCACGGGGCGTAGCCCAAGGGGATTTTAAGGAAGTGAATAGGCCTGTGTTGCATGGGTTCAAGATCTACCTTTGTGTAAAGTTTCAGCTCAGTCGGTTCAGTAGTTTTTGAGTTCACCCGGAACGTCAGACAGACAGACAGATAGACAGAAATCACCTCTATAATTAAATATTATAGATTTAATGTGTGGACAGCAAGTTAATGTTTATGTAATTATGATGTTGGACATAGTTTTAGTGAATTTTCCCTATAGGGAAGAAGCTATTACCATAGTCGACATGGAAAGACCTAGGCCCGGGACCATGATAACTTTTCGTTTTGAGGTCCCCAGACCCCAAAAACACCATTGGTTCGAAACTGTGTGTATATATATATATATACCGGGTGTCCAGCCTAAAGTGTTACAATAGCTAACTTTTTTATTTTATGTCTGACAGTAAACTTCTTATGGAGGACCCCTTTTATTTTTTTATGCTGCTTCTAAGTATGTATTTCAATTATCAAAATTTCCCGCCATTTTTCCAATATGGCGGACAACTTTGTTTTTTCTTATGGAATACCCTGTATTTTATTATGATTTTAGATAGCAAACAAGATTTTAAAAAGTTTTTATTCTTGGTATTTTTTTCCTAAACCTAATGAATGAGGCTCTAGAGACAGTAAAATACCATTTTTAAGTAAATTCAGTTTTAGTAGTTTTTATTAGTTTTTAGTTCTGAAAAATAGTTAAGTTAAAATCAATAGTAAAACACAGCTTTTACCTAATCAATGAGGCTCTAGAGCATTTTTAAGGTTTAATTTCACTGTAACTTCAAGAATCATACGGTCGAAAGTCACAGCTGTGCAACAATGGTAATTACACATGTTCAAGTAAATCAAAAGTATGAGGTTTCCTGTTCCTGTTTATTCGTTGTTGTGTTTATGCACTGTCTTAATAGTACAATTTAATGTGATAATGTGTGTATTGTAATAGTGTTTTTTTATTGTTACAATGACTTAACGAACAAGTGGATATGTTATTAATCTTAGGGGAATGCCACAAAAACACAAGATCCGCAGCTGAACTGTATGCCACTCGTTTTCCTAACAGGCGGCATCCATCAGGTATGAGCTTTTTACGCCTTGAAAAAAAATCTCGTTTAACAGGTAACTTGGGTCCTAGAAAACGGAGTCGAACACATCCTATCACCGATTTTGATACAGAAGCAGATGTTTTGGCCTCAGTTATGGTTGACCCGCACCTCTCTACTCGAGAAATTGAGAGGTATACAAACATAAGTAAGAGTTCAGTTTCAGTAATATTACAGAAACATAAATTTCACCCATATCATGTCATTCTTAACCAAGAGATACGAGAAACTGATTACCCTAGAAGGTTAGCATTTTGCACATGGTTGACAGAACAAATCCAGTTGCAACCTCGTTTTTTGTCAACTGTTTTATTTTCAGACGAGGCAACGTTCCTCAGTACCAGACATTTGAACAGACATAATATGCATTATTGGTCTACTGACAACCCTCACTGGATGTAGACCATTGATAACCAAAGAAAATGGTCATTAAATGTTTGGTGTGGTATTTTCGAAGGCAAAATTGTCGGGCCTCACTTTTTCGATGGCCCGCTAAACGGGATCGACTACGCTAACTTTATAGAAAACCATCTTCCTGTTCTTCTAGACAAATTTCCCCTTCAGGCCAGAATGGATATGTGGTTCCAGCAGGACGGTGCTCCACCACACTTCTCCAGAGTGGCCAGAGAAACCGTCAATGATGTGTTAGAAGGATGTTGGATAGGGAGAGGAGGCCCAGTTGCATGACCACCGAGATCACCAGATCTCACACCACTGGACTTTTTTCTTTGGGGTGCGATTAAGGACAAAGTGTTTAAAACCCGACCAACGACACCTGCAGATATGAAGTGCAGGATCCAAGCCGCCTGCAGTGACATAAATGAACAAACTATTATTATTTCGCAAAGAGCTCATGAAGAGCGCTTGGCCATGTGTATTGAGCAACATGGACAGTAGTTTGAGCATCTTATGTAGAACTAGGATAATTGAGCTCTCTTGTTGTGAACGTGTACATAATTTAACCTAAGTGTTTTAAACTGTAAATAAATAAAGATAAGCAATATCATTCACATTTAAAAGCTGTGTTTTACTATTGATTTTAACTTAACTATTTTTCAGAACTAAAAACTAATAAAAACTACTAAAACTGAATTTACTTAAAAATGGTATTTTACTGTCTCTAGAGCCTCATTCATTAGGTTTAGGAAAAAAATACCAAGAATAAAAACTTTTACTTTCTCCCCCTATACATAGTATATGGAGAAAGTATTGTTTTCGTAAAAATTTTCGAATTTGAGTTGTTAGTGGAAATATTCGTTTTGGTGCTCCCTGAACCCAAAAAAGTGGTTTTTACGTGATGTCTGTCTGTGTGTGTGTGTGTGTGTGTCCGTGTGTGTGTGTGTGTGTGTGTGTCTGTGTGGATGTGTACAGAGCTAGAGCCCTAACCTATGGGCCGATTTTTATGAAATTTGGTATGTAGGTACTAATCCACGATATCTCCAGGCGTTTTTTTCATTTTTTTGAATTTTTGATTTTTAAGGGTAATTATCCCCCAAAAACCGCCAAAAAACATGAAAAATCCAAATTTCTCAAAAACGGCTCTAACGATTTTGATTAAACTTTCGTGGTTTGTAGAACTTTAGGTTTCCAAAAAAATGACACCACCCGCATTTCTGGAAAAATGCGGGTTCAGAAATTACAGGACTTAAAACATCAAAAATTCAGTTTTTTGGATTTTTCATAAAAAATCATAAATGTTAAAAAAGATTACTATTCACCATTAAAAAGAGCTCAAAAAACTAAATAAATTAGTATTTTAAATTACTATTCTACGATTGCTAGTTGCGGAGAAAATTGAAATTTTCATTTAGCGGTAAACACAGTACGTTGTCCAATGTTATTCTTATGGGGAATACAAAAATAACTATTTCTCTCTTATTTACTGATCAATTTCATTTGATATGCAGGTCAAGTTAGCATTGACCAACAGATGATGTTCGAAATGTGTTGCTATTTAACCCTGGGGGGGGGCAAGGGGGCATTTCCCCTCTCAAAACTACTGTGTGTAGCAACGGACTCTATAGTGCCTCCAAAAAAGCAATTTGGGTGGATATTTCTGAAAACAACTATTTTAGACAATTTTCTGTACATTTATCTATACTTCATATTCTATATTTAGTAAATAACAAATATTTTTGTCATTTAAGTTTGGCTAAAAGGGAGAAAGTATGTGTCAGTTTTCTGATACCGTTTATTTAAAATCTTGTTTGCTATCTAAAATCATAATAAAATACAGGGTATTCCATAAGAAAAAACAAAGTTGTCCGCCATATTGGAAAAATGGCGGGAAATTTTGATAATTGAAATACATACTTAGAAGCAGCATAAAAAATAAAGGGGGTCCCCCATAAGAAGTTTACTGTCAGACATAAAATAAAAAAGTTAGCTATTGTAACATTTTAGGCTGGACACCCGGTATATACAGGGTGTCACAAAAAAGTGTGTTGGGCTATACAGGACCTAATTCTACATGCAAAAATAAGTCAAAAATGAAGAATAACATTTTTTGGATTTCGGCTTAGTTTAGCCGTAATCCGCCATTTTGTTTTTTTGGGAAAATATTTATTATTTCAAAAACCCAATGAGATATTTTTACGAAACTTGGCAAAAGTGTTTACACTAAAGTAAGTAACATTTGTAAAAAAAAAATATTTTTTTACCTTCCCAAATTTCAAAATGGCGGCCATTTGAATTTTTTTACGCCAAATTTCATGAAAACCGGTACCTAAATCATAATTTTTCATGACACAAAATTTTTTGCATTTATTATAACAAATCCAACAAAACAAAAATGAATAAAATCGGTTCATAAATAAAGAAGCTGTGTTTATTTTAGTAATTTAGACTGAAATTACTTAATTACATTACATAAATTATTAAATTACATTTAATAAATTTTAATATTAATAATAATCATTTGTTGTTTAAAACAATGGAATGAAGAGGATACACCACATGTAGGTAGGCACTTGCCCTTCATAGTAGGTGTTCAATGTGACCTCCATTGGCGATCACGCACTGCCGTAATCGTCGTCCCATTGACTCTCGTACCCACTCCAGGCATTTCTCTTAGCCTCCGACATCCATCTTCAATTCTCTCCCTCAGCTGTTCAACATTGTTTACAGGCGTTGCATACACCATTGTTTTCAAATGTCCCCATACAAAGAAATCTATGGGATTCAAGTCGGGCGATCTTGCTGGCCATGCTATCGGGCCACCACGACCGATCCACTTATTTCTGAATCGCTGGTCCAGGTAATTCCTTACTTCATTTCTGAAATGAGGAGGTGCACCGTCGTGCAAAAAACACATGTTTCGACGTGTGTTTAGGGGCACTTCTTCCACGGCATCATCTAAATCATTCTGAAGGAAGTGCAAATAGGTAAGTCCATTCAGCCTTGCTGGTAAAAACACTGGACCAATAAAATTATTCCCAATAATGCCCACCCAAACATTCAATGAAAAGTTATGCTGGAACCTCGACTGCACTATTGTATGAGGATTCTCGTCCGCCCATTGGTGGGTGTTATGGAAGTTCAAGATTCCATTTCGGTTAAACCCAGCTTCATCTGTAAAAAGTACTGAAGACAGGAACTGCGGACTCCTAGTACATTTATTTTCTATCTGTTGACTAAAATGCAGTCTGTTTGGGTAGTCCTCTTCTAAAAGAGCTTGAACCCGTTGGACATGGTAAGGATAAAGTAGATTGCTTTTCAAAATCCTCCATACCGTTCAGTGGTCAGCTCCCTCGGCAGATGCAATTCTTCTTGTGCTTGATGAAGGATCATCTTCCACAGATTGCAACACTCTTTCTTCCAATTCCAACGTTCTTGTTGTTCGAGGTCTACCTCGACCTAAAGGCGGAGTGGTAAATGAACCATACTGTGTGAGGCGGTTGTGCACTGTTAAGAACGTATTTTCACTAGGCAGTCGGCGATTTGGAAAACGTTCAGAGTACAAACGTCGAGCTAGCGCTCGATTACAATCTGACAGTCCATACATTAAGTGGATATCAGCTAGTTCCGCGTTTGTAAACTCTACTGGCATTATGAGCTAGTTACGTAAACGTCTAAGCAGCAATTGGATGTGAACAAAACAGCAATAATGTGTGGCAGGTCATCAATGGATTTATTATAACAGCTGATTAAATGCATATCAGCTGTTAATGTGGAGTAAAAAGGAGAAATAAAATTAATCAAGATTGATTAGTAGATTGATTGCCTACCTACATGTGGTGTATCCTCTTCATTCCATTGTTTTAAACAACAAATGATTATTATTAATATTAAAATTTATTAAATGTAATGTAATAATTTATGTAATGTAATTAAGTAATTTCAGTCTAAATTACTAAAATAAACACAGCTTCTTTATTTATGAACCGATTTTATTCATTTTTGTTTTGTTGGATTTGTTATAATAAATGAAAAAAATTTTGTGTCTTGAAAAATTTTGATTTAGGTACCGGTTTTCATGAAATTTGGCATAAAAAAGTTCAAATGGCACCATTTTGAAATTTGGAAAGGTAAAAGAATATTTTTTTTTACAAATGTTACTTACTTTAGTGTTAACACTTTTGCCAAGTTTCGTAAAAATCAAATTTCATTGGGTTTTTGAAATAATAAATATTTTCCCAAAAAAACAAAATGGCAGATTACGGCTAAACTAAGCCGAAATCCAAAAAATGTTATTCTTCATTTGTGACTTATTTTTGCATGTAGAATTAGGTCCTGTATAGCCCATCACACTTTTTTGTGACACCCTGTATATATATATATATATATATAACTAAAATTTGACTATTTCAAAAATTATATGTAAAAAGTTCAAAAAAACCATTTTTGGGGTACAAAACCCCCACAAAATACTCCTTCAGATAGAGCGACCTGGCTGGTTTTCGAACTTAAAGTCATAAATGTTGCTTTACTCGTTTATACCAAGTTTCATAAAAATCGGGTCATTTTTACGAGAGTTATTGTGCTCACGGGCACAATATATTCCGCACGAGACTATATATATATATATATATGTGTGTGTGTGTGTGTGTGTGTGTGTGTGTGTGTGTGTGTGTGTGTGTGTGTGTGTGTGTGTGCGTGTGCCCGCCCGTGAGCACAATAACTCTCGTAAAAATGACCCGATTTTTATGAAACTTGGTATAAACGAGTAAAGCAACATTTATGACTTTAAGTTCGAAAACCAGCCAGGTCGCTCTATCCGAAGGAGTATTTTGTGGGGGTTTTGTACCCCAAAAATGTTTTTTTGAACTTTTTACATATAATTTTTGAAATAGTCAAATTTTAGTCACCATTGGATTCAGTTTAAAAAACACTCAATTTGGTATTTCGATAATTCCTCTATGTCAATTGGTTACCGAGATATTGAAAGTGCTAAACACAGAACGTTATCTAATGTTATTCTTATGGAGGAAAAGGAAAGTTTTATATCTCGCTTATTTATGAACATATTCTGACGAAACTTGGTGTACAGCTTCATCTTGTTGTGTTCTATTGATATTTGTTAAAAAGAAATATTTTTTGCCAAAGGCTCCCGTAGCAGCAAACCTGTGTACTCAGCCCCCATGTTATTCTTATGGAGAATAATTAAATGCTCTGTCTCCCTTAATTATGAACATAAATGAATAAAAACTGGTATACGACTTCACCTAGTTGAGTTAAATTGATATTAGCATAAAAACCCATTTTTTGTGTTCCTTGTTGCAGCAAACCTGCGTACTCAGCCCCAATGTTATTCTTATAGAGAATAATTAATATTGTATATTTCGCTTATTTGTGAATATATTTTTATGAAACTTGGTAAGTGGCTTTATGTAGTATTAAGACATTTATATCTCCATTGGAAATTCGCTGAGTATGCAGGTTTGCTGCGACGGGGGTATTAAAATGTGCTTTGTATTCTGTTGAAATTGAGCCAACAGTAAATATTTGCTAAACTCTGTCTTTTTTCTAGGACTTGCAAGAATAATTTGTGAACTTGAATTTGTTGATGCAGCAAATCAATTTAATTTTGTTCTGGTAAGTACTTTTAATAGATGATATTTTGTTTAAATGTATTCAAACCAGCGATATCTGTTCGATCGAGCATATTTGGGCCACGCTCGTGATGACATGGCACGGGATAGAGTGTCTTGGGGTAGATTGTCACTAGGTAGAAAACTTTGCCGGCTCGGTAGAAATATGGCCGACTGTCACGTCGCGGGGGTATTCACTGCTGCCTCCCGCACCTCAAGGCTCTTAAATTACTCTCAGGCTCAGGGGAAATTTCGGTGCCCATTCTTCAGTTATAACGCTGATAATAATGCTCTTGAGGATTTTCTAGTGATGTTATTGTTGACATGTTTGAAGAGCTTACAATTTATTTACATCCTAAAATATGTACTGATATCATAAATAAATAGTGATAATATTAATAAATACAAATCTATGCTGGGGGAATAATTCTGACGTTCTCCAGAAATAAATAATTGAGAACATATTGTTATGCAAATCGGCTTTGTAAATCAAATAATTGTTTATACCCTTCTAAAATTTCATAGTAACTTTATTACAAGTCCTATTTATTGATATACAATCAGAAATTTATTATAAAAGTGAGATTATAATTACTAAACCAATTGGTATGCTTGATTTTGTTTATTAAAAGAGATATTGGGGAGTAGTTAGATCCTACGAAATCGTACGACCTTAAATTTGGAACATTGATAGAAAATTAGATGGGGAAGATCTCCACAGAGCCTGAATACTTCATGGCATCCTGTCTAGGGCCACTAGGTGTGGTTCAGCATGCTCTCCTGGGCTATGCTTCCCAGCACCCCAGACACAAGTTAGGGACAGTGACCAATGACCATTCCCTGATGCTTTAACAATATTTTACTTTTTTTTTGCTTGGGGTGATACAGGTACAATTAAACAGCACATGTAAAATGAAGCTGGTTGTAATAATTAAGGAAGACTCATATTCTATGAAATATTAGTGAAGTTCCTAAAACCAACCTGCTTAGAGCTGGTAGGCCCAAAGGCCCTAACCTACACTAGTCCAAATGTCACGACATATAAAACTATTATGCTACCTATAACTAATGTGATAAAATCCAGTACATGAAATTTGAAGCACTCTTGATAAAAAATAGCCTACTTGAAGCTATACTTACTAAATCTGAAAATGTGTGCCTATAGCTACAAGAATATCTTGCTGTGTCAGAAAAAATACTACTTCAAACAAACTATAAACATAAAATAAAAACCTAGGCGCACCCTGATAATACCCTTTAAGACAGAGAGAGCTACGTGATGGTAATTATTACAACTAACATGATCAATAATTGTAACAAGTGTTACGATTTTATTTTTTTTTTACTTATTCCATTGATTTTACTTAAATGAAATATGATAGCTCTGAATTCACACATTTCACCAAGATTGTGATATTATCAGTAGAAGATGTTTTTTGCAGTGGATGCGTGGCTGGGCCCGCGAGGCACCCGTGAATGTTTAAGTAATGGTTGTGAAACACTTTTGAGGCATAACAAACTAGAGCGATGTTTGTTCAACAAATTTCAACAATTTATTAATCTGAGCAATTGTCCAGATATGCAATAAATTTCAATTCTTGAGTAGTTAGTTACTTCAAACTGTGTCGTAAATAACCAATTATTTCACCTTACAATGTGTTTATTTCCTTTTTATTTTATTTTACTTTACGTTTAATTTTTGGTTCTGTTTATAGAGATTCTGAAAATTGTGCACACACTTAATTATTTATTACCACTTGACTTAACTTAAGTAGAAATCGCCATGCCAATGAGCAGGACGTGCAAAATAGGGAATAAGCGCTTCACAGTGAGGGTGGCTATTCAGGGTAATTAATTTACTTCCTATCGCCTCCTATCATGATGCCAAGCTCTCGCAAAAACCTCGTGCTGAGAAGACTAAGCCTCACACTGTCATAGTAAAATAAATTTAATGCATCCCTGGGATGCTCATATTGTATTTAAAATCGTTGATGGCACAGAATGTAAATAACAGTTGACAGAAATTAGTGCACACTACAATAAACACATCGAATCTCTTTTATTTTATTTTTTTATTTAAAACAATATTTTATCTTTTTTGTTGTTGAAACAACCAGATTGTTTTTATTCTGAATTCTTTAATTCCTAGAATTTATTAGTTTAAAATTAACCCTCAATAATCTATGAACAATTTACAAGTTGAAATGGCACAGCTCACATTTAAATATTTGTTACTCTCTATTCTTCAATAATATTAATTGCGGCAATCAATGACACTGCTACTAACAATAAATATTTAAAATTACTTGAAATTCACTCCTTTGGCACATGACGAGTTCACACAATTACAATTTAACAAATAATTTAAGAATAAATACAACACTGAAACTGAAATTTGACACAACTACTTAACATTAACACAATTAATCATTACATTTAGTTACGGAGTTTAATCTATATTAACTTTATCCCAAATGTGACACTTTGCAAAATTTAGCAGGTTGCAATCTTCCTATTCCCGCGTGCGGTGCACATGTTCGCGATGAAAGAATTAAATTTGCCCAGGAAAAAGATTTTAAATTTATTGTCTGGCACTACAACCATGTTAAACGGATGCATCAAAAGTAAGAAGACGAAAACTTGTTGAAACTAAAATAGTTAGCTTCATAATTACGCTTTGAACTGTTAATCACGTCCAAATGGGACCTGTACAACAAAATTTAGAATAAGTTTTAAGTTATAGAGGGACACACTAATGAAGATGAAATGGGGCGAGCTGAGGATTTAGGTTGTATTTGTCAACTTCCGGGAACAAGGCCGTCCAACCAGGTGACTGCATTTGTTGCTCTCAGTTTCGGCTGCACTGATCCTTATCAGCTCTTGTCGTTGCGAGTCGATTTGACTCGTAACACAAGGACAATTATCTTACATATTAATAATAACAATAAATGGCAATGTCATTAGGCATACAAGCAAGTAATAGACAAAACCAAACAACCTGCAGGTCATTGGGATTGTCTAGTCAATAGGCAAGCATGTACAAGAAATAAATACAAGAGTTTCTCTCACTATACATTTTGTAATCACATTGGTTCTAAAGATGATTACTCTTATGTCATAATATACAAAAAATTAACTCACTGAAACTGAAATAATACAATTCAATATGTAATTGGCATAGTACTAAATTAAAGAAAATCATCTAAAGAGTAGAAAGGATGATCAGTCAATCAATCATGCAAATTTTGCTTGAACTTCTCTATCGGGCAGTTTAATACACTTGGTGAAAATCTATTATAGCATTTTGATGCGATTACATCACAGCTTTTTAATATTTAGTCAATCTTTGAAAAGGTACATTAATGAGTTTCCGGTTTCTAGAATAGTGTGAGTGTATATCTTGACACTCTAAGTTGCTGATTTGGAAGATTGTTCATGTATTCAGTACAACTGTGTATGTGTAGAGATTTACAGTAGTCATGACTTTAAGTTTAATAAATACATGGCTTACGATTGTCCACTCTGTGTGTATCAGTGTGGTTTACAATGGTCCATTCTGTGTGCATCAGTGATAATTCTAACACTTTTTGTAACAATAGAATATTGTTTACATGACTACTATCACCCCAAAGTAATATGCCATAAGAAGTTATGCTTTGAAAGAAAGCAAAGTATGTAATAATCTAAAGCAATCTAATGTACTTATCTGATGCATATCATTTAAAATTTTTAAGGAAATATGTAATTCTTGATAGTCTACCAGAAATATATTTAATGTGGGGTGTCCAAGAGAATTTACTATCTAAATGGGTTCCTAAAAATTAACATTATCTGAATTACCTAGTAAAACATGTCTCTTAAACTGAATAACAGGGATTGAGTTTTGTTTTCATTTAATACAAATCTGTTGGCTTTGAACCACTTTGATGCTTTTGAAATATATACTCTGTCATAGTTTTTAATGAGTCAATATCAGAGCTGTTGTTTACAAAGGTCATATAATCAGCATAAGATTGAATGTGTGTAATCACATAACATGGCAAATCAAAGTAAAGGCCCGAGTATCGAACCTTATGGCAAACCACACATGATATCAGATCTGACATTACCTATACAATTCCCTTACAATATCCTAAAAAAGACCTAAGAATATTGTTTTTTATTGTGACAGAAGCTATTGGTTTGGAAACCCCAAAAACTTAGTTTATACAAAAGTTATTCTTGATCCACACAATCAAAGGCTTTACTCTGGTCAAAAAAGTTATTCTTTTTTAACAAAAGAATCAGTGGCATTAGTACGTAATGGGTATATTTTTTCTAAACCCAAACTGCTCATCTTTACAGATATAACTGTGTTGCTCTAAGAAGGCTGCATTAGACCTAGAGCCTCAATCTTGAACTGATAACTTGGGTGGTACTGCACTTGGCTTAGCGATTAACTAAACCATTGAACTGAGGGACGGAATTACATTGACTCTCTAAATGAAACCAGTTCCTAGCCATGATGTTTTGTGATGTAAAGTTACTAAGTTACTTGAGCTGCGTGATGGACTATTGTTTGAAAGAGTATGTTACCCAGGATCCGATCGATCTGCCAGATTTATTGCCTTGCCTTAGCCAGCCTTAATAAGTTTCCTAAACATTTAATTCAATTAAAACTTGCGCCGGTACCTTTGGCAAAGTGCCAAACAATTGCAACTACTGATTTTATCTGTGGCTAACATTAAATAACAATTTAACCTAATAATTTACCTCCACATAAAACGTTAAAAACAAAATAACAATAACTATAGAAAATCTATTTAACTAATGCTGTAAATCATGCGTGACACAGCACAATCAACTGCAGCAGTTTCCATAGGCTTAATAATGTTGTTCTGAATATCCTGAACTGACTGTGTACAACAAGTGTTTAACTCATGTGGTGGAATGTAGTTGCTGCTTCTGATTTAATATTTTTGGCAACTGTAGTTTATCATCTTCCAAGCCCTTGTACATTTGTTTTTTGAAGACTCTATACTTCTAATATTGTAAGATTGTTTAGTTTTATTAAGAACTAATTTATATTCCCTCTTAGCTTCTACATAAACAGCATCGGGTTGTTCAGTATTATTAAGCTTCTTATTCAAATCCGAGAACGACATAACTTATTTATTCTTTAGTTTGGCTAACTGGGGAGTGTATACCTTTTTCTTTACCATTCCTAATTATTTTATTAGATTGAAAACTAGATTTACATTTTCTTTGAGGAATAAGTTAATCATTTCAAAAATGCCTTTAAATGCAGAAAAAAGTTCTCAAAGACAAAATCATCAGCGGAGTGATGTTCAAGTTTGGAAAACATGTTTAAAACCAGCTAAAACTACTAAGCTGTGATCCAAAATTAAACAGCTTATCATCTATTGGTTTAGTCACAACTATTTTAGCCTTTTGGGATACACAGGTATGTAGTTAACATGTTCAGTATCAATAACCACACAATCGTGGTATGAAGAATTAAAATTAATAATGTCACAGGACTGAGTTGATCTAAAATTATTAGTCAATATATTGTCAAGGCATGTCGAGCCTCTTGTGGCCGTAGTGTTACTGTAATAAAAATTAAACTGCCTAACTCGATTTTTCAATGCATGTACATTAGGGTTCATCCTCTTTCACATAAGGAGACCTATACAAAGATATTATTATTAACTTCATTGTACATCATAGCCTATTTAAAAAAATAATTTGTTATAAATATTTTAGGCTGTATTTATATTTAGTACTAGCTGTGTACCCGTCCTTTGTACAGGTTGTATATAAATGGTAGATTAACTAAAGCAAATAACAATCCACATGATTTTACAATATTAAAATTGCATTTTACATGTTTAATGTACAATTAAATCAAAGATAACGAATTATACTGGCAGATAGTTTGGGTACTGTTGCTAAGTCAAGGAACTCTGTCGGGTAGTAAACGCCGTGGTTTGCGACTCCAAATCGGTACACGTAACGCTTTGGATTCGCTTTTAGAAATAAAAGAACTCAAGCACAAAAAAATAGAAAAATATCAGGCAGGGGTTGGGAGGGGGGCATAAATATAAAATCGGAGGGGCGGGAGCAAAATATAAAATCTGGGGGGGGGCATAAATAAAAATCGGGAGGGGCAAAAATATAAAATGGAGTGGGGACATAAAATAAAAATATAAAATCGAAGAGGGGGGAGCAAAATATAAGGGAGCAAAAATTTAAAATCGGAGGGGGCAAAAAAATATAAAATCAGGGGGGCAAAAATATAAAATCGGGGGAGCAAAATATAAAATCGGGGGGGGGGGCAAAATAAAAATCGGGTGGAGTAAAAATATAAAATCAGGGGGGGCATAAAATAAAAATATAAAATTGAAGAGGGGGGAGCAAAATATAAAATTGGGAATGGGGCAAAAATACAAAATCGTGGGGGGGTCATTAAGATTGGGGGGGGAGCGTGCAGAGTTCCCAAATACCCCCTACTCTCGCCTATCGAAAAAAGAGTTTGAGTTGCCATTCAAGTAGTTTTTTATTTCCATTATGAGAGTTGCCATTCAAGTAGGTTTTTTATTTCCATAATGATAAATAGTTGTTTACAATATCTTAAGTTATAGATATAACTATTAAGTCATCATCTGGTTCAATTTAAAATACTTTGTCCATAAGAATAACATAGGATCTTTTAAACCTTCTAACGCACATATAGAACATAGAAAAAAAGTTTCATCGAAATCACTGCACCCGTTTCCCTGTGCGAACAAAGCGAACAAAACGTGTCCAAAATCGCACAAAATCACGTTTTTAAGCGGCCACCATTATTTTTCGAAAAGGTGTATGCCAGTTTCAAGTAAATAAAAACCTTCTCAGGCTTGTAGAGAATACAGGAAAATGGTTTCGTCATAATCGGTACTCTCGTTTTCCCGGAGAAGGCTGCAAAAAATATCGTTTTGAGCTCACCGACAGAAAGACAGACAGAGAGAAATTGAGATAAGACACATTTCTGCTTTCTTATGGTATGGAACGTAAAAATAACCAAAACATACATAATTCTAATCAATGTACAGACAAAAATATAATTTTATTTATATAGATACAAATCTTGTCCAAGCACTGATTTGTGTTTTATGACAGTAAAAAGTCTTAACCATCAATACATATTCCTCTTCCTTCAAAATTTAGTTCACTACATAAAGAACTAATATCTACTTTGCTGCTATAACCTTTACCATTAAATTGTGTACATAAATTGCAACACCACCATGAATATGCTCATCTCTGAAAAAGTATATCATTTAGATTGTATACAAATATTTTCATATTTTTACACCAGTGCTCATTAATACAAAAAAATATCAAACTGGTAATCAACAGCAAAATTATTCGCTAATATTTCTTCGCCATTCAGTCCTTGCCCATTTAGACAGGCTGTTAAGTTTCCATTTAATGAAAACAAACGGGACATTATCAATCAGAGCTTGTCTCCTCAAACTTAAAAATTCCTATTAATCACATCTTCTAATTAAAAGTAAATATTTCTCTTTACACCAAGGCAGGGAAATTTCTCTTTACACCAAGGCAGGGAAAATGTAGGGGAAATATCATACATACATACATACAGGGAAATTTTACATTTTTCAGGGTGCCATAAGAACTGCAGGAGATGTTGTTTTCCTCTAGTATAGATTGGTATATTGTTGATTTTGCAGCCATGTTTCTATCAAGTGATAAGCTACCCCCATTCTATCCCATGCTCTTGTGTTCTCGGGTCCTAGAATCGGGTAATATGAACATGCCTGGCTGTTTGCTGACGGAGTTTTGTTATAAATTCAAATAAATAACTAAGGATTTGTATAATCTATATTATGTGTTATGACTTAATGAAATGAATGAATATCTTTTAGTCATCACCGAATCTAGAGATGACCACAGGTCTCACCTCTGGTTTGAAGCCAGCCATCACTTGTACAGCCCTCTTTTATAAAACGAGCTCACGATTGAGGTCGTACTGAGTGAGATGTTGCCCATCAGAGCACAACTTCGTATCTATGTAGATATCTAGCATTGCATGGTACGAATGATGAAACTTATAGGTTTTTCCTACCTCAGAATACCTTTACCTATGATTTCCTTAGATAGAACTTAATTTCATTGGTTTTTCTAATGAATCTTTAGTTTTAAGAGGTTATATATTATTAGGAGCTTTTATCAGGGCTGAGGGTCAGACTTGTAGAAAATAGCGTAGTAGTTCCATTTTTAAAGCTAATTTTAGACAGAGATAAAATTGTGATGGTAGTAACAATTATTCATGCGGGACTTAAATGTTGAATTATGAAACTTGGTGTGTTTACCCTGAGTCATAAGCCACTTGATACGGAACTTACAGTAATTCATTATCTTTTGTGTCATTTTCATACATAGAACGTCCTATATATTAAAACACAAAATTAAAAGATTTCCGGAAGAACATGAGAGACTTCCACTGGATCGATTGATACGCGGGTGGTATCAAGTGAAAGGAAATAACCCCTATATTTGCACATTGTACCTTAAATTTTGGCATCTGGCCAGTAACTATTAAAAAAATTAAATTAAAAGTTTTCTTATGGCAATTTACCATAGGGTAGAATTTCTACTTTGTACCTCTTTGATCAGTTCATTTGAGGTTTTTACTGAACCGTTTAAACACGGTTTGTTTTAAATGACCAATCTATATTTTCACAATCTACTTACATTTTTGAAATAATTTCATTTAGAATTTCAATCCTTCAAACTGTTTAAAACCTTTTTATGACTATTTTAAGTTTCTCTAACCAGCTGATTCTTAAAACACGTATATTGTGTGTCTAAGAACAGATAAGTTGGAAATGGATTCAGCTGGATTAGAAAACATCATTAGTGGCCAGTATCTTTCAACGAAGCATATATTGCAATTACTGAAGTCGATTCAGGCTGACCCAGAGAAGAAGATCATATTTTTTCTCATTATTTATGTTGCAATTATTATGCTATTAATTTACACAATCTACAATGTACCCTTTACCCTTTACCCTTTAAGTAGTGAACCCTTTTCATTCATTTTTAGTTTTGCTCCTTGAGCTGAGGGTAAACAATAGCGCTGATGTTCGTAGGTCTATTAATTCTCCGTGGCTCCATGAGGGGTTTCATTCAACCCATCAAATTTAAAAACAACGTTAACTTTGTGAACAATACATGAAAAACAAATCCAACAATTGGCAAAAGTTTCAGACCAGCTGACTGGGTTTAATATGTCCATAAACGCTATAAAACAGTCCAATTAGCGTGATTACCTCGAATATATTTTACAAGTGTTCACTCGACGATAATTATCTGCAATCGTGGCTCTATCATGTTGGGGGTGTGCAGAGAAAACACCTTCAAATTTTGTACGTGGATTTTTCATTTGATGACATATATTCCAAAATTAGCTTTTAATATAGAACAGCAAATCCAGCTGCTCAAATTCCAGCAAATTGTTTTTCCATTTTGGGAATATCTAGCTCATATATTGTCTTATTACTATTGAGATGCCATCACAGAAGTTTTCTTAAAACAGCTGACCTTTCTTATGTACTGTTTGTTATCAATAGCTGTTCTTAAATGTAGATAATGTATGTAATGTTCGTAAATGAATCTTAACTCTTCCATAAGATTAACATTGTAATTTTGAAAGCGTAGGGCTCAAAGCCCTGAAGGTGGATGTGTTTCAAACCCCCAAAAAGGCATGTGCAGACGCCAAGGGCTTTCGAATAGCACATCAACCATCAGACGTTGTCATGCCTTTGACTTTTACCAACTAAAACCAATATCATTAAGACCACCTGTTCAAGTAAACATCTCATTAGCTTTTATGTAAACAACAATATCTTTCCATAAGGTTTATATGGGAACACTATTGTGCCTCTTGGGAGGAACCCAATTGAATTAGGATGAAATGGATGGCTTAAAAACCTTCTTCGTAAAATTCTACATATATATACCAAGTTTCATGGCAAACGGTCCAACAGTGTCCGAGTCCATAAACTTCAAATATATATATATATATATATATATATATATATTATATTATATATATATATTTGGGTGAATACATCGCAGGGTGATGGGAGATATTTCAAACTAAAGGTCTTGATCCCAGGGACTCGGGAAAAATAGCAGTATTTCCAAAGTGTTACCAGCAAACGAGAAATAACATAAAACATCCCCCATAATAAAAGCATGGGGATTTAAAAACGTCTGCTTTGTTTACATTAAAACGTGATTATGAGTGTACTTTGTTTATAAACTGGCATGTGTTCCTACTCGGAGCAAGGTTATATGGGGGCTATTGCAACTTCAAGCCACTAGTGTTTAATTTAAAAATGAAATATTGTGTGGAGTTACGGAGTGAAGTCGTAGGTAACATTGAGCTTATTTAAAAAAAAAACCTACAAATATTTCATTGTTAGTAATTTTTCCTTAGGTTACCATCGAATACTTACCCTCAATATTGAATCCGTCGAATTTCAATGGGTTACCAACTAGTTATTTTTTATAATACACATTATTTACTCTGTATTAAAAATAGGTGTGATTTTTTTCAGGGAAAGTGCACAAAAGAGGAACAGCAAGTCGTTTATGGAAAAATGTTCAAGGCCCTTCATTTAGTATTAATTGCTCAAGAATACAGTCCAAACAAGTTTATTTCATCTTTGTTAACTGAAAACTTACCCAAACCGGTATGAATTTAGTAAATTCATGTTGCTATAAGAGAATGGTTTTCCATCACATAATGGGATAATCACAAATACCACTTAACAGATTACAATAGATGTATTTAAGCTGTTTTATTTTTTTAAGTGTTTTTTCTTTTTTTTCTGAAAACTCATTTAGTCTATCACAAACCTGAGGTGGAACGCCAGTAACTGGCATTTTTGGTCTTAGTCTTTTGGGGTAATAGCATAGGTCAAGCAGGCTATGTAATGCAACAGCACTTAGAAACAGTCAGCCTGGGAAGGGCTATGTTTATTTACAATTGCAACTAAGTGAAATGTAAAATAAAATTTGTATAGTAATAGTTTTTATACATATTGTAAATATTTTAATCATATGAAATATGTTTAGCTCATATCCTCTAATGGGTGTATTGAAGACAAATAATTTTTAGGAGCGAATAACAATGTTTACTAAAGTCTTTCAGAATTAATTTTGACGGGCCATAGCTATAGCTAGTCCAAAATCTTAGCAAATTCTATTGCCAGTTCAGAAAGACTAATGAGCAGACTGAATTTAATAATTTTGGAAGGCCACACAATTGGATAAATGTTCCATAACAAACTGGTAGACTTTTCCTGAATAAAGCTCAAGCATCCTTGATAATACAAGCAGTTTTAGTAATATTTTTAGGAAAAACTTAATTTCACGATTTTCAAAAATTGATTTAGGCTAGTTTTAATTTTTTTTAAATCAGGATGATTGCAATACTATTTCATCACTCAATTATTTACACATTTCAGGGTACTGAGCTGTCAGCCAGTAAGCTGAGGAAACAACCAAAGAAAAAGTTTAATTTAGAACAAGCTACTCATAATTTGGAGATGGCCCGTAACACCTTAGAAAATGCAACACAATTCTTGGACCAGCAAAAACATTTCTTTGAACAGGTAAAAAATTACTATAAAGACAATTACCTCAAACTTTGTTAGGTATTTAAATTCTACCTCTACTGATAAGTCCCGGGTACTAGCTAGAATTAAATAAAACAGCTTACTACCAGGGAGTAAGGTGCCCATCCCCCCCGAAGGCAATAGCGCCGATTCCTCCCCAAAAACATTGCTTGGTCCTTTCCTACCCCGGGATGGAGTCGATGCCCATAAAATATAGTGTGTAAAATTATGTTAACCCTTTGTGTGCTAAGCTTCTGAAAGGAGTAGTTGAATCTGTGATGTTTGTTAACTTTTTTAATGTCTTGCACCTGAACAGTTAAAATTAATAAAAACGTGCTTCCGCTGGACACACACACACAGTAAAGGATAGGTAAAAAGTAGCAAAGAACCTGATCAGATGTGCAACTTACAAAGAATCCACCCATCTCGTCAGCTTGAGCCCCGAGCCATCCACCGTTTGCTTAAGGTCCGCCCTCCCCTTCAACTCTGCCACAGACAGGTAAACTCTCCATGAGTCACACATAAAATCCATCGACTGTGACGGGATTCGAACCCTCGATCCAAGTGTTACCCCCGGCCGGGAAGGCAACGCCTTAGACTGCACAGCCACTGATCAGACTAGCAGCTGCAGCGGACCAGGCGGTATTAGAGCCTAGGCACTGGACGAGGTAGTTCAGTTTGTGTCTATGAGGTTTCACTACATGTCAGACTCAGACTGCAGACTGAGCGCCTAACGGTACAATCGCTTATGAAGCCGTAACAGTGTTTATTGATAACAGATTCAAAAGACGATATATCGGTCCATAGCACTGAAAGGGTTAAATAGGGTTATTTTTATAAATGCACCCTTATTTGTATCCAGCTTACTAAATAAAACAAAACTCGAATTGCTACATTTGCTATTATTTAGTTTATTTTAAATTTGTTACATAAATTTGCAATTCTAATTGCATATATACACATAGACATCAATAGTATTTATTTTTTCCCATTTATTTTTTATACCAAACAACATTTTTACTGTTGGTAAATCTATCTATCCATAATATTATAAAGAAGAAGTGGTTTCTGTTTGTCTGTCTTGTCTGTGTGATGTTCTGGTTAAACGCAAAAACTACTGAACCGACTGGGCTGAAACTTTACACAAAGGTAGATCTTGAACCCATGCAACACATAGGCCTATTCACTTTCTTAAAATCCCCTCGGGCTACGCCCCGTGAACGTCCTAATTTTCAACGTTTACATTTCTGAAGAAAGTAAACATTCAGAAACTGTAATGCGAACAGCTGTGGTTACTTCCATTTGACAGCTTAAATACCACCATCGCAGCAAACCTGCGTACTCAGCGAATTTCCAATGCATACATTTAGGTCTCACTAATACCTAGAGCCACTTACTTACCAAGGTTCACAAAAATGCATTCACTACAAATTTCGCTTACAGAGTTAGGCCTACATATAAAGATTACTTTCATTATATATTGTCGATAAGACTATTTAGTTCAGGTGCTACAAACTTGCCAGACTTGCCTAATTTGAAAACTTATAAGTCTCTTGATTGCTCATCGCTTCACGAGGAACTATCGCAAGTTTTGTTCACGATTTTTTGAAAAAATTCAAACTAGATCAATTAAATTATATATGATTGCAATAATGGCTATGAAACACTCCCTAATAATACTAAGAAATCATCTTCACAGCAACAGTTAAAATTATTTGTTTGGTATTCTTTGTGCTAGCGCAACCTACATTGGTAAGAAGATTGTTAATTTATTTATATTATGAATAAACTATCTTTATATGTATAATGGTAAATAAGTTTAAATAACCCCGTCGCAGCAAACCTGCGTACTCAGCGAATTTCCAACGAATAATATATGTCTTAATACCACATAAAGCTGCATAGCAAGTTTCATAAACATAAATTCACAAATAAGCGATATATACAATTTTAATTATTCTCCATAAAAATAACATTGAGAACGTAGGTTTGCTGCAACAAGGAACACAAAATATGGGTTTTCATGCAAGTATCAATATAAATCACCTAGGTAAAACCACGTACCAAGTTTCATCAATATACATACATAAATAAGCGATATGCCATTTTGATTTTTCTCTATAAGAATAACATGGGGGATAAGTACGCAGGTTTGCTGCGACAAGGAACACAAAAAATTGTTTTTATGCAAATATCAATATAACTCAACAAGGTGAAGCCACATACCAAGTTTTATTAAATTATGTTCATAATTAAGGGAGACATTACATTTTACTTCTATCTATAATCAATTTATTAGCTATTTTGTGTGTGTATTCAGATTAGGGATTATGTATACTAGTTTTTATTTTGCTAAAGTAATGTTGTATTTTATTCATGCAAAGGCTGTTGGAACGGACGGCGCGGCGCGGTGGAATGACTGGACGTGGACGCAAGAACGAGGACAGATTATTAATTGACGGCTACAAACAAACACACTGCTACGAATTTGACAATCACTTGCAATTACGGCGCTTTTATAATGACGATTCTACAGTTTCTCTCAAAGTAATACATTTCAACATTCACAGTTTTACAAAAATATTGAATCTGTTTTGGTTTTGCTACAAAGCATAGACGTACAGTTTGATATTATTTCTCTGTCAGAAGATTGGCTAGACCAAGATAAGATAGTTACGACAATATACGACACTTTTCAAACAACTGATAACTGGAATCGCAGCGACGGTGTTGTTGTTTACTTTAAAACTAATCTTAATGGAACTTGAACTGAGGTAAAACTAGGTGATGCGACGTGACTACAGATTAACTTTAACTTGCACAGGACGATACTCGCGACTTACAGGAGCCCTGCGATGAAATGCAACACTTTTTTAGAGGAACTGAAACTTTATTACAGGAAAATGTCCACTAAATCTACGTATATTTTTACAGGTGATATTAATATAGATTTATTAACAGATTTAAGTACAGATATTAAGGATGAATATTTAAATTTCTTATCAGAAATCGGATTTTTTAAATGTATAGATAAACCACCCAGAGTATCTGAGCATTCAATGTCTTGCCTAGACCATATTTTGTCAAACATGTCGATGACCAGGCAGGAGTATTAAAAACTTTCATTACTGACCATTACGCAATACTCACTAAAATTGTATTTACAGACGACGACGGCTCAAATTTAACCGAAGATAGGGAAAAAACTGGACTTATACTGACTTCAAGTACTTAGTGATTTGGTAGGGGCTCAGTCCTGGGCTCATGTCATGGCTCTGAACAATGTAAATGCTTCTTGTAAGATATTTTAAATACTTTTGAAGAGTTAAAATCAGCGTCAATGAAAAATAAAAAATCCAATTCACGATATAAACATTTGAAACCGTGGATAACAAGGGATTTGATTTATAGCATTCGTGTCCGTGATAAAATGAGTAAATTGCTTATAAAACAACCTTTTAACTATCAGTTGAGAATAAACTTCCAACATTTTCAAAATAATTTAAATAAAAAATAAAGAATGCAAAAATCAGTTATTACAAAGAAAAAATTATTGGCTGTACTGGGGGCCCAAAAAAGTTTTGGAATACAATTAACGAAATTAGCGGTGTGAAAAAGATTAAAAGTAGTTTTCCGATCAACCAGTTTGTTCAGGGGTCGGATGTTGGCGGTGGCGACGTAAGGGCGGTGGCGAATTCATTTAATGAATATTTTGCTAAAGTAGGAGAGAAGCTAGCAAGTGATTTGCCGCCGCCCGCTGCGCTGCCGTTGGTGGACGATTCGGCGTACAGAGCAGGGCATGACTTCCACTTGGAGCCGGTCACCGATAGCCTGATTGTCAGGTGTGTGCAGGAGATGCGTGGCGGCTCGGCTCCCGGTGTAGGTGATTTTACGATTTTGATTCTCAAAGCAAATTTAACTCACTTTTTGCCCCATGTAAAACATATAAAACTTAAGTTTCGTTGTAGGCGTTTTTCCCGAAATTTTTAAAATATCTAAAGTCATTCCATTGTTTAAATCAGGCTACAAAAACAAGAAAAGTAACTACAGACCAATTTCTTTGTTGAGTGTTATTTCTAAAATTCTTGAGAAATGTGTAAAAATTCAGCTCAAATGTTTTTTGGAAAGCAATATTATCTTATCAGTAGGGGTGTGCAAGTACTCGAAACTTAAAGTTTTCGGCCGAATATTTTAATACTCGAACTCGACTCGAAGGTTTGAAAAATACTCTAAAATTAGAGCGAGTATTTCCGGACGATCGCTAACGATTGTGACCGGCCAAAACGCGTAGTAACGGCTGCAGAAGGCGATCGCATCACGTAAAATTGGCCGAAAATGACGATCGCTAACGATTGCGACTGGCCAAAAAGCGTAGTAACGGCCGCAAAAGGTGATCGCATCACGTAAAATCGGCCGAAAATGACGATTGCGACCGGCCAAAACGCGTAGTAATGGCCGCAAAGGCGATCGCATCACGTAAAATCGGCCGAAAATTACGATTGCTAACGATTGCGACCGGCCAAATCGTGTAGTAACGGCCACAAAAGGCAATCGCATCACGTAAAATCGGCCGAAAATGACGATCGGACCACGTAATTTCAGCCGTAAATGATGACGGAAAACATAATATCGGCAAAAGTGGCGACCGGGCCACTTAGTTTCAAGTAACTAACGATTTCACTATCTAATATTGATTATAAACTATGTCTGGACCAGGTGATATTGGCCAAATGACAGCCAGACCGTGTTTTGTCGGCTGGAAACGAATGTCGAACAGCGTTTTGTTTGTCAATACGTAATCCAGTCTGATTGTGCTGGCCAAATCTTAGAATTGCTATTCATGTATTAAGTTAGAAACTATGTTTAGATTATCAAATCTAGGGTGGTATCCAAATCCCATTATACTATTTTAAACTACCAACTGATGGCAAATACTCGATCGAAAATACTCAAAACTCAAAAAAAAATTGGCATTACTCGACTCGACTCGACTCGATTAAAAAAATCACTACTCGCACACCCCTATTTATCAGATAAACAATATGGCTTCAGGAAAGGCAAAAATACGTCAGATCCATTATTCGTTATAAATAAAAGTATTATAGAATCTATAAGTAAAAATGGAAAAGTCTTGATGGTTTTTGTAGATTTTGCAAAGGCGTTTGATTCGATTGACAGAAATATCCTGTTTCTCAAACTGGAGTGTGCAGGTGTGCGGGGCGTGGCGCTAGATTGGTTCAAAAGTTATCATACTAACAGGAAACAAGTTGTTTCAATAAATGGTGTGCTCAGCGATATGTCAGAAGTTGATTATAGTGTTGTTCAGGGTAGCACTCTTGGTCCCCTTATTTCTCTTATGTATATAAACAACTTAGATAAACTCAACATAACTGGCGAAATATTTTTATTTGCAGACGACAGCAATAATTTGTAAGGCTCCAGCCTGGCAGGAATCGTATCAATTAGTTTTAGTGGAAATGCGCATAGTTAAAAACTGGCTTGATGAAAATGTTTTAACGTTGAATGTAACTAAAACCAAATGTATGCCAATAGCGCTGCGCCCTGCTTGCGAGCCGCACGCAGAACTCAGGCTGGCGTTGCATAGGCCTACATGCAACGGCACAACCACCACCACTTGTCAATGTTCCGAAATAGAAAGGGTTGACCACTATAAATATCTTAGTGTTATTTTAGATTCAAAATTAAAATGGGAGTATCAAATAAACTACTTAAAATCTAAAGTTAAAAAAATGATTTATGTCTTTAATCAGTTGAGTGAAATATTAAATAGAAATGAAATCCGGACCATTTATTTTGCTTATGTTCAATCTCTTCTACAATATGGAATTATATCATGGGGTGGTGTCGGATTATCACTTTTAAATTCATTATTTGTTGTACAAAAATCAATTATTAAAGCTGCATTCAAAAAGCAAAAACGCAATCCCACAAATCTGTTATTTTCCGAAGCAAAATTACTTACAGTTAATTATACATTAAAACATTGATGGTTTATACATAAACCCATAAAGAATTAGTTTCAATTCCCGTGGTACACAACTATAGGACAAGGAACTCCGTTAACGTTGGCCTGCAGGTGCCCCGAGCAGTTAGATCAGTCGGTCACTCCAATTCATATTTTATTGCAAACTTCATCTATAGGAACATTCCTCCTGCGATTAGGGACCTGCAGGTCTCAACTGAAGTTTACAAAAGGATAGTCTTTAACTGGCTGTTGGAGATCGGTTCTGAACATGCTGAGTCCCTCATCCGTTCTGAGTACTACAATGACTAACTTTACATCACCAACTGCTCACTGAATACAAAAGCTAACAACACCGTCTACTTCTACTTCTACCGTCTACTTACACTTCTACTTCACTCCCGCCATTGCCTATTGTCTTTGTATTATATCAAATGTTGTTTTTATTTATATTTATTTTAAATCAGTATTTGATATTTAAATGCAAAACGAATCTTAATTTTGTTTATGGTTAATATACATACAACTGCCGATATTGTTTCTTTTAGCGAATTTCCCCTATAGGGAAGAAGCTATTACCGTAGTCGGCATGGTAAGACCTAGGCCGGGACCATGATAACTTTTTGTTTTGAGGTCCCCAGATGCCAAAAACACCATTCGTTCCAATCTGTATATATATATGTGTGTGTGTGTGTGTGTGTGTGTGTGTGTGTGTGTGTGTGTGTGTGTGTGTGTGTTTGTGTGTGTCTGTGAGCACGATAACTCTCGTAAAAATAATCCGATTTTGACGAAATTTGGTATAAACGTGTAAAGCAGCATTTATGACTTTAAGTTCGAAAACCAGGCAGATCGACCTATCCGAAGGGGTATTTTGGGCGGGTTTTGTACCCCAAAAATGTTTTTTTTGAGTTTTTTACTTATAATTTTTAAAAATTCAAATTTTAGTTTTTTAATAGAATCAGCTTAAAAATACGCACAATTTGGTGTTTTGATCAGTGCTCTACGTCAGATGGTTACAGAGATATTGAAAGTGCTAAACACAGTACGTTGTCCAATGTCATTCTTATGGAGAATAAGACAAATTGTATATCTCGCTTATTTATCATCTTATCCTGATGAAACTTAGTATATTGCTTCATATCGCTGTGGTCTATTGATATTTGCACTAAAAAACATTTTTTGGCCGATAGTTCTCGTAGCAGCAAACCTGCGTACTCAGCCCCCATGTTATTCTTATAGAGAATAAGTAACGTGTTAATTCCCTTAATTATGAATATAAATTAATAAAATTTGGTATGTGGCTTTACCTAGTTGAGTTATATTGATATTTGTGTAAACCCCCATTTTTTGTGTTCCTTGCTTCAGCAAACCTGTTTACTCAGCCACCATGTTATTCTTATAGAGAATAACTCGCTTCGCTCACTGGGGGCTCTGCCCCCAGACCCCCGCTTGGGGTCGCTCCAGTTGTTATTATTGATCAATGACCCTTCAAGTATTTTTTATATAGTATACTATTTAGATTCATTATGGTTAAATCCACTCTAGATGTTTTCATTTTTCAATAGTTCTATAATTTGTTTATACTCTACCATGTGAAAGTTGCTTTGACAGTTTACTGGATATTTGTTTACAGCTGTTACGATTTCTTTTGTTTTTATTTGAAACTCCATAAGCCCAATGTTAAAATATCCCAATTTCAAGATCATAATTAGTGGTTTTAAAATTAAAAATTGTATATTTTGGCAATTTTACCGGGGGTTTCAAGATACAAGCTACCTGCATGCTAAATATCACGTTTCTAGTTCGTCTGGAAATGGTCTAGAATTCATATGTCTGGTGTGTTACACATGCGGCTGTATTAGATTAAGATGTCATAAATTGTTTATTTATGAATGTATATTGACGAAACTTGGTATGTGGCTTTATGTGGTGTTAAGATACCACATTAAGATGCATTGGAAATTGGTTGAGTCCGCAGGTTTGCTGCTAGGGGCGTATTTATTTTTTATGTGTGTTTGTAGCATATTTAATCATCAAAAAGTAAATTTAATTGTTTTAGCAATAATACGATGTTTTTTGTTATTTTTTAAGTACACTGAATTTGAGTCAGAGCTTGTTCTCACGCACAGGCTGATGGGCCTATGTGAGAATTTTGTTTTCCGCAATATTGTTTGAGTACATGATCTTGTATTTGTTTTTATTTGGAAATAAATTTTATTTGATTTGATTTACTTATTCTCCATAAGAATTACATGGTGGCTGAGTCTGCAGGTTTGGTGCAAAGGAAATAATTGATAAAAATTGCTTTTTTTGTGCAAATAACAATAGACCACAACCAGATGAAGCCGTATACCAAGTTTCATTAGTATCCGTTCATAAATAAGCGAGATATAAAATATTTCTTATTCTCCACAATAATAACATTGGACAACGTACTGTGAGTTTAGCACTTTCTATATCTCTGTAACCATTTGACATAGAGAAATGATAAAAAAAAACAAATTGTTTGTTTTTATATGTTGAATCTAATGGTGAAAACTAAAATTAGACTATTAAAAATATTACATGTAAAAACTTCAAAAAACCCATTTTTGGGGTACAAAACCCCTCCAAAATACCACTTTGGATGGGGCGATCGATCTGTCTGGTTTTCAAACTTAAAGTCATAAATGCTGCTTTACATGTTTGTACCAAATTTCTTCAAAATCAGACCATTTTTGCAAGAGTTATCGCACCCACAGACACATATATATCGCTTGTTTTGTATTGCTTGTTTATCCCCCTATGAATAAAACGGATTGATCGTTAACATAGCTTTATTATCTTCTCATCCCCCTATGAATGAAACGGATTGATCGTTAACATAGCTTTATTATCTTCTCAGTTACATATAACAAAGTATATGTACAGTTTCGAATGAATGGTGTTTTGGGGTCTGGGGATCTCAAAATGAAAAGTTATCATGGTCCCGGGCCTAGGTCTTACCATGCCGACTACGGTAATAGCTTCTTCCCTACAGGGAAAATTTGCTAGATTGTCTTATAAGAACTGATTTGTTGCGAGTTGTGGAGGTGTCTTTACAAACAGTGCCCGCGCAGTGTTCCAGCGAAAAAAAAAACACGGTACACACACGACACTCGAGACAGTGTCCTCGGCAAAGTGTTCCACACGTAACCTAATATAGACTGGTATAAGGAAATTGCAATCTGTTGGCTCCTTACTGATAATACCACCTGTGTCTGTCTTTGTTTACTCTTTATCGTGGGAAACAGGCTGAAGAATTTCTACTTCCCCTCATTCAGCAATCCATGAAAAAAGCACAGCTATTAGCATTTCACTGCACTTGGCAGAACACAACCGAATCTCTGGACAAAAAGTAAAACGTTATAACGAAACACAAGATTCCAAGGAACTGCTGAATGCAATAGTTAACTGACCACTAAATTGACAAGGCCCACAATTAACGGTGAATACAAACCTTATAAGATTATATTATTAATGAACATAGACAGTATTCAACAAGCAACGTAGAGAGGGCAGTAAACAAAAAAGTAGCAATGTCCAGTCCAACTCATGTAGACAGCCAAGTGTCTGAATCACTCTCCATGAAGCCATCATGTTACAAATATCTTTACTAGACCCATAATTTTAAAGCTAATTAAATAATCTATAAGTTTTGTTGTTAAAATTTCATCCCATGCGCAAGGATGAAAATGCAAAATTAGTTGAAGTTACATTTTTTTTAGCAGCGGCAGTTTTTTGTGTGTTTGTATTGAAGTATTACGGTGAAATTAAGCTGTCTCCATAAAAATTATATACAACATAATTTGCTTAGAATATTGTTAAGTGTAAAATAATTAACAAAACACGTCCGCAACAGTCCGCGCGAACGTTAGCTAGTGTATGGTGGGCTCCGAACACCGACGCAAACTTTGGGGGGAACAAAAAATTGTTCGCGACGAAGTTCGGGGCGAATAGAGTGATCTGATGATGACCAGCTTCTTCTCATAGAGTGCTACAAGAAGAGGCCAATATTGTGGGATTTGATACATTTCTGCATTACCGGTACCAGTTTCGTGCCTCCTCGAGCGCACTCAATTCCTATAAGATTGATCAAGAACTCAAAATCTGTAGGGACTTCTCGTGAAGTTCTTATAGTGTACACTCACTTGCTGAAACTTCAGTTGTCCCAACAAAGTTACACTTCAATCTCTCCTCTTTGTTGGAGAAGCTTGGTTTCCTACCAGCGACGGTCTTACCTCTTCTTACAAAGAAAATGGCTGATGTAGATGTAAGCCGCAGCAGCTAGTTATTCATCCATTGAACGCCTGATTACTACTGACTGAGAAAGAAATTTGTGGTTCGCGCGAAAATGTTCACATCGAGGTTCGGTTCGGTGTTAGGTTAGGATAAATTAACTAGACCAGCAGATGGATCACGGATAAATTATAGAACGAGTAAGTTACATTTACATTAAATTTCAAACATAATTAAATATGATAACAATTTGTGATCGATATTACATGTCGGAACGTTACAACATTTTTTTTCTCTTATTTTCGGCACGAATACTAGCTATTTTGTATATACAGATTTAACAAATGGGGCTACTATTATTGTTTTAAAACAAGAGAATAACAATTTGAATCCATGGGCGAATCAGACCATAAATCAACCAAGTTGAAAAATTAGCATAGTTTTTTTTTATATTTAGCCCTGAAAAACAAAAATACCCCCGTAGCAGCAAACCTGCGTACTCAGCGAATTTCCGTTCCATATATATGTATCTTAATACCATATAAAGCCACATACCAAGTTTCATCAACATACATGTACATTCATAAATAAACGATTTATGACATTTTAATTATTCTCTATAAGAATAACATGGCGGCTGAGTATGCAGGGTTGCTGAAGGAAGGAACACAAAAAATATTTTTTTTACAAATATCAATGTAACTCAAGAAGGTAAAGCCTCATACCAAATTTTATTAATTTATGTTCATAATTAAGGAAGAGAACACGTTACATATTCTCCGTAAGAATAACATGGGAGCTGAGTACGCAGGTTTGCTACTACGGGAATTATCAGGCAAAAAACGTTTTTTATTGCAAATATCAATAGACCACAACGATATGAAGCTATATACCAAGTTTTATCAGGATAAGTTTATAAATAAGCGAGATATACAATTTTCTTTTTCTCCATTAGAATAAAATTGGGAAACGTACTGTGTTTAGCACTTTCAATATCTCTGTAACCATTTGACATAGAGAAATGATCAAAACACCAAATTGTGGGTCTTTTTAAGCTGATTCCAATGGAAAAAGTAAAATTTGACTTTTTTTAAAGTATATGTAAAAAACTCAAAAAACCCATTTTTGGGGTACAAACCCCCCAAAATACCCCTTTGGATAGGTCGATCTGTCTGGTTTTCAAACTTAAGTCATAAATGCTGCTTTACATGTTTATACCAAATTTCATCAAAATCGGATAATTTTTACGAGAGTTATCGTGCTCACAGAATCAAATATACAACAGTAGAACAGTATACTGTTTCGAACGAATGGTGTTTTTGGGGTCTGTGGACCTCAAAACAAAAGTTATCATGGTCCCGGGCCTAGGTCTTACCATGCCGACTACGGTAATAGCTTCTTCCCTGTAGAGGAAATTCGCTAATAGCCGCCATTTTGAAATGGTACAAATTAGAAACTTGATATTCCATTTCAAAATGGGTATTATTAGATGTAATATATGTATCAAGTTTGAATTTAATATCTTCAGATGTTCCTAAGATATACTGTATTAAATAGAAAACACATATAGACAGATAGACTAAAAACTACGCGTTTTAGGACATACCTTCATATGAATTTTGTTTTTAGCGAATTTCCCCTATAGGGAAGAAGCTACTACCGTAGTCGGCCTGGTGAGACCTAGGCCCAGGACCATGATAACTTTTCGTTATGAGGTCCCCGGACCCCAAAAACACCATTCGTTTGAAACTGTATGTATATATATATATATATATATATATATATATATATATACATACAGAGTCCGTGAGCACGATGACTCTTGTAAAAATGATCCGATTTTGATGAAACTTGGTATAAACGTGTAAAGCAACATTTATGACTTTAAGTTCGAAAACCAGCTAGATCGCTCTATCCGAATGGGTATTTTGGGGGGGTTTTGTACCCCAAAATGTTTTTTTGAAATTTTTACATATAATTTTTGAAATAGTAAAATTTTAGTTTTTACCATTGGATTTAGCTTAAAAAAACAAACAATTTGGTATTTTAATCATTCCTCTACGTCAATTGGTTACCGAGATATTGAAAGTGCTAAACACAGTACGCTGTCTAATGCTATTCTTATGGAGGAAAAGAAAAATTTTATATCTCGCTTATTTATGAACGTATACTGACGAAACTTGGTATACGGTGTGGTATAATCTACTTCATCTCGTTGTGGTCTATTGATATTTGCTACAAAAAATTTTTTGCCAAAGGCTCCCGTAGCTGCAAACCCGCGTACTCAGCTCCCATGATATTCTTATAGAGAATAATTAAATGCTCTGTCTCCCTTAATTATGAACATAAATGAATAAAAACTGGTATACGACTTCACCTAGTTGAGTTATATTGATATTAGCATAAAAACCAATTTTTGGTGTTCCTTGTTGCAGCAAACCTGCGTACTCAGCCCCAATGTTATTCTTATGGAAAATAATTAAAATTGTATATATCGCTTATTTGTGAATATATTTTTATGAAAATTGGTAAGTGGCTTTTTGTAGTATTAAGACATTATATCTCCAATGAAAATTTGCTGAGTATGCATGTTTGCGGGGGTATTTCTTTTTGTATGAGGAATCATATCCCTAAGTCCTGAAAGTTTTTTTTATCACCCTTTATATTGTAATTAAATCTGAACTGTTGACAAATGTTACACAAGAAAATGTATCAAAGAAGACTTCGGACAACGTACAATCGAGAAAAAAAATTTGAATCAATCCAACATATTGGTACAATAAATATTCTTCCAAACGAGATATTTTGAGCCAAAGCTCTGATTCGGTATCTGGAATGTGTGGCTTAAACACAAATGAAATGTTTGGATGGTCCCAACGTTTTACCATGGTAAAAGGTGACACCAATGCAGTTGAAAAAATACAAATTTTCGATAACGGGTGTAGAATTGTTAGCAAGTGACAGAAGCCCAGCCCAACTAAAAGCTCATTGTCTTGATGTTTCAAGGTCATTGGAACCCCCGCTTCCGCTCCGCCCCTATTGTTTTACAGTCGTGACTCATATCAGTGTTACTTTTTGGTCCAAAAATCGAGCGCACCCCTCCCAAAGCACGCCACTCTTTGCCTCAATCAACCGTTACACTTACACATCTCAACTGGCAATGCAGGTTTGACGCTGGATTGTGATTGCGAGGCGCCGTCACTGTTTGCGCTGTTGTCGTTCAGCTGCGTTTGTTTACACTGAGTAACATGTTTAATAAACAAGTTATATGTAACTTGTTGTACAAAAATGTTACAAATTCGTGCAACTTGTTGCCCAAAACATCGGATTATAAAACAAAAATTTTTTTTATAGAGCATTTTTTTATTCCCCTCAAGAAGTCGGGAACAAATAACTTGTTACATATGCAACATGTTTAAAACATGTTACTCACTGAAAACGCAGCTTTACACTGCACTACGTGACGTTTGAGGGATGGAAGGATAAGAAGGAATATCATTTTCAAGATGAAGCGGATACATTGCGTCAAAATTTAAAATCTACTTCAGTAACATCAAAACGAACACAACAAGTTTTATGGAATAAATTAAATTGCGATACTAATGCAAGTACAAAAATCGATGTGCCTAATGGATCAAAAACATGTTATTTCGTTCAGCACAATGCAATTCCAGAGCTTTGGGCAAAGCTAACAGTTTGGAGATTTAAGAAATGAAATGATACATTAACATTAATAATACATTAATACAAGTTAAAGCAGGGAGAGGAGAGCTAATTATGACCACTATCTTCATAACTGTTCAAGGAAGATCGTCAAAACGAACTGGCAACAGTGGTGGCAGCCAAATAACGCGAACCATTTATGAAGTATTATTGCTGGCAGTCATTTGACTGCTATACATACAAGGGGCGCCGAATCAAATGTAAACTTAGGGCAGTCAAATTACATGAATTTTAATAGTTACAGTAAAAAAGTAATGAAAATAAGTTAATAGTTATATTAATAACTTAGTTTTGAGTTAAATATACTCTAACCTTTGAGATGGCAGCTACATAACCTAAATTCTTACGGCAGCCGAATAGATAGTGAGATTTATATGTATATAAATTTGAACGAATAGTGTTTTTGGCATCTGGGGACCTCAGAACAAAAAGTTATCATGGTCTCGGGCTTAAGTCTTACCATGCCACCTACGGTAATAGCTTCTTCCCTATAGGGGAAATTCGCTAAAAGCAGAAGCAAGTACAGCTGTTTCAAGCTAACTTATAATACAGTTATTAGTAGGCTATTTGTTCTTTTGTCTATCCCGTGCAAAGAACGGGTTCATCAGCTAGCATTATTATAAAGAAGAGGTGGTGTCTATTTGTGTCTGTCTGCTATTGCGGATAAACACACCCCTCAGCTTAAAGAGCAGAAGCAAAAACAGCTGTTTAAAGAAACTTATAACACAGTTATTACTATTCGTTCTTTAGTATATGGTATTCATCTATCTATTTCTAAATCAGCTATTTGTAAATGTTTCCGTGCGAATAACGGGTACATCAGCTAGTATATTATATAAATAGGCTACGATGAATGGTATATAACTATCTGTTTACGGTATGTGTAAATAAATATGTTAACTAAATTGGCCTAAAACTCCTCTTGTCACCGGACTTGTTATAGATTTGTTAATAATGACTATAATCTTTTTGCAATTGACACGATATTTAGCCAACGGGGTTTCGTTGAAGTGTTAACATATAGAGGGAAATAAATCCCTAATTTAAAACTAAAATACTCCTTCTATTCCTCATTTCACAACTTTCACAAAGGCCGTAGTGAAGGCTAACTCCCTTCGAAGTGATTTTAAATCGTCCCTTTAAACCTATAATTTTAGGTTATGAAGACCCTAAAAGATAGGAATTTTTATTCCAGATTGATTTAACCATAGTTCCCTGATTGCAATCAGTGAGTGTACAACATTCGTCAGAGGCAAACTTAACTTCACAATTAACCTGTATTAAAACATTTCAAAGGATCAAGAACATTTTAATGTAATAAAAATATACATAATTTGAGAACAACAATCTAAAATAGAAATTCAACGTATTCAAATTGAGAAACCATAAAGCCTACATCAGGAGTTGTTGAAGACAAACCATTGACATACAGGCATACATACAGGTTATTTGCCAAATCACAAATATTTAGCATTGTACAAAATCATAACGAAATCTGGGAACATTTTACAATGAGCTTATGAGTTTTTGTTTACTTCTATAAATTTAAATTACTTGAAATAAGTAGTATACAATATCTTCCCTTAATTTTTCAGATTTTTCGGGGGTAATAAATAACCCCCTCCCGATTATGCACCTTCCAGGAACTATTTTAAACATATCCTTCGATTGATTGCAGTGCGTTAGTTAAATTGATTGAATACTGAAAAGTTTCTTCTGTTTCTAACTAGCTAACCAACTTCTTATTTTGAGTAGCATTAAATGGAAACATCAAATGTGAGTGGCTACTACACATCATATTTATACAGGGAACTACACATATAAGATGTAGAGAAATGCAATAATGATGTTGGGAAGTATGATCAACTAAAGTTGTCATGTGTGAAATAATTCAGACAGCTGCCTACTGACAGAATGAATATTACTACGCGATGCACGACGAAGTTCAACAGATGGGCCTAACCAAGATCAGACGTTGGTGTTCATATAAAATAAACTCTAAATGTTTATTTATAAACAAATCTCGCACTTTTTAGTCTAAAAGAAGATATTTAAAAATTCCCCCCCAAAAATCAAATTTCCCCGGTAAAAGCGAAAAATCCCCCCCAAAATAAAATTGTATAGCCCAACCCGCACTATCATCTCCCCCCCTGTGGACACCCCTGCTTTCAACTGTTACAACCCTGTGGCCTGTTGCTGCTACTGCACACGAGACCTAAACACAAATATATGACCAAGGGGCCCAATAGGTGAACAAATTGATGTTTATTAGAAAACAGTAGTTGAATTAAAATGTGTCAAAATGTTGTCCAGTCAATATTATGAATTGTTATGTGTCTTATGTTTTTTTGTGTGTTGAACCTTTTACTATTACATTTTTATGTTCACAGACGACAGAACAGAAATTGGAAGTTAGACACAATGCAGAATCAAAGTTTTTAGAGCTTTCCCGTGCTGTAGAATCCTTCAGACTGATGACAGAAAGACGCATATCCTTGCAATCCGATTGTACAAAAGAGAGCCCCCTTCCTGCTGAACTTGGGGCTGCAGTGGGGGAACTGTGCCCAGTTCTTCAGTTTGTGGCTGATGTGAGTGTTATTCATGTTTTTACTAACCCATTGGCTCATAACCTCGAGTATACTCGTGGCCATTTTTTAAAATATTTTTTAAAATTTTTTATTCATTTGTTTTAATTTTTCACTTTTTGTTTGTATGTATTTTTTATGCATATGCCCATACTTGGGGAAACAGTCCAATTTTTGAAAAATATGATTTTGAAAAATATGTTATACCTAGATCAAATATAAATGTATCACTAACATTTTTATTTTCATGTAAAAAAATAAATAACCTTCAAGTACATAGTAGTTGTTGGGCTGAAACATTATTTTTTTGTTTTTTACATGTAACTCCTTTTAAAATTAATGTTTTTTATAAACTATATATACCGGTGTATATATATATATACACGGGGAACCCAAAAGGTGCTCGTAATATATCGATTTCTTCCAGATCACAAAAAGTGCTCGTAGCCGGGAGCGGTTATTGTGCTATAGAAACTAGTGCAACAGCTTGATATATATTGACCCACAGCCCAATAAATGCTCCCAGTGCTGACAATGAACAAAACAAAATATACCGTGTCACACATTTATTATCAAGGTACTTTATTTACCTTTATTTTATCAAAGCAATTCGTGTGATAAACATTATGTTCTAACATTTTCCTGTCCAATATAATAATTACCGACAGTATGTTGTTTCTATCGCTAAAACTCAGAAAATATTCTTGTTGTCACTTAGTTTTGTTGTAAGATTAAACAATATCATCTCAAAAGATATACACAAAATTTCGGAATCATTTTGTTAGACCTAATATGACATTTAATGCTATCTATCATGCTTATGAACTTCACAAACGGTCATACGGGCTTATACTATCACGTGTGAAGAATAAAGATCTGTTTGGACTTTCTCTATAGTGGGATATACAGAGTGTCCCTAAAAAGCTTCACCAGACTTCATAATTTTGTTCTTTGGGGCAAAATAAGCAAAAACGTTCCGTAAACATAGGTCCTATCTCGCTTCGTTTACCGTCTGTCGGTCTGTATGGTTTTTTTACATAATTTGTCATAACTTTTGAACCGCTTAAGGTACCAACTTCAAACTTGGTGTGAGTAATAAAACTATTAGTATTTAATTTTTATGCGGATTATCAAATTTCAACTTTGGGCCAATTTAAAATGACGGCCATAATTAGTTTTCATGGCTTAATAACTCAAAAACTATAAATTTTAGAAACATTTGTTACGAGACAAAAAATATGTAAAATTGAATTTACTTTCAAGAAATGTACAAATTATTCAGGGCCCTAACACAAATAACGGAGAAAATATAAATTTTCCAAAATTACCATAGCAACTTTTGGTAATTGTTCATATTTTCAACTTTGGACAATTTAAATTTTTTCCGTTATTTGTGTTATAACCCTAAATAAACTGTACATTTCAACAAATTAAATTAAATTTCAGATCTTTTTACTCTCTAGCTAAATTTTTCTAAACTTGATATTTGTTGAGTTATTAAGCTTTGAAAACTGAATATTATCACCATTTTGAATTGGTACAAAGTATAAACTAGATTCTCCGCATGACAATAGGTCCTAATAGATTTAATACTCACACCAAGTTTGAAGTTAAAATCTTAAGCGGTTTAAAAGTTAGGATCAATTATGTAAAAAAAACATACAGACCGACAGACTGTAAACGAAGCGAGATAGGACCTATATTCACAGGTTTTGCTTTGCTTATTTTGATAAAAGTGAACAAAATTATGAAGTTTAGTGATGCTTTTCAGGGACATTCTGTATAACGCAAATAGCACATTTGAACAAAAGGTTACTAAGTAAATGAAGAGTAACTATAATCCATGAATGAACATATAACTAAAACAATTTTAAGAGATTCCGGCGCTTTTTGGTCACCCGGAATGTACATTTTATTTCACTGCTTGATCTCTTCACTTGTGATCTTTCACTGAGTAAATCTTAGGCTTCTCCAAACCGCCTTGTATGGCACACTGCGCTAGAGTGGCCTTCCCCCTCCCTCGTCTCGGTGTGCACCGGCGCGGCCGGCGCCGCCGGCGTCCGGCGGGTGCGGTGGTAAGTGAGTCATCGTTGAGGCTGGGGTAATACGTCCTTGTGGCGTTCTGCCCAAGGTACGAAATACGAACGACGAAAAATATTTTCTAAGTGGTATCAGAATTGGATTTATTTTTAGGATTTACTACGATAGTTTGAAGCCCATAAAATACGTTAAGTTACAAAATAAGGTAATTTTACAGTATAATACGATTTGCATTGTTTCAAATAGTGCGAGGTTATTGGGAAAAAGAAAAACAACTATACCAAATTCCACGATAGGCCATCCTACTCGACAAAAATGTATTAAAGGTGAATTTCATACTTACTTTGGTTTAAAATAACTTTTTCATTATGTAATAAAACAGGCAGACCTTCAGACGGAAAACCGATGATTTTTAAATAAATGTGAATAAAAACTTTTTCCTTGCCACTTCTGTAGAACAACCACTCCCAAAAAATTAACTTAATATCATAATAAACATCAAGTTAAATAAATAATATGTTATTAAGTAGTTAGACAAATTAATGCGAACATTATAGTTACAGATATAATTATTTTATTTCAATTTACGTTACATAACTGAAACATCCTCATTGTAAATTTTAGGCAATATTTAAAATCGCCATCAAAGCAGCACGTTTATCTTTTCCTCGTATTAGGGTACCGTCATTTTTATAACGGACAATACCTTCATAATTTTGTTCCTCTGGTGGGATATCCAATGGATCATAATCAAAATCATCCTTTAAGGTGATTCGCAACATTGTGCAGCACAACACAACTGATAACACCATGTCAGTTTGGGAATCTTGCCCAAAGAGACTCTAACACAATTACCAAGAATCGGGAATCTCATTTTTAGCTGGCCGAAACATATTTCAATGATCACCCTCTCTCTGGCATGTATCAGATTACAGCTGATATTCTCCAGAGGCAAAGTTATTTGGCTATACCTTTAATATTGTCTATGGTGTATCGTTCTTGATAAATGAAAGATACTGTAGCACCAGAAAGAAATCACTGCATGCATAGAATAACTGTGTTTTGTAAAATATTTTGCACATTTAAATTATACCGGATAACATACAATAACAATCGATATATCAATGGAAACTCCGAATGAAATCGAACCATGTAGGTACACCTTTTACTACGTACGTACCGAATGATTTAGCACTGTCATGCATCAAATTATGTTACTGCAAAAAATAGGCCCAAGACAGCACAGCAGTGGACTACAATTGACAATCAAGAAAAAAGGTGATGAATAATATTGACGCAACTCCTTAGTTAGTATGATGCGTATTTTGCATCCTTATGCAAAATACGCGTCATTCAAGTATAGCGGTATAATCGTGTGGTAAACATATAGTTAAAACAAAATACATAAATAAATAAGTACACATAATATGCTTGCATAATAAACAGATTAAATCAGTTAAAAAAAAAAATTTTCATCATAATATAACAACACAACGAGTGATGGACTTCTAAGGTTTTTAGGTAAGGCTTTCAAGGCCATGGGGTGTACTCGACCCAATGACGTATTCAAGCCCACATTCGCACCTCTCCCCCTCCGTCTTCGTCATATGGAACAGAGTGAGTGTTTTTAAAAACCTTAGCGGCAACAACAAACAATAATAAATCGGCGGGATGATCTGGTTCAGGTAGGTCTTCTAGGTCTTCTAGGTCTTCTAATGTCGTTGGGACCATTGGCGGGAATACGGTCTCAGTATTGCAATAGACGGCAGTATTGAATTCAAGAAAGGGTTTTATGACATAAGTAATTTAACAAAAAGTAGTCTAGAGACTATGACTATGAACTTAGCTTGCCCACCTCAATAGAGTTTGATAGGCGAATCAAATTATAAAGCTCATTAAATTGCAATACGTAAACGTGTGATTCAACCATTGAGTTATTCAATTTTCCCCCTGACCGTCAAAATACTTATAGCAAATCATCTCGCTCCAACTTACGGTTTGCGTATCTTATTGTACCTACATCTGTATTGATGGAGTTGAAGTTCATTGGGGAGATAGCTAATACACGCAAAGACATAGGCCTACATCTAATCAAAATGTCATTAATCCTCTTAGCCATAATTTTTAACACGTATGTTAAGAGGGGGCTCCAGTCCTCTGCGTCTACCTGCTTCTCCCATAAGACCAATGTTAACTTTTAAAGTATGTCTCTCCTCAACGGGTTATCCGAAATACATTATTTATGGTTCATTTTAAAGATCAAAACATATCTAGCGATTTCAGTTAGCAGAATTCCGTTATCATAAATATTTCGTGCATAAAAAATTGTAAATATTTAATATTTTGGAATTTTATTGATCGATTAATTATTTACGATATAGAAATTCTGCTTGCTAAAATCACTAGGTATATTTTTGCTATTTAAAATGAGCCATAAATCAACGATATCGAATAACCCGTTGAGGAGGAACGGGCTTTGAAAGTTAACATTGGCCTTATGGGCGAAGCAGGTAGAAACGCGAAAAGTTTCGTGACTGGAGCGCCCTCTTAGGAGGGATCCCTACTCCCGATCAAAATTCGTTCGCAAACCGCCATTTTATGCGGCTAAACTTCCATTAGTTTTGTATGTTCAAGGAGAAAATAATTATTTCATAATATAATTACGCACTTAACACACAAATATATCGGGCGTTTACACGTGGCCCTGATCTCCCGCAGCGGCGGCACACAGACACTGACATAGCATAAGGTATCTTTAACACATATGCAGAATAACTTCTTAAGTAGCATAATAAATGTTGTTACAATTAACATGGTAAGATGAACTACGCCTCAAAACACTACAAAATATATTTACACTTGTGCTGTACTTTAACACATACGTAAATTTACAAAAGAGATAGTAACTGAATATTTTAGAATACAATATTTATTCATTATAAAATTTAAAATCATAAGCGAAAAGAGATGGTGTAACAAGTTTAAAGATCACTCAACCCACAGCAGAGTAATTGCAATATTTGGCAAGAAATATGTGGCAATGTAATCAGGATTTGGAAGATTTAACTCGTAAAGATGTTAATTTCTTTTTTATGGGTTAAGGACTCTATAAAATATCACACAATCTCTTTCGGCTTACAAGTTCACATCTTTTAAGATCTTTTTAAGGCCTAGATAAATTTTCACAATTTTGCCGTTTTGAAGGAATTAAACTTTAAATATTATCGGCCGTAATATATCAATATAGAAACGTCAAATTCAATACCAATTGATCACTAAAGTAGTATAATACACGTACCAACTTTGAAGTCAGTACTTAAAGTGGTTCCTAAAAAAACAAAAAGTGGTTGTATTTATATATAAAAAAATTAAAAAAACTATTTAGACACATTGATATGGAGGGATCCCGTCGTTTAAAAATGCCTTCATAGTATTAAAAGTGAGTTATCCTTACTGTTGATATATATATATATATGTGGGACGCAAAAATATTTGCTACGGACAACGTTTCATGGAAGGTTTCGCTCCACTGAGGTTGACCTGATAATAGCCATTTCTTATACAAACTGTCCCAAGAATGAAGTGAACCGTTTTTGAGGGACCTTAACTGTTGAAGTAGAATACAGGCCTTCCCGCGTCGGTGTGTCCCCTCCAGTTCCCGCCAGCGATCTTCCCGCGGAAAGTCCGGTAGTAAATTTATAATAACTAGAACGCGACCGCTCCCGCGTCGGTGTGGACGAGGTTTTGGAATCAGAGTAAATAAATATTCGGGATACATCACGTTAGACCTCCGTGATTTAATTTAGTATTCTTTTGGAACAAAAAATGTTTGAATAATGTTACTGAAACAAGTACTGATTCACCAATCACGCCACCCTTCAGCCGTCAAACCAACTCGGAGCCGACACAATATAAAGGCTGAGACTATTGTCGTGGTCGACTAGAGTTGTTTGTAGTTTCTCACCTCGCCCCAAGTTGACGCCACGTATAGTTTACAACAGGAAGTCCCAAAAATATGGAAGGTATTGACCAGAAAGGCCCAGCAGCTCCCTTTGTTTCAGAAGGCCACGGGTAAACCGGGAAAGCGCCAGTTATGCGAGGGTCGAAAAAGGTCAGCCTGGCACGCACCGGGAAAGTGCCAACGATACCCCAGGTAGCCGGGTAGCCGGGTAATCGGGCGGAAGATGGAATGTAAACAAATAATTAACGCTACGGATTCTTATTTTCATTTGTCTAAACTCATCGGACCTTTGACAGACCATAAACGCCTGTGCAAGTATTCATAGTAATGTTTAAAACACACGCCAGTCTCCCCACCCGAACATTTGCATTTGTCTGGACACCTTGAAGGAGGCCCAGATAGAAACCTACATTGGCATGAATACCGCTGAAACCATAGTACCTACGCAACGAAGGATGAAAACCATGTGTATCAAGGCTGTTGATAGGACATTTTTGCAGCTATAAAACGGATAAATTGATATATCAAATTTATTTAAGTGCGTGTCTGTGAAGGTGAGCTGATTGCAAATACGTAAGTCAAAGCTTTTAAATAACATCTGATTGTATTGCACTGTACTGTAGGTACAGGTAAATTTGCATGATATAAAAGTCAAGATAAACCGATATTGAAGGAAGAAACTAAAGTAAGTCTATTGGTTTGAACTGTAAATGAGATGTGTTGAACATCCAGCAGTACATATGTTGTGTAGGCCTACTGCTGGACACAAACCCCTGCGCAGAGATATGTGTCCGTACGTACACTCATGTAGGGATAAGTGTCTGTAAATATAAATAGAACAATAGACAGACACCATCTCATTTTTATAATAGTAGTGTTGATTAGTTGGAAATGCTTGAAATTTAACGATCTTTTCCATAATCAAGTTATTTTATTATCATTATGTAAACGGAGAGCTTAATATATTATATTAAGCTCTCCGTTTACTAAAGTTATTAATTAATTTTGAGGTTTTTTATTAGTATTGTGTGAATATATAACTACTTAGTAAGTATTTGAAAAACATGCAGATTAGTCAAAACTAGATTTTAAACCCACCAGGGAATTTGAATACCATTTATGGACCGAGAAACCATCCCTCCAATTTTTTATTTCTGGACCCACCACTAGAGGCGAAAGAGAAATCAGCTTTGAAATTCATAAAGGCGTGTTGTGTCGCAATGATCGCGTACAGCGACAGGCGGTACTTGAATACGGCACCAAATCTGACCATCATTAAGAGTTTAATCAGGCGTTATTAATTACAAGCTTAAATACGGCACCAAGGCAATTTACAGGTAGGGTAGAGAGGTTGCCCCTCCACAACCCAATATATACTCCCTTCATTCTCTTCTCCACTCTCCAAACTATTTCAGACCCATCTGCCTCTAACTCTCTCAGTGTATTATATTTAAGATTGTTCTCCAAAAAGCACGTTAAAGCTTCATTTCCCCCTAGGTTTCCCGCAAAATGTATAAACAATTATTTAACTAATTCTGTAACTCACCAGCCGTTACTGCCGGGGATACGGGGGTACAACTTTATAAGTGAATTAACATACCCAACCTAAAAAAATAGTTGGCTCCTTTACACCCCGTCCTTTCATTGGTTAAGACAAAGAGAAACAATTCTAATTAAACTGTAATGGTAAAAGTATGATAATTTACTATAGTAAATGACCGGACCGGTAACACAAAATCCTATTTGTTAGTTAGTTATGGATCATTACATCATGGTTTTTAATGTAAATAAACGGTATCAGGAAACTGACACATACTTTCTCCCTTTAGCCCAACTTTAATGAATAAATTACTTTTTATTTACTAAATATAGAATACAAAACACGGTCGAATGTACAGAAAATCTTGTAAACAAGTTGTTTTAAAAAACATCCACCCAAATCCCTGCTTTGGAGGCACTACAGAATCCATTGCTACACTCGTGGTTTTAAGAGGGGAAATGCCCCCTATTCCCCTCCAGGGTTATTAAGGGGCAACATATTTCGAATTTCCTCTGTTGGTCAATACTAACTTGACAAGCATATCAAGTTTGAATGAAATTGATCAGTAAATAAGAGAGAAATAGTAATTTTTTTATTCCCCATAAGAATAACATGGGTACAACGTACTGCGTTTACCGCAAAATGAAAATTTCAATTTTCTCCTAAACCAGCAATCGTAGAATAGTAATTCAAAATACTAAATTATTTAGTTTTTTGAGCTCTTTTTAATGGTGAATAGTAATATTTTTTTATGTTTATGTCTTTTTATGAAAAATCCAAAAAACTGAATTTTTGATGTTTTAAGTCCTGTAATTTGTGAACCCGAATTTTTACAGGAATGCGGGTGGTGCCATTTTGTTGGAAAACTGAAGTTCTACAAAAGACTAAAGTTTAATCAAAATCGTTAGAGCCGTTTTTGAGAAATTTGGATTTTTCATGTTTTTTGGCGGTTTTGGGGGGATAATTACCCTTAAAAATCAAAAATCAAAAAAAATGAAAAAACACCTGGAGATATCGTGGAGTAGTACCTACATGCCAAATTTCATAAAAATCGGCCCATTGGTTAAGGCTCTAGCTCTGTACACATCCACACAGCACGCACACACACACACACACACACACACACACACACACACACACACACACACACACACACACACACACACACACACACACACACACACACACACACACACACACACACACACACACACACAGACAGACATCACGTAAAAACCACTTTTTTGGGTTCAGGGAGCACCAAAACAAATATTTCCACTAACAACTCAAATTCGAAAATGTTGACGAAAACAATACTTTCTCCATATACTATGTATAAGGGGAGAAAGTAAAAAATGATTGAAGGGCTTTTAGAGTTTTAAATAATAAATTTAATAATAAAAATAAGAGGAAGATAACAATAATTTGTCAAATCAACAGTTCGAGGGGGTGAAGGAGGAGGGGTGTAAGTGGAATGGGTAAGAGGGGTGGCTGGTACCGGGTACATGTGTGTCAAGGCGGCCGGTGAAGGGTTCGGTTTTAATTTAATGTGTTTTTTATAACATTTAAGGGTTGGTGCCGTATTCATGAACCCCGCAGAGACATTCGGGTACATGACAAGTTGATGAGGGTTAGTCGTGGGGTCATAACAACTTGCCCAACGACAATAGGTTACGAGATCTGACTGGACCGGATGGCCGATTTCACAGTTTGCGAAGCAAGATGAAAATTAATACTTGTTTATACTTTTACTTTCTCCCCTTATACATAGTATATGGAGAAAGTATTGTTTTCGTCAAAATTTTCGAATTCGAGTTGTTAGTGGAAATATTCGTTTTGGTGCTCCCTGAACCCAAAAAAGTGGTTTTTACGTGATGTCTGTCTGTGTGTGTGTGTGTGTGTGTGTGTGTGTGTGTGTGTCTGTGTGGATGTGTACAGAGCTAGAGCCTTAACCAATGGGCCGATTTTTATAAAATTTGGCATGTAGGTGCTAATCCACGATATCTCCAGGTGTTTTTTTCATTTTTTTGAATTTTTGATTTTTAAGGGTTATTATCCCCCCAAAACCGCCAAAAAAACATGAAAAATCCAAATTTCTCAAAAACGGCTCTAACGATTTTGATTAAACTTTAGTCGTTTGTAGAACTTTAGTTTTCCAACAAAATGGCATCACCCGTATTCCTGTAAAAATTCTGGTTCAGAAATTACAGGACTTAAAACATCAAAAATTCAGTTTTTTGGATTATTCATAAAAATACATAAACATAAAAAAATATTACTATTCACCATTAAAAAGAGCTCAAAAAACTAAATAATTTAGTATTTTGAATTACTATTCTACGATTGCTGGTTTCGGAGAAAATTGAAATTTTCATTTTGCGGTAAACGCAGTACGTTGTACCCATGTTATTCTTATGGGGAATAAAAAAATTACTATTTCTCTCTTATTTACTGATCAATTTCATTCAAACTTGATATGATTGTCATGTTAGTATTGACCAACAGAGGAAATTCGAAATATGTTGCCCCTTAATAACCCTGGGGGGGAATAGGGGGCATTTCCCCTCTTAAAACCACGAGTGCAGCAATGGATTCTGTAGCGCCTCCAAAGCAGGGATTTGGGTGGATGTTTTTGAAAACAACTTGTTTACAAGATTTTCTGTACATTCGACCGTGCTTTGTATTCTATATTTAGTAAATAAAAAGTAATTTATTCATTAAAGTTGGACTAGAAGGGAGAAAGTATGTGTCAGTTTCCTGATACCGTTTATTTAAATTACAAAGGTCTTTTTAAAATGTCTTTAGGGTAAGAACAAAAATATTCATCTATCTATACTAGAATACGGGAAACGCATAAGTGTGGACAGGACTACAAATTTCGGTGTTAACATATTACTACTTAACAGACTGATTAAGCAAAAGTTTGGTAGAAATACAGCAGACATTGAACCATAATCAGAAACAGACCTATATTTTCCGTCCCTTATGTCCTGTGACTCTTTACAATTTCAATTTAAACGTCACTGATGTTAGTAGTTAACTGGGTCAATTGAGCATAATTTTGTTAGGAAGATAGTTAATACATCAGATTTAAACCTTTGCCTGTTCCTGTTCCGCAAATGCGTTAGGGCTCTCGTAATGTGGGAGCAGCTATTGCATTTATGGTTAAAGAAATATGTTCTAATCAGGCCTCATATCCAGTAAAATATAGTTTTGTATAGAAAATTATTCTTGGTGTTATGGTTAGGATTTGTAAATAAAAACAAACAAATCATAACAGCTGTTCAAAAACAACCAGACAATTGGAAAAATACCACTAAATTGGTAAAGTATCATCATGTGATTTTTGTGTGAAAACTGATTAGAACCAATGTATACACTTTATACATGGTTAGGTTATGTATACATTTATAGAAGAGGAAATGGGTCAAATGGGGTGTTTCTTAATTAGATTAAATAAAATAAACAGCTGTTATAAGGTGTCATTGTTTCGTTTACTATTTAACTATTTACTACTCTTGCTTCTCAAAACGGGATGCGCTTAGGAAATTCTAGTTTGTTATTATATGAACTACTGTCAAATATAAACACATATATTTATTAATGATTTTCCATAAGATTTAAATTGAAACATTGAAAGACTGTGGAATTTAGCCCTGAGGACCAATTTAAATTAGTTTATAATGAATTTCTTCCAATCTACTGGACAATTCCTTGCAAACGGTATGCGTGAATTTCTCAAACGACATACAATAAGCGTACCACAATTTGGTTGCTTGTCTATTAACATATTGATGCTATTACACAAATAAATTAACACCAATCACAAAGAAAGAAGCTGCAATAAGGGTAATAACCAATTATGTTATCATTGTGTAAAGTATATTTGTAAGTGATTACACGTGATTGTAGTTTTATTCAAGCAGTATTATAATACAAATTATTTTGTAATAAATTACTTTTAAGATAAGACTGTTATTGTATGCCTAAATATTTTTACACAAAATAGTTATTTTTTGTGAAACAACTATTACGTTAGCGACATAGGAAATACCCTGTATATGTAAATCTTAATCATAATGATGTAATTACTTTATGTATCTGAAGCAAAGAAGGAAACTTTATACAGTAATATTGCGTAAGACATCTAGGGAAATAGTATATTTTTTATTGCAAAAAAGTAATTTATGATGACCTAGAAATTTCTTTATATAAAATAAACTAATATAATCACATTCATCGTCTTGGCAATCTGCTATCTGAGCTGTCACCAGTGTATTTAAGCTGGAGAGACACTTTACAGGGGCGAGCTGGACTTATTGTCTCTCCACTGGCATCCTGACTGGTATCAGGATGCCTACGCGTTGCCAGCAGTACCAACACCACGCTAATACAGTGCCCCGTTTTCTGAACTGTCGGTTTTAATAATTAACAATCCTTACTTTTACCTTTGGTTTTAAACTACCTAGTACACTAATATATGTATATCGAGAAATATGTTGTTGAATGTTGTTCTTCTATGTAATTTTAAATATTTTACCACCTTTTTATTACACATTTCAACATGGCCTTCAAATTCTGGAGTTTTAATGTTTTTGATATAATACTGGCTAGAGAACTGACTATATCGAAGACATGTTACTTCAATGTACTTAAAAATATGCCCTGTTATTGTTAAATGTTTTTCTTAGAGTGACGAAAGGTGATCGGCTATAGTTGCTATTTATCTGCGAATGGGTGGAAAATGACCCATCCAAACTGATCCTGGACCATTCCATGCTGTTTGGAAAATTCTTTAGATTCTTTTTTAATATTTATATATTGCCAATAAGTAAGAATTAAAGTGAATTAACATACATTTACCAGGTATGAGTTTATAAAATTGGGATTGTTATAAAAACCATGCTCCCAATTCAGTACAGTACAGGTGTATTTATGGGGACGGAGTTGGGCGTTAAAGTTAGGCTAACAGGGAGTGTGTCAAATTATGCAGTGTGTGTCAGTTTCCTGATACTGTTTATTCATTTAAAGTTCTTACTTTAAACTCTCTCTAAGGTGGCCAGGTCTGTAGAAGCCTAAAGCGGTACAAAGTTTAATTAACTGGAAATATTGTGGTTTGAGGGGAGAACGGAATACCCCCTTACAAAAATGGGGGGGGGGGTCCGGTGGCCCTCCCCATTTTGGTTTTAGAAAATTAGATACCGGGATCGACATTGTGAGTTTTGTGCAGTTTTTTCCCAAGTGTTACTTAGGATTGTAACAACAGGTTTTGTAATCATTCTCATAAAATCATTATACAGAACAGAACCATCTCTATGATATGAAAAACTTAAATAATAAAAGAAAATAAATACGTAATTACTGATAATTGTCAGAGGAGTGAATAGCTTTCATTAACTTGAATCATAATTGAAACTGAACACAGCTTAAATTCATATTACTTTTTAGCAACAACATGCATTTCTTTGTTTCTAGTTTTAACTAGTATGACTTGTTCTCGGTCCGTCAATTTTTCATGGCATTGAAAACTCTCTCCACTGGTGCATAGGTCCCAGGCATAGAGAGTACACTAGCTCAGTTAAAAGCTTAGAAAAATGTTAGGACAAGGTAATTTTGTTTTGTTTCAAAGTGTTTCTATCAATAATCACGTAAAACAAATTTGTTTAACCATATTTGGCAATTTAAATCTGAGTTTAGAACAAACAACCTACTACTATTTTCAACAATCAGTTTGTGTAGCAATGTATATGGGAGAACCGATTATAAAACGAACTATTATTGTCAATTACATCAATTACTATACTATACTCAAATAATATATTCTGTGTTGCATACAACGCTAAAAGTGTACTTAAATACTCGCCGTTTTTCTTTCGGTATTTTTTACCTGTTGTTAAATTCCTTATGTCATGAAACCCCATGCTTGAATTCAATAATGTTGAAAGCTAAAAACCGTTATGCACAACTACAAATCAGGGCAAATATTGTGATACCTAATCGTAAAAAAACGGTTCATAAATAACGGAATTCTTAAAAAAAATGCCTTAAATTAATATATATAAGACTATTATATATAAGACTAGCTAAAACACCTGCTTGGATTCGAGCAGTTTAAATTGTGATGCCACTCCAGATGTTAGATTAAAATAGCTGATCTTACTCTATATTGTGTTTTGTTAAATTCAACAGCTGTCAAATGCTGAAGAATTTACAGCATTTCCAATGCTGTTTACTGTTCCAATGTTTACTGTTCTTCCATAAGATTAATATTGCAACTTTTGAAGGGCTCTGGGGCGTAGCCCTAAGAACAAATGTGAATTCTAGGGAAATTGTTCAAATCTACGCATTATCCCCTTTTAGACATATTAATATTGAAAAAACCGGTTCAGTAATCACCAAGAACGTAGCGTTTCAACCGTGTATTAATACATAGGATGCTCATAGACGTGTCCACCGAGATCGTCATGTCCGAGTTCGTCACATCTACGAAAATCAATGAGCCGTACTAATTAGGGTCGGCCGTCTACCTGCCCCGCCGGGTATGTCATGCCTCCTCCGCCCGAACGGGAACAACTTATCCTAGTCACAGATCACAAGAGAACGGTCAAATACCGTTCTGAATCTTTACGATCAGAGTTTACTGATGTTGGTTCTTCATGTAGCTGAAAATTACAACTAGCCTGTACATTTTGCCGAGCAATATTAAAAGTGTTAAATATAAGTTCAATTAAACTTTTATCCATGATAGGATTTGGTTGTTATATTTATTCAATTCTTAAATTGTAAGAATGTATTTGACATATTTTAAAGTAAGTAATTGCGAAAATATCATATCAAAACTACTACAACTTTGGTAAATTTAAACTGACAGTTGTACTATTGTATTTATTTTATCCGCACGAATACCAAGCCCTTGCTAATGAACAAACATGCACATTTGCATTTTTTTTTAACTAAACTAAACATTTTGCACAAAGTAAACAAAATTAATATTCTATCCAAGAACATTTTTAAAAATCTCTTTTAAAATTTTGAATTATTTGAATGTGTTGTGTGATTTTTACTGGTAACTAATGAAAAATTGGGCTTAAAAATACAAATAAGTTTCTTAAAATAATCTTGTTATCCTAGTATAATATAATGAATGCACCCCTTTCAGTGCGATATCCTTTTTTATGACACTTTTCAATTTTGTAACACGAATCCTTTTGTACTAAGGCTGTTTTTTGGACTCACGAACAAACATCAATCGGCCTAATTCATCCTTTCAGTGCGATATGTAGTCATATGACTTCAATTTTGTCACGAGTTAGTTTGTATAATTTTTAGCTACATGAAGAACCAACATCAGTCAACTTTGAGCGGCGTAAAGATTCAGAACTGTATTTTACCGTTATCTTGTGATCTGTGACTAGGATAAGTTGTTCCTGTTCGGGCGGAGGAGGCATGACATACCCGGCGGGGCAGGTAGACAGCCGACCCTAATTAGTACGGCTCATTGATTTTCATAGATGTGACGAACTCGGACATGACGATCTCGGTGGTGACCCTCATAGAAGTGTTTACATCTATATCTGTAAATACAAAATTCCGATCAACGCCCAGGCCAAACATTGCACCTAGAAGCACGAAACTTTGCATGTAGACTCCCCTTATAGCATAGGCACTCACTAGGAAGGGATTTTAAGAAATTTCCATAGGGCTTTGCCCCACGGGGCTTCAAAGTTCTAACCCTGTGTTATTCTCGCTTTGGTTTTGAGCTGATGAAAATTCTATCAGCTCATTAAGATTCGTAGTAGTTCCACGTGTCAACCGCAGAATGCAGCACACACAACTGTCGTATTCCCGGGCAAAACCGGGAACGATGGCAGCTAGTTTAATAATAAACTAGTGGCTTACTGTGGTTTTTAATAAACTCACTGTAGTGATATTTCCATAAGAAAATCATTGGATCTTTGAAGTCCAGTGGGGCGTAGCCCAAGTAATTTTTGACATTACTGATATTTTCCCCCCCTTCCTTGGCCCTCAAGCTTTAAAATGAATCGTCATAACCTAACTTAACTACTTCCTAGCTCGAGATATTTCGTGAGGGCCTATTCGCTTACGGAATTAAATATATAGGTACATTTACTAATGTTTATAATCATATTCTGTACACGTACAAAACGGACCTCAGAATCCCAATGAAGGAATTTGCTGATACTGGAAATGGGAGTTTTTTGTTTGTGAATTCGATTGGTTCAATCTCTAATCTCAGGAAGATTTTAATTTTTCTAGACAACTCATTTGAGGTTTGAATAATTTATAATTTTGATCAAAAACAACCATGCAGTAAGCTGTCACAGTAACTCTCACGTGGTAATACAGCAGTATGTAATTTTTCTCCAAAAATATCTGCTAGGACGTCACTAAATGAGACTGCGATTTCCCCCGAAATCACTCATCGGATTACAATTGATTTTTTTTTAAGGGAATGTACCCTTTGAATACCTTATTATAAAGTACCAATTTTTTATGTGATCCGTTTTTTACAATGAGATCAATTATTTTATTTCTCAGTTATTTTTTAGGGCATTTTGGAGGAGTCATAACAACCCCCCTCCCCCAAATGTAAAGGTTTCACTCTTATTACTCACACAAACCCCTACTTAAAGTGGATCGATGGCCTTTCAAAAATCTGGTCAACAAAACTGCACAGACCAATAAACAACTATTCCATAAAATCAATCCTCCTCCTTGACTATGTGAGACGAAATATTTAATCTACTTTTGTAATTTTACACTTGGATGTCTCCACTCTGAAAGGGGAGGTATACTGCACATTGTGTTCAAATTACAGGTGGTTTTCAGTAAATATTCTCAACTATTTCAAGTCAAGTCAAGTCATCTTTGTTGTCACAACAAACGTTAACAAGTTTTCTGATCAATACAGAAATATAACAGGTGACAGTGTCATTGTTAAATATATCAAAATAAAAATATACATGTAATCTTAACTAACTAAAATGTTAACAATATAAAACACTACAACAAACTCTCCCAGCTGCTGTCTTCAAAAAAGTCCTCAACTGAATAATAAACTTTGTCAATTAAAATATCTTTAACTTTTTTAAGAAAAACTCTTTTGCTCAGTTGATTTATGGAATTAGGAAGTTTATTAAAAACTTGTATTCCCATATACAGTGGACTCTTTTCAAATAACGTTAAGTTATGTTGAGGAAAGACAAATTTTGAATTTTTTATTGTGTTGTGATTGTGCTTAAATTTGTGCTCCTCTAATAAATCTGGACGTTCTGTGATTAATTTGATTAGTTCTTAAATATATAAGCCTGGTAATGTTAAAAACTGTAATTTTTTGAAAAGTGATTTACAGCTAGTTTGTTTGACAATTATAGATTTAGATAATATATCCACTCTGTATACTTATGTTATTTATTACCAATCTTCCTTCAATGTTTAAAATAAGAAATACAACATCTGTTTCACTGTTTGTGGAATAAATATTCTTAAGTCATAATCTGGTTCAATTTAAATTAATGCGTCGTCCATAAAATAACATAGGATCTTTAAAACCCCATGGAGCAGAGTGCTAAGGTGGATTTCAAAAAACCCAATTAACTTAAAACCTTTAAACGCACATATAGAACATAGAACAAAGTTTTATCGAAATCAGTGCTCCCGTTTACCTGTGAAAAGCGAACAAAACATGACCAAAATCACACAAAATCACGTTTTTGAGTGTCTTCGTCATAGAACAAATAAAACAAGTTTGATCAGTCAGTTTTTCTGTGAAAAGCGAACAAAAACCTGTCCTTGAGCGTTACCGACAGACAGACAGAAAGACAGACAGTGAGTAGTCTATTTAGCATTGTTTTAATTGTACCCTCTGTAATCTATAATATTTGGTAATCCGAAAATAGTAAGGTCCCAATTTGTCAGATTATCAAGAGTATACTGCATTTATACTAAGGATATAAATGTACTTTACCAGAATTACACTAGCAAAATCATTGTTCATGAGTTTTATTTATATTTGTTACTCATGACAATAACAATAAGGGATGACCCAACGAATTTAACAGAATGTTTAACGATAAGCAGAATTCCCAAATTACAAAATGTTCACTGAATTTTATTTTTAATTGGGATAAATTTATAGAAAAGTACTTAGATATTCACATCATTAAGATCATATTTGGTAAATAGATCACTTAAAAATTATAAAATTGTACACAACGGAAACTCAGCTTATACAATTAAACATCTAAAAAGTTGTTAATCGTTTGATTCTTCAGGTTGAAACTTAAAACCCCGCAACATCAGTTTCATTGCTCACAGCAATTTACGATATAGACCTAATGCTTATTAAAATAAACTTGAACACCGTAATTCCTTAGTCAAGCACTTATTTCCCGGTTGTGTTGTGTCTCAGTTTTCTTTATAACTCTTAAAAGGTATTACGCTGGTTTGCTTAAAATATTATTATATTTTTTTAAGCCAGTGGCAGGTAGTAAGTTGGAGATTATGGTCTGGCTCAGGTCAGTTTATATAGGGAGGAAATGGACGCACATCTCATTAATAAATACATGGGTGATTATTGTTGAATATAGACCGCATTTTAATCAAGATAACACGTTGAAACGTTTCAGTTGGTTTGTTGGTAAAATCTGTGATTTTATAAATTATTCATTCATTGTTGTATTATCCGCGTTCAATATTCTATTTAATAAACCTATTACCGTATTTTTACTATGATTGGGTATTGATTAATTTCATTTTAAAGTGTCCCCATTATTGCTAAACGCAATGGTGGTTTCAAATCACGGAGAACACTTGAACAAATTGTGTATATTTGTTAATTAAATAAGATAGTGAATCAAATTATTCTTATATAGTAGTAAAACTGGTTCATTATATATAACGAGACAAATCGCGTAGGTCTATTTTTACATTGCTTGGTTACCTGTTTATTTATTTAGTTTAGTAAAGTGTCAATAATTTATGTACACCCTAAATTACTTAGCAGATCTTTGATCTATGTAATGTGAGAAAGCAATAATTACTCTGTTTTTATGTTATTATTACTCGCATAAGTACCATTCAGAAGCACAATGTCAATTAATTATTTATTTCAACATCAAATTTACAATACGGGACATATAACAGAGTGTTCATAAAAGTTGGTCACAAACTTCGGGAAACGATTCATGTTGCTAAAATGAATAAAAAGGTTCCCATAAACAAAGGTCCTAAAATACTCAGTTTTTCCATCTGACGGTCTGTCAAGATTAAATACATAACTAGTGGACACACGCTGCTCAGCAGCTGTTGATAAAAATCATGTTTATTATAAATAGCTGTACCAGTCCTTTTCTTTAACTTGTGCCCTTAGGGAAGATTTTACTACAAAACTAATATTTTTCTCCCAACTTGTTCACCGAGACCTTTCATTCAAGAATAGGGTTGATGGGTGCCAGACTTATGGTTTTCTCAAAAGTTCCTGGGTAATTAAGGCTTTATATTATATAGATTTCTCATAACTTTAAAACCGCTTGAGGTATCAACTTCAAACTTTGTACGTACATAAACACTTAAAGAACAACATTTCCTATAAAATGTCAAGTTTCTACTTTGTACCATTTAAAAATGTCGATAATTTTCAGTTTTCAAAGCTTAATATATTAGAAACTATAACTGTTAAAAAATTAAGAGACAAAAAAGGTGAGAATTTTAATTTGCTTTAAAATTATGTATCCTTTTATTTTGGTAACAACGTAAAAAACAAAAATAGTTTTAATGTTCTCAAAGAGTTTACAATTTCTCAGTTATTTGTGTTTGCTTGAATAAACCTACCCAATACTGGAAAGCAACTTCAATTTCGCATTTTTTTGTCTCTTGAACTTGTTAAATATAGTTTTTATGATATTTAGGTTAACTACAATGGCTGCCATTTTGCAATCAAATTACAAACATATATTCCGAAAAAATAGGTCTTGTTGGCCCTTATTTACACACAAAGTTTTAAGTTGATACCTTAAGCGGTTTAAGAGTGGTGAGAATTTATTTATAAAATCTTTACAGACCGACAGACGGGAAACCGAGAATTTTAGGACCTATGTTTATAGGAAATTTTATCTATATTCTAGTTACATGAGTCAGTTTCCCAAGTTTGTTACCATATTACATGAAAACCCTGTCTATTACTTGAAATGTGAAATATAAATTAATCACCATAGTATGGACCATCGGGCTTGTACGCGATAATATGAGTTATATTTGATAAAACGTGCATTGCTTAACAGAAATTACTATAGATGTTGAAAAATACCTAGATATTGAAGACCACCGTGGAAGCCTACACTCTACAAAAAATACTATATGTTGACAAAAATTGAAAACTAAAAACAAAAACTGTAGTTACCGTAAAATAAATGTATATTAATGGCATTTTTTATATGTTTTATAGGCATTTTTTCAATAGAACGGATCAAATTGATATTTTTTTGTAAGTTATTGAGTGCTGTTTTACGTCATAATTTCAGCAATGGAAGAGGCGTTTGAGAAACACCGGCCACTCGCGAGCTAGATGTTTGAGTTATTAACAACTGCAATTGTCCATAACTCAACTGAGGACAATTGTAGTGAGGCTTAACTAACCCTTTGAAGGACGGCGGATTGTCGACATCGGGCATACGAACATTGAGCGCAACACCTTTCGGTTGCAGTTTTTAAAATAAGGAGAAAGTATGGAGGAGTAAGGAGGAAATAAGGAGTCAAGGATGTTGAGAAAGGTTTAGTAAATAACATAAATAATATAAATATCGGGTTTCACTTTTAAATGTACAATGTACAGTTTGGGCGAAATAATTTGGTTGGAGCAAAATAAAATAGGGGTTGTCATGATATAAATAAAGTTACACCCAGCATACTCTGATTGGGGGTCGGGAATTAATTCCAAAATAACACAAAAAGTACTTCACATTACCCTAGTAACGTATATCGAAGATAGTTTGAAAATTTACAGCCGTTTAATATTAAAGAAAGGGCTCCACTCCTTTATCATCGGACACCTTTTGTTCTTTTAATTAATTACACAAATTTTAAATCTATACTTATTTAATCTATCCATACTTATTTAATAGGCGAGCAGGTTTTTTGTGACAATCACTTCTCCTAAACTACTGAACCGATTTTAATGTTTTTGATGTCATTGGAAAGAGCCTAACGTGAAGTTGTGTAGGGAACCTTTTTTAAAGAGAAATAATTTGGGAGTGAGGTCCTGGGGCCCCTTAAAGTTGAGTTTTTCCCATAAGATTAACATTGGGAAATAACTATAAGTTTTAAGCAATCAGCTAGATAGAGTAAACACAGTTAATTAGCAGGCCATGTTGGCTTTGGAATGGTAACACAATATTTATAAATGATGATCGCGAGCGAAGCCGCGACAGGTTTATTAGTACTTATTTAATAGGCGAGCAAGTTTTTTGTGACACTCACTCCTCCTAAACTACTGAACCGATTTTAATGTTTTTGATGTCATTGAAAAGAGCCTAACGTGAAGTTGTGTAGGAAACCTTTTTTATAGAGAAATAATTTGTGAGTGAGGTCCTGGGGCCCCTTAAATTTGAGTTTTTTCCAGAAGCTTAACATTAGGAAATAACTATAAGTTTTAAGCAATCAGCTGGATAGAGTAAACACAGTTAATCAGCAGGCCATGTTGGCTTTGGAACGGTAAGGCAATATTTATACGGGAATGTCAGTATAATATTACGTTGTGATCGCGAGCGAAGCCGGTACAGGCTACTTCTAAACTTTATAAAGATTACTACTTTCATGATTTTTTTGTATTTATAAGCTGCCTGATTCTTAGCACGTATAAACTTCATTCTTGAGGTATTAATCAGACGTGGTAATAAAAACAAATAAATAATGTACAGTAATTGCCTGACATTTAAAAGAATTTTGTTTACGCTAACGCCTTTTGTATCCGTGAGATTGGGGCAGTAACTTTCATCGAGCTGTTGTCTAAGTCCATTCATAGGCACTCCACCGGATTATTGGTGATGGCATATTTGTGAGCATATACCCTCCTCTTGTAGGTCCACCGCTCGCTACCGGCGTCATTGACGCGCCGCGCCAGGCCGCCGGGTTTCACAAATAAAGGGTCACCATGGAGGTCTGGAGGGTTGACCACCATGAGAGAAATTATTAACAGAGTTTACATGAGTCCCACGCTGTAGTTTCTGGACGTACACACACAGGTCCTGTAAGGTTTAGAGTAACGGTCACAGCATTAGGTGGGTGGCAAAAAAGGCAACTTTAGCAGTAAAAATTACATTACGTCAGAGACAGGTGCGCTCCTCTTCATATTGAAGTAGTTCAAGAATTTCCAACAGCTAGTAGCACATTCAAATGAGTATGGATTAGTTGCTCAAGTGGTTTGTGTTTGTCATAAACAAAGAGCCGAGCTAAAACGATTAAATTCTAATGTTTTAGAATCGATATATCAGCTGAAAATATAATTAATCAAATGGCTACTTAATTACTATATTATCGATACATCGGTATACAAATACCGAGTAAATACTAGGCAGCAAGAAATTGCGAGCTTTGAAATTACTACAAAAGGTTCTTTTCAATATCAAGGGTGTTCGGAAAAACTTTTCAAGAATCTAAGGTGTTATTTTACACATAAAAATAAGCGAAAAAGTTCATATGAACATATGTCCTAAAACCAATAGTTATCCGTCTATCAGTCTGCATGTGTTTTTTACATAATTTAACATAACTTTAAAACTATTTAGGGTATGAACTTCAAACTCAAATCTTAAACAGTACTACATTCTACCAAATTTCGTGCAAAGTTTCAAGTTTCTACTTTCTACAACTTCAAAACGGCGACCAGTTTAATTTTCAAAGCTTAATATCTCAAAAACCGTATATTTTACAAAAAATCGTTTACAGATGAAAAAATGCAATATTTCCTCCGTTGTATACTGCCATGTGCGCACCGTACACCGCACAACGACAGGGGGGAGAGTGTGTCTCTTCAACTTGTGAAAAATGCATTTTTTTGCTTATTTCAGGCTTTTAAATGAAATATTTGGGTAAAAAAACTTTTTCCTAGATAACATTATTTTTTCCCCGTATTTTAGCTAAATTCAGGCTTCCAGTAACAGATTAGGACCTTATGGGTGTAATTATGGTAAAAAAAAGTATTAGGGTGAACAAAAACAATTTAGGCTATAATCAATCAATATCGATTGACCCAATATCGATTGTCAATACCCAAAATACCCTAGAATCCAAAATTCCGGGTGACTCTTCAGACTCGTTTGGTTATTAATTATCGATATACTGTGTTGTTTGTCTAAACAGATATCGTTTAACGCTTAAATGTGGGAAAAAAATTACTTTATCGACTTTTTATAAGTTTGATCTTTTGATGATATCTCAAAGCCGAAAAATCGCATCGAGACGCGACTCGCCTGGGCTAAAAGCTAATTTTTACGTCTTTTATCCATGCAAATTCTGTCAAAAATCTATTTTACCCAATCCAGCTTTTGGGGAAAATATAAAAATGACCCCGCAGGCGCTAGAGACGCGTATGCCGTGGGATTGAATTTCCCGAGTTGAAGGCAATTTGTTATAAAAAGTTATCAACTACGGTTATATAGTTTTCCCCTTAGTATTTTGCATTTAAAAGTCTTTATTACTTGTCGAATGATAAAATTTCACTTTAAAAAGTGCTTACTATTTGTCAAATACGTCGAAAAAAATATCTGTAGGAGGAACCTCTTTTTTCGAAATGGACCAAATTTCGCCTAAAAGTGTATTTTACACTAAACGTACGATATTCAACTGATTAAATACTAATAAATTTGTAATAATTGGTTTATCTATATATATTTATATCCTCAATTACCCAGGAACCTTTGAGAAAACCATAAGTCTCACACCCATCAACCATATAATTGAATGAAAGGTCTAGGTGAGAAAATTGGAGGGAAACCAATTTGATAAAATTGGTTTTTATATAAAATGTTTGTTGATAAAATTCTCCCTAAGGGCACAGATGTGAAGAAAAGGGTTGGGACAGCTGATTATAATAAAAAATGTTTCATCAACAGCTGCTGAGCAGCGCGTGCCCACTAGTATCGATAAAATGAACAATATTTTAACTAGAAAATATGTTTTATTGAAAAACTAAATGTATCACTGACACTCGGTAAGTGGTTTGTCACATTTTATTGCATATAAACAAAGACTATTACACATTTCTAGGTATCGAGCTAAAATTCCAGCTCTTTGGAGTATAGTAAGTAGAATACATGACGATAGTTTAGTCCAATTATCGAAATTATTGAGAAAATTGGCATTAACTTTAGTTTAATTCTGAGACGAGTCCAATTTACTAGTAAATTTAAAGATAAACTATAGTCAATGATACATTTTTAAACGATTTCTGTAATACTATATATCTAGGCTTTGACATACAACTCGATTTAACGACACTCTAATCATTGTTTAGTCATAATTCGACAAAATTACCCAAATAATCAAAGTTCGATTATCTAAAAACTTTAAACTGCTCTATCTCGGGCAATTTTTTCCGCAAAGACCCGAAAACAGGACCGTCGTTATCGGGAAAACACGCTCCTTCACTTACAATAAAAACATATACATAGTATAACGTGTTCATTTCCTAAGGTACAGTCACGATGCTGCTGCGCGCAGGGCGTAGTGGCGTCAGCGAATCGCCGCCAGATCCAGTCGCGTTTTCAAATCGCTCGGCGCTCGCCGGTTGGTGTCGGCCCATGGTTAAAATTGCGCTAGGCTGTTACCTATCGAAATTACCTTTAATCCTAGGTAAATTCGATCCCGATAGGCCTCGTCAGTCCAGTGGTATAGCGGTTTAAACGTGAAATGCCTTTGTGTTCTTTTGTTTCTGACAAGATATCGCTTTATATACTCTTTATAGATAATGTTAACGGTTTGTAGTACTTACAACAGTTTTATCCTTACTCGTAGAGTATATAGAATGCACATTTGTGATAAAAGTACGCAAAATAATTCGGTTTTCCGGTTTTAAAGTCAATTTTGGAATTGCCCGCACGGTCGGGGCGCGGGCTCCCCGCCTTGCTTTCGCAATATGTAAATCGAGTGTACATTGACCCCCTGGGGTAGGAAAACACCTGTTTTTATGAACAAATGTCTTGTTTATTAGTTAAAAAGTGATTTTTGGGTAAAAAAAAACGGTTTTGGGGCTCAACAAATTGGTTTTTGGGCTAAGAAAATGGTTGTTATTGCAAAAAAAGCATTTTAAACTGGAAAAAGGGCAAAAAATGAATTTTTTTCACTAATGGAAGAGACACACTCTCTCCCCTGTCGTTGTTCGGTGTATGGTACGCACATAGCAGTACACAACGGAGAAAATTCCTTTTCAAATATGTAAAATTTGTTTAGGGTTACAAAGCAAATAATGGAGACAATTATAATTTTCTGTAGTTTCTACAGCAAATTTGGGGCATTTTTAGCATTTATGCATGTAGTAATTACAGAAGATTTTATATTACTCCATGATTTGTGTTGTATCTTGAACAAATTATACATTTGTGAAAAAGAAATTCAATTTTGCATATTTTTTATGTCTTGGCAATGTTTTGTAAAATTTACGGTATTTGAGATATTAAGCTTTGAAAAATAAAATTGGTCGCCATTTAGAAATTGCTGAAAGTAGAAACTTGAAACTTCTTACGAAGATTGGTCTAATTGATAACTATTTATGATCCGAGTTTGAAGTTCATAACTTAAATAATTTTAAAGTTATGTTAAATGATGTAAAAAACACATATAGACGGAAAACTATAGGTTTTAGGACATATGTGAACATGAACATTTTTGCTTATTTTTATGTCTAGAATATAATCATGAATCCTTGAAATGTTTTTTCCAAAAACCCTTTATAGCGAATCAGCTATTTCAGTAATTTTGAAGCTCGCAATTTCATACAGCCTTGTATATTAACTTATAATCAGGTACTGCTTTTACAACGTAAGTATCAAGCGTTCATAGGCCCCCTTTTATGCATGGCGATCTCCGCAAAGCGGAAAATCCAAGCAGATTCTGTTGAACACTTTTTCAGATTATTTTTAGAAACACTTTTTCCGAAGCAGGCAAAACGCCGTGATTTGCGACTCCTCCACTCTCGTTTAGCGTTCTGCCAAAACGCTGCGCTGGGACGCCGGTGCACTAGTTGGACTCTACATGTGCCCATTTTTAGATATCAGCACAGGTCGGCACCAAGGCTTATTCTGACACCCTTATCGGCCGCGTAGCCGTCATAACATCCGACACCGGAAAATCCGAATTTTTCGGAATCCAGATCGGCCGTCCACCACATTAACCCAAATTTCCGAAGGACAACAGTGTTTCCAAAATAACTATGGATTTTAAAACGTTAAAGGCACCTTCCCTGTGAATTAAAATTCACAAATTATTCATTTTATGTACTAACTTTAAAGTTATAGTAATTAATGTTCTGTACTTCTTAAGCTAAACGGGCAGAAAAGTATTTTGTGAGTATATTATATTTCAAAGATTATCTAAACTGTTTGAAAACAGTAATCAGACATACTTAATGTTTATTAAGACAGTATTATTCACGTGTCATGGGTTCCACTATGTAACAGTCACCAAACCAGCAAAAAAGTTTAAGTATTGTAGATTATATTGTGTTATTCCTGCCAGCAAAAAATGAGGTTCTCTTACGTCACATTTTAATAGGAAATTCGGTTGACTAGGTACATTCATTTCGAAAAAACAATCATTTAAGTATTTTGAATTACTTTCCTATGTCCAAGGGTTGCCGAGATATTCAAAGAGTGAGTCCCGGAAGTGAAAAGGTGCGGTCCCTAACGGTTTTTGTATTAACAACACGTGACGAGTGCGCGAGCGTTGCGTAGTGGCGGGCGGGACGATTTGGCGGCAGTCGCGGGCGTTGGGAGAAATTTCCCTACACTTGCAAACTTGCAGGAGCACCTACTGGGACCAGCGGGCGAGGGGTAGCTGAGAGTAGTGGTGGGGAAGAGGAGAGGGAGCACTTTTTGGGTTCTGGAAGCTCCCATTACGTGCTCTTTCTTTCTTAAGTGCTCTTTAAGAGCAGTTATTGGGTTCTGGATGCTGAAAAGAGCACTTTTTGGGTTGTGGGTAAATATATATATATATATATATATATATATATATATATATATATATATATATATATATATATATATATATATATATATATATATATATAATATTTATAATATTTACCATACAGAAATGCTGTCAAAAGTATTTTATTCTTGTAGATAATTTAATTCTCTAAAGATTAGTGCAAAAATTAAGTAAATTGAGCAATAATTGTTGCTATAGTGACAGTTTTAGAAAAAGTCTACATTTATGTATTTTTTCTTAGGAAACTGAATGGTTTGTCAGGTAAGCCAATGGGTTAATTGAGAAGCCTGAGTCAAAAGGGATTATACCTTTGTTAAGCCATTTGCTAAAACTGTGTAACTGAGATACTTGAGAACTTGATTCTTTGGTTGATGTTCTTTAAAGAAGGCTCAACTGCTGTTTATGTCCTGTTTGACATCAGTTTTGCCCCCCATGACCTTCAGTTTTGGAACACCTGTGGATTTAGATGAAAATATTAATAGATTGCTCATATATATGTTTTAGTTGGTAAGAATTTTGTTTGATGACGTTAGACCAAACCATTCTTCCGTTATACATGTTGGACAGGTGGTCTGGTCTGACTAACCCTGTTTATAAAGATTGAAACTCTTGTATCCTATATACTATTAATTTTAGTATTGATTTTATTTAGTATACTACAAAATATTAAAAAAAACCAGACTAATTTATTACTGTATATCTGAATAAGTTTAAAAATAATTAAATTAAAAATTGTTATAGTATTTAATCATAAATACTTTATTTAGTTTTTCAATTACTTTTATAAAAGTATAAGTATAAAACCACTTGAATACCGTTTTAGAATCCATTAAGTGGATTGTATATCAAATCAAAATTGATTTAAATGTTATAAGTAGTAGGCGTTAATTTATTTTGGTTACTTACTACATACATTATATACATTACGTAAACAAAACCAATTCCCATATAGGAAAATCCGGTGTGGAAATGAATCTGCATTCCACTGAATTATATTTGTTCTTAATAAAATCATATAAAGAGAGACCCAGGCCAAATTAGTGATTCTTCCGTTGTCGACAATGATGACAGGTGGACAAACAGACAAGTGGACAGATCGTTGGATCAACCCCCTAATCAGTCTTTCCCCCAAAATTACTACAAATCATTTCAGACATCCTGGTTTCACACACACACATCAACGTATAAAAACAATCAAAAGTAATGTTTACAAATGATTTGCGAATTTCAAAAAGTAAATGAAGGTAATTGCATTTGAACCCGAAACTGCATCCTGATGTCTTGTCCACTAAGCTAGGGTAGCATGTCATACTCGATTTAAGTTGCAAGTCAAGAAGCATTGGAAAACTGAGCAGCGCACTCTGGTGGTGACTTTTAAATGGAAAGAGCCCACGTCATCCAGCATGACGCTCCTGAACCATTTAATTTCTTCAGGAACAACACTGCTTCAAAGAATCAATTTCCTCTGTTCCATTAATAGAAACTAATTCTGTTTGATGAATGAATGACAATACTTCATTGGTGTTTTTCCTTTTGTTTTAGAGTACAAAAATCTTATCCCTTGAGGGAACTGAACCGAGAAAGAAATTTTATCCAGAAAAAAACATTGCTCAAGCAGAGGAAATGGAGAAAAATTTTTTCGTGCCTAAGTGTTTCTCTAAAGATTTGAGTCATGAAGAAACAAGTTTCTATGAATAAAACACAAATAGTTTTAACATAGTTCTAGTGTATTTTTATTTATCAACATTTAGTAATTAATTCCAAAAGTGTAGACTTTATTTTAGATAAACTCCTTTTTCTATTTTTAAGTATTTAAGTAATAGGTAAGTAAACTTGTTTTGCATGCGAAACTGAGGTAGTCAAATATGTGAGCATACAAAACTAAAAACCTTTAGTTTTAAGACTCAAGATCATGATTTTAGATTAATATGTAAACTGGAAAAAACCAGGAGAAAAAAATCTGTCAAATTTCAAATATTTATTAGAAACTCAAAAGCAGTAGGTCTAAGAGACATAGTTATGCATATTTATTACATTTATGCAATTCTACAGTAAAACAAACTTCTCCACTAAAAAAATTAAACCATTACACATTATATACAAACATCTTATGATAAATTATGGTTAAAAGTTGTTTTAATCCAAAAACATCTATAATGGTTGAAATGACAAAAGTTTTCAGTTAGTAGTAGTTGTAACCGCCCCATCCTTGGTTGTAGTTGCCATAGCCAGTCTGGGAGTAACCCCAGTTCTGGTAGTTGTTGTAGTTGGGGTCACTCTGGTTGTAGGGCGGTTGGTTGTACGGGGGCTGATTGTACGGTGGTTGCTGGTTGTAACCCCCCGCCGTGTAGCTGTTCTGTGCCGGTGGTTGGGTGTATCCCTGGTTGTAACTGGGGGCGGAGTAGGGCCCAGTTGAAGCCGAAGGGGGTTGTGACACTTGCGACGAAGGTCCTGTGTGTGAAGGTCCTGAACTGTCTTTTGTTTCAGTCTTGACCTTCTTTATCGCGGACTCTTCTGGCTTGCACCTGCAATATTTGTATTGAATTATGTATTTAGTTTTATTACATTTCCTGAAAATTGTCTTTTCTTACGGGAAATACAACTTAAAAAACAGCCAGTGAATTCGCAAAACAGAAAACAATAGAAGTTGTAATATATTTCTACATTATGGGTAGTTAACAACACCTACACCCAACCGTTGCTTTGAAACTTAATCAAGTTCCTCAGTCTAAAAGGCCACTTTACAAGTCAGCTCATTGTATATAGGGGCTTATTATGCCAGATCCCACTATCGACCAAGGAAAATCTCAGCTTTCTGTGAAAATGTTAACTAGCCAAAAAAATAAGCGGATAAATTATAAAATAGAGCTGATTTGCAATAGATTAACAAAAAGTCAAGTTGCTGACCTACTTGTTCAAAAACAATCGAGCTGCGTAATATTAGCTGTAAATTATCGTCGGACCGCACTAAATATGCTGAAAACGATGGTTGGACAACACTGTAACCGATAACAAACGTGTGTGATATTAGATGAAACATCTACTAAACTGTGTGGTGTAGGTTGAACAGACAAAAGGACCACGACAAATCGGCTTAAACTGCAAATAGACCACAGTACAACAATATTGATTTTTAATTTTAAAAAGGTTTTTTGTGCACATAAATCATGAAGAAATTCGGTGAAAAGCAATTTTAACGTGTTTAATGCTGATAAACATGAAAACCACATATGTTTCAATGGTAATTAGAAGACATTTATTAACGTCCTCCGCACCCAACGTGTTAAAAACTAATTCGCATGTAGCACACTGACATAAGGGGAATACATATTTTTTCATTCCTGGCGCATATTTCACCCGTTTTGGGCCCAAAAACTAATTTAGATTTTAAAAATCCCAAAAAGGTATTTATGAGGTATTGATTGTTTTTCCCAACCAAGTTGATTGTTTTGCTATCAAACTTTTACTCAGTTGAACCAAGAGAACTGATTTCTATTAAAAAAGAACCAAAGAAAATTGGAATATGCACATGAACATGAGTGACATTAACTTAATAAATGTTTTTAATTTCCATCAAGAAGAAAAACAATTTAAAAAGTAGAAAGTTTGAGGAAGTTTCCAACATATGACAAAGGATCCAGGGCAACTTTAGGGGTCAGAGATCCTTCTCAATTACCAACCATAAAGAGGAGCTGTATACCAAATTTAAATTATTCTTAGTTCAAAATATATCTTGCTGACCTTAAAGCAATGCCCCCTATTGCTTAAGCATGTTCTGACAAGTTAATCCTAGATATACCTAATCATCTGCCATTTACAATTTAAGCTAAACAAACAAGCGCCTCATTTTTTTATGTTTTATATATGGCATATAAATGCCTGGCATATTTTGACCTTATCTCAATGGTAGGAGAATTTGCACTTATCACTGACAATACTTTGCCTCCATAATATAATGAATGGATTCAATATGTTTATTCGATTCTCTGCAACAGTTAAAAATTGATTTAGATACATCTTTTTACACAGGGACTGACTAACATAAGATTTCTTTACATCAAAGGTCAAGAACACTTTACTCATCTTAAACTGTCTTTTGTTTAATATAAATTAAATCCTAAACAATTTTGCTATGTTGCTGGATTGAAAGTAAAAATAAATACCCCCGTCGCAGCAAACCTGCATACTCAGCGAATTTCCAATGGAGATATAAATGTCTTAATACTACATAAAGTCACTTACTAAGTTTCATACAAATATATTCACAAATAAGCAATATATACAATTTTAATTATTCCCCATAATAATAACATTGGGGCTGAGTATGCAGGTTTGCTACATCAAGGAACAAAAATAATGGAATTTTATGCTAATATCAATATAACTCAACTAGGTGAAGTCATATACCAGCTTTTATTCATTTATGTTCATAATTAAGGAAGACATAGCATTTAATTATTATCCATAAGAATAACATGGGGCTGAGTACGCAGGTTTGCTGCTACAAGAGCCTTTGACAAAATTTTTTTTAGAAAATACCAATGCACCACAACTAGATGAAGCCGTATACCAAGTTTCATCAGTGTACGTTCAAAAATAAGCGAGATATAAAATTTGTCTTTTCCTCCATAAGAATAACATTAGACACCGTACGGTGTTTAGCACTTTCAATATCTCGGTAACCAATTGATGTAGAGGAATGATCAAAATACCAAATTGTGTGTTTTTTTAAGCTGAATACAATGGTAAAAACTAAAATTTGACTATTTCCAAAATTATATGTGAAAAATTCAAAAAATCCATTTTTGGGGTACAAAACCCCCCAAAAATACCCCTTCGGATAAAGCGATCTGGCTGGTTTTCGAACTTAAAGTCATAAATGCTGCTTTACTCGTTTATACCAAATTTCATAAAAATCGGATAATTTTTACGAGAGTTATCGTGCTCACGGACATATATATATATATATATATATATATATATATATATATATATATATATATATATATATATATCTACAGTTTCGAACGAATGGTGTTTTTGGGGTCTGAGGACCTCAAAACGAAAAGTTATCATGGTCCCGGGCCTAGGTCTTACCATGCCGACTACGGTAATAGTTTCTTCCCTATAGGGGAAATTCGCTAAAAGATAAATAAATAAAATAATACCCCCGTCGCAGCAAACCTGCAAATATATTCTCTCGGGCTTAAGTCTTGCGAGATTTTGCTTGTCATACTCAGCGAATTTCCAATGAATATATAACATAACACATTATAACACTTAACAAGATTCATAAGAAATGTATTCACAAACAAGCGATATTTAAAATATTAATTATCCTCCATAAGAATAACATTGGGGATGAGTACGCAGGTTTGCTGCAACAAGGCACACAAAATAATGGGTTTTTATGCAAATATCAATAGAACTCATCTTAGTCTTCACTAACCAAGTTTCATCCATATACATTCATAAATAAGCGATATATAACATTTTAAGTATTTTCCATAAGAATAACATGGGGACCAAGAACCTAGGTTTGCTGCTACAGGAGCCATAGGCGAAAAATTTTTTTGTGCAAACAACAATAAACCATAACCAGATCAAGCCATATACCAAATTTCCCCAGTTTATGTTCATAAATAAGCGAGATATACAATTTTTCTTTTTCTCCAAAAGAATAACATTAGACAACGTACTGTGTTTAGCACTTTCAATATCTCGGTAACCAATTGACGTAGAGCAATGATCGAAATACCAAATTGTTTGTTTTTTTAAGCTGAATTCAATGGTATAAATTAAAATTGGATTTAAATTAAAATTAAATGTGAAAACCCCAAAAAACACATTTTTGGGGTACAAAACCCCCCAAAAAATCCCTTTCGGATGGTGCGATTCATCTGGTTTTCGAACTCGTTCAAATAAATGGTACTTTACACATTTGTACCAAATTTCATTAAGATCGGACCTTTTTTACGAGAGTTATTGTGCTTACGGACACATATATATATAAATATATAAATATATATAAATACACATATAAAAATTTGAACGAATGGTGTTTTTGGCATCTGGGGACCTCAAAATGAAAAGTTATCATGGTCTCGGGCTTAAGTCTTACCATGAGACCTACGGTAATAGCTTCTTCCCTATAGGGGAATTTCGCTAAAAAACATCTGTTTATTACTTACTTCATATCTTCAATCTTCTTTTTTCTATCTTGAAGTTGCTTAAGTAGTTTTTGGAATTCTTCTGTTGCCTTCTGCACACTGTCAACACAGAAATGTTTTTTTTTTTACAGTAATTAACATACTACAGTGAAACACACAGATTTTTACACACCTTATAAACCATCACCGGACATTTTTCACAGAGATATTTTGCTTTCACTGATCTCAAGATCACTTCTACAGAATAATACCCCCGTCGCAGCAAACCTGCATACTCAGCGAATTTCCAATGAATATATAACATAACACATTATAACACTTAACAGGATTCATAAGAAATGTATTCACAAACAAGCGATATTTAAAATATTAATTATTCTCCATAAGAATAACATTGGGGATGAGTACGCAGGTTTGCTGCAAGAAGGCACACAAAATAATGGGTTTTTATGCAAATATCAATAGAACTCATCTTAGTGAAGTCACATACCAAGTTTCATCCATATACATTCATAAATAAGCGATATATAACAATTTAAGTATTTTCCATAAGAATAACATGGGGACCGAGTACCTAGGTTTGCTGCTACAGGAGCCATAGGCGAAAAATTGTTTTTTTGTGCAAACAACAATAAACCATAACCAGATCAAGCCATATACCAAATTTCGCCAGTTTATGTTCATAAATAAGCGAGATATACAATTTTCCTTTTTCTCCATAAGAATAACATTAGACAACGTACTGTGTTTAGCACTTTCAATATCTCGGTAACCAATTGACGTAGAGCAATGATCAAAATACCAAATTGTTTGTTTTTTTAAGCTGAATTCAATGGTATAAATTAAAATTTGATTTAAATTAAAATTAAATGTGAAAACCCCAAAAACCTCATTTTTGGGGTACAAAACCCCCCAAAAACCCCCCTTCGGATGGTGCGATTCATCTGGTTTTCGAACTCGTTCAAATAAATGGTACTTTGCACATTTGTACCACATTACATTAAGATCGGACCTTTTTTACGAGAGTTATCGTGCTTACGGACACACATATATATATATATATATATATATACATATATAACAATTTGAACGAATGGTGTTTTTGGCATCTGGGGACCTCAAAATGAAAAGTTATCATGGTCTCGGGCTTAAGTCTTACCATGAGACCTACGGTAATAGCTTCTTCCCTATAGGGGAAATTCGCTAAAATGTGTTTAGACCAGCAAGCAAAGAATACCATAGAGTGGCAATGTGGCGTGCGGACTGACGCCGACTTTGAAACACCGGGACCTCTGGTGGATGGGATACGGCGACTAGTCACCCTAGTAGCGAGCGTCTGGACTGTCATTCTAGGCTTGCTGGCTGTCACGTACGTATTATTATTACTTAAGTAAATTCATTACTATTGAATTCACTCTATTATTGTTGTTATCTTTAGAAAATTCACATTAAAGTATAATTCGCTTGCAAAACTGCGTATTTATTTGTTTACCTAAGAAACATTTATTATTGATTGATTTGAACTTCAATGATGGTTTAGTTTTCCAAAATATCAATAACTATGTTTAAAAATGCCTTTATAGAACGAAAAATGTGGATATGGAATGTAATCCAATTGGTTCCCACCCCACGCAGTGCGATGCAGCGTCGGTGCGGCGGCCGGGTTCGGGGCCGTTCGGTGGAAAATTAACTTCTCACTTTACAGCTGCCTGCAGGCTAAACTAAAGGTTTTACAAACAAATTTTAAAAGTAAACATTAAAATTTGGTTCATTTCAAACGTTCTCGCTGACGAAAATCACCTGACCAAAAAATAAAAAACTTACCAGCCCAAAAAACTTTTTCATGTCCCAAAGTTTACGAAAACTTGTTTTACTACATATTTATATTTTTTTTAATTGTTCCAATTTCAATTTGCATATTTCTAAAACACCATTACTAGGGTGATATAGTATTATTTAATATCTCAAAATTTTATAATTTTATCTCAACTCTAAGTGGTCGATTCGACGGTGTTAATGAATCGCGGCAAATTAAAAATTGTAGTCTCGGCGGACAGTGGAGCTGCCTGTTGCACCTCTGCTAACACAGAAAGGTGGCTTCAGCACCTCTGATGTGTAAAGGATAGGGACTGCCACTCTATGGTATTCCTTGCTCGCTGGTTTAGACCACAAGAGCCAAAGCTCTATGGTAAACCTAGTTATTTGAGTCCTAAATGTTATTCCAATTTTTGCCTGCTTCATGATTTTATTTTGAACACTTTGAACCTTGAGTTTGCACAGGTGGGAGCGAATTTCTGCATTGTTAAACACGAACTTTTCCAAAATGTTTATGGAAATAGAAAAGTTTTTTTGCTGTTCTGGTGTTACTGGTTCTATTTATCTAAAATGCTGGGATAGCAATGTTGCGCATTATAAGGTTAGGAGGAGGGGTACAGTCAGGATCAAAAGTGATGGAGTACTGGAGATGATGAAAGTATGCCAAGATACTAAAACAACTTTTTAAAGTAGAATTTTTAATTTTCTTTAATAACTCAGTAAATATTCGAGCTTAAACTATGAGAGAGGGCTGAACATTTTTGGCTTTTTTATATGCTATCGATTACTATGCATTAGGTTTAAATCCAGGGCTTTATTACCCTTTTAGAGCCCAAAAACACAGAATTTGAATTTTTGATTGGTTTCCCCAACAATCCTTAAATTTTGTTTTTTCCTCAACTAATTCATGATCCTTAAATTTAGTATTTAATACAGTACCGGTACATCAGATTATTTCCCATCAGTTAAATAATTTAGTGATGAAACAGCTAGCAACAACACAAATTATTTAATTTAAATGAGTGGTGCATAGATTAACTGTGGCCCATTTTAAAATTATATTAATTAATGAATGACATGCTGAAGACTCGCACCAAACTACCAAAGAGTGGGCCAATCTTTTTAGTAACCATCTTTGAAAACCATCTTTATTACTTCCTTTACCTTTGAATTTAGCCGTTTCATATTCTTGTTTGTCTAATCGGGCTCTACACCCAGCACGGTCTTGGTAACACTAGTTTAAGAGTTCCTATTATCTTCGACATACACATTTACCATTTACTAAGCAACAAACCTTTTGACTTTGGTGCCAAAGTCCTCGAGGAACTCTATCTTGCGTTGGGCAAACATGACCCTCTGCTCTAGTTCAGCCGTGTCGCGGCCCAAGTAGAGGTCTATGACTCCCACCACCTCCTCCTCGTCCACAGGGGAACGCTGCATCGCCATGTCTATCAGCTGCAGATACAACCGTGGGTTCTCCTGTATACAATATTACCATTACCATCTTGCAGTTGCAATGTGACATAACCCTGGTTTGGTGGAAGTTGATTACCACCAACACCTTTATTGTCCCTCCTAAATTTGGCCGTATAAATTACAATTGAACTGCAACAATTGTCGTAAATGACAAGTGAACCGCATACTGGCAGTAAACAGTGACAAAACCATGCTGATTTGGCATGTGGTATTTGCTAAATGTCAACTGTATACTGGCCAAAAATGACAGTCAACCCTTGTTTTATTACCATCGTTCACAAGTGATTATTAACTCACTCATATTTTCTTTAAAATACATTTATGTTGTGTCGGCGTCTTGAACAGTGATTTAGTGAATGCTGACTGCAAAAACATGCTCAAAAATACTTTAAACTTAAAATTTACCACAACAGACTTAACTCGATAAAAAAAATAATTTGTAAACCTCTAGGGATTTTATAATGAAGTTTATTCTAGTTTACTTGTGCGTTTTAGATTATCAGAGTTTACTTGTGTGTTTTAGATTATCAGTAAGTCTTACTTGTGCATTTTAGATTATCAGAGTTTACTTGTGCGTTTTACATTATCAGTAAGTCTTACTTGTGCGTTTTAGATTATCAGTAAGTCTAACTAGTTTAGATGTAGTGGTATCAGAACGAAGATTTGTTTTCGGTTATTCTTAACAATCTCCTTTTGTTCACATACAGAAGACTCAATTTCGTACATACCTTGTCTTTCTCAAGAGCTTTCTTCAATATGGATACTGCCTTATCTACGTCATTCAGAATCTGTAAGAATAAATGTAGTTACAGTAGAAATCCAATTATCCGAACCCCAATTATTCGAATCTCCAATTATCCGAATCGATTTTGAGTGAAATAATAGAAATATGCGGGAGCGCGTGTAGCGATAATGCGCCGTTCCGTTACTATGGCTTCGTGAGCGCTAAAATAAAAGCCCACGCTGTTACCTTCCAGCGCGATATTTTCGCAGGGAACAATGAGTCATACCCCCTTCCCACCCTGCTCATCATCAGTCGCTACTGTTCTTTCACCGTTCTTTAATATGTGGTGATGTTTTTTGCTTAATTCCTGAGGTATACCTGATTATCCGAATTTCTGCATATCCGAATCGGCCCGATCCCCAATTAATTCGGATAATTGGAGTTCTACTGTAATTTAACTATAACCATTAAATTATTGCCAAAATATGTGATATATACATTTTCCTTTCAAATTAGAAAAATTAAATCAGAAACAGACTCTTACAGTTGGCTCTTCAATACTTTTTGAATAAAAAACTACATAATTATGTGAAAAATTGTAAAACAAATTATGTGAACATATGTAATTATGTGAAAACAGACACTAACATACACCTTATTAAAATAATCCCACGTTACTCTATTTCTGTTCCCTTTTTGAAATTGTACATGCTGGATCTACAATTTTGCCACCACTAGGCACAAATATTGGTTAATAACTTTTTGAGTAGCATTGATATGTGTTGATATAACCATGGGCAGTGTTGGGGAAGCTACTTTTTTTAAGTAGCTAGCTACAGCTACCAGTAAAAAGTAGCTAGCTACAATTTTAGCTACTTTCACAGTCTGGTCCTTACTTTCTTTAATAATGTAAACAAATTTTACTGCCCCACACACTCATATCTAATAGTGTTTTAGTTATGAATTTTCACAAATACATAAGTTGCCTTATTTGTTGTTTTTAGTCCTAGTTTTATAAGTAATCAAATGTATTTTTAAATCTATGGTTGGTGTAAATAGGAAACAGAAATTTATGCATGTAGGGAAATAGAAAATATTGGAATTTTTCATTCTTAAAAAACACAATTTACTCTTGAACACAAAAAATACTCCCATAGCAGCAAACCTGCATACTCAGTGAATTTCCAATGCATATTAATTTATCTTAATACCACATAAAGCCACATACCAAGTATTTGGTGTATTTTGATCAATATGCATTCTTAAATAAACGATTTATGACATTTCAATTATTCTCCATAAGAATAACATGGCGGCTGAGTATGCAGGTTTGCTGAAATAAGGAACACTAAAAATGGTTTTTTATAGAAATATCAATATAACTCAACTAGATAAAGCCAAAAAAATGGGTTTTTATAGAAATATCAATATAACTCAACTAGGTAAAGCCACATACCAAGTTCTATTCATTTATGTCCATAATTAAAGGAGATAACACGTTACTTATTCTCCCTAAGAATAACATGGGGCTGAGTATGCAGGTTTGCTGCTACGGGAACTATCGGCCGAAAAATGGGTTTTTGTGCAAATATCAATGGACCACATGAAATGAAGCAATATACCAAGTTTCGTCAGGATAAGTTAATAAATAAGCAAGATATACAATTTTTCTTATCCTCCATGAGAATAACATTGGACAACGTACTGTGTTTAGCACTTTCAATATCTCAGTAACAAACTGACATAGAGCAATGATTAAAACACCAAATTGTGCGTCTTTTTAAGCTGATTCCAATGAAAAAATAAAATTTAAATTTTTCAAAAATTACATGCAAAAAACACATTTTTGGGATACAAAACCCCCCCAAAATACCCCTTTCGATAGGCCAATCTGTCTGGTTTTCGAACTTTAAGTCATAAATGCTGCTTTACACGTTTGTAGCAAATTTTATCAAAATCGGACCATTTTTAAGAGAGTTATCGCACCCACGGAATATATATATATATATATATATATATATACAGTTTCGATCGAATGGTGTTTTTGGGGTCTGGGGACCTCAAAACGAAGTTATCATGGTCCCGGGCCTAGTTCTTACCATGCCGACTACGGTAATAGCTTCTTCCCAATAGGGGAAATTCGCTAAAACCTATTTTGTACATTTTAAAACTCCACAAACTTAATGTTGAAAGATCCAGTAGTAACTTATGAATCAAATGACATTGAAAAGAGGGATAGTGTAAATTTTCTGGGGTTAACAATAGATCAGTATCTAAATTGGGATGATCATAATACATAAACTTATATATAACTAAAATAAACTCTGGCGTTTATGCATTAGCGAGAACGAGTGACGTAAAAACACTGAAAAACATATATTTTGCCCATGTGCATTCTCACAATTCATTTTGTATTGCACTTTACGGATCAACAAAAAAATATGGAAAGTATTTAAAAACAACAAAAAAAGCTATTAGAATTATGCTAAAGCTAAAATTTGATGATTCGGCAAGGGATCACTTTAATACTTTGGAAATCTTTACTGTTTTCAGTCGGTATACATTTTAATCTGTTCTCGCAGCAAAGAATGAAAAACTAAACGTTAATATTAAATTACCAACTCATCCCTATAATACTAGAGGAAGGAACAAAATTAACCACCGGCTAACATTTTTTTGAAAAAAAAAACAACATATATGGGGAACGTATTTTTAAAATACATTCCAAAAAACAAAAGCTGATAAAGGCTTGAAATAAAAAAAAAATTGAAAATTGATCAATAAACAAAGCATTGTTTTCTATTAAAGAGCTTTCCACCCCTCTCTAAATCTAAATAAGGTTGATTAATATTTTTGTATGTTAATGACAAGATTATTTTGTTTATGTAAATGAACTGAAACACTATTTATTTTACTACATGTGCAAAAAATGAATAAATATTCATGACTATGTCTATGACATTCACCAACATACCTTCCAACAAAAGCGTGCATACTTGATTGTCATATTGTTAGCAATTATACGATTTTTTGCCTTATCAATGTAATGTTCATATAATTCTGCAGCTGCAGTTAACTCTCCACTTCTTCGAGCCAAGTTGATTCTTCTGTAAATTACTTGAATAAGGTTCGGAACAACCTTTTCCAAATTTTCGAGGATCTCTGCAGCTTTTTTGTGGTTACCTACAACAAAATGTTTCAAATAGTTTGCTTTTTACATTTTTCTCAGATAAAAATTGAAATGTCTATAAATAGTTTCAAAATTATTAAAAGAATATTTATTAACAAACTGTTTTTAATCGATTGAAGAATATTTAAAATGTTTATAAATTTGATTTATAATATTTAAAACTACCAAGTTAGAGTTTTTAAATGGTAATTAACTGTAGGAAAAATTGTATTATAATTAAATTTACCTTTACTTTTCATGTCATATTGTTAATTTGAATTATTATTTTGTATTTGTTTATATTAAGACCAAATTTATGTATTACCTACTTACCGTTCGTTACCTGTCATATAAATATGATGTTATGTAGCTGACTGAATAACAATAAACCATACAAAACTACGTATTAAATTTTAATTTTGAAATATGTACTAAAGGTGGACAATTAAAAAAAAACATTATGAGATATTTTAAAAATTAAGAATCTACACTATTTCAGATCTCAGGGAATTTACAATATTTCCAAGTACTTTACCACAAACTATTTCAATAGGGGTATTGATGGTGTGAGTTTTCAGTTAATTTAGTCGTATTCGAGCTTCAAGCTTTTTCGAGCCAAATATTACAGTATTCGGCTCGGCTCGAGATTTTCAAAAAAGCTCAAGGTTCAAGCCGAATATTTAAATCGCCAACTAGTGAAAAGAGTTGTTTACAAAAGTAAATTTAAGCAAAAACTTTCAATAATCAATGATAGAATTCTTGTAATTTGCATCGGTAGAGCTCCATAACAGATATAATCCAGCAATGCTGTGCTTTGGGTCCTTCGTTTGGAAAAAATAAAAAAATATAAAAGTACAAATGTTTTAAACTGTCGACCTGATCAACCTGATCAATCGACCTGATCAATGGATCTACTTTCTCTACGCTCAAAAATCATATTAAGTGGACATCTACACAATTCTGTTTGCAGTACAATGTTGCTGTTGCCCAGTTGAGTTGTGCAATATTTCACGGTTAATAATAATTAATACAACAACCCTACTGCTCCAGAAAAAGTGCCCCAGCAAAAAACTAAAATCCATGAAAACACATTTTCTAACTGTTGCAGCAGTACAGTCCTTGACTGCAACTTACAATTTCGTACATTACACAATAATAATTTCCTGGCATCTGAAATCACGTCTGGCAACACTGTAGATTGCAAAACTGTCTTAAGACGTTGAGGGAAGATGGTTATAATATAATAATGATTTAGCATGACTAATGATGAGGGACAAGGTTGTAGGTGATGAACGACAAATCATGAAGGCGTTTTGGTGTGCAGCTGAAATAATTCTCTCCAAAAATTGTATTGTTAAAAAATCTTCAATTGATGTAGAATCTTAATTTCTTAAGAAATAAAGCGAATAGAAATACAACTGTAATTATACTGTATTTATTAAAGTTAACAAATATTGTCGCATCGCTGTTAAAATACTTTACAAATCAAAATCACTTATTGCGAGATTCACAAGATCAAAGGATTTTATCAAAATTCTAAATGGTTACGTCACACACGTCATAATACCAGTGGTCATATTATTTACAAGGTTATACTTTATTATACTCTATGTTCGCCTAGCCAAGAGCAAGACACAATCAAATTGGCGCTGTGTTTTGTTTCGCTATCAGCTGTGCGATTAAAATCATATATTGTTAACCCCGCGGGATTATTTGAATCTGTGAATAAACGTCAGTTGAAATCATTTCATTTTTCAATTGTAGGCGATACAACGTAAGCCAGGCCTACGGTTATTGGATAATTTATTTCTGTGAGTACAATAAGATATGATTATATTTACAATATTGTTAGCTGCTGAGTGTCCTGATTTAACTAACTTATATTAAGGATAACCTTAAATTTACTATTTACCATCAGTTGAATAGATAGGCTTACTGTATTTTTGGTAATTCCCTAGAATAGGGCCTAAATGTTTGGTTACATGGAGGGTATGTATATCTTGACATATAGTCTGTTATTATGGCTGTTATAAAACGGTAATAACTACATTCGGGCTTATCGGTCTAGTTTAAAATTTGTAGTTCTCTTTCTTTATGTTTTTTTCCTATGTTTCTACTTTATATTGAAAGAAAACTGTTCATTACTAGCAACAATTGGTCTCAATAAATGTTTCTTTTCAGTACTTATTTTGTTATTTTTGCACTGTAGAACTTTATTTAGGCCTATTAAAAGGAGGGCTAGTGAATAATGAATATTTTATATAGAATATTGAATATAGAAGAAGTGAATGAAAGATGACCAATATTGAAAGTATATAAAATTATGCATAGCAAAATTCGGCTCGGGTCATAAAATCACTACCTGTATATTGCACAACCCTAGAGAAAATTGCCATAAAAAAAGCTCGAAGCTTGAGAACTTAGAAAAAAAGCTCGGCTCGGGTCTGAAATCACTATTCGCACACCCCTAGTCGTTTTCATCACTCTAATTGTTAATATATTCTTTCCCTAGGGTGTTTTTTGTTGGTTGGTTATAAATTAATGGGTGAATCTAACTTATATATTTGTCATCGTAGGTGGTGGAACTGTCTGGTGACAAATTTAACAAACTCAAAACAGGCTTTTCAATGTGCAAGGGGAATATAATTTAATTAGTAATAGGAATTAGAAAACTCAATTTTTTAATCAAACAATTCCTACTCACACACCCTTAATCCTATTGAAAGAAAGGTGGTGTCTGTCGACTTGTATGTTTCGTTATAACATAAAAAATAATGTAAAAACAATCGAGCTGAAAATTTGCATGTAGGTAGATAATTTATCTGGGCTACATATGTAGGCCTGTTCCCATCTAGGCAATCCCTTAGGGCTCCGCCCCAGTCGCCCTTAAAGTTACAATGTAATACTTATGGGCAATAGGTTTAATGGATCAGAAACATACGTAGTTGCAGCAGGAATTGTAATCAGCTGTTCTTTCCTGAATTCTTTGTGCAAAGGACGTGTTATCAGCTAGTAATAAAATTAACACATTGGGTGCGGAAAGACAAAAATTTTCGTCATCAGTTTCCTGCCACAGGGCCTGGTGCCGAAATATTTCGTCAACGTGCCGCGTTACTAACATTGAATTGCTCAGAGCCCGGCTCGTGGCAGAGTACGTTGTATATGTGTTCAGGCCGGCCGAATGATGTTGTAGGTTAGGTCCCTGACGTCGCCCACCGTTCGGCCATGTGTTTCAATTTTTATGAGTCATTACTTTATATAGTGTTTTTATAGTGTATTTTACATATTTCAATACTTTTATTTGTGTTAGTATCTGAGTTTTTTATGTAATATAAACCCAAACAACCGGGGGTTTTTTTTTACTATTTTGGATGCTACTGACAAGTGTACGTGATGAGTAGACCATGAAGGGACCTGAGGACGCATTTTTTCGTCATAGCAAAAACCATTAAAAACATTATTTTAGAATATTTTACCCTCATCAAAATTGTTGTTTTATGGTACAAGAACATATATTAGGTTTATTTTAGTACCGAAATGTTATTTATTATTACAACAAATAACCACTTGTACCAGCCTGATGACGAATTTTTTCGGCATACCAAATTACGTCATTCCTGACGTTACTTCAACATCCGGAGACCTTCTAAATGACGTTTCCTGAAGACTTACACGCAAAGGTAAGATTTTATAAATTTTGATATGTTAGACTCTCTTTATGGTCTTATGATTTTAGGTTCAGAACCGAATGTGTTAATAGAAACAAATAATTTTACATGGCACAAGAACAGTCTAGCCTCAATAATAAAACTATCTAATTACTTGCAAAATAATCTAAAAGTTAACAAAATCACTGAATCAATTAGTTTGCCAGATGTACTAAATAACTTTTCGCCTACTGACATTTAGATGAATGCATGGTGCAATCTATGGGCATTACAATCACTGAAAACTTATTTAACTGTAAAACTTTAAACAACCCAATAACTAACCTTGCATTTCCTCATGCACGGCCCAGTGAAGGTGAAGGTTGGGTTTTTTCTTGTGGTGTATTGTACACGCACGTTCAAAAACATCCCTTATCGTATCTTCGTTCTCATTTGCCTTGTCTTCCAAGTAACGGATATATCTGAGCCAGAACTCCTCGTACAAAGCACAGGCAATCAAACACCGCTCAAACAGCACCATGATTCTTTTTTTGTCCCCTCCAGTAATTTCAAACTCGAGGTAATCCTTCCAATTCTTCAGCTGGCATCTCTCCAAGGGTTTCACATGGAAATATGGCCTTTTTATCTAAAATGAAAATTAGGTCGCTGGAGTTAGTACACATTTTTAGTAACACATGCTTAAAGTTTAAAGTTATAATACTAACACGGACTTGCGAACACAAATAGACTGAAATCAAAATACAATTCGTTGACAACAACAGGTAGACGTCTGGAACAAATCAATGAACAAAATCAAAAGCTTTGGAATGATAATACTGCACTAATTACTCAGTTGTAATTAGGCTAGCTTATTTTCTGTTAGAAGTGAAGCAGAGTACACAACATTACGGGTTTAAGTAGGGTTTTCAATAACCACTCAACACAACTCTAAGTTTAAAAAAACACGTGTTAGAGGTCTAGAATTTCACATGTATTTCATGTAACATTATATGTGTTAAGTAGAATAAAATATAAACTACATCTCACAACTCTACGAAATATATTTATACTTATATTGTACTTTCACACAAGATGATAAAACATACATACAGGAACGTTTCACATACACATACATACAGGTGTTACCGGTTAAAATTGATTGCCTTGTACCTAGGGGTTTCAATCCTGTACTTCATTTACAATCCGAGATTTCTGGATTGCTTTAGGACAATCCCGGGTAGTGATGTAAAATACCTGGGTATTTAAAACCCAGGGTAATTACCCGGTAAATACCCAAAATTCACAAATACCCGGGTATTTTGGGTATTTATGATATTTTACATAAAACCAGCAATGTAATTTATATCTACCCTTACTACCCTTGTTATTATCAATGTATAACATTTGAGGATATTTTATTGATTGCATTTATTAATTACTAGCTGTTATCTGCGGTTTTGCTCCCAAAAAAACCTTAAAAATATTAACCTGACCAGCACTATCAAATCTTTGTTTAGTTTTACCATCTGACTTCCTTTGCCCTTACTGACAAACAACTACAGCTGTTAATTTTATAAAATATATCCTCCCACAAGATTTACATTGGAACTTGTAGGACCCGGGGGGGGCGGGTCCTAAGCTTGGACGTGGACATTATCAGGTCTATATGTTAATGTGATATGTAAGCTGTGTTCCTGCAAAATTTTAGCTTAATCAGTCCAGTAGTTTATGCATGATGGAACTCCAAATATTCATACATACATCCAAACTTTCACATTTATGATATTAGTAGGATTTTACCAATAAATAAATAATAACATGGGGATTTTGTAAAAAGACCTGTTAAGCTTACAAACCACACCATTGCCAAACTATGGAGGAACTGGTTAAATACAAGACATTCTATATGAATTTAAAAATATGCAATTTCGTAATTACAGATCAAAATCACAATGTAATTGAATTTCAATTCCTTTCTTCAAAACGTTTTAAATTTATTAAACACCCCAAAAGATCATCAAAGTAGTAAATACCCAGTCCTGGATATTATCTTGATCTTGTTCAGAAGTTAAATGTTTGTGGTAACCACTCATCAAAACAGTTTTTTTGATCATTTTATAATCTTTACAGCATGGGAATTTCAATGAACCTAGTAAAAATCCCCTATATGTTATACAAATCATAAATACCCATATTTTGGATATTTACCCGGGGCTTGGGGTAAGTACCCGGGTAAATACCCATTTTCTATTTATCTACCCACTGGGTATTTACCTGGCCCACACCACTAATCCCAGGATCACAGAAATTCAGTTTTACATGACTAAACAAAACTTGTATGATCACTCACAACATGTTTTTTTAAACACATTTTAAACACACTACATGTAGGCCTACTGTTTTACAACCTTTTGCACTAGAGTTGAGCCAAACTGATGTGCAAATCAGTCTTTTTCATTTACGACAAAAAAAGTTATTCATCCTTGCAAAACTATAAAACTAGTAGTAGTGTTGTTTTATGTTTTTTGTTGGTTTTTCACATAGTTTGGTTTCATTTTTTAAATTAACACTACTGAATCAAACTGCACTATTATTGACTCAATAAGCCCTGGAAAATAACTACTAATATACTCATGAGCAAAGCTCGGCCCCCAGGTTCTTAAGTATATTAACACGTTCAATGCTCACAAACATATCTAAACATGAAAATCACATAAGTTTCAATGTTAATTAGAATACGTAAATTAATGCACTCTGCACCAAATGTGTAAAAATAAAAACAAACTCACTCCTTCTTCAAAAGTCTGACGTGCTACCACAGCTTCCTTTGTAGTGTTATGAATCTTCTTGCGAATCGAAATAATTTTTTCTCTTAATTTTGCAGTTTCTTCGGGGCTTGCCTGAAAAAATTCAACGGACATTAGACCAGGAGTCATGTTGGTGAAAACGCCTGATTGAGAGGCCATTTATAAAACTACTTGAAATTTAAAAAAATTATGTTTCATCGGCAAAACACGATAACTTTATAAACCAAAAATAACAACCATAACGTGATTTATCTGCTGAAAATTACCGAACCACATATTAAATACTGAAATGGCAATTTAACCTCGTTTTACAGTGGAACCTCTATTAACCTAACACCGAAACCGGGATTGTGATGGATAACAAAATTAACGGATGGTAAAAATGTCATTATAATTATGTCACTTTTATAATTTATAATAGTACAAACACAAAATTATTATATTTATAATTATAAATAACTAGCTGGTCCGACTAGCTATCCTAATGTCATTGAATTTGTGTTATGTCAAATACTCATTCATTTTCAAGATGAGCTAGTTCGCTTCGCTCACTCGCCTATCGAAAAAAGAGTTTGAGTTGCCATTCAAGTATTTTTTTTTTATTTCCATAATGAGAGTTGCCATTCAAGTAGTTTTTTTATTTCCATAATGAATATATGTTTATGCCTTTTAAGTATGTTTAGAAATAAACCTTTTGCTAACAGATGTTTGGTGTAACTAACTGAACTTTGATCAAATCAGTGGGAAATTTGAAGGCCAGTGGGACAGAGCCCTTAGGTCGGATTAAAAATTTTCTTTTATAAGAACCTTGTCCTGTCATTAACGATGACAAAAAAAAAAGAATTAATCAATTTGGTGCACTCACTCTCAAGTGATGGCGTGACCACGGATTAGGCATTTATTTTTATATATTAAGATTTATGATTATGTCACAATTAAGTCACTGCCCAACATGATCCAAACGACAACCAAGCCACATATTGTATGCAGTATACGGCGAATTAACAATGTCTAATCATACCACGACATGACAATTGGACTGCATTTTATTTGGGCAACTGATTCATCCACAAATGAAAAGTTGGAACGGATGGTTTTACAAGTAGGTAGATGGATAAATAGATATGACCTAATGGTTCACCTGCAGGTTAACGGACGATTCATGCAAATGAAAACCAGTGAAAAATCCCATCAGAGACAGTTCACACACACAAAAAAAAGGTATCTTTAGGGCACATTTTTTACACTTGTGTGCACTGAGAACTGTCTCCTATGTTTTGTTTTAACTGATGACAAATCCCAAATTATAGGGCTACCTTATTTATGGTGAGTATTTCCCAGTAAGGAAAGGTTATTATATCAATTCATCTCATCTAAAAGACATGTCGTTCAAGAATAGAATAGATTCTGACACACATCATACTCACAAAGGGCTGGCCTGCACTTAAAGTGCTACCATCTAGCGAATAAAACTGAAAACAATAGTGAAGGATACTTATTAAAATAGCCTATACAATACTTATTAAACCGTATCAGGAAACTGAGACATACTTTCTCCCTTTTAGGCCATTTTAATTAATAAATTATTATTTATTACTATTTATAGAATATAAAGTACGGTATAATGTAAAGAAAATCTTCTAAAAAAATTGTTTTCCGAAACGTCATTTCGGAATGAGCCCAAATCCCATTTTTGGGGGCACTACAGAATCCTCTACTACATACAGTACTTTTAAGAGGGGAAATGCCCCCTCCTCCCCCCCCCCAGAGTTAAGGGGCAACATATTTCAAACATCCTCTGTTGCCCAATGCCAACTTGACCTGGATATCAGTTTTTAACTAAATTGATCAGAAAATAGGAGAGAAATGGTAATTTTTGTATTCCCCATAAAAATAACATTGGACAACGTACTGAATTTACCGCTAAATGAAAGTTTAAATTTTTCCGCAACCAGTAATCGTAGAGTAATAATTCAAAGTACTGAATCATTCCGTTTTTAAGCTCTTTTTAATGATGATAAGTAATCTTTTTTAACATTTATGGTTTGTTATGAAAAATAAAAAACTGAATTTTGGCGTCTTAGTCCTGTAAATTCTGAACCAAAATTTTTTCAGAAATGCGGGTGGCGAAGAGATGCGGGCTTAGAAACGTAAAGCTCCACAAACTACTCAAGTTTAATTAAAATCGTTAGAGCCGTTTTTGAGAAATTTGGATTTTTTATATCTTTTAACATTTTTGGGAGGACAATTACCCAAGGGCAGTCTGACATGAAAAAACATTATTTTTGTTCTTTTTTTGTTTTTTATTGAATATAATTCTTTATAATTTTCTCTTTAAAATGATATATAACATGTATTACTAATACATTTATAATAACACAGGAAAAAATCATAAAAAACCCATTGCAACCTCTCTTTAGCACTTGGGGTGGCACTGAGTGGGCACTTCACATAGTAACGGCTTATAAAACTAATAACATTTTGTTTTTAGCTGTTGGTACTGTGTTTGCTTGCAGTCTGTATCTGAAGTTAGCAATATTGTGACTGTCGGCTGTCATATGTTGTTGTTTGTGTTAGAGTGGAGGTAAAATAAAGTTATGAGATAGTGTTTTCACTGTGCTTTTTGTGGTGTAAAGTATTTTATTTTAGTGTAAATATTGTTAAAATGGGTAATAAGAAGAGAGTAGGGACAAGAAAACTATGTTATAAGAGGACAGTTGTTCGTAACAAGAACCCAGAAGTTGTGACTCCAGGTAGTGAAGAGACTAGGCCTAGAGCTATGCCTATGCATACCCCCAAAGCTGTTTCTACCTCGAATGTAAAATTGAGCCCTAATCTAGCATACTATGATGAACCAAGTGATAATTTACAGTATGATATAGTGAACATTGCTCAGTTAGAATCAGTTTTGTCAGATGTTGCAGTTTGTAGGGTTTGTCGTGGTAGCCTATCATTCCGCAGAAAACCATTGGCCGGGCTAGCAGTCGAATTTTCGGTTTCGTGTAGCTGTGGCACTAAAACAACCTTTGAAAACTGTTCCAAAGTTACAGAAGATCAAATTAGGCCTAGTCAAGAACCATGTAAAAATATTTATTATGATTTGAACCTTAGATTAGTATATGGCTTGCGTGTCATAGGCAAGAGCTACACGGCTGCCCAAACTCTTTGCGGTATGATGAACTTACCTGCGCCGCCCTCTAAGTTCAATCAGCATGAGCAGTTTTTATGTAAACATGTAGAAAGTGTGTGTGAAAGTTCAATGTCTAGAGCAGTAGCAGAAGCTGTTGTGGAAAATGGAAACTCCAAGGACTTGTGCGTGGCAGTCGACGGGAGCTGGCAGAAGCGAGAACACACCTCGCTAAACGGTGTCGTAACCATTACGTCGGCAGATACGGGTAAAGTATTAGATATTTACTCAATGTCTAAATACTGTGACTACCCCAATAGAACCAATAATGAACATTTGGAACTGTGCAAGGCCAATTACATAGGTAGCAGTGGTGGAATGGAGGCGGAAGGTGCAACCGTGATGTTTCAACGGTCCGAGGCAAAATATGGCGTTCGCTACGTGGAGTATCTTGGGGACGGCGACTCCAATGGCTATGCAGCAGTTGTGGCTCAAGCACCGTATGGTCCAGACGTGTCTATACAGAAGCTGGAGTGTGTGGGACACGTCCAGAAGAGGATGGGGACAAGAATAAGGAACTTCATCTTAGCAAGCAAAGGTACGAAGCTTTCCGATGGCAAATCTCTCTCCGGCAAAGGTAGGCTAACAGGAAAGGCTATACAAAAAATTCAAATATACTATGGTCTAGCAATCCGTCGAAATACACACAGTGTAGAAGCCATGAGGCAAGCAGTTTGGGCTTTGTATTGCCATCTTCAGTCTACTAACAAAAATCCTGTACACATTTTATGCCCAGAGACTGACGACACCTGGTGTAAATATAACAAAGCCCTCAAAGAAACGACCACATATGACCACAAAAAGCATTTCCACCTCTCACCTGTTCTTATGAGAGAAATTAAGCCTATTTTCAAAGCATTATCTAACCAAGAACTTCTAAACAAATGTCTCAAAGGAAAATCCCAAAATCCTAATGAGTCGATGAACAACGTCATTTGGGCTCGGCTCCCCAAACGCACATTTGTGACACTAGGTGCTCTTAGGCTAGGTGTTGATGAGTCAGTGCTGTCATTCAATGATGGATACAGTTCCAAAGATAAAGTTTTGGAGAACATTGGTCTAGAACCAGGACTGAATATGCAGTTAGCTTTAAAACGCCTTGACACCCAGCGGATTCGCAAAGCGGATAAAGCGGCTTCAGACTTGGACAAGAAAATCAGGCAGTCAAGGACTTTGGCCAAAAGGAAGCTGGAGGATCTGTATCAAGAAGCAGAAGACCCAGACAACCCTTCCTACAGCGCAGGCCATCATTAAAACAAAGTAAGTGTCCAAAATATGCTACTTTGCCGGTTTTTTTTAATTTTCCGAAACTTGCGTGTTTTTAACTTTGAGTACCCATAACTCAAAAACTATTAGGCCTATCTCAACCAAATTTTTACACAATATTTTATATACTATTATCTAGTTCCTGTCATAGGTGTTTTTAAATATCTCTTAATTTAAATGAAATAAAAAAATATATAACTTAAAAAATAAAAAGTTTTAATCAAAAGTTTTAAAAAAATTGTAATTTATTTATTTATTTGTAAAATTTAAAAAGCTTATGTAGGGAACTAGTTTTTAGGCTACTTTAAAAGACAAAAAAAAAATTAGTCCTTTATCTGTTACCAATCCTGAGATATGGGTACTTAAGCTAACATTATGCTCTTATGGGGGGTCGGACTGCCTTAAAAATAAAAAATGAAAAAACACAAAATTGCAAACCAAATTTCATCAAAATCAGTCCACTGGTGACGTCTCTAGCTCTGTACTCATCCATACAGACACACAGACAGAGAGACATCACGTAAAAATCAGTTTTTTGGATTCAGGGAGCACCAAAAAGAATATTTCCACTAACAACTCAAATTTGAAAATTTTGACGAAAACAATACTTTCTCCAAATACTATGTATAGGGGGGGGAGAGTAAAAATTATTGAACTCACGATAGCAGCAACAACATCCCCAACAGGCTCTTCGCCAGGGGGTGCTTCCGTGTCATCTCCGGGCGCAGTGAGGGTCTCAGTGAGGGGTGTGTCACTTTGCTTGAGCACTTGCAATACCTCCTGTCTCAGCTCCAGGAACTCATCCACCGACAGCACTTTGCTGGGAGCGTTGTTGTTGACGTGCTCACAAAACCTGCAACATGCAATACAGTGTGAGGGTAGTGAGGTGAGGTGGGGTTGCTTCATCATCTGATCTTTGACTGCAATGAACTAGCTGAGGTAATTAATATCTGTCACTCTTGGCACCATGGTGAGGGGCAGACATCCGACTCAGCTGGACCCCATTGGCAGGCTGTAGCAGTTCATCACCTTCCTGACCCTTGATGGAGTCTGAACTGGATTCAATGGTGTGTGCAAACAACCCAAGCAGCTGATGAGCTAAGGGACAAGGTCCACCCACAATAAAATAAAATAAAATTAAAAGCAGTAGGTGACCCGTTCTCTGCACATGAATCGGCCAAGACAGTCCTCCATTACCAGCAATATATTTAGGATGTATTTAGGTGTTTAGGATGTGAGGTTACGTCAAAGATTGTGTTGAGTCTAATGCACCTATATATGTTACAACTATCTCCATACATTGATGATCAGATTTTAAATGACTTAGTCCCTTTAAGACTTATGATGAAATTCCTTCATTACTGGAAGGAAGCCATAAGAGCTATGTTAGTTAACTATAAGTATACGTTACTCCTCATCCAATCTTTCAAAAAATGTGGTCTTAGGGTCAAATGTACGACATAGTTCTCTAGTGAGTTACATTTTTTATTTTCAAAAATAGGAGGCTCTGATTTTTATTCAGTTTTAATTATTGTCTGTATGATTAGACTAACAAATATTACAATCCTATTAATTTGTTGATAAACACAAAATTATAGCATGCAACTCACTAGAGGTCTACTAAACCTTCGATTTGACAAAAACAAAATTTGTTGGTCTATCAAGGACTAACGTGTGCCAAATACGTGTGCTTTATTACTCTCATTATAGGATGAAAATCAAAAATGGCCTCTGGCAACTTCTAATAATAAGCCTTCTTAATTGTTTTTTAACAAGCCGCTGAGTACCACTAAGTGTAACAAATGATATATCGTTGGTTTAACTACAAGAACTTATATCTCATTTTGTTTTTAAATTTAGGATTTATTTACCAACTTGTAGGATAAAAATCCCTGCACCTTACAGTGATGTCTTGTAAAATGAGAAAAATCTACTTAAAGGGAAATTTTTCTTTTTAAAATTACCTTGTACGTCACACAATTCGGCAGGCCTGTCTTTTGATCGTGATAGTGAAAAGCTGGTATTTTTGTGATACAAGGACTCACAGTTAAACCTACGATATGTGTTTGACCTTTAAACACATGGTATTAGAAATAACAAATTAAATATTAACACTTACGCATCAAAGTGGTTCTGGTAACCTTGTGTCGGTGTTGCCAGAAGCCTATCGTAAATATTTGTGATGTTTTGAAGATTTTTGTTTTCAGTTTCCCATTTGATGTATGCCTCCCACAGACGATCAGACCTAAGTGAGACAAAGCAAATATTTACATAATTACTATCAAAGCTCACCCAAAACAATCAAACTGCTTCCATTACTCCAATGAAGAATTTCATACATGATTTAATCAATTTTCATAGTTAAAACTTTAAAGCTTTTATCGGTAAAAAAGCTTAAGCATTTTAATTCACCTTTAACCCGAGTAACATTAAAATTAACAATTAACTGATACCACGACAATATCACATTTACATTACCTTTCACGTTACCTGAAATGCTGAGTTCAGGAATCACCGTTATACAGACTGAAATTAAATTGATAGAAACACACTTAAATAATTGTATTTTTATGTTTTAGAGATAGCAAAGATATATTCACAAATGTTTTTAAAAAATAGTAAAAGACGCTATAGCTACTTTTTTTTAACTATACTGGCTAATCGTTATCTAAATATAGTTTTATTTTAGTAACTCACATTTAGAAAAAAAAAAAGATATGAATATGCATCCCCTTCATATTAAATGTTAACCGCACATCGATGTATACAAACTTCTTAGGTGGAAAATTTCTGTGAAGGCAGATAAGACTTCCAACACAAGAAATTGCTAATCCCGAGAACCAGTCTGAAGCAGATATCTATAATTTTTAAAAGAGTAGACAGCTCAATCAAAATTTACATTTCTTTAAAATATTAAATAACAGGAGAAAAAACCATATAAATTAAGACTGTATGATACTCCCATCGAGGTAAAACTACTGGAGAGATCGCTAAGTGAGCTAAAAACGGTCCGCGTAGTCTGTGCGGAACAGAAATGGTGGGCCACTGTGTGCTCAGAGCTGTTTCTGGCGTTGAACGCGCTGTCGTTTACACGCTCCTGGACTTCACTGCCATGTTTGAATTGTAATGAAATTTATATATCCTTTGTGTACGTGAACTACGGAATCCGAAAGTATAATTATTGTTTTATTTTACCGTTTTTTAATATTTTTAATAATTAAAAACTCTTACGTGTTATTAAAGAGGGACATGAAAAAGTTACTCAGCGAGGAAGTTTTTTATTTTTAGGTTAGAAACAAACTTCTAGCGGGAAAGTTGTAGATAATTAGTTTCTCTAGAACTTTTATTTCAAACATTTTTCGGTAAAGTTGTTGGTTTGCCTACAATTCGTTTGGAAAGATGCTGAAACTTTTCGCCGCGCTCTATCCAAGACGTGCCACGCACCGCGCTGTTAAATTCAACTCAGTGATGCTGTGTTTACAACATGGTCTAGTTTTTTGATAAAATACATAGTTATACGACTTTTGTTTAAGTCGTATTTTGCTAAGTAATCTTACAACATTCTACAATTCAACTGTAATGTGTAATGTAACAGTTAATCAGTAAATAAAAATTAATTTTGAGATAATTCATTTAATTTAATCCTATGCCTTCCAAAATACTCTTAAAACTGACTAATGCTACGGATACATTTATACTATACCCCATTATTATTATACTGTACTTGTATCGTCTCTTAAATAAATCATAATCAATTGTTATCATACACTGAAGATAATTTTTTGTTATTCAATAGCGAAATGTTGTATTAATGCAACATTATGTAATCGTTCTTAATACTATACGTGGACGGGTGAACGAACCATGTTGGTAATTAATGTTTATTAAGAATACATTTGCTATTAAAAAGTATTTGTCTTGGTATTCATTCATCAACAAAATTTTATGATATAGGCCAATTAACTTCCATACAATCTACAACTTTTGGCGAACGTCGAAGTTTATATGCTAAAATTCAAAGTTTCACTAGTCCAAAGAACGATATTACTGCTCATAAAAAATTCATTCCAGTACCAAAAACTTCAAAAAATCATTATTGAACAACACCTAAAGCCTAGTGGATCGTACATAAATTTATATGACTGGAAATATGAAAGAATCAGCCATCAAGGAGATTATTTTACAAAACTCCCAACTTTCTGTTATTTTTACGCAACTAACCCTGGTCGAATATATTTACTTTCGGTATTAAAAATTCGAGAAACTATTCAGGAATACGGATCAGAAGGCCATTCAACCATAAAAAATGTTCGCTGGCTGCAAATTCAATTCAAGTGAGCGCGCGTCGTGTTTTTCCCTATATCCCCCACGCTAAGCGCTGCCGCGGTAGCCCACCATTTGCGGCGCGACCTCGAACGCGGCCGGACCGAAATTTGGTTCGCTTCACCACGGGCGCGAGCGGTCCAGTAGTTTTAAGTCTTTGGATACTCCTATCTAAAATCATGGCCTCAAAACTATTGTTAAAAACATACTGACTTGATGACATGAATCATTTGATGAGTAAAATACATTTTTTAATGATTCATTATCCTTGAGTGATGAAAATAATTATCACAAGTCTTTTTACAGTATTTGATTTCCTTGATTTTTTCAGTAGCATAGGGCAAAATTAGTATAACCCTCTCAATGAGCCATATCACAATGTTTAATTAATTTAAAAAATTATTTTATTTCATGAAAAGTTGTCTACTTTGCATCACATAAATTATATTTGTTGTGTATTATTTTGGATCAGGAGGATTGAAAATAATTATTATTCAGGGTATATTTTTCATATAGTCAAAACCCAATGGACATTACAATGTTTCATAGGGATATTTAAATTGACGATGTGATTCACGTTCTTTTAAAAATATAGTACCGGTATCGTGGACTGCTGTATCGCATAACTCAACATAATAAGAATTGCTCATCACTCTGGCGAATGTTCTAAATAACTAGTTTTCCAATCTTCCCATGTTGTCAGCAGAGCGCAGTACACAAAACACACAAACCACAAATGTTTGTTCGTCACAACAGTGAGATTGATCTTTGTCGCTCAAGTTTTTTTGGACGTATTTATTAATACATAACACCGCAATTTGTTTAACTGAATAGATAAAAATTCTCTGATTCCACGAGAAAATTCCCAGCTCATTCACTGTTTAACCACGGGTTTCCTAATTAACAGCTGAGTGGCCACCCTGATTATTCTACAAAAACATTTCAAATCTCTAAAAATAAATTGAGTCTTTATGGTATGTTTCAAAGTTGTAGCTATCTTTTATGCACAAAGGCAAAAACCTAAGTCATATCATTTCCCTGAACTACCAGACTTTTACGTAACACTTATCTGCTTCCTTGTTTATATCTCATTAGAATATTTTACCACAAAGCACATATATTTTAAACAATATCACTATCCCCAGTTCCTTTATAAATTATTGTCGAATAAGCATCTAAAAAATATCAGGGTTTATATTGTGTTATTCAACATAGTTTTTAGGTTTGTGCGCTTCAAATCTTTTTATAACTTGGATCACTCTCTTAATTATCAAGATATTTTTATTATTACAAATTTAATTTTATTCATATATATATATATATATATATATATATATATATATATATATATATATATATATAATGTGATGTTATAGGATGATTGAAAATAAATATAAAAAATGCAGTTATTCCAATGGTTAGAACACGATCGTGTTATTCTGATAGTAATTGAATCTCATAATTTCTGTCTTGAATGACGAGGATTTTTATGGGCTTATAAAATTTCATAATGTGTACTTCCTAAATTAAGGCAGACAAACATAATTTTCAAAACACGCTTGTCTAGTTGACAGTAATGTAAGATTAATTAACAACTAAAGTGTCAAATACCTTGCAAACCCTCAGTTTATAACATATTATGTAACATTATGTTTGACGGCCTTATTGTTCTCTGTAAACAATTAATATTTGAATAATTACCAGTTTATGTAACAATAATTTACTCATTTTATCTATTTTATAGATAAACTATATACTTATTAAAATATAGCAAATATAACTTTTGGTTCGATACAAAATAGAAAAAGCAAAACGGATAGTAAATTTATGAAAAGGAATAAATGTTTTACAGGTAACAATATAAAGGAATTTCAGGAGGGATCTGGTGTTTCATGTCCATAAATATTTTTGTAAAATGAAGGAGAAAAGTTATATAAACAAATTTATTGCATAGTTAAACTGACATCCAGAACATTTCTAGAATAATTATTACAATAAATTTTATTGTTAAACAACACAATAACAAATCTTAAATAGTTTACAAGATTAAAACTGTCACCCCATTTTCTGGTAAAAGTGACAGATATAACAATGTTGTCTTAAGTTAAATACTAAACAAACACTTACAAGATGTATGTAACTTAAATTTGTATAACTTTAAATAAAATACACTTACACAAGTTTTTTAATCAAACTTTTAAAAAGGTGTAAACAGCATATATTTATCACTTTAAACTTCACAAAAATCCTATAACAGTAAATTTATAAATACTCCACCTGAATTCAAGGCCACAAGTTTCTAAAGCTTTCTCGTAGGTACTGCGCAACAATTCTTCATTATTCGTGAATGCAGATTTACAGTAGTTAAGGTAGTGAATCCATAAATCCACACTGAACGGAATAGCCTTCAAACCTCGTTCAAATACCTGCCGACATTCTTCAAGGTTATAACAAGAAACTAAGAAGTTGAATGTAAATAACAAAATAAGGTATGGCTTAGCTACAACTTATTCTTAAGTAAACACATTCAACTCATTTTACCTAACAATTAACCATAAGCAACATCACCTTACGTCGTTGAGCGAAGGTTCCGTCTCAGGCGTGCTTCGATGTTGATTCTTGCTCGTTGTTTGTCTAGTCTTCACCAGTTGGCAGATCTCGTTACTGGAGGGATAATTTACCCTCTTTTGTTGCAAAACGAAGATACAGACACTACATACAATCACTGATTGTACAACTTTCACATCATACGCATGATAAATCTACATACAATTTGTATGTAAAAAACATTTTAAGGCTAACATCACAATGCAATAGCTATTACACAAATAGCTAATTGTTTTATAAAATGCCTTTTCTTCCTTGATAATATCTAAGGTACAAGCTTCCAAAGCACTTAACCAGATTCTATCTAGAACTTAAAAACACTAAATAACTTTCTCATAAATATTGTACTCTATTAGCATAGTACATTACGTAAAACACTTACAAAATAATGCTTAGATTAACTTTTTAACCTAAATTATATATAAAAATATAAACAATCAAACTATATAAAACAAATGTATTTAAATGAATAAAATGAATAACAGTTACAGAAGATAGGATATAGATTGTACAAGTAGAATCTAACAATTTGTCAGCTCTAACAACATATCACTTTGATTTATCTAGGACTATAGATGTGCAGCTTTCAAATTTTTGTGACGATGGTTCAGGTGCCAATCGTTCGAGTCAGCTGTCAAAGAGGAAAAACAGTTTATTAAAAATGAAGAGATACACACAGCATAAACTGAATACTTGGCAACCACTTGTTTCCCCATCTTGTTAATAATTACCTCCTCACACTTAGCTTTGTTTCCTTTCCTTTTTTCATAATCCGCATATTTCCTCCAATATCCATAGCAATACGGATAGTGTGACAGAAACGCATCATAAGCATCACGAGCTGCCTCTACATCATTCTGGAAACAAAGATATTGTAAGCCAAAATGTGGTATTTCTGTATCTTAACTAAATACAACCAACAGGCTTATTTAGGAATTTTTGTAACTGCCCATTTGACTGACTTTGCTTAGTTATATTTTATTTTAGGTAAAAAATTAAATAGAAAAACATGTTGGAATGCAGTAAAATAGGTGATCAAAATAACCCTGACGATAATCCTGCCAAATGGTAATATTTCTTGCCATTACTTACATGTGTGCCAATTAGGGGTGTGCGATGCAGCGATTTTATGTCGATTCGATGCAACGATGCGATTCAAAGAATTTCGATTCGAATCGATGCAATTCGATTCGATTCAATGCGACATGTGCGTAATAAAGACTTCTAAATCAAAAATATTCCTCCGTGGTCCGCCATTGTTTAACGCGTAGGAATATCAAACTTAATATTAACTTCAATTATATCGAAAGTGTTACAACCGGTTATCAATCTTAGTTTCTGAAAAAATAACTCTCCTTCAATTATAAAATCCCCAACAAATTAATGTTTTAACAACGTAATTGTGGAATTACTTTTCCGAAGAGATGTGATTACCGTTACTGCTTTGCAGTAGTGATGGGAGAATCAAATACTTTAAAGAATCGAATACTGCCGAATCGAATACACCCCTGTATTCGAATACGTATTCGGATACTTGAACTCGAATACTTCCAGTACTGAACGCTGCGCCGGCCGGCTGGATAACTGGCGGTGGCGGAACGGCGCAGCGGATTCTTGGAATTCATATCTAGACTTGTCTTCCCCACCCTTCCCCGCACCCTGTTGTTTGTTTTCAAATGTCAAAATAGTCTGCGGACGGCTGCGGTGATCGCGGTATTGCATCATAGTTTTTTGTGCAAAACAGTTTAGTTTTTTGTGTAGGCCTACTCATTAGTGAAAGTTTATGTGATATAGTTATTGTATTTCAATTTTATTATTTTAATTAACTATTGGTAGCCGTTTGTGATTAACTGTGCAATATGCCTCCCAAAAGGTCTCCTGTGTCGGAACATTTTAATCAAGTTGATAGAGTTTGTGATGTGTAAAAGTTGCAAGAAAAAATTTAAATACCATAGCAACACGAGCAACATGACGATGCACTTGAAACGAAACCACCCTCATTTGCTGGCAACAGAAACTGTTCTTATAATTAGAGTTTAGTAGTTATTTATCCAGATTTAATGAACTAAATTAAATTAAATGCAATTTACAGCAATTTTAACATAAATGAGTCCTAATGATTTTTTTCGTAAAGTGTATACTTTCAAGTGAATTCGAATTCGAATACAATATTGAAGTATTCAAATACTGTACATGAATACTTGGGCTGTATTCGAATACTATTCGATTCTGCATTCGATTCTCCCATCACTACTTTGCAGCTGTCGTTGCGTCATCGTCGTCATTTAATCGTCTGCTGCCGATTTGTTTTAAATCAAACCACGTTATAAGCTGTGTTATGTGCTAGCTGCAATCTAAAACATATTTTAAAGGATACATCTGGAAAATAGGGATTAAATTAAAACGCAAATATTAGAATATACTTTATTTATTTATTTCTACGACTGTGAGACAGCCGGTACGAACTTTGCCGATTAGGATAGCATCGAACACTTTCGATGCATCGCTCTTTCGATTACTTCCGCATCGAATCGAATCGAATCAAAATTTCAATGCTTTTCGATGCATCGTACACCCCTAGTGCCAATCTTACTCTATTCCATTTTTATTACACCCTAGGGCCAGGACTTTTTATTTGAGCCCCTCCCATCATCCTGAGATGTGCTTAATGTCCAGAGTATTACTTAAAAAATTAACTTGATAGAATAAAATTCACTAAGCAGTAGGGGCGTCCCGAGTAGTGATTTTTTTAATCGAGTCGAGTAGTGCCAATTATTTTCGAGTTTCAAATATTTTCGAGCGAGTATTTGCCGTCAGTTGGTAGTTTTGAAATAGTGTAATAGTGTAATGGGATTTGGATACCACTCCAGATTTGATAATCTAAACATAGTTTCTAACTAATACATGAGTAGCAATACAGTAGGACCTCGCTTAACCGAGTTGATTGGGACCGAGGCCACCTCGGATACGTCAAATCTCGGATAACACGGAATGTAACCTAAAAATCGTAATTGGGGTTATAAATAGCTCAAGATATGTTTAAACCATGAAATAAAACAATGATTTGAGTTTTGTTCAGTTTATTAGTATAAGAAATATCGTAACATTGCCATTATAATCCTTAAAACATTATTTCTACCAAAAACGTAAAGATATATAGCACTCATCTTTCTAATTAACACGCACACGCTAAGTTAACAGCGATAAACAGAACTGAGTAAACAAATCTCTGTCAACACGAAATGGCGGCTTCGGCAGACTAACGACGACGGTCCCGAATTGCACTGTCTACTATGCACAAACTTTGTCGAACAACCCCGACAACTGCCGACGTTTACTGTAGTTGAATGCAAACACAAAACAGTTCAGCGCGCGTATTGTGGTTGCGGTAAGTGAAGGCGCGCGCTGTCAATTGCTCGTTTATTTGAGCGTGTTACTTTCTCTTTGAAATTTATAATACTGTACACATATTAGGACCGCCTCGGTTAACCCGGAATCTCGGATAAGCGAGGCTCGGTTAACCGAGGTTCTACTGTATAAAGTTTTGGCCAGTACAATCAAACTGGATTACGTATTAACAAACAAAACATGGTTTGTCATACGTTTCCAGCCGATACAACACGGTCTGGTTGTCATTTGGCCAATATTACCTGGTCCAGACATCGCTTATAATCAATATTAGATGACAAAATCATTAGTTACGCCCGAAATTACGCGGTCCGATCGTCCTTTGCGGCCGATTTTACGTGATGCGATCGCCTTTTGCTGCCGTTACAACGCGTTTTCGCCGGTCGTAATCGTTAGTGATCGTCATTTTCGGCCAATTTTATGCGATGCGATCGCTTTTTGCGGCCGTTACTACGCGTTTTGGACGGTCGCAATCGTTAGCGATCGTCCGGAAATCGGCGGGAAATGCTCGCTCGAACTTTCAAGTATTTTTCAAAACTTCTGAGTCGAGTTTGAGTATTAAAATACTCAGCCGAAAACTTGAAGTTTCGAGTACTCGCACACCCCTACTAAGCAGTATTGGTCTTAAATGATATTTTTTAATTTTACAAAACTAAGTACTTCAAAATTATAAAATTTCCAACATTTACAAATCACTGACAACCTACCTCCTGATCAACATACTGAAGTAAGTAAGTCCATCCAGTAAAATCGGTTGAATCTTCACGAACTGCTTTCCAGTATTTCTCAAGCTCAGGTAGAACTTTAGGTTTAGCCTGTAAGAACAAAAATAAATGTTAGCCACAAAAACCACATGTGTAATGTAACTTTTAAATGGTACAATTTGTGTTAAAGGGAATTAATTAAACAGCATTTACTGGTACTATAGCAGAACAAGGGCTACATTCAAATGTGAAATTGTCACAGGCCATAAAAACATCCCTGCAGAAATATTTATATGAAAAACTGAAAAACCACATATTCAAAAATACCAGAGCTAACTTCCAGGTCACTGTTTTTTTTTTGTATGAAAAACCTTAGTGATAACCTTGGTACTGTCTTGATCTTGTATAGTATATTCAATGGGAGTTTGTCTTTTTTACAACATCCATGCGCATCAAATCCCAGCCACATTAAATTATGCTGTATTCCTTTTCAAATGTACACATGTTGGTACTGTCCTTATTTATTTTAGATGGTACTAGTCCTAAGTAATGCCTGCGAAAATTGTACGTCCACCCAGTTTTACACTTCTGTTGAGCATATTTATGTTTTGCTCAAGTCTAGTCACTTATAACTTGATCTTTACTTGTGAGATACCATATTGTTCTTATTATTGGGCCGGTTTATCCAAATTTTTAGCTCTCCGGATCAGGACACCGCCACATTAGTCCAGATAAACAGAACTTTTCTGTATTAATATATGTTGTGTGCTTAAGATTAATAATTAGTTTTGTAATGAGGTAATGAGGGCACACTGCTTAAAAATTGTTAACATTAATCAAGCAAGAATAGGTACTGTACAGCCCAGTCAAAAACATTGAAAAGAAATGCTAAGGGAGTTGGAATTTCCGACACAGTGTAAGCTACTTTACAAGGGCAGAGTAGTAGTTTCGAGTATTTTCCAGCGAGTATTTGCCATCAGTTGGTAGTTTAAAATAGTGTAATGGGATTTGGATACCACCCTAAATTTAATGGTTTCTAACTAATACATGAGTAGCAATAAAAATTGTTGGCCAGTGCAATCAAACTGGATTACGTACTGACAAACAAAACACAGATCGACATTCGTTTTCGGCTGATAAAACACGGTCCGGTTGTCATTTGGCCAATATCACCTGATCCAGACTTCGCTTATAATCAATATTAGATGACGAAGAAATCGTTAGTTACGGCCGATATTAAGTGGCTCGGTTGCCACTTTTGCCGATATTATGTATACCGTCATCATTTTCGTCATTTATTACGTGATCCAGTCGTAATTGTTGGCCGATATTTGTGTTTTCCGTCGTCATTTACGCCGCAACGCTTCGGCTGATTCTACATGATGTGATCGTCTTTTGCGGCTGCTACTACACATTTTGGCCGGTCGCAATCGTTAGCGATTGTCCGGAAATCTGCGAGAAATACTCACTCAAACTTTCAAGTATTCGAGTATTTTTCAAAATTTTGAGTCAAGTTCGAGTATTAAAATACTCGGCCGAAAGATTTGAGCACTCGCACACCACTAGAAATTAACATTAAATTATGTATAAAATTTTATAAAAAATTGGTTTGATAATTAACTACAAAAAGCTACTAAATAATTGTTAAATGATAACATAAATTTTTAACTGTTTTAATGCAGTAACTGTTATATACCGGTATGGTATATTTTATCTTATGTGGTTTTGCAAAACTCATATAAAAACAATTCACTATAAACTAATTTTAAATTTGTATGAGGTTTCTTAGCTCAATTATTTTAAATTTGAGTTAGCCAAACCAACAAGCTATATCTGTACTTTAATTACTTTCTTATTTTACTTTTTTATTTTTATATGGAATACTTCAAAAATGTACTGTAATATTTTGGATGGAGTAACATTTTTATTTAATATTTTTATTTGTATTTCATCAACAGAATATATTTATAATCTATAGTAGGGGCCTACTTAAAGGTTGCATTTTTAATTTCCTTCATCTTCATATCCCACAGATCTTGAATTTATCTTGTTAGTGAATTTCCTATGGAAAGTGAACTATTAGTATGACCCGCACGGTGAAACTTAAGCCCGGGACCACTATAGTTCCTAACGTAACCCCGTTCAAAATAATATATAGATATGTATATATAATATATATATGTATGTGTATGCACTCTAGCGGTCACATTTTTTATCCAACTTACTTCAAATTTGGTAGGGACGTTCCTTTCTATAATCAGTTGGACAAGGTCGTTGGGCAAAACAATCGGAAAACTCTAAACCCCTTTATAGGGGATTCATCTTTCAAATTTCAAAAAAATTTGAAACAAATTTTTCTGACCCAAAAAGGGTCAGAAAAGCCCCGGATGTAACAATAATGCATGTAAAAAGATGGGAATTAGTAGTAAGGCGAAACTTTTAAGCCTTCTATCGTCATTCTAGCATAAATATTTACCGACTTATTAAAGAAAATTTGTATCGACTACACACAGTATGTTGTCTTATAGGGGTTTTATATTAGAAAAGCCTGTTATTCATTTGTTGACGTACTTTTATCATTCCTAGCAACCTATTGAACCTATTGAACCTACTTCCAAGCCTGACTGGACATTCTCCTAACCTTATAATGTGCAAAATTGTATTCCCAGCATTGCAGGTAAATTAAACCAGGAGCATCAGACCAGCCAAAAAATCAATGTTTCCAGATTTCAATAAAATTGGAATAAATGTATATTTTTACCCTGGTTTTAGGTTTTAAAAGTTTTGTATATGGAAATTCATTTCCCTCACGGCAGCGTGCTGCATGCGAACTTGTTTTACTTTCTATTATTGATATTGTATCTTCTCAGTAGAACAACAAATGGTTATGTACAATTTAGGTTTTTCGTTAGTTTTCTGACTTACAAAGCAATATAATCAATCAGCTATACAACTTGTGACATAAAATTAATTGTATTTCTAATATTTCTTTTGAATTTCTTCATTATATTTACTATCAAAATTTCTAGAACTTGTTTAATAAACCCTCAGAGGCAATGACAGATGTCAAGCGAGTTATTGCTCTCTACTCAAACACAAAGTGAGCAAAAAATTACCTTGAGCCCAAGTTCCCCACAACAAACCTATGTGTTTATCTTCTTAGAAGTTAACCATTTGTAATCACTTACTTATTAAACTGTTCTGTTATGGTTGTTAAAAACAGTTTATATATATAGGCCCTATACTAAATATATATATATTTATTTATTTATTTATATATTTTGTTTATATTTAAATCTTTATTTATTCATGGTAAAATAAAATAAATAATAACATTAATAATTCAAAAAAATCCTATACATAATTAACGTTTAATAAGTAAAAATCATTGTTTTCAATACAAAAATAAAATGAGTTTTTTTAACTTTTTAAAGAACTACTTGACTCGACTCAACTCGATACTCGAGTAGTTTGGTTCAATACTCGACTCGATTTAAAAAACACTACTCGCCCACCCCTAGTAAAGACGTCAGCTGCCGCTGTCTTCTGTCTTCTGTCTTTCTGTTGCTGCTTTCTAATAGTTTTTACAAATAAAATAATTTTAATTTAACCTCCTAAAAATTAATCCTGCTATTATTCTTAGTTACTCAGCAACTTAAAATTATGTAGTAATATATACAGTGTGTTCAGAAAGTGATCTAAAAATAATGGATGAAATCGTAGGCCTATAAATACAAAAATAATCCAAAAAGTATATATGAAGACGAGTCCTAAAAACTATAGTTTTCCGTCTATCTTGTCTGTATGTGTTTTTACATAATCAATCATAACTTTTTGTAACATTTTAATGTATTTTTACATAATCAATCATAACTTTTTGTAACATCTTAATGTATTAACTTCAAACTGGGTACAAGTATGATGACTAATAAGACCTGTTTCAGTATAAAAGATTACGGTAACTTTCTGAATTGTACCATTTAAAAATGAAATCCATTTTTTTTTGTTCACATCTATATATCTTTAAAATCGTAATATTAAGAAAGAAATCAAAACTCACCGGGGTTTTTGTGGCTGATTTCCCCTCCAAAGCAGCTTTTTTGGCGGCTGGAGAGTCATCACTAGCTTCAGATGTCGGTGAACTAGGATCATATTCACCATCAGCCAGCTTACGCTTCGCTGATTCTTTTTTTGTATCACTTCCTTCACTGCCATTTTTTTTACCATCAATATCTGAAATAAGATAACAACTAAACACTAGAGCTAGATATAGCTATAACAAATCAGGAATTCTTTCCAAAATTCAACACATAAACATATCAGGCTAGTCACCAGTATTAAGAGATAAAAGTTAGATCTAATAGATCCGTGTGTTATAAATCGCTAGATTTTTGAAATTTATAATTTGAAGAATTTTGTATGCGTTGGACATTCAGGGTGTTCATTTCTCAGAACTTTGTTGTTTTAATATGTAACAATAGATTATATTGGGACCAAAGTGCATATAACAACGTGAAAAAGTAATCTGAATGTCTGACGTTAGGTTGAGTGCTACAAATCCACAATCTTTGTAGCCATCCCTCACGGAAATTTAGCGTACAGAATTTTCTCTTTTAATTTTGTGTCCGATTTCTTCCTTTCAGGTTTAAAATACAAAACAATACATCAAGTCATAAAACGCTGTACATCTTTTAAATTATTATTTTATTTGGCTATTTCAATGTCGATTACATGTTTTAAGTTTTTATTTGGAAAGATCCAAAGCCTGGTTATGTCCCTGTCTAACATCAACCTTTTGTTAAAAAGCATCATTAGTTAGCCCAATGATAAATGACAGCTGGATCCAGAATCAATCTGGTGAACATTAGATAACGAGGTGAGCACTTCAACTGTAAAATGAGTTTGCATGCAGCCCGCTGACGTGAGGGAAGTGAATTTCCACATTAAAACTCAAATTAGGGGTGTGCGGATAGTGATTTCTGGCTCGAGCCGAGCCGAGCCGAGCATTTTTCTAAGTTCTTGAGCTTCAAGCTTTCTCGAGCTGAGCTTTTTTAATGGGAATTTTCTCTAGGGATGTGCAATATACCGGTAGTGATTTTGTGACTCCAGCCAAACCAGGCAGAATTTTGTGAAAGTTCTCGTGCTTTGAGCTTTTGATTAGGCCTATATGTATTCTTTATTAGTGAATTTCCTTTGGAAAGTGAAGTATTAGCATGACCATACACGGTGAAACTTAAGCCCGGGACCACCATAGAAGTTCCTAACGTAACCCCCTGAACACGTTTTGGGGGGTATTTCAAAATTGTATATATATATATATATATAAAACACAGAAAAACATACCTGAAGGTTAATACAAAATCACATAAAACCAAAATTATCTACAAAAACAGTTTATATTTCGGTTTACACCATCTTCAGAACTTGATACAAAATTAGATAACCTACATATTTGATAACAACTAACTGAGTCTTGTTAACTAACTCAGTTAGTTGTAAGAAAGAAGATGGTGTAAACCGAAATATAAACTGTTTTTGTAGATAATTTTGGTTTTATGTGATTTTGTATATATATATATATATATATATGTTTGCACTCCAGCGGTCACATTTTTGTCCGATTAACTTCAAATTTGGTAGGGACGTTCCTTTCTGTAATCAGTTGGACAAGTTCGTTGGGCAAAACAATTGTAAAACTCCAAACTCCTTTTTTGGGGATTAATCTTTCAAATTTCGAGTTTTTGGGCCCAAAAATGGTCTGAAAAGCCCCAAATGTAAAACTAATGCATGAAAAAGATGGGAATTAGTGAGACAAAAGTTTTAAGCCCTCTCCCGTCATTCTAGCATAAGTATTTACCGAGTTATTAAAGAAAATATGTTTTGACCAAACACAGTACTTGTCTTATGGGGGTTTTACACTAGAAAAGCCTGCTACTCCTTTGTTAGAGTACTTTTCTCATCCCCAGCATCCTCACGCCTACTTTCAAGCCTGACTGGACCTTCTCCTAACATTATAATGCGCAAAATTGTATTCCCAGCTTTGCAGGTAAATGAAACCAGGAGCATCAGAACAGCCAAAAAATCAATGTTTTCAGATTTCAATAAAATTGGAATACAAGTATGATTTACCCTAATTTTGAGTTTTAAAAGTTTTGATGTGGAAATTCACTTCCCTCACGTCAGCGTGCTGCGTGCAAACTCGTTTATATTGTGTTTAAATTTTATTCATTATAGTTATGTAAAATAACTTATAACTTTCAATATTTGTCATCTTTCATTCACTTCTTTTCATTATTCCAAAGTTCAATCAATAAAGGCCTAAAGTGGGAAAATTACAAAATAAGTAGGCTACTAAAAAGGAAAATGTATTGAGACCACTTTTTATGAGAAGATTTTTAAAGTTACAATTAATTTTATGAGTAACGAACAATTTTTATTTCAATATAAAGTAGGTAGCCTATATAGAAAAAGTAATGTAAAGGAAGATAACTACAAATTTGTAACTTGACTGATAAGCCGAGAGGTCAACTAATGCAGTTATTGCCGTATTTATTAATAAATATAATAATCATTGACTATATGTCAATATGTACTCTCCATGTACCTAACCAAAGACTTGGCCCTAGCCTTGGGAATTGCCAAAACCTAGTAGCCTATCTCTCATTCAACTGTTTGTACATAGTAAATTTTAGGTTATCCTTTTATAAATATAATTTAGTTAAACCAGTCTTTATAGCTTATCGTACTCACAGAAATAACTTATCCAATAATCGTAGGCCTCCTAGCTTATGTTCTATCTAACCTATTACCAAATAGAATTAACCTACTATATCTGCTTCTGAAACAGAAGGATTCAAAAGCAGAATGTGGAAGAGGCTCTTCAATGCATTCTTCTTCCATCACTGCTTTAACAATTTGATAGAATACAATTACAAAATTATATGCTTTCTATTGACGTTTATTCACAAATTCAAATAATCCGGTGGAGTTATCAATATGATTTTAATCCCACAGCTGTAGCGTAACAAAACACTGCGCCATTTTTATCGCGACTTGCTCTTGGTTAGGGCCTTCGGCGTATATCGAATGTAATCAATCTTTTAAATAATACAACCACCGGTATTATAATGCATTACGTAACCATTCAGGATTTGAATAAAATCCTTAGATTTTGTGAACCTCGCAATTAGTTGATTTTTTAACGATCCCATTTTTGGAGAGTACTATTTTGGATGCACATTAAAACGCCGTCATGATATTAGGCGTAATCACCTACAACCTTGTTCCTAGCTATTGGTCACACTAAATCATTATTACATTATAACCATATTCTCTCAACTAGAGGTGTGCCGAAATAACTGGAACTGCCTCGTTGGAATTGTACCACGCGTGGAACGGTCGTGGTACCGTTCCAACGCTTGGAACTAGTAGTTCCAGTTCCAGCAGTCGCGACAAGAGGTCGCAGTACCTGGAGTAACTGGAACTGTGTAACTTCGACAAATCTGCGCGGCACTGCTTCGCCTGTCGCGACATGTGGCCCCTCCCACTCCCACTACCCTCAACGCTTCACACTCGTACAACGGTCTTAGGCTGCGCTCAGTATTTAAATAATGCTTAATTGTTATATTTTGATAATGCTGTTACGTTGTAATTTTGGTTAGTATACATTAGGTTAGTAAATGCATTACTTTGGTTTTAAATGTTAGTTACCTTATATGACAAGGAACAGTTGTATAGTATTAACATTAAAAGTAATAACTTGGATTACTTTGTGGCCAACCATATAAGTACTTTAATTAGGTACAAACAACTTGATGGTTTTTTTAAAAGTTGTCTGTACCATTATTAAAATATAATTTACGAAACTTGCAAGCGGTTGTTCACTATTATCCTTAGCCATTTATAATCAAACAAAATCAATTTAAAAAATGCAAATATTTGGATTTACAAATATAATTTATAACTATCCGAAGAATTATTAAGTTATACAGTAAAAGAGAATTATCCTAAATCATAAAAGAGCTGCAATTGAACCAAAATATTTAATCCTTTTGCAATGGTTAAAAAGTATAGCAAGTTAATCTGGATTCAGGGAAAAAAACACTAATTTTTAGTGTGCATTTTTTACATTTAACTTAGATTTTCTGTGAATAAATGAATTCCAATCAAAATTTGTTTAGTCATAAGAACGACTCATCATCAATACTTTTTAAACATTTACATAAACGACAAAATATTTGTAATTAAAAACAACTAAGTACCACACAGATGATCTGGTGTATTACATTTTCGTCGCAAAGTTAACGATCATACTACACCAGTCGCAGTCGCAGTTTAGTGTCGTTAAAGTTCCAATGGGACGGCCCGCGACGAATGCTGAAGGCGCTCCAGTCGCAGTCTATTGTCTAAATCGTGACAGTTCCAACGGGACGGCCCGCGACGACAGCTCTAAGCGACTCATCATCAATACTTTTTAAACATTTACATAAACGACAAAATATTTGTAATTAAAAACAACTAAGTACCACACAGATGATCTGGTGTATTACATTTTCGTCGCAAAGTTAACGATCATACTACACCAGTCGCAGTCGCAGTTTAGTGTCGTTAAAGTTCCAATGGGACGGCCCGCGACGAATGCTGAAGGCGCTCCAGTCGCAGTCTATTGTCTAAATCGTGACAGTTCCAACGGGACGGCCCGCGACGACAGCTCTAAGCGCTCCAGCCGCCCTCTTGTCGCAGCGTCGCTATCGTTGCAACGGAACTGCCTCGTGGAACCTGTTCCACGGTCGCGACGTTCCGTTGCAACGCGTCGCGAGCTTGTAACTGCCTGGCACACCTCTACTCTCAACGTCTTAAGGCAGTTCACAAAGTGGGTACGCCAACAGTGTTGCCAAACGTAATTTCAGACTCCAGGGAATATAATTATTGTGTAATGAACGAAGTTGTAAGTTGTAGAAAAGACTGTACCGATGCAAAAGCTAGAAAAAGTGTTTTCATGGATTTTAGTTTTTTGCTGTGGTAGGCTACTTTTTCTGGAGCAGTACGAGCAGTATGTTTTATTCATTATTATTAACCGTGAAATATTGCACAACTCAACTGCGCAATGGCAACACTGCACTAGTATGCACTGCAAACAGAATAGTGTGATAGGTCCACTTGATTAGATTGAGCGTAGAGAAAGTAGCTCCATTGCATTGTTGATCAGGTCGGCAGTTAAAAATATTACAGTACTTTAATAATTGTTTTTTTTTTTAAATGAAGGACCGAAAGCACTAACATTGCTGGATTGTATTTGTTATGGAGCTCTACCGACTAAAACTAGGAGAATTCTAACATTGACTCTGGAAAGTTTTTCCTGTAAATTTACTTTTGTAGACGACTTTTTTCTCTAGTCACTAGTTTCACTAGTTTAAATATTTGGCTCGAAAAAGCTCGAAGTTTGAATACTCGCAAAACCCTACTCAAAATAAGTGTAAAAACATACATTTATTCCAATTTTTATTGAAATTTGAAAACATTGATTTTTTTGGCTGGTCTGGTGCTTCTGGTTTCATTTACCTGCAATGCTGGGAATACAATTTTGCGCATTATAAGGTTAGGAGAAGGTCCTGTTAGGCTTGAAAGTAGGCATGAGGTTGCTGGGGATGATAAAAGTACACCAACAAGTGAATAACAGGCTTTTCTAATGTAAAACCCCCATACGACAACAAACTACGAGGGTCATCCAGAAAGTAAAGAACGTTTGCTTGCTGCGTCTAGCACAGCTCCCCCATCACCGCCATTGCGTGTGCGGAAGTCCACTCACCTCTCCACCAAAGTCTGAGCTGAGTCTCATTGCTGTGCGGTCACACGTCTTATTTCTACAGCGATTCAAAATGGCGCTGGCAATCGAAAATCCCGCCAAATATGGGATAAGCAGTTTTATTCGGTTTCTGAGTTAAAAAATGTCTAGACCATCAAATTGTTTAGAAAAACACCAAATAGAATTGGTGGTGAAAGTGCAAACAAGTCTTCAAGTCGAGTTTTCAGGGGGAAAAATGGTGCAACAGGTTTAATGGAATAAAATCCATTATGCACGACGAGGATCGGAGTGGCAGGTCACTGCTCGCAAAAGACGATTTGAAAGAAAGACTTGAGGGAAGATTGGAGGAAAACAGCTGCTAAAATTACACACATTACATCAATTTTAAGATTTGTTTTTTTGCACTTTCATCATTAACTTTCTTTAGTGTTTTTCTAAAAATTTCTTTGGTATGGACATTTTTTTACTCAGAGACCGATTGACACTGCTTATCTTAGATTTGGCGAGATTTTCAATTGCCGCCGCCATTTTGAATCACTGTAGAAATAAGACGTGTGACCGCACAGCAACGAGACTCGGCTCAGACTTTGGTGGAGAGGTGAGTGGACTGCCGCACACGCAATGGCGGTGATGGGGGAGCTGTGCTAGACGCAGCAAGCAAACGTTCTTTACTTTCTGGATGACCCTCGTATATTTGGTCTATACATATTTTCTTTAATAACTCGGTAAATATTTATGCTAGAATGACGAGAGATTATAATAGTCTCGCCTCACTATTTCCCATGTTTTTACATACATTCATTTTATATCCCGGGCTTTTCTGACCCTTTTAGGGCCCAAAAACTCAAAATTTTAAAGATTAATCCCCAAAAAAGGGGTTTAGAGTTTTCCGATTGTTTGGCCCAACGACCTTGTCCAACTGATTATAGAAAGGAATGGCCCTACCAAATTTGAAGTAAATCGGACAAAAAATGTGACCGCTAGAGTGCAAACACATTATATGTATATATATATATATATATATATATATATATCAAATTTGTAACGACTCCCCAAAACGTGTTCAGGGGGTCACGTTAGGAACTTCTATGGTGGTCCCGGGCTTAAGTTTCACCGTGCGGGTCATGCTAATAGTTCACTTTCCATAGGAAATTCACTAACAAGATAAAATCACTGTTTTTAACCTATTAAATGCCAGTATTGTTTTGGCTAATAAAATACGATTAGTTGTAGTTTTCGGTCTACAAACTGTAGGAATCATTTATTTGTTACCTATTAAATACATTTAAAATTGCCATTGTCGCTTGATAAAACATGATCAAATTATAAATCAAATATGTTCCTGACTTCATTTTAGGCTAATAACACACGTTCCGGTTGATGGCATGGCATATAAAAAGCGCTTGGATGTCTTTAGTGGCTGATCAAATGGAGTTCGAATGCCATTTTTGGACTGTAAAATGCCTTTAGCTGCCACTTTTGAATGATAAAAAACACGATGTAATTGTCATTTCTCGGTATATAAAATTAAGTCAAATCACTGTTTTTGACCAGTTAAACAGGGTCTAATCGCCATTTTGGCTGAAAATACGACATTAAATGTTAAAACATCGTCTAAAACTATGAAGCTGATAGCAGAGTACAGAATTTACCGGCAAAAAATTAATTATAAAGATGCGGAAAATTTCCGAGAATTTTGACTAACTATTTTTATGGACTATAAGATAAAAAATAAAGCTCATCAGTTGTTATGCTATGAATTTGTAGGACTAGACCTAGCTAGCCAAAAAGCTGACGTACATAGGCCCAGACACCCAATTATTGGGAACTGGACTGCAGCTCCCCCCAGATCAAAATATAAAAACTAGCTAAGTAATTAAGTAGTGGTTAAAGCGCTCACTTAGTTCGTAATCTGATGAACGCAAGATTGATTCTTGAGAAAAATCTGATATTATTGTGAAGGTTTAATGCTGGACCCAGTTGTGTAGATAGATATTTTTTTAAAAAAGGTCGACGTTAGACAGTAACTTAAATTGTATCAAGCAGATTAACTGTTATATTTTTAAAATTATATATTCCCATCTTTTCAACCAAATAATTACATAGGTCTAGAATTTACTGCCAGATGGAAATAACCAGTGGCAAATAAACATGGTAAAAATGGAGTAGGCCTTACCTAACTTGCATTTGGAGTTTGGAGTTGATTTCCTTTTCCTCTTCTTCTTCTCGGAGCCCTCAGGAGGCAGCTCGTCCTCGGACACTGCCTCAGTGTCAGGCAGGTCGCCACTAGCCGGTAGTTCCTCGTCTGACACCGCCTCTGTCTCTAGAGGCTCCTTGTTTACTTCCGCCGGCAATTCATCCTCTGACACCATCTCAGTGTCTGGCTCTAAGTTCTGTTGAGAGAAAATTGAAGTATTAGAGAAATGCCTTTACAACTCGGTGAATACAATTTTAAAGTTAATGAGAAAAGTTTCAATTATTTTTTTAAAACTGATATTTAATTTTTCAGTTATTTTTTACTACTTTTTAGGGTGGGCGAGTAGTGTTTTTTTAAATCGAGTCGAGCATTGAAACAAACTACTCGAGTATCGAGTCGAGTCGAGTAGTTCTTCAAAAAGTGAAAAAAACTCATTTTATTTTTTTTATTGAAAACAATGTTTTTTACATATTAAACTTTAATTATAAACGTAACATTTGATTGAATTATTAATGTTATTATTTATTTGATTTTAACCTTTATTTTACTATGAATGAATAATGATTTAAATGATAAAAATATACAAACTGTTTTCAACAACCATAACAATCTAAAGACAAGTATTACAAATATTTATATCCATACAAAGATTTTGGGTTGGTTTATCAAAACCAGAACATTTTAACAAGAAAGTGATCACAAATGTTTAAACTTCTAGACAGATGAACACAAACAGTTAGTTGTAGGTCAACAAATAAATAATGTTGGTCAGCTGACTGATTTATTGCTTTCATCGAACCCTACCCCTCCCCTCTCATCCAGTCTTCTTTCCTTCCTTATCTCCAAGGTCAGATTTTATGCCCCTGACCTAAACACTCCCTGCGTCCCTATCTTACTTATCTTACAGGTATCCATAAATAACCCACCTGTCATTGTCTCCTTCCATATGAGCTAAAAATAGATTTTAGACTTATTTATCTATAATTTAGTCACTTATTTTGTTAAACATTGGTTAGCGGCGTAAACTTGGGTAAATGGTGGGAGTTTTCACTACCGGTACTCGATTCAAATTTCTGCTCTAATACTCGCTCTGCCTTCGAGTATTATTAAATACTCGAAAAATCGAGTACTCGCCCACCCCTACTACCTTTGATCTATTGAGATAAACACAGTAGCCAAATAATACATTTAAAACAAATTGAGAATTTAAGATACCCCCAAAGAGGTCATGCTATTCTTAACCCTTTGCACTCTGAGGTCCGATATGTTGGACGTCGCTGTTCGGCCAAAATCTCCGCAGTCGGATATATCGGTTGTTTACAAAATGTGCCAAAAACTCTGCGTCCAATATGTCAAACATCAGTGGAATTAATATTACTGGCTTTAAAAACAATCCAAATGCGCTAGAATTGTGATATAAGCAATCCAGATGACAGGGAATATAACAGCGTAGTCGGTATTTTTAGATTCTATGCACTTTTTTGTGACGAGTTATGTTTTTGAGGTTACTCGCTTCGCTTGTTTTGCAACTGTAAGTGGCAAACAGATGATCTGTTTATTGCGTTGTTTACGTGAAAACGTTTTGTTTTCATTTCCAAATGTGTTGATTTATACCCAAGTGCATTTATTTAGTTTGTATGTAGTAAAAAATTAGTGAGAGTGATATTTCCTCTGACAATGACCTTTATAATAATTGTTGACGATCACCAGTAAGTGAAAATACATTGTTTCACCATGTAGTAGAATCTGGTATAGGTTATGTAGACGTTCTTAGTGATAGTTTTGTCAAAAATATAAGTGAATCAGAATTATGTAGAGTTTCTGAAAGTGAAGATGAAAGTGACAGTGTTCTTACTAGTGATGGTCAAAACCAGAAATTTCGAATCTCGAAACCGAAACCGTAACTTACAAAATCGAATCTCGAATCTCGAAACTCAAATCGCGAAACCCTATTTACTTGCCTGGGTATGGTTATGAAAAATAAATCCAGAAAAATTAATTAAAACTAATTGTATATTTTGGTTAAAGTTGTTCTTTCAGAAATAAAAAATCAATAATCCAAAAAAGGTGAAGGTAGACGACCGATGACAGTAGGCTTTTGACCTTTGCATTATTGATCGAAACACGGGCGTGATTTCTGTTAAAAAAACAACAATAAAGACACAAAAAATCTCAGCAGTTTTGAGTTTTGATTCTCGAAACTCACCGATCGAATCTCGAAACCGAAACTTTTCCAAAGTTTTGGTGGTTTTGAGATTCAAGTTTTGGTTTTGACACATCACTAGTTCTTACTGGATCTGACTATCTGATCCGGATAAAGACACAGATTATGAGCTACATGAACAAAGTTCCGATGAAGAATCTCTCCCAAAGAAAATTCGTAGGAGGCCTAGGCCTACTGATAGTTTTATTGATGAAACAATTGAACAAGTTATCTCAGGTATTACTGACTTACCATCTACTAGTCGCAATATTTCAATTGAGCCTTCAGATTTGCAGCCAAACCAACCTAGGCCTAGGAATTAATTTTGAAAATACATCAAATGTAGAACCTGACGATGAAAATAAACCAATAATTGAAAGGGATAATATAAATAGGCCCATTTTGAATCCCATTGAAGAGACAATTATGTAATCAGAAATGCTGATCAGTTTGATATGCCTGATCCTGATTAAGACATCCCACCTGACTTAGATCCTGATGATATGCAATGGACTGATGTAAATGAGAACAATGACCCTGGCTTTCACCACAACATTCCTTCTTACAAAGAACCAGGACCAAAACACTGCCCACCTCATAATGCAGGTCCAATTGAATATTTGTTCTTATTTTTTACAATCGGCATCCTATCAAAATTTGTAAGAGAAACTAATAGATACACTAACCAATATATAGCCGCCCATTCCGAAAACCTTTCACCCAATTCAAGAGCTTGACAGTGGAGACCAGTAACTTTACCTGAAATGAGAGCATTCATAGCAGTGATTTTGAATTTGGGTCTAAACAAAAAGCCTAATGTTCAAAGTTATTGGGCAACATCCGATTCACAATAATGCTCTTGGTATGGGAAAATGTTAAATACACTTTGCCCAATTGTAGAGCGTGTATGATCCCTGCGCTACATTTTCATTCCTGCTAGATACCATAAACAGATTGTTTAGGTGTTATTACTCCCCACACCGGGAATTATCTGTCAACGAAAGTTTGGTTGGGACGAAATATAGATCGCAGCTGTTACAGTACTTAGCGAATAAGCACCACGAGTGGGGAGTGAAGCTGTGGATGCTTTTTAATTCTGTCTCTAGGTATTGTCTGGCATTCTTTTGCTATTAGTACTGGGAAGAAAACCACAGGTTTTGCGTACCTGTTGTTTTTTTTAATAAACTAGGTACTAGACATTGGACAGTATTTCAACAACAAAAAAGTCTAAAAGTATGTGAACGGTGTGGCAAAGGACTGCATGGCATTTGCATCAGTGATCATGTTTGCATATAAACGTTATTGGAATAACCCTATGTAAATAGTTATTTTTGTTTTTGAATTTGTGACATTTTCTCTTTTAATATCAGTAGGATAATGAAGTTCTGGACAAACAATCCCTGGCTATTTTATTATTTTTGTTATGGTAAAGCTAAAATTTGAAGGGCCGCTTCCAAATTTGCCTAGTAAAAGTTGAGCTGAGATTTACTTTGGAATGTTCCTGGACATTGTTATGATAGTATTGTATTTGAGACAACATAAAGAGTTGTGTTTGAGAATAATGTAAAAGTTTATGTGTTTTGTGTTCTTGTATGGTCAATTTTCAAGATTACGCAAAAATAGTAATTTTAGAGGATTTTGTCAACTTTTGAGAAATTACTCATAACTTCTTCATTTTTCAAGGTATGTGCATGAAACTTTCTGCGCGTGGTTATAAATAAATGTGAAATCTAAAAATACCAATACTATATCAGGAGCCAATGTTTTTTTTTGTTTTTTTTGAGCTATTACTTTAAAGTTAACTTTTACGTTAAAATTGACTATTTATTTTTGGAGATAAAAAGTAAACAACTTTTTTTAGTCTAAACTATTTTTGTATAGTTCAGAAACTCATAAGGAATCAAACAACAAATTATAGCTCTACCTGCAAAAAACAAAAAAGGTTACAGCTTCTTTTCCAAACCCTTGCAAAATTGATTATAAAGGCCGGAATTTTTGGCTAGAACTTTCAGAAAAGTACCCAAAGTTTTTGGCAGTGACCAAAAATTGTTTTCCAGAGTGCTAAGGGTTAAAGTTAGCATATTATGGTATTACTCCTCTTAATGGTGTTCGATAGTATCTTTACACTACTTACACTGTCTTGTTTGGTTTCATCTAGAGAATCTTTCTTTTCTGACTCATCAATTACTTCATCAATAACAGTCATTTCTTCAAGGGTCTGAGTCTGAGGTGAAGTTTTATCACACGGCTCTACTTCCATTTTTTCTGTAGGTATCTGTGAAAATGGGTTATAAAACTGTAATATTTGATTTTATTTTGATTTAATTTACTTACTTATGATATTCAATTTAAAATAATGGTTTCATTCTGTCATAATATTAAGTCATAAACGACAATTAATCCACATGACCGTCCGCATGTAACTTATGGTCGGACGGCGTAACATCTACTGGAAATGATGACCACACCGCGCAATATCAGCCATAAATAACGATTGGACAGCAAGATTCTAACTTCAATGATAACTGAATTATAGTGGTAGTAAATTATGGGTGACATTAATAGTCAACAAACTGATAGCACCATTTTACAGAGACAAAACTTAAAAAAGGTGACAATAAGGTTATAAATGACATTTTAAAGGGTAGATTTGGATACAAGTGTTTAAGTACACTCGCTGTGCATATACCATCTAATTCGTATACAGGCTACTTTTTAAATGTAAAAAAAATTTTAAATATCTGAAATACAAACTACGAGTTCTAGACATAAAAACTATAAACATCCTACCCGTGAGCAAAAAATTATCATCTACCAAGTCTGTCTCGTACTGGGCACAACCTCACCTGTCTTAACTGCACTATACTATTCATCTGGACTTTTGAGCAAAGCAGTGAAACCGAATGCAACCAGTACGTAGTTTATCCAGTATCCAGTTTTAACCAGTAGTTGGTTATCTGTCAGATTCTTTCTTGCTGAAAGCTTATGGCATCTATACTTCATTTCTGTTCAAATAACTTATAATTATCATCTAAAATCATCATTAGTAAACGGAAATCAAGTAGAGGTAGAAGAATATTTGAAGTACTCAAGTTTCGAAAACGTACTTCTTGAACGTCATCAGAATCACTTTCTACTTCTTCAACGATGGTGAATTCCTCTGGTATTTGGTTGTCTTCATCGGTTTTTTCCACTTCATTTTTCTTATCGTCAGTTTCTTCACTCTCCCCAGTTGAGAAGCTAGTTCTCAATCTGAGAGGCCTGTTTGGTGGAGTAGTTATGGTTGGAGGAGGAGCTTCGTCCAATTCAGGAACGTCGTTCTCGTCTAAAACAGAAAACAATGAAAACACTGTGCCAGTCGAGTAGTTCGGTAGTTCTATATTTTAAAATATACTACATGGCATTATTAGCAAATTAATTATTCTTTTAACTCATTTCCAATTAATGTCATTAACAAACGTTCAACCTAACGTTTTACAGTAAAAATTTGTTAGAAACTTTTACTTTTCCATCACCTAACAGTCAATCCCCTTAATTAGTAAAAAAGTACATTTCAGTAAATTCAGGGTTTCTACAGAATTTCAATTTTGTTTCTATTTCCCTGACCCTTCTGTAAAACTCCCCTGACCAACTTTCGAAATACGTCATAGCTCCTCTTAAATGAATATATTCTGCAAACTGCAAAATATGTACATAACCATAGAAGATTATTTGAAGAAAAAAATATAAATTATAAATATTACACCAGGAATAATAAACAATTAAATAATCCCAAACATAGAACTACTTTTGGGAAAAAAGGTCTACAATATATGAGTATACAAATTTACAATAAAATTCCAGAAAAATCAAGAATATAAAAAGTATAAACAAAGCAAAGCAAGTAAAAAAGAAGAGTTATAAAAAAATGTATTTATAAAATTGAAGATTTTTTTAATGACAACCAAGATTAAGAACAATCAAATTAGAAATTATTCATTTAGTTAAAATATTGTATCTAGTCTTAACCATGCATATAGCAATTAAGACTTCTGTTAAAAATAAATAAATAAATTTACGCTTTATAAACAAGCATGTGTGCACAATTATTATAGGTTGTATTTATAAAACATTATTTTCTATAACATGTATGTCATAAATGCTAGTAAAACAAAATAAAATAAATTTATCTCAATAAAAACTCAATAACTGAGGATTACAAGATGTTAAAAATAAACTCCTTAGGATTCCTTACAAAAGATCATCAGCCAACCATTGGGACTCCACCTGAAACTGAATACTGCTACAGCTACAACAGATTGTATACAGCCTGGAGCAAAGCATCCCCTCTGTTTTTTCATCATCGGGGAGATCAGAGTGAATAATAAAAGCACCGTATTGTAAAGTCTGTAAATTTTATATGATGACTCACAGGAAGTTATTCTGTTGTGATAATGTCTCTCATAACCTATTTTGAGACTTAACGATTGCAAAATTAATTTTGAGAAGTAGCATTAAGGTGGAATAGTAATCAATATTGTCTCTAAGCTACAAATTTATTTTCATATCTTTAGTATGCGGGGTCGAGACGTAACAATAGAATAGATTTAGAATAGAATAGATTTATTTTCTAATAAATAAAACATTTCAAATTACAATTTCACAGTAAACAAAATAAATAAATAAAAATCCTGCCAGAACTGACCATCTTTGTTCCTGAAATAATATAGTAAAACTAAAGATATATTAACAAACAATAAAAAAAAAAAAACAATATCACGTACATTCTGAGAAAAATAGGTTATAATAATAAATAGTTATAAGGCTAAGCCTTTATCTCTGGGTTCCCTGACTTTCCCTGACCGAATTTCCATTCCCTGACCGTAGAAACCCTGGAATTGTCTGTATAGGGGAGAAGCTAATAGCATTTTTAGAACAGCTCATTACTGCAATAATTTTTATTTTTGAAGCCCCCTGCTGCCAAATACATCAATATGCTTGACAGGGCTTCTTCCAAGTGTTCCTCCAGTGAATACAACAATTTCTCTAATAGAAATGTCTTTAAAGATACTTTAAATTTGGAAAAGGAATATATTTATATTTTATTAGATTGGGTAAACTAATAGTGTGTGTGAAATTTAGCGGATGCACTTTTTTTCTGAATCTGTGTATCTAAAGGTACCTTGCTTTATATAAACAATTTGACTAGTTCATTGAGAAAAACTATGTGAAAACCTAAACACACTTTTTTGTATTTTTAAATAAAAATGTTGAGTTTTTGGGCAAATAACATTACTTATAGAACCACAAATTTTAACCCATTAAGTAGGGGTGTGCGAGTACTCGAAACTTAAAAGTTTTCTGCCAAGTATTTTAATACTCGAACTTGACTCGAAGTTTTGAAAAATACTCGAAAGTTCGAGCAAGTATTTCCCGCCGATTTACGGACGATCGCTAACGCCAAAACGCGTAGTAACGGCTGCAAAAGGCGATCGCGTCACGTAAAATCAGCCGAAAATGACGATTGGTAACGATCGTGACCGGCCAAAACGTGTATTAACGGCCGCAAAAGGCGATCGCATCACGTAAAATCGGCCGAAAATGACGATTGGACCGTGTAATTTCGGCCGTAAATGACGACGGCATACATAATATTGGCAAAAGTGGCAACCGGGCCACTTAATATTGGCCGAAACTAAAGATTTTGTCTTTTAATATTGATTATAAGCGATGTCTCGACCAGGTGATATTGGCCAAATGACAACCAGACCGTGTTTTATTGGCCGGAAACGAATGTCAAACCGTGTTTTGATTGTCAATGAGTAATCCAGTTTAACTGTACTGGACAAAACTGTGTATTGCTACTCATGCATTAGTTAGAAACCATGTTTAGATTATCAAATCTAGGGTGCTATCCAAATCACATTACATTATTTTAAACTACCAACTGATAGCAAATACTCGCTCGAAAATACTCGAAACTCGAAAATAATTGGCACAAATCAAATTATATCATCTTTATTCACAATATGCATACATAATACATGAGAACCGATTTTTAAGGTTTGATATCGAAATTCACGGCTTATTCAAGGTTTCACGGTTTTCACGGTTGGGTGGGGATCCTGTCACTACTATGATTACAATTTTAAGTCGTCACTTGACTGTGTTTATCATGTGTATAGCAACAAGATTAATACACCTAAAGCTCTGCTCTGGGGTAAAAAAGTGAAGCCTACATATTGGCTTCATTTTTTCTTTGAGATTAACATAAGAGCTGTAGAAGTTTGTGGGTGTATAGCATTACCCTATAGAAATAATGGATCAACTGTTATTAATTTATCTGTAATGTTTTTGTTTACATTTCTTTTCTTCCACAGAATAAACCATAACATGTATTGGATTTTGGTTTTTGTGTCTATCTATGCCAGTGGCATTTTTTTAACGTTTTGATAGGGAATGGTCCAAACCCTAGTAACCCATTAAGCCAACCCCATAAAGACCTCATAAAGAAACAAATAGGGGCGTAGTGTTACAAGTCATGTAATCATACTTACACAAGGTGTTTACTATCTAAAGTCGACCTGTTCTTAGAAAGCATCATTAATTAATAGCCCAATGACAAATGGCAGCTACTCTACTGTCATCATTTTATTTGTATTTTATAGTAGTTCACTCATTCTTATACAATATGTTATTATTCACTAGGAAAAATCCTATATATTTTTAAGACTTAATTATAGGGCAAGACATTGTGGCAACAACTTTCAGTACTGTAGAACAAATGCTTTCTATGTGGACTGTAGTTCTTTTTTTTTCTCTGACACTAGAAGTCAGGTGACAGCAGAGTAAGGCTGTGTACCATGGAAGGGTTGCAAATTAATATTGGCCAAGAAGGTGCTTTCATCGTTATATGCCGCCATTACATTACGGTAATCATTACAGCGCTGATAACATATAAAATAAGCAGTATCTCTCCATCTCCGCCTATCAGTTTTCTGACCAATGTTTTTGCTCTGCTATCAAATCACATTTGTTAATTGCCATTCAATACAGAAAACAGCACAAAAGGCTAAGTCATATTCAGTGTTTTAATAAGCCTAATTGTCAGAATGTCTTTAAAATAAGCTACCTACATAATAACAGCAGTATGAACTGTACACAAAATATTTGATCAGTCACAGTTTGACAAAATTCCCATACAAGCGGATCTATAACTTAAAAAATTAGAAAAAAGAAATTAAAAAATCAATATTGCGTGAAAAAGTGTGTTAGGATTTTATTCTTTGTTGAATTATTTGTTACTGTATTTTTGTAATGGACCAATTAATTTATTGCAGGCCTAAGTGTTAAAACAACATGACTATTGATGAATTTAAAGGGCCTAAAATATTTAATTTATTTTATTTATAGTAAACAAATTTCGAGTTTTTGGGCCCAAAAAGGACAAATGTGACCCAGATGTCAAAATAATGTATGAAACCTATAGAACGTAAAGAGCTAACATTTTAAACCCTTCCTCAGCATTCGAGCACAAATATTTCCCAATTATGAAAAGGTGAATTGACTCATTTAGAATTTTGTACCATGGAGTTCTGACATTTGAATATAAACTGTTTTTGATAACCTGACACTTATCATTAAACAACTGGTAAAACTATACGTTATTTTTCAACGGTGCTGTACTGCAGTGTTCAGAAATTGATTAACACGTATGAATCTCAGAACAAAATGTAATACTTTAATATACAAAATAAATGTGTTCAACTTGATTTTTATAGTAAAAATAGGACATATTTTTGGATAATTTTAAAATGTTTAGTCTGAACGCGTTTTGGTACCAATTAGTTCAGAATAGCGCTCGGGACTCTGGGGCAGTCTGTTAAAATATAACTCTGTTTTGCTTATGTATTATATAGGCAGTTCTATACCAAACTAACTTTAAAAATAACTACTAATAAATATTATTTATGAATTCACTGGGGACGTTTACCATCACTGATAGAGAAAAACAAGTTTCATTAAAATGTAAAACATGTTTTTCTTTAATAAGTAAGGGCAAAAATCAACAACAATGTCTGAAATAACAAATTATTACCACCCACAGTGCAAATAAATAAACAGGTACTGATGTGTACAAGCTATTTCACTGTATATCTTACTTGAATTAGTGACCTGCTTCATTTCTTTATCAGTATTCTTAGATTCTGTGTCGGTGTTCTCGTTCTGGGTAGACTCTAAGTCACCATTCACTGTGTTTTCTTCTTCTCCATTTTTATCAGATTCCTAATTGAACATCATCAACTTTAAGAACGTTTAACCAATTATTCTTACCAACTACTTCAACACAACAGAATACCTGAGTGTTATCACATTACTAAGATAAAGCATTGGCATTTGCAGCCAAAGTCTGCACATTTCAAATTTTATAGGTTTGTAGAACCAGGTTACAGGATATGACATATCAGTGGCTTTCTGTATGGAAGAAATAGATGGACCTCATAAAGAAACAAATAGGGGCGTAGTGTTACAAGTCATGTAATCATACTTACACAAGGTTGAAAATCAACAATTATACACAGCAAGAAATGGGGAAAATAATAATAATAATAAATGTAGGACTACTGTCTTTAACAATTTCCATAAATGCATAAACAAATAGAAAAAGGCTTATCAATACACCCAGGAAACTGGAGCTGCTTAACCAATGATGATGACGGTTAGCAACCTCTGTAGGTTGAATAATGTTAGAGGATTGGCTAAATGATATTGCACAGTATCAGTAAAACATTACTTAAGCCGCCAATGCAACTAAGGTATATCTTAAGACAGATCTGAATGAAGTGAGATGTCGTGTAGCCTTGTTACTAGCTAAGATCAACTGATTCTTTTTAGCGACAATTATATCATCAATAGGCCAGATATTATAAAAGTACAGAAAGCAAGCCAAACAACTTCTATGAACACCCCTGTTAAAACAATTACTTTATGTAAATAACAACTAGTAGCTATTACAGTTCTTGAAGTCAATTTTTCATTATATTGAAGATATAACATTTGGAAAATGCAATTGTAACTGCTCCCATTCTATGCACTTTCATCACTCTTTATATAGCTTTTTTATAAGCTAAAAGTAAATTGAAAGGCTTTCCTGTGCAGTATATAATAATTAGGTTTTCTTGCTCCATTATCTGCATGCTTATGAATATTTTGAAAAGGCCCCCTAATTATTAGATAAGTTTTAGGCTAGTGAAGTTAAATAAGATGTTTAATGTAAAACAAAATGCTAATAACCTATTCAAAGTTATTAGTGTAGGTATATTTGAAAGTTCTAGTGATTAAAAATCAAGTAGAGCTATATTTATTCAAATTTCAACCCCACAAATCAATAAACATCATCCTATCAAAGTGAAGATTTAATTAAATAAAGAACACAAAGAATACTTATTTGACCTATTTCTTAAAATAATAACTAGTACCTGGAGGCCGAGCTTTGCTCAGGGGAAGGCCAGTCAGTTTGTTGAGATGACTTGGAGTAATATTTCACCACTTCCCCCTACTGATAATCAGATTTGTATAACTCATTTGCCTCTTTTCTACATTTTAAAGGTCACTCCAGCTGTTATTTATAGCTCAATGTCCCTTTGATGTATTTTACTACTTTATATATGTAATCTTCACTCAAATCTTGTAATCTCTGCTCTCAGGAAACCACATGTTAATAATTGTAAACAACATGAGTATTACTTTGACAGTTCCCTGGTTGATTATGAGCAGCTATTACAATTCTTTTGTTTTGATTTGAAGCTCCATACGCCCAATATTAATTTTTTTAACTTTTCATTTAAGTTTGTTTACATTATTTGATTTTTCCTGGGGATGAAGCCTGTCTAGAACTTATTTTTATCCCGGAAATAAGTTATTTCGAACGTTTGAAGGAAATCGTTGGAGCCGTTTTTTAGATCCGTGTCGCAAGCAAGCAAGCAAACCTTACTCATATTAGAGTATAGGATAGGAGATAAATTATGTATTTTTGTTAGTCTGTCTTTAGATAGTTTATATGTTAGCAGATGAAATAAAATTAAATACTGGTAAATATGTAGACTGTATTATTTTTTACCTCTTAGTTATAAAAGCAGTGAAAGTAGTTAGTTTAATTTGTTTTACAAATTTGAACCCGATGAACAAACCTTTGAACACTTAATAACATTTAACTGCAGATTTAAGAAACAAAATTTGGCTTGAAGTGACACCAAAATGTGTTTATTCAACATCAAAAACTAAACTAATAACAACGTTTAAACTAAACCTTTTTGGGCTATTGCATGCACGCGTAAAATGTGTTTCGTAAAAAGACACTTTTTGAATTTAGACATGTTCTAATGAATATATTTTTAATACGCATTATGTTGGGGCTTTATTGCAATAACACCTTTACATTTTGCACGGCGGATTCCCATTTTGTTACATGCAATTCAAAATTAGTTTTTTTTTTTTATATAAATTGTTAAGCCATTAAATTTGTTTTATAGTTAGTGATCAATACTTTTTTATATTACAATTCTTTTGTTTTGATTTGAAGCTCCCTAAGCCCAATGTTAATTTTTTAACTTTTCATTTAAGTTTATTTACATTATTTGATTTTTCCTGGGGATGAGGCCTGTCTAGAACTTATTTTTATCCCAGAAATTAGTTATTTCCAACATTTGAAGGAAATCGTTGGAGCCGTTTTTGAGATCAGTGTCGCAAGCAAGCAAGCAAGCATACAAGCAAACCTTACTCATATTAGAGTATAGGATAACTTTGTTTTATAACATTACTTAAACTAATCCCCATTAGGCCCTACTGCTTTACCAATAAATCCATTTCTCTCCAAAGAAGTGAATTCATTTTTGTTAAATTATTTTCTGTATCTATCCATTTTTTGTCTGCAATACCTTTGAGTATTTTTAACTTCACCTACTTATTATGTAGTAAGTGGTTTTCAAAACTTAAATTTGCTGCCATTTCAGTTTTTTGAAAGAAAATTTCAATTTTAGATATTAAAAAGGGTTACTCTTATCGTGCCTCACTATTGGCAGCTTGACCATTGTACTCTCTACTCGTTGTCTCGCGGTAAGATATATTTCTCTTGGGGAAGCACAATAACTTTGTAATTCCAATTTCAAATTGGTCAATTTGGAAAGAAATGCCTATAACCCAAACAGATTGCTGCCAGATGTCCTTTATTGTCATTAAACATTTTACAAGCATTGACATATATAACGGTAAATTATTGGATTTGTATTAATTAAGCTATTAATGGTTAAATAGTTTAAAAAACTTACTTCAATTATTTGACTTTCTTGCTCTTCAGAAGATTTATCCAAATCATTAGCACTGTTGTCTTTTTCAGGTGATTCTGTAGCATCGGTTGCTTTCTTGGTGCCTCCACGCCTTGCACTTGCTCTCGTAGTTCTTGTCTTAGACGTTTCTGTTGACAAAATAACCTGATATAGTGAATAGCCTGGTCCAAAGATTTATTGAGATTTAAACAATTTAATAATTTTAGTAATAAGCTTACAATTGCATGAGGCCTACAAAAATGATTGCACTGGCTTAGAATAGAGCTAATGTTTGATAATACCCCAAACACTTGGTCTTGGTCTTGTGTTTATTAAAATATATTTTGACATCAAAACCTAATACCAGCCTATATCCTACTAATATTATAAATGTGGAAGTTTGGATGTATGTATGGATGATTAGAGTTTTATCATACAAAACACTATTCAAGCTCAAATTTTGCATGAACATAGCTTACATATCACATTTACATATATATACTTGATAATCTCCATATCCAACGTTAGGGCCCCACAGCCCCTATAAGTTCCAACAATGCAAATTTTAAATGGGAGGATATAATTTATAAAATTGCCAACTGTAGCTAAGATATTTGTCAGTTAGATACTGCAAGGGATATCATATAGTAAAACGTAAGCAAAGATTTGATGTACAGGCAGTGCTGAATAGGTTAGTATTATTGTGTTTTAATTTTTTCGAGCGAAGCCGTGGGTAACAGCTTGTGTATTATATGTGGTACACATTTCGTACAGTTCCTTTCCTTCAATATCAAATAGGTAGGCCTAAGTTTTATCTTTCAAGAGTTAACAGTTGAATTTTTTTCTACTAGAAATAAATATATAAGGAGGTTAGGCTCTAATTTAGTTTTTCAATAATTTATTGTCTCTTTCAAATTTCCATCCAACTTTCAGCCATTGAGTAGGGGGATTCCACAATCATCTGGATGTGATTTTCTTGGCATAAAATTAGACTCCTTGGATGTTGCACATTGAACAGTTGATTCAAAAACTAAATAGGTCTTATGGTCTTTTATGTAATTCTGACTCTTTAAAAAATAGTAGACTTCAGCACCCTAAAGATGATTTACTATGTCTACTTCTACTCTAATCTCACATATGGCTCTGAATTATGGGGCAACTCTAAAGACATCAGTAGGCTAAACAAAATATTTTGTATAAAAAAAATAATGATTAGAGTTATTGCCAATGTAAAGCCAAAAACATCTTGTAGAAATGTATTTATAAAATATAATATCTTAACACTTTGAGTGTGGTAAAAATGTCCACATGTGTATCCTAGGGCCTGAAATTTGTTTTAACATAAAATCTATCTCTTTTTATTTAGAAGACAGGATCAATGTCCCAAACTGCATTTCTGGTACTTTTTCACACAAAAAATGGCGACCAAAATCCGCCGGTCACTCGTGACTGGGCCAGCCCGCGCAAGAAAATCCATAGGCGTCGTGACTACAATATCACCCTTTTGATGTCACGGACACAGGTTTTTACACTAAATATGGTGAATGGCACTAAACAAAATATTTGCAATTATATACAGCCTCTCCTCCCTGCCAACCACTGTTTATTTTACTTAGAGACTTTCATGAAATTGCTCAAAGCAATCCCCCAAACACAATCCTGGCTTATCTGGACAAGTCACAAAAACTAAAATAATAAACCAAAAATAATTTATTGAGACATAGAATACTCAAATCACTAACATTTAATGTCAATAAGCTCGCAAAGTTATTGCGAGACCGGCACCGGTCCGCAGGAATAATGGGCGACTCACGCAGAATGTGAGTCAGGACACCACAAACAACATTCGCAGAAATCTCCAATATACTCCGCGGAAGCATGCCACAATGACTGATTTTCTTTGCCGGGGCCTTGCCGGTCTCCTGTGACCGGGGCGGCCTGAGCGCGCATCCAGCAGCCGGTCACCGGTGATCGGCCCGTACTCAACGTAATAACAGTTCCATATTAAGATATTATGCAGGGACTGCATTTCACCTCATCATTTCATTGAGCATCTACATAATTAGGCCACCCCTAATGCCTACATTAATAAAAAAACCACTTGCTTGGTAATCACTTCCAAAAGCAAACAAAAGCTTTGATAGAAATAATAAGCTATGATAAAAAGACTAGAAGAGTGTTATGGAATGGGATACCTCATAATTAGTTCATTAAACACTTCCACCACATGATTGCAAACCAACACCAGCAAATTACATCGGAGATTCTACCAACACTACAAAGAACTTCGCTGCCGTCAGCTGATTTAGCATCCCAGCCGCTAAGACTGTTTCACAGCCCTGAGCACCACAGTGTTAGTGATGATGTGAGTGAAAAGCAGAGTACAACAAGTGAAAGTGATCTAATCTCAGTGCCAAGGACTCACATTCCTGGTGAAAATTTTGTAAATAATATAAATTAACAATCTTATCACAATGATTTACATAATATAGATAAGCAATGTGGTAGTTACAGTCCAGGAAACTTAATTAGTACACCAGCTTCTGCTTTAAACTTAATGGTAGGGGAGTCACCTCCTCAGGCGACTTAAAATATAAGAGTAAAAATGTAATAAGAGATAAAAAATATACTGCTCAGTCAACAAACGATAAAAAAATAATAGTTTTTCACCAAAATACTCAAAATTTAGTTTCAAGGGTTGAAAATTTAGAAATAGTTTTAGATGAGGTAAAGCCTGACATAATTGTCTTGACTGAACACAACATGTCATCAGACGAGTTTAATAGATTTAATTTAAATGGTTACGAGTTAAGTTCAGTTTATGTTAGGCAAAAATATAGAAATGGGGGTGTTCTTATACTGTACCGCCAAAGCTTAGTTTGAAGTGGAAGCAAGTGAACTATTGCAAAATTGAATTTTTAAAGGAAGATAAATTATTTGAATTTTTTTTTCCTAAATGTATAGGGAAGTGAAATAAATAACACTCTGTTAAAAAGAGTGAATGTTCTCACACACATAAACAGTAGTAACAAGTGGCAGTAGAAATGCACTTTATACTCAGGCCAAATGTGTTGGGTGAGCGTCTTGCCTTATAATTTAACAACTTAAATAATCCAGGGCCGCCACGAGGGGGGTGGGGCAAATGGCGCACACTGCCCCAGGCCCCCGAATTCCAGGGGCGGAAAATATACCAAGATAGTAAAATTGGGGACTCTAGGGACCCCCACAGGTCCCCAATCGCCTCGTGGCAGCCCTGAAATAATCAGCTGGAATAACACAAGCGGAGACAAACATGTCATAAGAAGATATTAATCACAAATACCCCCGTTGCAGAAAACCTGCGTACTCAGCGAATTTCCAATGCAAATATAAGGGTATCACTACTACCTAGAGCCACTTACCAAGTTTCACAAAAATACATTCATTAATAAGTTATATATAGCATTTTATTTATTCTCCATAAGAATAACATTATAAATGAGTATGCAGGTTTGCTGCAAAAAGGAAGATAAGTTAGGGTGTTTTTTTGCAATTATCAATATAACTCAACCAGGTGAAGCTACATACCAAGTTTTATTAATTTAGGTTCATAACTAAGGGAGATATAAAACTTTACTTATTCTCCATATGAATAACATGGGGGCCGAGTATGCAGGTTTGCTGCTACCGGGAAAAATCAACAAAGAACTTTTTTCTACTATTATCAATATACCACAACCAGTTGAAGCCACATACCAAGTTTCATCAATATACATACATAAATAATCGAAATATAATATTTTATTTATTCTCCATAAGGATAACAATGGACAACGTACTGTGTTTAGCACTTTGAATATCACTGCACCGGTTGGACGTAAAACAACAATTAAAACGCCAAAATGACTGTTTCGTAGAGCTAAACTGATTGGTAGAAAGAAATGTGGAGTTTTTAGTGAAATTATCTGAGGAAAATCTAAAAACCGTATTCCCATAAGATTAACATACACCCGTCGCAGCAAACCTGCATACTCAGCGAATTTCCAATGAATATATAACATAACACAATAAAACACTTAACAGGATTTATAAGAAATGTATTCACAAACAAGCGATATTTAAAATATTAATTCTCCATAAGAATAACATTGGGGATGAGTATGCAGGTTTGCTCCAACAAGGATCACAAAATAATGGGTTTTTATGCAAATATCAATAGAACTCATCTTAGTGAAGTCACATATCAAGTTTCATCCATATACATTCATAAATAAGCGATATATAACATTTTAATGATTTTCCATAAGAATAACATGGGGACCAAGTACCTAGGTTTGCTGCTACGGGAACCATAGGCGAAAAATTGTTTTTTTGTGCAAACAACCATGAACCACAACCAGATGAAGCCATATACCAAATTTCGTCAGTTTATGTTCATAAATAAGCGAGATATACAATTTTTCTTTTTCTCCATAAGAATAACATTAGACAACGTACTGTGTTTAGCACTTTCAATATCTCAGTAACCAATTGACGTAGAGCAATGATCAAAATACCAAATTGTTTGTTTTTTTAAGCTAAATTCAATGGTATGGATTAAAATTGGATTAAAATTAAAATTACATGTGAAAACCCCAAAAAACACATTTTTGGGGTACAAAACCCCCCTTCGGATGGTGCGATTCATCTGGTTTTCGAACTCGTTCAAATAAATGGTACTTTACACATTTGTACCAAATTTCATTAAGATCGGACCTTTTTTACGAGAGTTATCGTGCTTACGGACACATATATATATATATATATATATATATATATATATACAAATTTGAACGAATGGTGTTTTTGGCATCTGGGGACCTCAAAATGAAAAGTTATCATGGTCTCGGGCTTAAGTCTTACCATGAGACCTACGGTAATAGCTTCTTCCCTATAGGGGAAATTCGCTAAAACGCCTTGTGGCAGCCCTGAAATAATCAGCTGCAATAACAGAAGCGGAGACAAACATGTCATAAGAAGATATTAATCACAAAAACGCCTTGTGGCAGCCCTGAAAAAATGAGCTGCAATAACAGAAGCGGAGACAAACATGTCATAAGAAGATATTAATCACAAAAACGCCTTGTGGCAGCCCTGAAATAATCAGCTGCAATAACAGAAGCGGAGACAAACATGTCATAAGAAGATATTAATCACAAAAACGCCTTGTGGCAGCCCTGAAATAATCAGCTGCAATAACAGAAGCGGAGACAAACATGTCATAAGAAGATATTAATCACAAAAACGCCTTGTGGCAGCCCTGAAATAATCAGCTGCAATAACAGAAGCGGAGACAAACATGTCATAAGAATATATTAATCACAAAAACGCCTTGTGGCAGCCCTGAAACAATCAGCTGCAATAACAGAAGCGGAGACAAACATGTCATAAGAAGATATTAATCACAAAAACGCCTTGTGGCAGCCCTGAAATAACCAGCTGCAATAACAGAAGCGGAGACAAACATGTCATAAGAAGATATTAATCACAAAAACGCCTTGTGGCAGCCCTGAAATAATCAGCTGCAATAACAGAAGCGGAGACAAACATGTCATAAGAAGATATTAATCACAAAAACCCATAAACTATAAATATAAAAAATATATATTTTTAAGTTGTTTGAGGATTTTTTTGTGGAATAAGCTGACATTTTTAATCAAACCGGTTATATTTCAATGAAATGTGTCAATTTTCTAATCTTGAATTGTAGGGTTTAGTGGTTGATTTATTCTATTTATGTTATTAAATAGAATAAATAAAGCATGCAAGTTAATTTATAAAGCATGCCAATTTCCACTTTTTTTTTACTCACTGTTCAAGTGATAAAGTAAACAGGTAAACACTTTTGCTGCGTTAAACAAAACCAAATTTCGGGTCATCCCCACAGTGTTAATAGTTTGAAATTAAATTCCAGGTATGTAATAAGTATTTCTATGTTTGGGCCCCGGGTCTTTGATGGGTCGTCGTCACCTTGGTTTTAGCGAATTTCCCCTATAGAGAAAGAAGCTATTATCGTAGTCGGCATGGTAAGACCTAGGCCTGGGACCATGATAACTTTTCATTTTGAGGTGCCCAGACTCCAAAAATAATGCCATTAAATTGAAACTGTATTTATATATATTTACATATATATATATATATATATGCGTGTGTGTGTGTGTGTGTGTGTGTGTGTGTGTTTGTGTGTGTGTGTGTGTGTGTCCGTGAGCACGATAACTCTCTTAAAAGTAATCCGATTTTGATGAAATTTGGTATAAACGTGTTACGCAGCATTTATGACTTTATGTTCAAAAATAAGCCAGATCGCTCCATCCGAAGGGGTATTTTGAGGGGGTCTGAACCCCAAAAATGTTTTTTTTTGTTAATTTGTTATATATAATTTTGAAATAGTAAAATTTTAGTTTTAACCATTAGATTCAGCTTAAAAAAACACAAATTTGGTACTTTGATCATTTGTCTACGTCAATTGGTTACCGAGATATTGAAAGTGCTAAACACAGTACGTTTTCTAATGGAGGATAAGAACAATTTTATATCTCGCTTATTTATGAACGTATACCAACTTGGTATACGGCTTCAACTCGTTGTGGTCTGATATTTGCTGAAAAAAAAATTATTTTTTGCCAAAGGCTCCCGTAGCAGCAAACCTGCGTTCTCAGCCCCCATGTTTTTCTGATATAAAATAATTAAATGCTATGTCTCCATTAATTATGAACATAAATTAATAAATACCTCCATCGCAGCAAACCTGCATACTCAGCGAATTTTGAATGCACATATATGTCTTATTAACACTTAAAGCCACTTATAAATATTCCTAAAAAATATTCACAAACAAGCGATGTATAAAATAATAATTATTCTCCTTAGGAATAACATTGGGGATGAGTATGCAGGTTTGCTGCAACAAGGAACCCAAAATAATGGGGTTTTATGCAAATATCAATAGAACTCAACTAAGTGAAGTTACATACCAAGTTTCATCCATATTCATTCATAAATAAGCGATGTATAAGATTTTAATTATCCTCCATAAGAATGTCATAGGGGCTGAGTACCCAGGTTTGCTGCTACGAGAGTCATCTCGTATTGTATAGAATTGTATATCTGTATTGTATAGAATTTATTTTAATTAGTATATTTTATTGACTTGGTTGTACATTGTATTTCTGACTTTGTCAATGATAATAATTGTATCCGAATGACAAATACAAATTTATTTATTTAACTATCTACAAAAAAAATTGGTTTTTATGCAAATATCAATGGAACTCAACTAAGTGAAGACGATATTAGAAAATAGAAAAGACGATTAGTGAAGTGGAAAATAGAAATCTCCGGATGTGAACCATGTAATAAACCGCGTTGCGGTATAAGCAAAATTATATGTAAGACAGACCGCTTTCGAAGCACAGTAACGGACAAAGTTTACCCGATAGCTGGACACATGGATTGTTCATCCAACCATGCGATTTACCAGCTAACGTGTAAACTTTGTCCTAAGGAGTACACAGGCCCCAATTTACCAATGGGCAGACTGGGCAATTGCCCAGGGCGGCAATATCTGGGGGGCGGAAATTTTTGGAGATTTTTTTATTATTTCCAGAATATTGGTAAAAAAACAGGAACGACACAACAAACTTGTTAACTTGCATATGCCTCGTAAGAGATCTGGTTACAAGCAACTGTCTACTGCTGTAGTACAGCATTCAGCATATTATGGTGGAGCGCAGGCAGTGCATGACAGACCAGCCACAGCCACGTCCACGTCCGTGGTTCACTGAGTGAAGCTGGCTGTCTGTCTGCATCTGCCACTGCCACCGTGATATGAGCGCCGAGCGGGAGAGGGACAGAGGGATGGGACGAGGGGAGGCGGGAGGGATGTGATTCACATCATGTGAAGTAATGAGTGAGCTGGGAGCATTAGTCATCATCTGTCGTCTGTTGTTTATGTTTTATTCTTGGTCGTTGTTAAAGTTTTGAGTTAATATAATATAACCTCTTTGGTTTTTGCGTTGTGAATGTTTTGAACTTAGTTTTTAATCATGAGTAAAAAGTTAAATGGAAGTGAATATAGAAAACGGGCTGCGAAAAAACGAAATGATGAACTAGAAACCCTGCAAAAGGTTCCCAAAATAGTTTTTTTTATCAGTTAATTTAAATATTACCAAAATCTGTATGGAAAGTGATGTTGGTGATGATGACAGTTCAGTTTGTGATTCAACACCGTCGACTTCAGACTGAACTCCATTTAAATTCACACAAGAACTAGAAGAAAAAGGTATATAAATTCTTTCAAGAGTCAAAAATCCTAAAAGAGCAACTTTACTGAACAGCAAGTTGAAATCTTTGTTTTTATTGTGTTCTGAAAAAGACATGACACTAAAAACTGATTTTTCCGAAGTTGTTACAGCGTTCGCGAAGAAAAAATCAAGAAAAAGGTCTATGTAGTTATGTTAACAAACAGTTTTCAAGAAAAGTATAGACAATGATTATATTACAAGCTATTAACTTACTGTAATTCATTTCATCAAAAAGTTGACTTTTTTCTTAGTTTCAAATGTTAATAAAGCTGCCGAAGTCATGTATTCTAAGGTTAATGTTTATATTGTTTTTCATATTGTTCATTTCGCTTGTTTTTCTCTTTGATGATAAAAGATATAAACAAATTTTAATCCACAGGTTTTGTGTTTATTTATTAAAAACAAATTGGTTTTACACTAAACAAATTAGAAATGCGCAAACTAGTACCTTTAAAATTATGTTCATGTATCATGTATGTTTGCAGTTTGCACTAAATACGTAGTTATAAACAATTAATTGTATTTTTAAAAAAATATAAGCCTACTAATTTTTTTTTTATCAACAGTACACAGAACATTCCAGGTTAATACCTAATACGTTATCAGCTCACCATTATTGGGGTAACTCAACAATACTATTAAGGAATCATAAATATTTCAGTCATTTTTTGTGGGAGGGGGGCGGCTACAAAGGGTTTTGCCCAGGGTGAAACTTACCCTAAATCGGGGCCTGGGAGTACATTGGACAAACATCCAACTCCTTACGTGTTCGGATGACAGGACATCAGTTTTCTGTCAACCATAAAGACAAACACAAGCCGGTGGCCTTACACGCTGTTCGACATAATGCTAAGTTTGAAGAATGTTTCGATATTAAGCTATACACAAAATCCAAAGTGTTGTAAACCAAGAACTAAATGACATGAATTTGAGAACAGTCGAATTGGCTCACCAGTTAGTTTTAAGAACGAAACAACCTCATGGACTCAAACATTCGTTAATATAATAATTTGTTGCTCCTTATTCTTTCTACAGTATCAAAACCGTTTTATTCCACATCATCTGATCTTAACCAAATGTGTAAATAACATCTGATCCATTGTTTATATATTTTATTTTTCATTCATTTTTGTGCTTGATAAAGATATTATATCGAAATATTGCAATGAAATGGTTTTAATTTCTTAAATGAATATATATATATACAAAATTTGAACGAAAGGTGTTTTTGGCATCTGGGGACCTCAAAATGAAAAGTTATCATGGTCTTGGGTTTAAGTCTTACCATGCCACCTATGATTATAGCTTCTTCCCTATAGGGAAAATTCGCTAAAACTGGTACAGTATATAAGACTTCACCTAGTTGAGTTATATTGATATTAGCATAAATACCCCCGTCGCAGCAAACCTGCATACGCAGCGAATTTCTAATTAATATATAACATAACACATTAAGCCACTTAACAGGATTCATAAGAAATATATTCATAAACAAGCGATATTTAAAAGATTAATTATTCTCCATAAGAACAACATTGGGGGTGAGTATGCAGGTTTGCTGCAACAAGGAACACAAAATAATGGGTTTTTTATGCAAATATCAATAGAACTCATCTAAGTAAAGTCACATACCAAGTTTCATCCATATACATTCATAAATAAGCGATATATAACATTTGATTTATTTTCCATAAGAATAACATGGGTACCGAGTACCTAGGTTTGCTGCTACGGGAACCATAAGCAAAAAATTGTTTTGTTGTGCAAACAACTATAAACCACAGCCAGATGAAGCCATAAACCAAATTTCGTCAGTTTATGTCCATAAATAAGTGAGATATACAATTTTTCTTTTTCTCCAAAAGAATAACATTAGACAACGTACTGTATTTAGCTCTTTCAATATCTCAATAACCAATTGACGTAGTGCAATGATCAAAATACCAAATTGTTTGTTTTTTTTATGCAGGATTCAATTGTAAAAATTAAAATTTTATTTAAATAAATATGACATGTGGAAACCCCAAAAACCACATTTCTGGGTACAAAACCCCCAAAAACCCCCCTTAGGATGGTGCGATTCATCTAGTTTTCGAACTCGTTCAAATAAATGGTACTTTACACAATTGTATTAAATTTCATTAAGATCAGACCTTTTTTGCTAGAGTTATCGTGCTTACGGACACATGTATATATATATATATTGAACAAAGGGTGTTTCTGGCATCTGGGAACCTCAAAATGAAGTTATCATGGTCTCGGGCTTAAATCTTATCATGAGACCTACAGTAATAGCTTCTTCCTATAGGGGAAATTCGCTAAAACCCATTTTTTATGTTCCTTGTTGCAACAAACCTGTGCACTCAGCCCCAATGTTATTATTATGGAGAATAATTAAAATTAGATATATCGCTTATTTGTGAATATATTGTTATGAAACTGGGTAAGTGGCTTTATGTAGTATTAACCCATTGAGACATACGAGCAGGTCTCGTTCCTTACTTGTAATTTTATTAACGTGTGAATTGGAGTATAAAATTGATGTTTTTAAATGGATTAATGGCATATTTTAATTAAAATATTGTTTTATTTCAGTTTAGAGAGTCGCATTGGCACACACACAGTAGACATAAGTAAAAACTAGCAAAATCAGTGTTGACCATGTGCAAGTCTCAAAGAATTAACCGATCCCGTCAACTTCCAAGCAAGCCTGCCACCGTTTATTTTACTTGGGCCCTCCCACCAACGTTGCCACAGACCGGTTAACTCATTGAGAGTTGCACAACTGGTCAGTTTTGGTCGTGTGCGGGAATCTAACCCACGAACATCGTATCGCCACCTGGCCAAGGTGTTTCCACGACGTAGCCAACTCAGCTAACACGACCAAAGGCCTGGCGGCGATATTAAGGGTTTTCAGTCAGTCCGCGCCCCTAGCGGATAGAACCGTAGACGCCCGCGGTCATTAGTTACATATTTTGCTACTAGAGTGCAGCACCAATCAATTCCCGTTATAGGCTACTACAAATAGAATAAAATTACTACCTCAATGGGTTAAGACACTTTTATCTCCATCGAAAATTCGCTGAGTATGCAGGTTTGCTGCGACGGGGGTATTTAGTATTGTGGTTCGAAAAATCATGGCAACCCTATCACATGCCAAACATATTACAAGCCATCTTGTAAAACTGCATGTTTCGATCTGTAAAAATGGTGTGATCCGTTGAAAGTAATAAACCCAAAACATATAAAATTAAATTAGGTATTTTTCCCCTTCCATTAATTTGTGTCCAAAAAATTCAGCCCTTTTTTAATGAATAGGTATCAAACACACTTGATACTTTTTCTCTTCCACATGAAGTCAGAACAGAGACCATTGTTGCTCAGTATATTGTACCACAGGGGCTAAAATCTGTCAAAAATCTGATGGTGAACTTTGAATGAAAAAAATTAAGAAAAATACAATTGCAAATGATGCAAATTAATTTTAAGTTAGTATTGAAGTTTGTATAGTGACTGAATCCAACACTGTTTGTGTGGGTTCGTAATGCAATAACGTGGAAACGGCTGCGCGGATCGTTTAAAACATTTACACAACTGTTTTCTAGTACACTTTACGTTATCAGTTCAGAAATTTAGTACCGTAAGATATTCAGTGGATGACTGCACTGGCACTTTCAGTTTGACAAATGGTTGTCTGTTTGTGGGCTCTTCCCGCCTCATTTCTGTTGTTATCATTTCAGTCATCTTATTAAGGTTTACTTGTTACCGGTACAGTTACTGGTATCACCAATTTAACTTTAAAATGGAACAGTAGGCCAAATGTTATGGATATTAATTTTGTAAACAAAGAAAGTGCCAGCAATATTGAAAGTGTATTCTCCCTTTAACTTTATACTTGGTAAGTAGGTTTTTTTAAGGGTATATTTTGTATAACCATGTGTTTAGTCGTAGCAAAGCCACCCTATATTGCTAAGGGAGTCTATAGGTGACTCCGGCCAGAGCCGTCCACCAGTGTCGGGAACCGAAAACGGATGCAACCGAAATGAAGTATGGGACCAGCACAACATACTGGCATAGTTTAGTCGATCCCCGATAAACGCGCAATGTAGACCAATGTTTATCAAGTTGCATCATGACTCCGACCGGAGTCGTACGCACCCTGTGCTAGTACAGCATTACTCCGACAGTTGTACACTGACAATAGCTGACTTACCGTTCAAAGTAGCTAGCTGATGTCACTTTTTTTACTGACCAATAGAAACTATAGGCAACAGACGTACAGTAGAGAATACGTGTAAATGGCCCTAGACAATTGCAAGTCAGTAGTCAGTTTGACAGTGAAAAAAAGCGCCAGCTACTGAACAACTGTTCCCAGAGTTACATCAGACCGTGGAAACCTGGCCTAAATATAGGACCCACTCAAAAATATAATTCCTAAAACTGCCCCCTATCTCAAACCATGCAGACACAGGCTCATTAGGGAGGAAGGGTAAAATTTGATTCAGGTGACCAGTTGAAGGCTGATCAATGAATCTTTAAATGGAACTGTGTATGATTTAATAAGCGGTTCGAGTAACTTAGCCTACTTAAAATAGGTTAGGTATTCATTTTTGTATGGTTTCATAAGCGGCTCGAGTCTGATATAGGCCTAATCTTAAAGGTTACACTTCCGCAGACGCCCGGTGGAACTATCAAATGAAAATCGATATAAATTATCAATATAGTATTGTTAATGTTTTGATATTTCGATATAAATATATTGGATCAAATCGATAAAACTGACATATTATAACTGTAATAATATATGTTTACAACACCAAAACAACACTTGATTTTCATCTTCATATCGTCGTTAAAAACTCTGCATTCCATTGATTGTGTAATTAATCGACGATTTTTCAAAAACTCGACGCAGATCATATCATTTATCAGGATACCTCTAAAAAAGAGAAGTGAGAATGTCAGGGAAAGATTCATTTCTAAATGTTTTAAAAGCAGGTAAAAGCGTAAGTTATATCCGGGAAATTTAAATTGTAAATATTTCATGTTATTTGTAGTAGTTGCATTTTTTTTTTAGTTTCAAATTAATAAATGTATGGTAGGCCTAAATGTACTTGTATTTATTGCGAAACCTTAATAATCAAATTGAAATAATCTATTGTACATCGATATTTTATATAGATTATTTTCATTCGATTGTTCCACCGGGCGCCTGCGGAAGTGCAACCATCTTAAATACCGTAGGCCTTATAATATTACAATGGAATAAGGTTCTGGTATTTTAAAGCCTACCTAACTTATCCTTACATTTTTGTGTCTATAAGGGTAACATACCGATAAGTAGTCCCTATTTGCCTGCAGGCGGATGATAGGATCGACCTGGGGGTTCAAGCCCAAACTAATACATTGGCTTTATGTTGCAGTAGTAAGACCGGCGATGATGTTCGGATCCATCGTTTGGTGGACGAAGCTGGAAGCTGGTGTGGCGATGCGGAGGCTTGCGAGCGTTCAAAGGCTCGCAGGCCTACTCGCCGCCGGAGCTCTCAGCAGCAGCCCGGGTGCCACTTTGGAGTGTCTCCTTGATGTTTTGCCAATAGACATTTATATCAAGATGATGGCTAGAATGTGTGCTTGCTTACCGTCTCCAGTGTGAGAATCTATGGGTGTTGCCGGGCAAACCACTTGGCCACACAAAGATCATTCAGATGGTTCAGAATGAGGTCTTGGACATGCCCTCTGATCATCTTCCCACAACTTTTTCCTTCAGCAGGTCGTTCCGGGTGCGCATTCCCAGCAGGGATGACTGGAGTGAAGGTGTTTGTCCGCTCCCTCCTGGTGACCGAGTGTGGTTCACGGATGGTTCCAAGACTAGGAGCGGGTTGGGTGCAGGATCCACGGGGTGCAGGATGGTGTCAGTCTCGGGGTGCCAATGGGTTCTTTTCCCACTGTGTTCCAGACGGAGATTACCGCCATCATGGAGTGTTCGGGGGAGATTCTGAGGAGGGGACAAGAGGGCCTCTCTATCAGCATCTTTTCTTATAGCCAGGCTGCTCTGAGGGCGCTGGACTCGTGAGTCGTGAGGGCTGTGTGGGATTGCTACAAAACAGTGTCTTGTGCTAGTAGACGCAACATGATGTACATGATGACTCTTTGTTGGGTGCCTGGTCACTCGGGGATTGTGGGTAATGAGGTGGCGGTCAGGTTGGCTAACGCGGCTGCCTCCCTGGCTCCCATGCCCCCCCCCCTTTTTGTGGGATATCTCGTTCTTGTACTTCGCACGTGATCGGCGCTTGGGCTCGGGATTGTCACAGAAGGAGATGGGTAATGCTCCCTCTCCACAGGGTCAGCAAGCTCAACCTCCAGGAACCATCCCACCAGGTCACCAGAAAGCTCCTGGGTCTCAGCAGGCTGGACATTAAGCGAATCACAGGTATGATTACGGGCCACGGTCACCTAGGGAAACACCTCTCTCGGATGGGCGTCTTCAATGGTGACCCTGCATGCAGGAAATGTGGGCAGTACGAGGAGATTGCAGACCATCTGCAGTTCATCAGGCTCTTGAACCTGGAGGAGTACTGAAACCTTCTCATTTATTTTTCGGGGGTGCGCAATAAGCCCAGTGTGGCTGATGTGCCTTGGGACCTATGTCCGCCCCTTCTGATGATGATGATAGCATGGGGATTTAAAAACGTCTGCTTTGTTTTCATTAAAACATGTGGTGTAGGTATACTTTGTTTGTGAACTGCCATGTGTTCCAACTTATATGGTATTAATTTCCTCAGCATGTAATGAGTACAATCAAATCAGATGCGGTGGATTATTGGAGCAAGGTTAGGGGATATTTCCCCTTCAAGCCACTCGTTCATATAAGTATTTTAGTAATCTGATTAAAACCACATAAGATATCCGAAAGGAATGGGACAAAAACAGAAATGTTTGTTTTGTCGCTGTTAATATAATAAGAGCGTAACCTTGTATGTTCTACGACAATTTAAAATAAATCAAAATTGTACTTGCGCGTGCACGGTAGTGTCACTAATAGGATTACTGAAGGGGGGAGGACGCGGCCGGGTCATATACCTGCAGGACAGTTTGGGCTGCCTCAACTTAAGGTGGTGAGGCCTATGGTTACAGCAGGAAATCTACTTTTAACGTCAGTAACGGAAGCGCTAGTCGCAACAGCCAGCCCAACAGTCACATTCACGGAGTATTATTAGTGTCCGGGATTATAATGGAATATGTAAATGTGATGTATTTTTTTTAAATATATGTTGCCTATAGCTTTAAATAGCATGGCATTATGCGCCCTTAAATTTCGAATAAAAATATGCCTTCGCGAAAAAAAATGCACAAACTTGACAAGAATTACATGTTAGACAAACATGTTAGACAAACATTTTTTTCGAAAAGTCGTAAGTTGGTAAACCTGCAACAAAAAAAACTATGTACGCAGTTCTAACCTACAGCTGTGTAGAGCGTCTCCTGCTCTAAACGAATGTATAACGATCGACTTCTCAAATTTGCAGGTCAGTTCAGAAATATTTATGTTTACAAATATGTACACCGTGTCCGGGAATACCCCCCTGTCCAGGATTAGCCGGTTTTACGGTAGTTTAGATTAACTCAAGATATAAAGATATGGCATTTTAGCGAATTTCCCCTATAGGGAAGAAGCTATTACCGCAGTCAGCATGGTAAGACCTAGGCCCAAGACCATGATAACTTTTCGTTTTGAGGTCCCCAGATCCCAAAAATGTGTGTCCGTGAGCACAATAACTCTCGTAAAATGATCCGATCTTGATGAAATTTAGTATAAACATGTAAAGCAACATTTATGACTTTGAGTTTGAAAACCAGCCAGATCGCTCCATCCGAAAGGGTATTTTGGGGGAGTTTTGTACCCCAAAAATGTTTTTTTTTAATTTTATACATTCGATATTTGAAAAAGTCAAATATTGGTTTTTACCATTGGATTCAGCTTAAAAAACACACAATTTGGTATTTTGATCATTCCTCTACGACAATTGGTTACCGAGATATTGAAAGTGCTAAACACAGTACGTTGTCTAATGTTATTCTTATGGAGGAAAGATAAACTTTTATATCTCGGCTATTTATAATCGTATACTGACGAAATTTCGTATAAGGCTTCATCTGGTTGTGGTCTATTGATATTTGCTCAAAAAAACAATTTTTTGGAAAAGGCTCCCGTAGCAACAAACCTGCGTACTCAGCCCCCATGTTATTCTTATAGAGAATAATTAAATGCTATGTCTCTCGTAGTTATGAACATAAATTAATACAAACTGGTATACGACTTCACCTAGTTGAGTTATATTGATATTAGCATAAAAGCCCATTTTTTATGTTCCTTGTTGCAGCAAACCTGCGTACTCAGCCCCAATGTTATTCTTATGGAGAATAATTAAAATTGTATATACCGCTTATTTGTGAATATATTTTTATGAAACTTGGTCAGTGGCTTTATGTAGTATTAAGATATTTATATTTCCATTGGAAATTCGCTGAGTATGCAGGTTTGCTGCGACGGGGGTATTTATTGTCATAACTATCTATTGACACTATTTTTTTGTACTGATGTACATGATTTATAAATAAAGAATTTTTGATTGATTGACTGATTGATTGTATATATCTATAGATCATTATTGTTGTAAGAAACCATTTTAATAAATTTGTTAATAGATTTAACTGCACGTATAACTTTTGAAATAATTATATAAGTTAGGCCTACTACATTATCCAATCCACAATACAAGTCTTTTGTCAAATAATTTACACTACATTGGGAAGAAATTGTAGCCTATAACAAACTTCCTAGTTACATAAAAGAATCTAAAACTGACGCACTGTTTACAGAAAAAATTCAATCATTTCTAAGTTAAATACCAAATGTTTTTACAGTGTTGAGAATGATTTAAAATATGTTGTACAGTAATAAGAAAAATTCTGACTGGAGATAATGGTTTTTATATTTTATATTTTTGTATCTTAATTTTGTTTGCAGTTTAGTCGTGATACGGTAATGGCGGTCCCACACTTTTCGCCAACAGACCTGAACATTCGGCAGAATATTCACCCGAATGTTCACTGAACATTCCGTCCCATATGTTCCCGAATGTTTTCAAAAGTTCATGCAGCTCCCACACTTCTCGCGAATACTCCGAATATTCGGAGTTTGGCCGAATGTTCGGGCGTGTTCGTGAGAAGTGTGGGAACGCTTTTAGTTTTACATAAATTTAAAAAATATGATATTTGATTCCTTGGCCTATATATGTTTTATAGTTTTAGCAAATTTCCCCTATAGGGAAGAAGCTATTACTGAAGTCGGCATGGTAAGACCTAGGCCCGGGACCATGATAACTTTTCCAAGATAAAGATCTTATTTAAGTTGAGTGAGTCTTAAAGCTACCCCATAAGGCTATGGAATACACAATGTGCTCAATTAGGGTATGGTAAACTAATTTAGACAGGTCAGCATTATTGAACTTGCTGGCTCACCTAAGCACGAAGAGCCCAGTGGAAAGTCTCTTTTCAAGCTTATCGATATGATCAGCCCAGGTTAGGCAACTGTCCAACCTCACTCCAAGGAGGTTGATTGATTCAGAGGAATCAAGTATTTCCTCGCCAATAAAGAAATAAAAGTTCCACACAAGTGTTTCGGATGTTCCTCATAGGCGTGCACAGAGTCCGGTCAGCGTGGGTGCCAGAACCCACGAATGCGCACCCCCCCAATCTTGTTGCTCTAAGAACCTAATTATCTGCCAAATAATTTAACCCTAGGAGTGGCGCCATGTTAACGCGTAGTGTGGTGAGCTAAATTTGGCGATTTTGCAGACCTTTTTTTAAAAATCCATATAAATTCAACCGTTAGAGTAAACAAGTTAACTTTATATTCATTTTGTTCAGAAAGAACAGAAGATTCTAGAGATATTAAAATAATAAAGATCTAGACATTTTTTTTCCGGTAAAGTGAAAAGAATAAGAAAATTTTGATATTTTTTTTTGAAATTTCAAAAGCAGCCAGGGTAAAATTTTTTCCACAGATTTTTTATGGAAAATTCATTATATACATTTTGTAGACAATCTAATTCCCTACATAGAAATATATAACATGTTGGGGAAAGAATTTTTTTTATAAGTTTTTTGGGGCATAATGTAATAATAAACGGAAACCCGAAAAATGCGTAAACTGTAGAGTGTTAGTTTGTGATGTAAATAAGTAATGTAATATATATGTATACTAATAATGATATATATATATATTTGTATAGCTAATGAAGTAAGGAATCCAACAAAGTCATAGATAGGTTTATGGTAAAAAAATTGTGTCACTTATAAATACATGTAAATAAAATAACGTTTTGGAATTTTTGCATATTTGGAAAAAAAATTTCACAATTTTTAGTATATAACTTTTTGACCAAATATTTTACCCCCAAACCAATATAACCATGCTGTAGTACATTCAATTACCTACATAAAAATGTATAACACTTAGGGTAAATTATTGTTTTTATATGTGTTATGTAGCACTAAACAGTCGCGGATTTGGCAAATTTCACTAGGCCTATGTAGGAGTAAACACAACACTTTATAAACACTATTTGTCAAACTTCAGTAATATTTATGCATAATATAATGCATAAAGATTTCTGTTATATACACACAAACACTTCACTAACACTAAAACTCCGAAATACTAAATTATTTAGTAATAACTCACGGATAGAAATATCACAACGCACATAAAACGAAACTCAAAACGGCTGATACAAGCTGTTGACAGAACAAATATAACACAATGGAACGTTTACTCTATCGAGTGCGGCTACATTCAGTGCTGCCATCGCGCAACACCAAATTATTCGCCATTCTTTCTTCTTTCAAATAAGATATTATATGTCATGCAAATATAACATTACACTGGATATATATTCGATTTTGCATTCCGCCGGTTTACGGCGGTTCAGCATTTTACAGAAGAACAAAAATCATCTGTGTTTATAAAATCATATTATCTGTCAAATCAATATATCGATCTAAAACTCCATACCAAAATGAAATATAACTCCTTGGCTGTGCATTGGTACTACCCGCAACATCGTGCGACGAAAATTACCCGAGGTGGGTAATTTCAAAAAAGTCATGTTTTGACATTTCCCAAGTGTCGGCTGCAAGTATCGTGTCGCGCCTAAAATTCATTTGATTTCTAATCGCGGTGACATTGTTATATACCTGCTACAGGGTTTGTTTATGTAATAAAATGAAAGTTCAGAATATTATCTTTCGCATGATATATATATTATTCACTTTTGAGTTGATTAATAGAGGTTTATTTACGTTGCAAAATTTTCGGTCACATTCCGCCGGAAACCGGCGGTCAGCACAGTAGGCGACACAAAATCCCGCCGGAAACCGGCGGAACAGCACTCCTAGGGTTAATATCCTATAGAGTGTAACAAAAATGGTGCACTGGCTATATATTTTCGGATCCTACACTCAAAAATAAGCAACAAATCTAGATTCACATTTTTCGAAATTCCGCTCCGTTTAGCGTCAGTCGGTCGGTTTGTGTTTTTTACTAAATTAAGTATATCTTTTGAACCGTTTGAGGTACTGTTTTCAAACTTGGCATAATTCATGACATGACTATACTCAATGTTGTTTTGGTATTGAATTTCAAGTTTCTATCTTTACCGTTTCAAAATGGCGGCCATTTTTGTTTTCAAAGCTAAATATCTTAAAACCTTAATAATTAGGAAAAACATGTCAGAATCCCAAACATTTTGTTTTTTTATCCCCAAAATAATGGTATAAAGATTTTGATTATCGGATGATAAATAACTGAAATAATGCAGCTTTTATGAATAAAATAATGTTTAATTTGTGTAAATATTTACTATGAATCATTACTATTGCAATTAAAAATCTAAAATTATTGTAATCTTATTAAATTTACAAAATTATAAGAAAAACTAGATTAATTTACAATTGTAATAGTACCTGGATCGTCAACATTGGCCAACAATTTACTGAATAACATTCATTTAAAAAAATCTTGGTTTCCATAGTGATTTTAGCTTACTTTAGCTAAAGTAGTAATCAGCTGTTCTGGCAACAATTAAAACATACTTATGATGATCCTTTCGTGTCATCCTAAGCCAACAGTTGAAGCAATACCAACAGTTGAAGCAATAAGCTGTTACATGGTGAATTATTGTGTTAGAACATTTTTGTTATTTGGAAAATGCCAAATGAATATTCTTTTCAATAAATGGCGGATATGCATCTTAAGTACGGGCTTTCAAATTGCAATCCTGCTGAAGCTCGACGCTTGTATTCTGAGAGGTTTCCCCAATATAAATCGTCCAAATCAGTCCACGTTTGTTAGATTACACAACCGCCTAAGCTTATGAGAAACTGGATCATAGGCCTTTACAGGAACGTCACCTGACCGTGGTAGGCCTCAAACAACAAGAACATTAGATGTCGAGGAGCGTGTATTAAGAACAGTCGATGAAGATCCTACAGGAAGTACAAGAGGAATCAGTGCTATGATAGGTATTGACTACATGTCAGTTTGGAGGATTTTGAGGAGCCAACAACTTTATCCTTACCATTTACAGCGTGTCCAGGCTCTACTTTACGTTTTTACGTAAATGCTAATTTTCTAGTTATTTGTAAAGTAAACCCGGGTAATTAACAATTTGTTTACTCCCCACAATATTACATATTTGTTTTCCTTAGTTCATAACCTACAAAAATATATGTACAATAACCTATTATTATAAAAAATTACCTAACATGAGTTATCTCCGATTCACTAATTATTCGTCTTACTCGCAAAAGTTGTGATTTTTCGTATTTTATTACATAACACATGTACAAAAAAATATTTTCCTCATGTGTTATACATTTCTATGTAGGGAATTGAATTTACTACAACATGTTTACAATATATTTGGCCTAAAAAAATCTGTACAATATTTTTGTACTTCAATGTGTCAGAAATATTTTTTACGTAAATGCGAATTTTCTAGTTATTTGTATAATAAACGGGTAATAATAATTTTTGTACTCCCTACAATATGACATATCTTTTTCCCTTAGTTAATAAGAAAACCTACAAAAATATATATATATGTACAATATTATTATAAAAAACTACCTTACATGAGTTATCTCCGATTCACTAATTATTCGTCTTACTCGACAAAAGTTGCGATTTTTCGTATTTTATTGCATAACACATGTACAGAAAAATTTTCCCCATATGTTATTACATTTCTATGTAGGGAATTGAATTTACTACAACATGTTTATAATATATTTGGCCTAAAAAATCTGTACAAGATTTTTGTACTTCAATGAGTCGGAAATTTTTGTTACGTAAATGCTAATTTTCTAGTTATTTGTATAATAAACGGGTAGGCCTAATAATAATTTTTGGGGAAGACAGGGTGGAAGGAACGGAGGAGGTGGAAGGAGGGCGTGGGAAGATGTGTAAATGCACGGAACATCCGAAAAATACTTCACAACAATATATCGTCGTCGGTGGTCTTACCAAAAAATACATTGCAACGATATATCGTTGTTATAGAACATTTTTCTTACGTCATTACTTTTTATTATTTCAGGTCATTTCCAGGATATTTTCTAGCTCTATAAATCTAGTAGTTATTTGGTGAAAATCTTATATTTGAACAATGTTTATTTATATGAAAAAAATATAAAAAATTTCCCGCATGTATAATATGTACCTATTCAAGTTTTTTATTTTTTAGATATTATATGGTATGTGCATAATATTATAGCTAAACTTTAAACTTACAAAACAAAAAAGTATCATAATAATATCTTACCAAATAAAAAGTTATTGATTTTATGTACAAAACCCTTGCAAAATATTGATTTTGTGTAACGTTGTTATAGAATATTTGTCTTACGTCAATACTTTTTATTATTTCTTCCAGGACATTTCCAGGATATGTTCAGGTAAACATATACTCCATAAATATATGAGGCCTAGTTAGTCTGCTTTATTAAATAATATTGTAATAAAACTTAAACCCTTGAATAAAGTTAGGCTACTGTCTTGTGTACTAATTTACTGTTTTATATTTTTTTACATTTATGAAAATAACTCGTCCGCCTACAGCCCAAATTTGATGAAACTTTCAGGAAATATTTTGGGGAACATGTCCTCTATAAATCTAGTAGTTATTTGTTGAAAATCTTATATTTGAACAATGTTTATTTACCTAAAACAAATAAATAAAAATTAAAAGAGATTTCCCACATGCATATATGTATTCAAATTTTTTATTTTTTAAATATTATATATGTGCATAGTATTATAGCTAAACTTTAAACTTACAAAACAAAATAGTTTCATAGTAATATCTTGCCAAATAAAAAAGTTATTAATTTTTTTGCAAACCCTTGCAAAATGTTGATTTTGTGCCTGGCACTTTTTGGATATACACTGTTAAAAACTCTGGCACTCTAGGGATATGACGACCGAAAAACTCTGGCACTCAAAGGGTTAAATCCTAAAATTACTTTTTACTCATATATTTTTTGTTACTTGTAGTTATTTATTTTTTTCAACATTTGATGTTTTATTTTTTATTTATATTTATAGATTTAATAAACATTTATAGATTCGACGATAAAATTTTTTTAAAAATTAAATTTGATATATTACATGTATTGATGTTATTTATCTTCTCCCCGGGAATCTCTTGGAAATTGAAAATGATATGATGTTATGTAGTAACTTTTCATTTAATATTTTTAGGTAAATTAATGTACCTGTACGGTAGCAGAGAGAGATGCATTATATCTCACGACTTGTAATTTGTAACGAGTCATTTATAAACTTTGTATAGTTTTCAGATTTTACAATCCTTCACATCCATCTAAAGTTAGGGATATAGATTCCACGTTGGATATTTTCACGTTCAAAATTGGATATATTCTTATTATACAGGGTATGTTTTTTAATGTGCCGTGACAGTCACGTTATAAATATGTAACATAAACGTTTGTAACATTAACATTATAAATATAAATCAAGCACCTCACCACTAATACTGTACAACAGGCTGGCAATCATCTTCCAGGTAGGTTTTAAGACGAGAGTACATACTGTTGTATATAACAATGTACCAGTACGTGTTTTGATTATTTAGTTATGCAGTTAATGGTTCGTTGAATCTTATGGCAATTTGTATGATCCTTAAATGGTAATTATACTTGGCCCTAACGCAGATAAACGAATACGCTTTAAAATAAAATGTAGGCCTAAAATAAAATAATTCTATGGTACAGGTTTTAATCTTTTACTTATGGATGTCAACACCACATTGGTTATCGGCTCCATAGCGTGAGTTTCATTCTGAGGAATCCTACCTGTGATAAGGTATAAGTTAAAAAGATTTCAATATAAATTTATAAGATAAACCGGCTTCAGTTATTACAATTCCAACGCACAGCCTATAGTGAAATAAATACACTTTAAAAATGGGAGTTTTCTAGTTATAATTTTCTAGTTATATTTTAATACAGTTAATTTTCTAGTTATATTTTAATACAGTTATCAGTAAGGTGAGTTAAATTGTGATAAGGTGTTAAATGGTTTAACAATACACATACAAATGTATAACATACTATTAGAACTGGAGTTCAGTTATGTCTTATTGCTTCTCCAGAACCTATAAAGCCTTCATTAAAAATGCATTCAAAATCTGAGTGTTTTCACATCAAATTACTCATTGCGATGGTGTGACATAGTAATGGGATTTATATCAATTCATAAACGTACAAGTAGTGGGCCTGTAACAAAATTGGATGACAGTTTTTGATTTATTAATTCTAAATAAATCACAGCAGGTTGTTGGTGGTTTGACAGTGAGCTTTTAAAAATTCTGGGGAATCCGACTAGTTTATATAGTGATTCAGAGTTAATTTTATGGTTAAACCAAATACCAAAGTTTGGTTACTGGTATCACTTGCTGCCAATGCATTACCTACAATTACAGCTAGAGAAGGGTGCCAAGTGAGATTTTCGTTTGGTAGGATATTGCATAACTATGATTTTAGATAAACTAATAAAATTCCAATAAATGCTATAATATAAACGGCAGTTCAACTGTTTTTATTTCTGACTCGTGCAAAGTGTTTACAGAACCTTGGAAGTCATCCTTAAAGTAAGTCTTCCTAATAGTAAAGGAACAATGGGTATTAAGTAGAGTGAAGGTTACTTTTTTCTACAACTAAGTTTATTTCAAACAGAAGTTAATAGTTCATTTATAGTTGCACACACCACTTTTTTTAGGTTAAGTATGCATTGAGACTAGAATACAATACGTTGTCTGCTAGCAGGGTTGAGTCGTTTTGAGGTTATGTTACAGACTGATGCGGCAGCCATCTTGTTTTCCTGTCAGCTGGTAATGTGACGTCATTGTTTAAATACCCTGAACAATAGAGGAGATGTGATGTCACAGTTTAAATACCCTGTTTCTGGAGTTATGGATATTTCCTTGCCAGTTTCACACACATCCCTTTTTTTGTCCCTACAATATGACATAGGTATCTTTTTCCCTTAGTTCATAAGAAAACCTACAAAAATATATGTACAATATTATTATAAAAAACTACCTTACATGAGTTATCTCCGATTCAATAATTATTCGTCTTACTCGACAAAAGTTGCGATTTTTCGTATTTTATTACATAACACATGTACAAAAAATATTTTCCCCATCTAAGTATGTAGGGAATCAAATTTACTACAAAATGTATATAACTTAATGGTTTTTGCCAAAAAAATCTAATGTAGAAATTACAAAACTTTACTTTTGAAATTTACAATCGGAAATTTAAGAATTTTTTATTTTTTGTTTTTGTAAAATATTACCTTTCCAGATTCATTTTTGTATATATATTCAGATTCCCCTGGTCAAAATGGTTATACATATTGATAGGTTTACCCCAAAATTGTAATTTAAGTTATAGCCTACATATTTTTAAAAAAAGGTCTGCAAAATCGCCAAAATTGGTTGGCCATTCCCCACTTCTAACATTGGCCACTGCTAGGGTTAATATAAGTTATATCAGAAACAGTACCTGGCCAATAATTGAGCCCTGTGGAACTCGGCTGAAAATGTTTTTTTTCCTACGACCTGAAAGTTTGAATTTTGGATTTTGATTTGTGTTGAATGTTGACACATTGTTTTCGATCTTTCATGAATGATTTTAGCTAATCGAAGGCTAGACCTTGAATTTGCCATCAATATCTCTTTAAAGAATGCAAGAGCCTTCACAATTTGGAAACAAGAATTTGGGAATCTAAGTTACTTGCCTAGGCCTACAACTACAATAAGCTAGGGTACTTAGCATTCCATAGTAGGGCCTGCATGGCAAAATTACGTTTAGGCCCTACCCTTATCTACTAATACGGCTTAGAGAAAAATAGCCTAGCCTACAGTTTTGTTAGGCCTAACTTTATGCAATAGGCTAGAACAATAATAAGAAATGTACAGTATCCTATCCTGAGGTTCCATTTTCAATTAGCCTACCATAAGGACTTTGATACATACGATTAACTTATAAAAAAATTGCTGGAGAGAGAAAAACCATCCAGATTGTCAATTTGTTATCTCTGGCTCTCTCCCACTACCCTTTTGCTAAACAAAGGTTGCTGTAAAGATTTAATCAATAGGCCTAAAACATTGTTTGTAATGTTTCCCCCTTATGCTTATGCAGTATTAAAAATACAGTAAAGAGAATAGGCACAACAGGCCCTAGCTGGTTGCTAGTAATAACCTCAGAGGTAGGACTATGCTAGTTTATAAGACCGGCAAACGACAAGTGTAGATAAGCCAACAACCTTCAATTCAAAGTTTCTCTTCAATGAAAAACACTAACCGTAAATATATAGGCTGAGAAACTATATCTAATACGAAGACGGTGGAGGATAAATCAATTTTAAATACCTTCTGGCTCAGAAGAAACATTTGCGTCTGTTCCTGACATCTTGGAAAATAAACAAAATGCCACACTACCACTAACCACAAAGAAAATATAAAAGCTTCGGTAAATGTTATTTGCAAAACTTTTAGGCCCTGTTTAACCTGTTTTTAGTTTGCGTTTATGACAAGAAAACTTATAAGAACAATACTAATCTTTTTAGGTGGAGAAACTAGTCTCTAAAACTCGGCATTCACAATCGCAACCGCAATTATCGCTATGTCGCTATGTCCGCAATGCAAACATCCCAAACGCGGTACATAGAGAATGAGAATGATTAACCCTCCATTGTCTATTTTTTTCGGGAATCATCGCCGTGAAACCTTTTATGCAACCGGATCAAAAGTAGATATATATAAAACATATCAGCAAGTTTTAATGATCAATAAATAAGAGACAACTGTTTATTTTTGAATCCCCCATAACATCTGACAACGTTCAAGATTTAGGAGCTGTGGGCCCCTAGGCTCAACCAGTTGTGAGGGCCCTTATATCCAGCCTAGCGAGCACATAATAAAATAGAGAAGACAAGTGCTTACACACAATGCATTAAAAGTGTGGCAGGATCCGCCATGTTGGTCTGTCAATCAGCCTGAAATATTCGATCCGTGAGCTCAACTCGTAAAATTCCGCGGCTAATACACACGGTCATTATCAACAGTAATAGTTGAAGAACCAAACAACGGTAATCCTACCCTCGAAAACAGTGATCGCATGTAAATAAATTTCATCCATTTCCACCAATAGACTTGTGTTCATCATCATAATAACCTTTGAAAAGTGTCATGGATCTTAACCGCGAGTGCGTAAACCCATAATTTGTGTTCCCCATAAAACAATATTCCCCATGTGATAAAGTTATAAACTATGCACCTTTAACCCAATAAACTGTGATATCCCTAATAGAAACAGTGAAGTTATCCCGTAACAAACAGTGTGTGTATAAATAATATAAAATACTGCAACTATAGCAAATAATATTCATGCTTCAAATTTCCCGGTTAATAAAAAGTGCAATAACTAAACCCCACATTCCCCTCCCCATATGCCAGGCCATGAACATTTTATTCCCATCCCTTATTCCCTGTGTTATGTATCTGTTCCCTGTTTTTTTGTTAATTAGATTAAGATTTAATGTGTTATAATGTAATAATTTGTCATCCAGTTAAATCAATCATTTAATGTTGTTCATACCTCTCTTTAGGGATCATTCATATTAATGATTCATGATTCCATTCCATACTTTGTCGAAATCTGTACTTCATTTCATAGCATACAGATTTCTGCGGGGATAAATTGTAGTATTTCATTACATTCCATTCATCATTAATAATTATTTCCCATAATTGTGTATATTTCTCCCCATGTAAATACCACCATACCCTAGTCATGCTGAATAACCCATATTTTATTTATCTATTATCACAATGATTGTCTTTGTTCAATAATAATTTATGTCACTGTAATTTGAAATGTTCCCTTTTATTATGTGTTATTTTGTGTTAATCAAACTGTTATTTCATGTTATTTAATTCAAAGTGCTAAATATTAAACAACTGTTCCCATCACCCCGCAGAAAATCATCTCCCCTTATTTCACAGTAGAATATATAATTAATTATGCCCATGTTCATTTTATTTAGTTTATATCAATTGATAATCAACTATCCTTCACAATATTAATTCTAATTCATTAATTGACCCTAAATAAATTTCAATATAGCCTACTTTAGATATAAGATATTTGTAAGAAAATTGCAATATAATAATATTTTACATAGTACTACTTTTCAAAATTAGTCCTTAGAAAACCAAATTTAGTGTCAAGTGTTATAACATGTGACTTCTACCATCTGTGCAACCCAACAATGGAACAATGAACTTCCAGACTACAAACCCTGTCCTCCGCCTTGTTTCTGGCTTCCCTCCAATGTGTTAACATCATTTTTGCATGAGACAAGTTCTCATTTAATAATTTACCCCAGTATGGCCTAAGATTTGCCTACTTAGTGCCTAAATAGTAGGGATTTCTCCTGCCCAATAGAGTGAAGTTTAAATTCAAACCCCTTTTTTTTATTTTCCCATTTATAACACTCTGGGTGAAGAATTTTGTAAGCAGTGTGGTAACCTTCTTCATCTTGATTCTCTTATTAGGGACTTGGTAAAAAGAGATAACAGAAACATTTGTAAACAAGCCCAATGTTCAGAAAGTATCAATTAAAGTAATTAAGAAGAATCTCATTCAAATTGAACTAGTTTAGTTTTCCAAATTTAATTTCAAATATCTTTTAACCAATCCTTAAATTCAGTGAAACTTTTGGCCTACCTTTTCTATGGACCTCCATTACTTATTGTTGCATTTAGTAAATAAACCTATTTAGTAAATTCATGTTATCTCTATAAAAACAAATAATATATCATTCGAGCCGGCACGACACCCCTCCCTAAGAAAAAGAGTATTTATATTGTGATAACCCATTATTGTTAGCCATGAACTGTTAGACACATTTATTGAAAGGCTTAGGCATAGTTGACCTAATTAATTTGAAGTCCCCATATTGTCAAAATATCATTGTTATACCCCTTAAATTCATTTGCTATCATTCACTGTTGTAATTCTATTTAATAAATATTCTATTGTGAACCCCAAATCACTTGTTATTATTTAAGCCTAGGTATTAAAAGGTAAAAGGTATATTCTCATTATAGCTAAGACTTACCTCGAATGTGGTAATCCAACAATAGACAGTTATTTAATACAACTAACTACAAATAAAGAAGACTAAGGTAAAGTGTATTTATTTATTAAAACTCATCAAGTGTGGGCTAAATTAATAGCCAAAGGAATTTTGTAATGTATGATTCACCAACAGCTTCATCAGTGTTGATGGAAGCCATATTGCTTTAGGCTTAAAGAAGGCGTCCTTAAGACCATATTTTGTATTCCTCACAGATTAGAACTCATAGCTAGATATTTCCCATGATAGGTAATTAAACTAGATATAAGTAAAAATTTATTATTAGTAACATTTTGAAGTACTTAAACCAAATCTACGTTGAAACGGTTTATTCAGAGTGATTATTAAGTAATAAATCAGTGCGCGCACGAGGCTGGCTACCGCTGCGGCGTGTTGAAAAGAACGGAGTGCGACGTTGCCACGATAAGCGAGTTGGCGGGCGCTCCGCACTCTGAGGCTTTTGACCTCGGGTTGGACGGGAAGGATTATAAAATTAAAATTTTGTTATGAATTTATAATGGAATGCGTTTGAAGATCAATGTTTGCTTTCTCCTGAGTCATTTGGTGAGCATTTTAGCTTGTGTTCATATCGAGCCACGAGACGCCTCCCAGAGAACATTTTAGTGAGCAGGAAGTGCGAATGATTTTAAGTGCTATTTGTTTTTTCAAGAGTGAAGGGGAGAAGCTGGGTTACAAGAGGTGTCAACGGTGATAGGAAATGGTGAAATGTAAATCAAAAAAGATAACACTTTGTTGACAAACACTTTGCAAACTGGTTGCAGATTGCGGAGCGCTCGCCAACTCGCCAACAGCGGTAGCCAGCCTCGTGCGCGCACTGATTTATTACTTAATAATCACTCTGAATAAACCGTTTCAAAGTAGATTTGGTTTAAGTACTTTCAAAATTATACTATAAAAATCACGAGCTTCATAATAAGCCATTAAACAAGTTTTTAGCTCTTTTGAGTGCTGAGAAAACATCACTTTACAAAATGGATAACAGCTTTCATAAAATTAAGTTTAAAAATCTAAAAATACAAATTATACCAATAAACTAAAATTATACAAATAAACTAAAAACATGTCTATCTATGACACATCAAAATTTGAAATCGATAACTTGACCCGTTTCGGAAATATGAATTTTTTAAGTCCGTAGTTGCTGGAAAAACGGCAAAAATCGTGTACTTTTTAGATTCCACCCGCAATAAAAATTAGTTACAATCAAAATTTAAAATTGTTGTTTACACAACACGAAACACGAAGAATAAGACAAGGACAATTTTGATGTAACCGCCGTTGTTGTAGCTCAATCGGTTGATTTTTGGTGGCAAGTCAAACTCGAGTATCCATAATTTTGAATCCGACAGTAGAAACGATCGTTATAAACTCCAAAACTCCCTTCCCAATTCAGTCATATTACTCATATTACATTTTAACTATGTCTAGTCCCTTCAAGCAAGCTGCGTCCTATTATCCTACTACACATCGTTTGCCCCGCTAGAGGTTAGGTTTTTCCTAGTTGGACTGTGTTACAAAAAATAATTACGACCACTACAAACGTCAAACGTCCTGGACATATTACAACTTTGGGTCCATTAAAAACCAAAGTATGTTTATAATAGTAATGTTAGTATCTATATTTATTTCTGTAAACATATATTTTTACAATTTTACACGCGCCCCACTCCTAACGGCCTATAGAATCACAATTTTTTAATTTATTCAAAAAATGTTAGATTTACGGTAAAATATGTAATAACATGTCTTTCGAAATGAATTATCATTTATCAAAATCGGATAAGCGGTTACCGATGAGATATGATGATGCTTTAAATAATTCAATGAGCGGCCATTTTGATGATGTCACAGCTCGTGACGTCATCATTTCTGAGAATAGCTCCTGGCTGATTTTTACTCCTTTACATGTATTTATTCGATCCCCAAAGTTTGGTGCTGGTGTCTGAAACTGAAATATTTTTACGCTTGTTCCACAGACTATTATGAGAAATGTTTGTTTTAGCGAATTTCCCCTGTAGGAAAGAAGCTATTACCGTAGTCGGCATGGTAAGACCTAGGCCCGGGACCATGGTAACTTTTCGTTTTGAGGTCCCCAGACCCCAAAAACACCATTCGTTCGAAACTGTATATGTATACATATATATATATATATATGTATATATACAGTTATATATATATTTAAATGTATATATATACAGTTTCGAACGAATGGTGTTTTTGGGGTCTGGGGACCTCAAAACGAAAATTTATCATGGTCCCGGGCCTTTTTACATATATACATATATATATATGGGTGCGATAACTCTCATAAAAAAGGTCCGATATTGATGAAATTTGGTATAAACGTGTAAAGCAACATTTATAAGTTCGAAAACCAGCCATATTATCGCTCCACTTTAAGGGGTATTTTGGGGGGTTTTGTACCCCAAAAATGGGTTTTGTTAATTTTTTACATATAATTTTTGAAATATTAAAATTTTAGTTTTTACTATTGGATTCAGCTTTAAAAAACACACAACTTGGTATTTTGATCATACGCCAATCGGTTCCTGAGATATTGAAAGTGCTAAACACAGTACGTTGTCTAATGTTATTCTTATGGAGGATAAGAACAAAATTATATCTTTCTTCTTTATGAACTTATACTGACGAAACTTGGTATACGGCTTTATCTGGTTGTGGTCTATTGATATTTGCTCAAAAAAAATTTTTTTTCTAAAGGTACCCGTAGCAGCAAACCTGTGTACTCAGCCCCGATGTTATTCTTATGGAGAGAAATTAAAATGCTATGTCTCACTTAATTATGAACATAAATTAATAAAACCTCTTATATGAGGTATATTGATATTGATATCCTAGTTGAGTTATATTGATATTTGCTTAAACACCCATTTTTTTCGTTCCTTGTAGCAAACCTGCGTACTCATCCCCCATGTTATTCTTATGGAGATTAATCAAAATGGAATATATCACTTATTTATGAATGTATATTGATGAAACTAGGTATGTGGCTTCACCTAGTTGAGTTATATTTATATTTGTATAGAAACCAATTTTTTATGTTCCTTGTTTCAGCAAACCTATGTACTCATCCCCAATGTTATTCTTACGGAGAATAATTAAAATTGTATATATCGCTTATTTGTGAATATATTTTTATGAAACTTGGGATGCGGCTTTATGTGGTATTAAGTCACATATTATACATCGGAAATTCGCTGAGTACGCAGGTTTGCTGCGACGGGGGTATTATATGTTTTAGTGAATTTCCCTATAAGGATCGAAGAAGCTATTACCATAGGTGGCATGGTAAGATCTAGGCCTGGGACCATTATAACTTTTCGTTTCGAGGCCCCCAGATGCCAAAAACACCATTTGTTCAAATTCATACATATGTATATATATATATATGTGTCCATAGACACGATAACTTCCGTAAAAATGGTCCGATCTTGATGATATTTGGCATAAACGTGTAAGGCAGAATATATTTTCATGAGATTGAGAACCAGATAGGTCGCTGCATTTTAAGGGGGGTTTTGCACTCAAAAAATTGGTTTTTTGAACTTTTTACATATATAATTATTTTTAAACGTAAATTTTGGTTTACATAATTAAATTCAGCTTTAAAAAAAATTTGGTATTTTGATCATCGCTCTACGTCAATTGGTTACCGAGATATTTTTTGTGCTAAATACAGTACGTTTTCTAATGTTAATCTTACAGAGAATAAGTAAAATTCTATATCTTGCTTATTAATGAACGAACATATATTAATGAAACTTGGTATGTGGCTTTGTATGGTTGAGGTTTACTGATATTTTCATACAAAACCCATTTTTGTGTGGTCCCCATGGCAGCAAACCTGCGTATTCATCAGCAATAATGTTATTCTTATGGAGAATAAGAAACATGTGATATCTTGGTTCTTTATGAATATAAATTGGTAAAACTTGGAATGTTGCTTCATCTAATGAGGATCCATTGGCATTTAAAGAAAAACCCGATTTTTGTGGTCCTTGATGCAGCAAACCTGCATACTCCATCCTGATGTTTTTCTTATGGAGAATAAATAAAATGTCATATATCGCATATTTATGTATATGCTTTGATGAAAGTTGGTAAGTGGCTTCATGACTTAGTGAAGTACCACTTGAAATTCACTGAGTATATGCAGGTATGCTGCGATGGGGGTATTTAGTGGTTTTGAGGGTAATTACTTTGAAAAAAACCTGGAGATACACCATACAAAATTTGATAAAAAACTAGTGATATTGGTAGGTCCCTAGGTAGGTACACAGACAGACAGAGACGTCACCTCAAAAATAACTTCTTCGGGTTCAGGGAGAACTAGAACAAATATATTTCTCCGATTATTCAAATTCTCCATGATACATACTCAATAGGCATTGCTTTGCGGGCAAGCATTTCTTTGTTGTTCACACATGTAATTCATGTTGTTCAATATGTAATTAATTATTAGTTGTAAATAAATATATTTGAATTTAAAACTAACTATTAAGGAAACAAAATTTTCTTTTTGTGAAACAGTTTTTCAAACATGCAAACAACAACAAAAAATAAATTCTGTTATTAAAAAAAGGTGGCTATTTTTCATACTTTGCCCATATGGGCCTCGGGCCCTGTGCGAGCGGCAAAGCAAGGGATGAGCCGCTACAGTACAAGCTACGATAGTCAGTACGGTACTGATGAAATTTACTTGCCGGGATTGGGATTCAAACCCACAATAGGGCCGCTGCCCTAGTTCCGAAGTTCTTAGTCTTGGCCACTACGCCAGCATCTCACCAATAAGATTCCCAGCTATATCCCTTAATTTATTCTTACTCTAAAAAAAGCAACCAATTAATAAAGGGTATTAAAGGTAATAAAGGGTTTGTATTTCTGGTTTTATTACAATCAAGAATGGGATGTATAAATCTCACCCTTTACAACATCATATACAGTGGAACCTCCCATATCCGACCTTCCCATATCCGACTCCTCCCGATATCCGACCGTCCGTCTGTCTATTGTTTACTCGCGCTCTCACGGTCCGTTTCCGTTGGCGAGCCTGTACAGACTTGAAAAAGTGACTCATCGATACTATGCTTTACTTTTGGGTAAAAAACTGTCAGTTTAGCCGTGGTTGTTGATGTGGAATGTCAGTTTGTGCGTTTATGTCAATATTGTTTTGTTCATTTTTTGTACCTGGGAACGGCATTTTACGCTCCCCCCGATATCCGACCTTTTGGCCGTTCCGACCACGGCCCGGTCCCGTCATGGTCGGATATGGGAGGTTCTACTGTAATTTTCTATCATCAGGTCCCAGGACTAGCTTAAAACTGGTCTATACCAGTTTTGAGGCTGACATTGGGTACAGCAAATGAAGTTGTCATTATATATGGTAAGTCTTTTGGCTGTCCATTATGACAAACTTCCCTTTCACCTTTGGTCCCTCCACCTGCAGCGGCTAAGTACAGAATCTCCGGGTGTGGTCCCCACCTGCCAACCTGAGAATGGATGGTCCCTGGCTGTTGGACATGGATACCCTGTCAGTTGAGTTGACCAGTTGGAGGGCAGAATGCGGGTCCCCTGTTTGAGAGCCTCATCCCAGCTGTCTCAGGGTCACGGGAGTTGGCCCTCTGAAGGGTCGATTTGGCTGCCATCCCATCCCACCCTTTCTGTTCCTGCTATATCCTATCTTTCTTGTAACCTGTGCAATATTCCCGCTTGTGGAAGATGTGACTAGCAGCTATGCTAGGGTTTCCTAATCCGCAACGATGATGATGATGACGCTATCATCAGTGAATGGCGCTAGGTTTATCAAAACCTAGGTGGATTTAAATAAGGTGTGCTATTGCGCATTGTAGTGTGACGTCATCTGGAGGCGGAAGCGCATCACCATTGTACTCTGACTATCCTATGTGAAGGAGTGGGAGACATGGGGTAGTCAGAATACTTCGGTGACGCGCTTTTTTAAGGAACGAGTTTGCAACAATGGGAAACTTCAGCGGTGTCTATAGCCTTTCCAAAAAATCAGGTCGGGATCAGAACGTCTAACCTCACTCCATCTCCACCACACCATTGTCGTTGAGAGGGACGTCATCTATTTTGTATATTGCTAGCGAATTTCCTCTAGGAAAAAGAAGCTTTGGATTTTGCTGCTGTCTGTCACAACCTTCCTGTGTTTGGTCTTGACACGCCAACATTGAAATTTACCTAAAATTTTCCTTGTACTGGCCAAACCGAAACTCTGACAAAAAAAAACCTTGAAACAAAAAATGTAAAATAGACATTTATGTTTCAATTGGCTAATTTAAAAATGTCCCGTTAACAAAAATTAAAAGTGCCACAGAGGCTCGTATTTTATAATACACAAGTAAAACATGGTAATAGTTTACCATCACTTAAAATAAGCAGTTTTGGTATTTGGAATATAAAACTTATACCGTTATTAAGCCTGTTTATGCAGGCCAGGAATATATAAGGGTTTTTACAATTAAATCAGCGTAATTTGGAGTTGTGGCAGTGGGAGCGAAAGTGTGTTTTCACACTGGGTGACACGACACCGGCATGACAACGACACGGTGCCGTCCCGGTGTCGTGAGGGTTCAGATTCAATGCTAACCAATGGAACCATTTACACACACACCGACACGACGATGCTGTGCCGTTGCCGGCACCGACTTGTCGTGGACAGCATCGCTCCTGCCGGTGCTGTTGATGTGTCGTCGTGTTTAATTGTGTTTGTAGTGCTCAAGTTTACAACATATAGCCAAAGGTTTCTTTACTCATACGAAAAAAATAGTCATAACTCATATGAGAAATGTATTTGGGTTTGTCACTATGTCAGTGTCATAACATTGCAAGCTTGGCTTTTACGCCTATGTTGCCAACTTGCTTACTTACATTTTAGAAACAAATCCCATAAATAAATATTTTAATACATACAGCAGGAATACACTCAACGGCAACATCGCAAGGCAAGGGGGTTAGAGGGGAGCGGAAGATACTTGGCGTTGAAGCTTGCAGTGACGTGACACTGACTTTTTAGTTGATCAAATAATGTAGGTATAATACAAGACTTTCAAATAATGAACTTGTATTATTTGGTCAATCCAAACTTGTCCATACCGACTACGCCTCTTATGCATTGAACTATATAAACACTCTTATGTCGTAGAAATAATAAATACAGCCTCCTGTTGTTATCAGCCATCATGTACCACTGAAAACATGAGGTGAGTTCTCCACCGACTAACAACTGTGTCGTTGCCGCGACGGTAAGTGTGAAATACCTTAACGATTTGTCGTGTCGGTGTCGGCACCGTGTCGTTGTCGTGCCGGTGTCGTGTCACCTAGTGTGAAAAACTCTGCAAGTTTAGTCGCGGCTGTGGTGTTGTGGATGGAGGGAGGGTAGACGTTCCGATCCCGAGCTGGGTTTTTGGATAGGCTCTTGCCAAGAGTAACAAAAATCTTGCCTTCTGATTATTTTGCAGTGCCTGGTTTTTCATTATGGCGTAATGACAGAGTGAATCATGAAAGCGTTAAGTCCCTCGATGATTCTGAAGGTGGTGGTGGTGGTGTCGCACTATATACAAGGGAAGGATTGAATATGAAGCAAGTACAGCTTGATACTATAGATAGTCGTCTGGAGTATTTATGTGGAATACTTTTTAGCAATAATAAGAAATTGTTAGTTTGCTTGGTATACAAGCCTCCCTCTATTGCATATTCTTGTTTGAGTTCTTTACTTTATAATCTGTTTATTGATAAAATGTCAGAAGTAGATGCTGTGGTCCTTCTTGGTGACCTCAATGTAGATCTTCTTGACTGTAATAAACCTGAAACTAGATTTTTGAGCCAACTATTAAAATCACTAAATCTCATTCAACTTATAAGAGAGCCAACTCGAGTTACTGAAACTTCTGCAACGCTAATTGATCACATCATTATAGACAAAAGCAACCCTGTCAAAAATATTGGTGTGGTTGACACTTCAGCTATTTTTGATGGGAGAGGAAAGAAAATAACTGATCACAAATTAGTTTATTGTGATATACCCCTGGTGAAACGGGTTGCTAATGTAAAGTTTATAACTTACAGAGACTATTCAGATTTTGATATGGATACATTTATTGATATTACTTCTAACACTGACTGGAAAGAAGTTTTATCACTGTCTACAGTGAATGACATAAATAAGAGTTTGTCCTCTAAAATGCTTCATGTGTTTGAAGTGTGCGCTCCCATTGTGAGAAAGAGAGTAACAAGAAAAAGGCTCCTTGGAGGGATGATACGATAAAACAGTTGACAAAAATAAAAACAAATATAAAATTGAATCCAGCAAGAGCAAAACTGTAAGCAGTAAAGGAGCTTACTGTAAAGCACGAAATAATCTTAATTCTGCAATTAGAAAGGCTAAAAGAATTTATTTTCAAAATCAATTTAAAAATCACAAGGATTCCAAATCCTTCTGGTCCACAATCCGTGTTAGTGGAGTTTTAGGAAGTAATAATAATAATTACAACCATCCATTCCATCCAGATGAAATTAATGAATACTTCGTAAATATGGGAGCAGGAAACCGTATCTCCTATGATACACTAAATTTGTATAGAACTAACACTCAAGATCAAGTAAAAAATTCTTTTAAGTTTAAAACTGTAAGCGAACTAGAGGTGATTGAAGCAATGAATGCCATCAAAACCACAGCGACTGGTATAGATGGTTTATCCGTTCAAATGGTGAAGGCGGTCAGTCCATACTGCATTAGAGCTATTACTCATCTGATAAATTTGTCACTGTCTACATGCTGTTTTCCAACCGCCTGGAGGAAATCTATTGTCATTCCACTTCCTAAGATTAAAACACCAATTTCAATTTCTGATCTCAGGCCCATATCAATAGTAACAGCATTGTCAAAAATACTGGAGAAGGTTGTCACTAGTCAACTAGTGCCATTTATTGAAAGTGAAGATATTCTACCAAAATGTCAATCTGGTTTTAGGAGAGGATTTTCCACTACTTCGGCATTATTGAACATTACTGATGAATTGTTGATGGCTAGAGACAATAGTATGAATAGTGTCCTTGTTAATCTAGATTTTTCCCAGGCATTTGATTCAGTGAACTTTGAAATGTTTTTGGCAAAATTAAAATTCTTTAAATTTGATGAAACTGTTATAAAATGGTTTAGATCATACCTATACGACAGAGTACAAGTTACTAAGGTTGGAGAAACATTATCAAAAGATCTTTCAAAAACTACAGGAGTACCCCAGGGTTCCTGTTTAGGACCGATAATGTTTATTTTGTACTGTGCTGGCCTTGAAAAGAGCTTATCATTTTGCTCTTTATTTTCTTATGCAGATGACTCTTAACTGTTTTTATCATATCCACGATCAAACTCCCATCAAGCTTTTGATCAAACTTTGATTTAAGCAGTGTGAAAACTTGGTCGGATGCTCATGGCCTTAAGTTGAATTTAAATTAATGCTCAGTTGTCCACCTTAACTCTCCGTCATTATCACAGAATGTTATCCAATGCGATACTACTATAAATTTGGAGGGTATTCAACTGATCATGAAGGATGTTGTAAAGGTATTAGGTGTGTGGGTTGATAATGAGCTTAACTTTTCAATACATATCAAATCAATCCTTATTCGTGTTGTGGGCATATTGCGAGTCTTAAACAGATTTAAGGGATTATTTCCTGAAGATGCTAAGCTGCAAATGGTCAAATCCCTGGTATTCCCTATTATTGAATATGCGTTACTAGTTTTTGGAAACAGTCTTTCTAATGAAAACTGCACGGTTCTCACACGTCTTCAAAATAGCGCATTACGATTTGTGTATAACCTTAAAAAGTTTGACCACATTTCGGATTACAGAAAGAGTGCTAAGGTTCTGTCTATAAGGAGTCTTTGCAAACTGCAAACTGTAACACTTGTACATAGAGTCCTTGCCACTGGTCTTCCAGCATATTTAAAAAAAAAAAACTTAAGAACAGAGTAGACGTGCGAGAAAAACACACTCGGCAAGATTATTTACTGGAAGTGCCACGCATCAAGCTAGAAGTAGAAAGATGGGGATTTGGATACTTTGGGCCAAAGCAGTACAATGCTCTTCCAAAGAAATTAAAATTGTTCAGTATTAAAACTTTAAGAAGAAAAGTTCGAGACAACCTCATTGTTGCAGAACTATAGACAATTCTATCATTATAAACATGTTAGTTATTTTGTAAAACAAACATTATTGTTTTAAAATCGCTAATTAAAGACCTTATTTATTTATTTATTTATTTAAACCAGCTGGTTAAATTAAACTCCGTGACGTCACCTGGAGGTTGTGCAGAACATGCTCAAATTCATCCTTCTGAATAGCACGCCTTATTTAAATCCACCTAGATCAAAACTGCCAAGAATTGTAAAGATTATGTCTTATTTATTTTAAAATATCTGCATTTATGCCTCATTGTGTTGCAGTTTTAAATAATTGTTGTGTCATCTGATTAAAACTCAAGAAATCTATTTTTAGCATAAAACTGAAAAAAAAACTGACCCATGAAATTTTTAATGGTATCCAGTGCCAACGTTTTTTTTGTAAATTAGTTAAAGAAACATATCATCTTAATTAAGTGTACAACAAAAATAAAACCATTTTATATAACAAATTTTAAAAATATGTTAGTTAGCATTAAAATTAAACCTGGAATGTAAACATAGAACTAATACAAATATAAACAACACAGAATCTATCACAGTTAGTCGTGGATGAGTTCCTCCAACTCCTCCTGGTAACCGGAGATATTCCTTCGCATGATGGCCATGCAGGGACCCAACAGCCGCTCGAACGCTTCACGATCCAAAACTGCAACATTTGTACATGTCATTTTAGTGTGAGGGCATGCAATCCTTTCTATTGAAGAATGTCATAATTTTTCTATAGCTATTTTCAGCTTATTAACATTTGCAACTCAGGAATTTGTTGTACAAAAAAGCTGATTAATACAGTTTTAAACTACTTTTAAGGCGGAACTTGCAAAACAAATTGAAATGGCAATATGAGTTATAAATTTTTTGATGTAACTACAATTTAGCTTGCTTGAATTGTGTAATTTTTCAAATGGCTGCTTTCCCTTTTATGTCCTGCATGAATGATCAGACATATATAGTATAGGGTTAAGATGGTCCCACCCTATTTGTAAATTTGCCCTGATGTTTCTGCCAAATCTTCGCCTACAAGTTCACTGAACATTTGTCACTGTTTACATACCGTAGGAAGATCTTCATGGAAACCATTTTGTCCAACATTCATAATCAACACAAACATTTAGGCTTATTTATGAAGCCCCTTTTTGGGCCCAAAAACTCAAAATTTGAAGGATTAATCCCCAAAAAAGGGGTCTAGAGTTTTAAGATTGTTTTGCCCAACGAACTTGTCTGATTATAGAAAGGAAGACTCTGCCAGATTTGTTCAGAATTTGTTCAGAATGTGACCCCAAAACGTGTTCAGGGGGTCACGTTAGAAACTTCTATGGTGGTCCCGGGCTTAAGTTTCACCGTGCGGGTCATGTTAATATAGTTAACTTTCCATAGAAAATTCACTAATAATAGCTCATAATGTGTTAAACATTTCAATCATTTTTGTATACATTTTTACTCATTAAAATATTATTTATATCTTTAGAATATAACATTTTTAATTACTGATTTGTCAACAATCAGAGAATACTCACATGCAAGATTCGCTGTTCCAACAGCGTATGCTGACGCAGCTCTTGGCTTGTTTGTGAGTAAGCCTAATTCACCAAAATATTCACCTCCAGTCAACACTTTCAACTAGAACAGGAACACAATCAAATAAAAGGATAATAACAAAACTTTAAGGTAGAGGTTTTGAAAATTCTACTGATTTATGATTTTAAACATGTGTTATAGTATGTTTGTTGCTGTAAGCAAGTTGATTCCAAAATGGTTTCTAGCTTTCTCAATAAAAATAAATATTTATTCTACAAACAAAATCCTACTAGTCACTTGAGTACTTACAAGTGCATCTTTGCCAGTGTCAGTTTTCACCACTAGCTTGACATTTCCAGATATGACGAAATACATCCCATCTGCTTCTTCTCCCTGCTTTATTATCTCGTCCTTGTCTTGAAATGTCTTTGGCATCAGAGCATCCACCAAGTTGGAACATTCAAAAGGCTGAGGAGAAAGTTTTTTTGTTAAAAATAATTAATTAGAAAATACAATATCTATAAATAATATTCATTGGCATAAAGTGATCAAGCAGTTAACCAAACAGGCATGCTGTTTTGTTTGTATTTATCTATCCCAGGCATGTATTTAATTTGTAAATCTAACAACACTCCTTAGACTTTTAGTTATTTTTAAACATAACATATTTTTCACTATATAGTGACAGAGTATATAACAGGGCAGTTTTGAACAGTACATACCATAAATTCCTAGACATATTATCGTTCAAACAATTTACTGGGGGATGAAAATAGTTGTGTCAACTGTTTTACTTGAAAAACAATTTTTTAAGTGAAAAACCAATTCCTCCATACTGTTCTTTCTGATTGGTATTGACTTAAAAACCTTCTAGGCAAAAACCTAACAAGTTTTGTAAAATCCTTCTCATACTGATTAAACAATTATTTGCCATTCATTTAAAGGCATATTGTGAATATTGGTTTTCTAATTCCTTTTATTTTCTTCCATTTTTCTTAACCACGTTATATTTCATCCATCAGATGTATTTAAAAGTAAAATAATAGGCACTATAAAAAGCTTTATTTATGACTTGACTCTCTTCAAATATTTATTCATGGTTACATTTTTTCCATGATAGTTACAATAATAGTAAATTAAGTATATGTAAACAATAGAGAAATATTAAATAGCGACAATAGAAGGTAATATCTCACAATCAAATAATGTTAATTACTTTATAAACACTTTCTTAAACTTATTTTTGTCATTATTTAATCTTAGTAAAAACTTTCTTTTAGAGGACTCATATTTTAGGGCAACAACCCCTAGTCACTAACGCAGGAGTGCTCTAGAACAACACTGAAGACGTTGCCATTGCTAACAAAACCTTTACCTCAAGCGCCTTGAGCATCGGCACATTGTTGATGAGACTCTCGTACAGGAGCCGCTTCTCGTAGGTGATCTTGTGCACGATGCGGCGGAACGTCTGCCCGTCCACCGCCCAGAGCACGCCGTCGGACGTCGCTACGATGGTGGCCGCTCGGGGCTGGTTGTACAGCAGCGCCAACTCGCCGAAACTGCCCTGGTTGTTGTAGGTGTGCATCAGCTTATCATTGCCATTGGAGTCTTTCACGATCACATTGAACACACCGCTGTAACACCGCCAAATGATATGTGGATCAGCGGTGTAGTTGTAAATTTTCCAGTGTGAGAACGCTAAATGTGTTTGTTAAATTGTAAGAAAAGCATATTATTGTGATATTAAATTGTGGGAATGCCTACCACACCACCTACACCAGTGGATCAACTACACCACTGGTGTAGATCTCAGTGTAAAACTGTGTAACTAAAAAAAAAAAAAAATCGGTGATAGGTCAGTAACCATGAACCTGTTAAAATTATTTATTTATTTGCATAACAACCAAATTGCCATATGAATATGTTTTTTTTTGTAATATTACATATAAATATTAAAATTAGATGTGTATGTGTATATACTAATTAAAATTAATCTGGAGTTGCGATAAAGTCCTCAACCTTGCATAAACACTTTGAAAGAAGCTCTTCTTTTAACATTTTCTTTTATTTGTTTGGATCGTTAATTTTCTTGAATTTTTCTGGTAATTTATTATAAGTTTTGATAGCCATATATTCTGGGCCTTTTTGGTAAAAAGATGTTTTACATATGTATTGATGATTCATTGCACCTATCTCTTTTTCCTGGTGATTATTCATTGGTCAACAAGAAAATCAATTTGCTTCATAAAATGGAGCTAGTGTCATGAAATGGAGACTTAATTTGACCACAAGAACATAACATCGAGATGAAATAAATTGGTCCCTTAGTAATTTTTTTATTTGAACTTTAGATAACATAAAATATTCTATGTCTTGCAAACGTACGGATATAAATAACTGTAGTTTCATTGCATATGTACTATGTAGAGATTGTTCTTGTACGTTTTAAAAAAATTCCCAAAAGAGAGCAAGTATTAAGGTGGCAGTTGTTATTTGAGTGATTTGTTTTGTCCCATTTGACTTTGAGTTAGAAGTCACATGCTATATAAGTTTGAATCATTTCATTTTGACGGGTCTTCATAGTTATTGCAAAATATTACCAATGTTTATAGTTAAAATTGCAGAAAGTTTTATAATTTGATAGCATTTTTTTTTTAAATTGAAGTAGTTAATTATTTTACTTAATGTTACTCAGGTTTTTCGTTAATATTTACTCAGGTATTAATCGTTAACTGCTGCTTGATTAGACTATGTACCTTTTGAAAGGTTTATGATATGGTTAAAGTTACCATACTAAGGTATATAAATAGTTATCAGGTATTGTGTTTTAACTGTCATACAATTTCACTATCCAATCTAACCTTAGCTAATTATTAATTTAGGATAGTCGCCTCTCAGCTATAAACTCTGACTCTGATGGCTACACCCAACTTTTCCGAGTTGAAGGACTATTTTTCTAATATGAGAAAATTCATTTATGTTGATATATATACTAACAGATTTTAGTAAATTGCCCTTATCGGGAAGAAGCTATTGTTGTAGTTGGCATGACAAGACCTATTGTAGTAGGCCCGGGGCTGGGGCCATGACCACTTTTCGTTTTGAGGTCCCCAGATACCAAAAACCTCCTTCAAATTGGTATATATGTTTGTGTTCGAAGGTACAATATTTTTCATAAAAAAGGTCCAATCTGTATGAAATTTTCAACAATTAAATGAGTAAAGCTAAGCAGCATCTATTTACATAAGTTTGAAAATAGAACAGATTGCACCACCCGAAGGTTTTTTTACATAGTATTTAAAAAATCTAAATTTGCACCTTTGGACTTGACTTAAAAACAAACAATTTGGATTTTTACCTTGCCTTATGCAATGGGTTATTGAGATATTGAAAGTGCTAAACAAACATATAAGTTGCTCAATGTTAGGCTATTCTTATGCAGGATATAAGGAAAATTTTACATCTAGTCTATTTAACATAGTCAAAATCTTTTTTCTAACCATCACAAGCAGGTGGGACCTTTTTAAATAAATGTATAAAATTTGTAAGCAACTGAAATAAATTTAAAAAATAACTTAAAAAATGTTTAATAAAAAATAATGTTATCATGTGTCTGAAAGCACATTATGAAATAACTAGGATAACTAGGAGTACACTCTAATGTCGCGTAAGAGGACGAAGTGAAGAGTTAAATTACCACCTTTTATAAAAGTTAAATTGTTAAGACACTTGTTGGCAGTTTAAATATTGTCTTGCATGATACTAAAATATTGAAAACATTACTTTTTTATATATATACATAGTAAAGCATAGTATGTATCATAGTATAGTAAAGCTTTAAATGTAATGAGGTTTAATTGTATTTGATACCATATGTCTTTAGTACAAGTTGCACTTTGCAGGGTCCTTACTCCAGCTTTCACGGGCCCCTGGGCAGACCTGGAGGTGTGGGCTGTGTGGGCCCTTGTTGCTGGCCGGATTCAAGTTCACAACAGTGTCCTAAATAAGACACTGGCTGCCCGGGCCTCAGGGCATAGTTGTTGCCCCCCCCCCCCACACGAGTATGGCCCTGGCACTTTGTATAGGCAATTAAGAAACCCACATCAGTTTTTGACAGTAGTGGGGTCATAGTTATCTCTGTAGTATTGCCCATTAGCATGCATTTGATTAAAGTGGCATATTTAAAAGTTACAAATATTGTTTTATTGTACTGTAATACATTTCAAATCAGGAGTTTCGACTAAACAATTTTAAACTAACATTCTATGAAACTATGAAAGACCTTAGCATATACCTTTATAAATATTATATAAATCAAATATCCCAAAAAAGAAAAACTGATATACGTGTTTCAAAGAAGGAACGAACCAAAACGTAAATAAATTTTCTGAATTGTGATTTTAAAAGAACATGTTACAAAGATAAAATGTAATAACAATCACTGCATCAACAATTTAATTTTAAAATAATAATTTTGTTCTTCCAGAACCAATATTTACTGAACAGTACGAATTGGACGCATGAGTAAACCTATCTAGTGGAAAACAGTACATACAATATTTTTATATTATTTCTCAATGGTGCTTTTGTCGGTAGGCCATAACTCCCATACTTCATCGGATCCAATATCTGGATGAGCTATCATTTTGAAGATTGTACCATCTTATATGAGCACATTCAAATAACTAAAAATAGGTGTCCATATCAATTTAAAAACTGCACATGGGAGATTTAGTTAAAATGTTTAATATAAGAGCGAATCCAGTTGCTGGAATTTGAGCAGTATTTTTTGGGGGGATTAACCAGCTCAAATTCAGTTATTGTAGTTTATATTGTGATGCCGTTCCAGAGGTTAGCTTTAAACAGCTGATCTTTGCTTCTGTGCTGTGTTCTGTTAAAATCAACAGCTGTCAATTGCTCAATTGAATTAATTTATATCCTTCAATAAGATTAATATTTGAACTTTAAAAGCCCAGGAGACAAAGCCCTGAGTGGATGTGTTTTCCAAAACCCCAAAAGGCATATGTAGACATTGAGGTTTCCCAAATAACACATAAACAATCATTCAAGGCCTAATAGTTTCGCCAGTAGCCTGCTCACAAAAATAGCCTTATTTTTACTTTCTCCCCTCTGTACATAATAATAATGGAGAAAGTATTGTTTTTGTCAACATTTTTTAATTTATCAGTGGAAATATTTATTTTAGTGGTCCCTGATTATAAAAATATTGGTTTTTGAATTGAAATCTGTGTGTGTGTGTGGGGGGGGGGGTGTGTCTGTCTGGATGTGTACAGAGCTGGATCCCGCACCCATAGTCCGATTTTGATTAAATTTGGGATATAGATAAAAATTGGTCCCATCTAATCATCAGGTCAAACTATGTTATTAGATTCCACAATATCACTAGGTTTTTTTTAATTTTTAAGGGTAATTACCCCCAAAAATCCTCTAAAAACATGAAAAATCAAAAATAGTGATTTGTAGAGCTTTAGGTTTCCAACAAAATGGTACTACCCACATTTCTGGGAAAATTTGGGTTTAGAAATTGCAGGACTTCAGGGTTCCAAAATTAAGTCTCTTGACTTTTCATAAAAAACATGAAAATTGAATAAAATTTACTTACCACCATTAAAAAAAGCTCAACAAACTAAATAATTTAGCAGTTTGAATTATTATTCGACGATTACTGGTTGCAGAGAAAATTTAAATTTTTACTTAGAGGTAAATGCAGTACGTTGTACAAAGTTATTTACATGGATAGTACAAACATTACCATTCTCTCTTATTTACTGATCAATTTCATTAAAACTTTGTGTGTAGATAAAGTTAGTGTTCGAAGTAGGTTGCCCCTTAACTTGGGGTGGTGAGGAGGAATTTTCCCTTTTAAAATATCGGTGTGTTGTAAAGGATTCTGTAATACTTCCAAAAAAGGGATTTGGGTGGATATTTTTTAAGCTATGTTTTAGAAGATTTTCTGTATACATTCTACCGTACTTTATATTATATATTTAGTAAATGAGAAATAATTTATTCATTTAAGTATGGCTAAAAGGGAGAACGTGTCAATTTCCTTATACAGCGTAATGTAATAAGATGATGATGATGATGATTAAAGAAATGTGTTGCCAATATAGGCTACCCAAAAAAAAAAAATATCATAATAACAAGTTATGACATTTATTTAATATTGGCAACAATAAACAGATTATAATTTACAGAGTGTAATATAACAATATACAGAGTGTAGGTTACAGATTATAAAAAGATAATGATATCCCTCCGAGATTAAGTAACAAATGGGGACTTTGCCAAACATATGTGATTGATGCTGCTGCAGAATCCCTCTTGGAAGGTTAAAAATACTTAAAATAATGTGCACTGAAATACATTTTATAAATGCAGGTAATGGAAAAAGTCAAAAATGTGTATCAATGCTTAATACAGATAAGGCATTAAAATAAACTGTTGTATTTTATATAGGTAATTACATAATTACTGATGATATAGAGTCGTTTTGTAGAACAATTACAGTAGACGCTCTTTTATCCGGCATTCTATGGACCGGCACATTCTATTAACCGGCACCAGGCGACCCGGGTTTTTCCAGGTATTTTCGGTCGTTTCCGTTTCTTACTGCGACTGCGCTGGACTGTTCCCGCCTTTTTCTTAGTCACCTGTTGTTTGTTTACGTCTCAAGCAGTAACGTTCAGTGATGTTCGTAACCTTTGCTCAGTACACTACTGCATTCAACCGTGTTTTGGTTGTTTTGATTGATTTCTATTTTTAGACGCCAACTTCCGCCCGGCTGTCTGTCCGCCCGTCTGTCTGTCTATCAGTCCACAAATGCAGGTGTTCCGGAGCAGTGCCAAGGTCAACCAACGCACGCGACCACAGCTCATTACTGTAGCGAGATGACAGGCTCTCAGATTACTGTATTCCCATTAATAACTAAAAATTTCTATTATCCGGAAAAATCGATTTACCGGCATGGGCGTGGTCCCGAACATGCCGGATAAAAGAGCGTCTACTGTAACAAGCAATTCTGAAACTATTATTCCCTCCGATATATTTAAACAAAGTAACTCCATTTTGATTTGCCACTGAATAACTGATAGAAATTAATCAAGAGGTTATATTACCTTTAACTGTCAAGTGATCCAACATCACTCTTGTGGACGACCGGCTTCGACCCAGCTAGAGGGCCTTTTCAAGCCGGACGTAAAATTTTACTCACGAATACGCAGGGTGTTTGGACCTGCACCCCGTGTCTACACTTGCAGCGCTGTGATCAGTTTTTTGTATGGCCAAAATTGTTTTTTGTTTTGTATGTTTGTCCGTTTGTCTGCTATGTGTTGTTTATCTGTGAATCTTTGATGACCTCTTCGTGAGTAAAATTTTACATCTGGCTTGAAAATGGCCCCATATCTGGGTCGAAACTGGTCACCCACAAGAGCGTTGGATCACTTGACAGTTAAAGGTAAGTACTGGGGTACCGAGCCATGCTCGGTGTTTGATTCCGCAGAGGAGGCATTGAATTTTTTTTATTTCAAATACTCGTTCATTTTCAATATGAGCTCGTTCGCTACGCTCACTCGCCTATCGAAAAAAGAGTTTGAGTTGCCATTCAAGTCGTTTTTTATTTCCATTATCAGAGTTGCCATTCAAGTAGGTGTTTTATTTCCATAATGATAAACAGCTGTTTACAATATTTTAATTTATAGAAGCTGATTTAATGTTTGTTTTTGTTATTCATATAGTAACCGGTGTTATGATTTTAAACTCCATAAGCCCAATGTTAAAATTTTCAAATGAGTTGTTTAGAAAAATACGAGTTTTCCTGAGGTAGTGGTTTTCCATTCGATTTTTTAGACCCAAAAGCCCCTAATCCCAAACTTTCAGCAAAACCCTTTCGCTGGATCTCGAGATAAATTTTGCAAACAAACAAACAGACATAGCTCGTATTAGAGTATAGGATTTATGTAACCTCTTGATTAAAGTAACTCCTGCAGTTGGGGTTGTATATTGCTAATCCATACAATAAAAGCAACCATCGGTAATGTAATGGAATAAATGGTAGAGTTAAAATAAAAATAAATATTCTGAACAAAGTCTCATAAGACATTAGCACCACAGAGCTTTGTTCATTTCATTAAATTTCAACATAGGACAACAGTGTGTCTACTAAAACTAATTAAAAAACTCCCTGACTTTTACCGGGTCTGAGACTTTTTGTAAGACCAAAAGTCATCAGCAAAACTAAGTTGAACTAAAATTATTGATGGTTGTAACAATAACTGATGTAAAACAAAACAAATGTATAATAATTGAGAAGATTGGTGGTAAGATAATTACTTTGTTACCAGCTGGCCCGACAGACGTTGTCCTGTCGTAATGTAATTGAATTGCTTTTATGTAAAATACTCATTTTCAAGATGAGCTCGTTTGCTACGCTCACTCGCCTATCGAAAGTTTTTTTTATTTCCATGATGAACATATGTTTATGCCTTTCAAGTATGTTTAGATATAAACATGGTTAGCAGCTGTTTGGTGTAACTAACTGAACTTTGATCAAATCAATGGGAACTTTGAAGACCTGTGGGACAGAGCCCTTAGGTCGGATTAAAAATTTTCTTTTATAAGAACCTTGTCCTGTCATTAATGAACACAACAAAAATAACTATTCAATTTAGTGCACTCATTCTCAAGTTATGGAATGAAAAAGGGAAATAGGAATTCATTTTTATATATTAAGAGAGTAAGAGAGAATAACATCTCTGACTTTATGATTAATTAGGTCCTATATTTCAATAATTAGGATGCATGAGTTACGTTGACAAAAAACGGCTTCAAGTATTATATATAAAGATACTAGCTTATAGTTAAATTATTGTAATTTTTGTTGAATACAGTTTATTGTTTGTTTTTTATTATATTTTAAAAAAAAAAAATTGGAATACCTTAGGCACTTCAATCGTTAAGATCGGTTCAGAAATAACGGAGGAGTTATCCTAACAAAAATCGCCTTAGCGTATTAATATGTAAGATTCTGGAAATAACAAGATTCGTGGTTTGAAATTGTCGTGTTTTAGGAGTATACGACAATTCTGATGTTTGTCAGTTGGCAGAACTGCTGTTGTTATGTATGGAGTGGGAATGAGGGCGTGGCTCCCTGGTGTAGTACTCGTGGCTGCGGGGTGGGGGGGACAGCGCCAGTTCCCCCCCAAACATTTTTACTGCGCGAGGATGGCGCTGAGGGAGGTCCTAACTGCTTCAATTCTGCGCTCCCATAATGACACTTTCGTATTTTAACATATCCTATTTCAAAGCACAGTCGTATTTACAGAAAGTTTACATCTGTGAAAACTATAAATTTACTAAGTAACACCAATAAAATTATTATTAAGAAACTAAAAGTCACGTTTCGTAGAATAATAGGAAGGTGTAGATCAATTATTATAGAATCAATCAAACTATACATAACCTAAAGTATGAAATTGAAATTTGACACTTTGACACCGGCAATTCAACTGAATATTTGACAGTTCTAGAATTTCACCACATAAACCAAATCAGCTACTGAATATAGTTCAGTTATAAAACTAATAATTATAAAAATGTAAGATTAATTTTCCGTTTATAGTTTATTAGAATCATTAAATGATCAAAACGTTACCCTACAAATTTCATGACAGTCCATTAAACCGTCAAAATGTAGTTAGCGTTACACTACTTCGACTTCACAAAAACTCGCTAGTCTCGTATAAGGACTCACTTCGTTTCGTCCAATTTATAGTATAAATAACCTGATTAAGACCAACATTTATTGTATAGAAGACTCTGACATTTCTGAGGCTGTCATTATTCTTTTATTGTTTTAAATATTTATATTGTTTATTAATAATTAATATTGACACATGACACATGTATATTCTTTTGGTAAAGTTTGGTGTTATAACCTGATTAAAAAATCTCCCTCTGCCCCCTCCTCTGTGCCTGACACTGTACCCAAGTTTCCTACGACATGCAAATTTATGTGTTGTACTTTAAGATAATGTTATTATTTGTTATTTAAACCAAAATCAAAGAATTAAAAAACTTTGTAAAACTAAAAATACCAATTGAAATTGGTGAAGAATTAAAGTAATTGTACTTACGACTGAATCACATAGAATATGTTGCCCTTGTCCCCTTGTGACATTATAACATCTCCTTCTTTCACTGGATGTCTGTACATGGCATCTACTACAGTCATTATTTGATCCTGGAAGATGAGTCAATATTAAGTGTTTTTTTAAGCTAACGTGTGTGAAGCCGAACAGAGAAAAACTGAAGACAGGCCACAGAAACTGGTTGGTGAAAAACCTCTTATACTCCCTGGACGAGTTCCTGTGATGGATAGAATCCTTCCATTGAACTGATTGTAAACTGCTGTTTTGAATCTGTGTTGACACCATTACTAATCTTAATTTTGAAAATAAAGAGTTTTTATTTTGATTGGGATGCCGAAAAAGCAAATTCCTCAGAGAACTGTCACAAGCTAGATGCAGTTGTGTGTGATATGTCCATAAGAGTAAAACCATTGACTATAGTCAATGGTAAAACAGAAGCAGTTCTTACACAAATTCTTAAAAAGAATGGCTTTTTAAGGGTACCAACTATAATTATTTTAGTCTATATACCACCTAATGCTTCTTTTAAATGTTGAATTTACATGTTCGTTCACAATAAAACAATGATAACTAACTGAAACAAATTATCGTAGTTGATTAAAGTTCATCAACAATTTATTGATTAACTATAGAGTGATACTTACAGATGCCAGATGCTGGAAGAGTGTTATATTTCCTAAATTGTCCGTTAACCACTGTTTTTCCTCTGGTGATTTTGGATGCACTATCTGAAAAATACAGGAATAGTAAAACCTAAAATCAAACTACTTTAAAAGAATCTATAGCGATTTTAGAGAATCTGAGCTATTGACTTAAGGGTGCGCCTTACCCCAGATTGAATGATCTGCACGATGTTGTTTAGCGCCGGGCTGTCACCAAGCAGGGCCATGCATTATTTACACTTGAAGACCTTTTTGTTCTCCTCAATCAACCTGTTATTTTACTGATTTCTACCAAACTATTTGCAGTTTCACACTTTTCAGATTTCAATCTAGGTATTGTACGGTTCCTTTTTTCCAAAATAATTTTTCTCCTTACGTTAGGAGAAGCTTTAGAAAAACGCTTAATAAGAAAAATTTACTAATGGCCTACCACTTACTTTGAATTAAAATCACGATTTTTAAATCGTATGATTCATAGATGAACATTTGGTGAATGAAATAACAACAAATTATTTTTAATTGGTTAACAATTGAGCCTACAATGTGGGAGATGCAAAACCCTTATTTTAGCGTGCGGAAGGCAGGTAGGGCGCTCCCTTAAAGCAAGGTACTGTAAGTGCCATTCCACTTTCAATATCTAGCAGTTTTAAGTTTTACTAAATAGTAGTGGCATATATTAATTACCATGAATATTTATTTGATCTAAGTTCAATAATTTTACAATCAAACTTTTTCACTTCGGTGAAGAGCCGTTTCTTATTGGTTTGGTTAAATAAATTAAAACCAAAACAATTAACCAATAGTAAAACAATTTTTATTATTTTTGAGAGGCTTTTCTCGAGCAATGATGTCACTATCCGGTATGTCGTTGCTTAAAAAGCATGCCTCACAAAAATATGTTTTTTTAAATATTAATAAATGTCTAAATTTTAAATTTGTTAAAATTTATCTGTAAGAGGTTTCATAAACTAGGACTGCAACATAATTTAATAACAAAATATAAATTGTCTAGCAGAAAATTTGCATGACCATCCAGCAGTAAAACATTTTTCTATCCTCTAATATGAGTATAAGGTTTGTTTGCATGGTTGCTTGCTTGTTTGCAACTCTGCTCCCAAAAAAAGCTCCAACAATCTCCTTAAAATGTTGGGAGTAACTAATCTCTGAAACAAAAATGAAGTCTAGATAGTTCTGATCCCCAGGAAAAAAATGAATATGAAAAGATAAAAAATTAACATTGGGCTTATGGAGTTTAAAATCAAAACTAAATAGTTATAAGAGCTGTTTATAATCAATCAGTGAACTCTGTCAAAAGTAATATTCACATACAGCCCTGTTTGCGGTGGTTGGCACCTGTTTTGCGCATGCGCAGTAGTGCCTTTCCCCCTCCACGTGTCTTAGTACCACGTGTCTTAGTACAGTCAGCTTACCAGTATGCATCTCTCTGTCAAAACATATGTTTTGATTATTTTGGTCACCGTTTACATTTGTGCTGTTCGTCGAGTCGCTCGGGACTCGGGAGAGCGATATGCGGCGAAGCCGCAAGTTATTTAACAATGTAGGCTAAACAAGCAGCTGGAATAACATGAGCACAAGCAAAATACGCTTTTACACTCTCGTGATCGACTACACTTGCCTAGGCTCGGCATAAACGTGAAACGTGATCAAAATGACCAATCAATTATTATCGTCAATAATCATTCATTTATATCGGCTTCATATTATTTCATACAGCTGGTTTAAACGGTAAACAAAGTAGAGTGTGTGTTAACATATCAAAAGTCATTACAGTCCATGCAAAATTTTGAGTTGATTGTACGCAAGCGTTCGAGGGGAATAGTAAGTGAGAGATATTCACTATCTCTCTCGCACTACCTCCTCTACATGACAAGCACTGTGAACAGACCTTTAGTTTAGGTTTAACATGTGGTTTGAAAAATGACTCCGTCATTAAAAAAAAACAAAAACTGGCTGACTTTCTCCGAGCAAAGCTCGGTCCCACAGGAACTGTATGTTTTAAATTACCTGGTTAACCTAATGACGTCATGACTGAGACTGTTGGGGTGATGACTCGTACCCCAGCTACTGGGATAGGGAGATTTAGTAGATGAATTGAAGGGAGTCATTGTGGGTTACAAGGGTGTCTGAATCAAAAAGGGTTAACCACTTTAAATGCAGCATAGTTGGCATCGTAAGAGGAATTTGAGTATTATTATTGGGGGGAAAAATTATCATATGATTATGATTATTGTGAATTTTTATATATTACAATACAATAATATATGCTCTCCAACTTATTGGAGGGGAGGGCCTTGGACCTTGGATCTGTATTAAACTTAATACAGAAATGGTGTGGTATTTATAGCTTATTCTCTGTAAGGCTAAGATTTCAATGCACAGTACCTGCTCGTAATCATCATCTGCTGCGGGGTCATAACTCTCTGCAAACACTGACTTTCTTCTAGCTTTAAGCCGACTTTCCGATATATCTGTAAAACACTGAACATTATTATTTAACCATATATAACTTGATTCCTACACATGTCTACAGTTGTGACTCATCTCAATATCAACTCTAGTCTGGTATGGTTTTGCCCCAGGGGAAGGGTAATGAACTCTAAAGGTGGGAGAATTTAGTTTTTAAGTACTGGTACTACTTCGCAGGCCCGGATGGTCAGTTAATTTGTTTACCTTGTTTTAATTATAAAGTACAATAAATTCAGCAAATATTGTTTTAAATATTATAAATCTTTATAAAGAGGAAATAACAATCAAATATTTCATTCACCTTTTCTCATAAGACCTTTTATTTCATGCATAACATAAAATTGTTACTGCCTTTCTAAAGGCAGTCCCACACTTCTCGCGAACAGGCCTGAACATTCGGCCGAACATTCTCCTGAATGTTCACTGAACATTCCGTCCCTTATGTTCCCATATGTATTCAAAAGTTCATGCAGCTCCCACACTTCTCATGAATACTCCGAACATTCGGAGTTCAGCCGAATGTTCGGGCGTGTTCGCGAGAAGTGAGGGACCACCTTAAGTATTACCATGTTACCATGTGCACCTTTACAAAAACCAAATGAGATAGGGTTGTAATTTTGTTTGTATCTTGAAAAGTGTAGGGGCTTTTAGCAGTTCTCTCCTGGAGGTTTTTAACTATGCAATTTTTAAGCCTTCCTTTTCTTTTTTAAATAATATCACATTTTTACAATAAGGACATTTATTTTAAGTTTTGCTTATTAATTAGAACTCAGCTAAAATCTGATCCAGCAAAATAGATAATTATAAAGTAAAAACACCATACAAAGTTTCATTATTATTTTTAGAAGCTAAGAAAAGGGGCATTAATGTTTTTTTACAATAAATTTGGGAAAATTAATGAAGACTAACAAAGTGGTGTTATTCTACAGTTTTCAAAGATCGGAGAATCATAGAGTTTCAAGAAATAATGTTTTTCTATCAGATACAAATTGTTCTAGGAAAAGCTGAATATACCATTTAAAAGAGAAGATTCCAAAGAAAAGTTTAAGTAAAAACCCAAAAATTGTTATCTTTGAGTAACATTCCCTTTTAATAGGCTTTATGGAGCTGATATACGATATGAGTGAATGCTGAATAATGGTGTTTTCTCAAAACAAAAGTTCTTGGAAGGTCTTGACATACAGATATGTTATGTGTGTAAGAGGTTATTTTAAAAATAACTTATCTCCTTATAAAACACAAACATACATTTGCCTTTAGTTTATCCATAATATTAAGAGTACTTCACACTTTTCTTTAAATAAAATATGATGCATGGGAGATGTGCTAAAAATTGTTTTGATGTCAGGATGTCACTTAAAACACAACCACCTTTGATTAGTTGGCATACAACTCACTAAAATAATTCACAGCCTCTATTAAATTACTTATATATTTGTTTTTAAACAATCTTTATTATTTAAAAAGGTGCTAAACATCAAGTACCTATTGTAAATAAAGTTCAAGTTGAATATAAGTAAATTAATTTAGAAACTGTAATTTATTTAGTTATAAAGTACTATGTTTAATAAACAATGTTCTAAGAGGGCAACGACTTTTGCATTATCCTGTATTACTACTAAAAATTAGCCTAATGTCTAATCTGGGTTGAAGTGTAGGATAATAAAACTCAAAAATACCAAATTTTGAACATTTTTAATTTTTCATTATTTAAATAATTATTTTAAGAAGTACTTATAGCAGAATTAGACAGCTATGACAAAATGAACACTATAACTTATGGAAATATAATGAACTTCACAAGGCTTCAAGGATTACTATGAATTGTGCATGAGTTTCTGAAGCGATGTATAAACCATTGTATTATTTTGCTTTTATTAAAAAAAATTTGTATATACCGGTAATTATAATCTCATAGTAGCAGATGTTCCGTTCTACGCACAGATATCTAGAAAGGATAGAGCCAGGTTTGTTTAAAAGTTTATTAGTAAATTTCCTTTGGAAAGTGAATTATTAGCATGACCCGCACGGTGAAACTTAAGCCCGGGACCACCATAGAAGTTCCTAACGTGACCCCCTGAACACGTTTTGGGGGGACGTTCAAAATTTTATATATATATGTATATATAGACATATATTATATATATATGTGTGTATGCACTCTAGCGGTCACATTTTTTGTCTGATTAACTTCTAATTTGGTAGGGACGTTCCTTTCTGTAATCAGTTGGACAAGTTCGTTGGACAAAACAATCGGAACTCTAAATCCTTTTTTTGGGGATTAATCTTTCAAATTTCGAGTTTTTGGGCCCAAACAGGGTCAGAAAAGCCCCGGATGTAAAATTAATGCATGTAAAAAGATAGAAATTAGTGAGGCAAAAGTTTTAAGCCCTCTCTCATTATTCTAGTATAAATATCTACCGAGTTATTAAAGAAAATGTGTTTAGACTAAACACAGTACGTTGTCTTAGGGGTGTTTTACACTAGAAAAGCCTGTTATTCCTTTGTTAGAGTACTTTTATCATCCCCAGCAACTCACGCCTACTTTCAAGTCTGCCTGGACCTTCTCCTAACATTATAATGCGCAAAATTGTATTCCCAGCTTTGCAGGTAAATGAAACCAGGAGCATCAGAACAGCAAAAAAGTTTTCAGATTTCAATAAAAATTGGAATACAAGTATGTTTTTACACATATTTTGAGTTTTAAAAGTTTTTGTGGAAATTTACTTCCCTCACGTCAGCATGCTGTGTGCGAACTCGTTTATATATTATAATCAGCTGTCTAACTAAATAAAATATAATGCCACAATTTTTAACACTGGAACTTGGAAAGCCTAAATCCTCGGTCTCACGACGTGTGGCTTGTCGAGTCACAGATGATCTTGACCTGTCAACGGATGTCGAGTCGTCAGAGTATTTTCGAGCCTTAGCCTTACTGTTCTCAGGGCGTGGGGCGGCCTGTTGGTTTGACAAGCCATCATGGGCTTGGAGAAAAAGGCCTAGCCAATGAGGGACTTTAAAGACAGTTTCCTATAGGTCGCCATCAGGTTTTTTTTTTCTTTTTCAAATCTTTTAGGAAACATTCAAAGGTGAAACGCATTTGAATTCGTTTCCACGCATCGTAAACTTTGTTTCTGTCTTTATGGTCTTCGTGTAGTGGATTCCAAATTATAAGTTCCTGTTCATGCCAGGTTCATACAAGTCCATAAACTCTATTATAGCTTCATTGTTCCACTCCATTTTTAAACCCGTACACTTAACACCACCATACTCAACAACACAACAACGCAACTGACCAAATGCACTCCAGCGCTCGGCTCCACAACTGACAGGCCGTGAGAACAGTGCATCGAGCCAAACCAAGGCTGGCGGTCTGACGATCTACAGGCCTTCGATGTTTCATGAGTTTACCGACTTCGGGCGGGAACGGCTCGAGGCTTGACACGCCACCTCGAGCTAGTTGGGAAAGTCACAGACGAACTGTTCTCACTACGTGATCCTCGACAAGCGGCAGATCAAGGCCGTCGGTGACTCGACAAGCCACACGTCGCGTCGTGAGAACGAGGCTTAAGGGGTGAAGCTCTGAAGGTGGAAGTTTGTCAAAAGCCCAAAAGACACATCTGGAGAGCACATGCAACTGCAGCTGGCGAGTTAATTGAATACCTATTTTTTAAGGAATTCTGTGTTGTTGAAATGCTTCATCGTCTATGACGTTTAAATTGTTGTTAATGAGTCCGGAGCTAAAAGTTTTGTGGTTGCAAACAATTCCCTTAGCGATGTTAATAGATTATAAATATTTCGTAAACAAATGTTTATTGTAAAAACACTATTTGTTTGTGTTGAGTGATTATAGTTGTAAACAACTTAATATTTTATACTTAATACTGTAACTTAATATTGTATATTTATTAAGAACAGTTGGGCTTTAAGAAAAAACCTTTGTTGGTGAAAAAGCAGAAAGAAAACTAAACAAATTACTGTTATTAAGTTTGGGTGATTGGTTCACAAAGTGACGCTGACTGTTTTTACTCATTGTAAAAATTTCAAACTATTATAACTTGACTTTGATTCAGTTGCCTTGAGATCGTACAAAATGAATGGGTGAAAAATAAGAAACGTTATTGCTTTTTAAAAGCGTACAGTCTGCAGATACATTCAACCTTTCATTCTAGATTTGAGTCTTGAATAGTTTAGGTAACTTAAATACTTTAATAGTGTTTTAAAAATTATTCTAGGGAATCAGTAAAGCATGTAGTTGTATTTTGTTTCCCAACTCACTACATTCTCTTATAAGAACAAAGAGTCTTGTCAGACCAACGATCTCGTAATTGTAATGACTATTGCTTTGACAGTCAAACCTAATAGCCATAAGGCGTAGTGTATTGTGGCTGTGAGCGTGTAAGCGTTGGAGCCATAAACCATTGACAATAGATAACTAACAGAAGGACGGTTGTTCCTCACTTGGCAATATTTAGCCTACTTGAAATTATGCACTAGTATCCACCTCTGCAGGAGTTTTGTTTATTTCCTGTGTTTAATTTTGAAAGTAGACATATTTGAAAGTATAGATAACAGAAACAAAATAGAAAGTCCATATTCCAATTATTATGTCTATTGGAACCCATTATACGAATTGTATTAAAGCACATGAATATTTTAATTAAAACTAGTAAAAATAATAATCACAGAGAGCAAACTCATACTGATCTGCAAAAATATGTATAAAACTCACTACTGATAAAAATAATACAGATAGACCTAACATGATGTAGTCTAGCGTATGGTAAAATACTGACATTGAGATGCTATTTATAAAATCTCATTCGATATTTAACAAAGCAATTTAGATAGGATTTTATTATACATTTCAACAGTTGAATACGATATTAAACATAATCGTCACAAGATCAGTGATGTAGTTATGATAACCAAAGTTTGTGTCAGTGTAAAAGTGCTTCATCATATATACTCGTACATTGTATATATAAGATGAATGTAGGTATATCGTTTTTAAGCAAATGTGAACTTGTCCAAAATATTTATCTTGTTACTCAAATAATTTAACTGGATTAATTAAAAATGGAAACAATGTCATCAATGTTAGAACTTTAGCCTAATATTGTATAATTAATTATAATTTATTCATTCCTTATTGATGGTAATAGATTATCGTTAACGGAAACCGTTTATGTTAATTAACTAGTGAAGTATAGTTTAACGAGTCATTTATTCGTAAAATTATATCTTATTGATTTGCTCTTTGTCTCTATTAGCACAGACAAAGGAATCCATAGACGAAACTAGCAATTCAAATCCGGTACCGAAAATGAACTAACTTTAGTACGGATTGCTTTCTCTTTTGTTAATGCCAAATGCTGATAAAAGTATATGTTCTTGTATTAAGAAAAGTAGCAGGCTATACGATTGTTTATGATTGTGTGGTTGTTTGCGCAAGAGCGTTATGTAAATGAGATAGCAGTTATACCGGAAAACCTGCTTTCAGTCGGTACGGCCGAGACGTCAGTCGCAGAAGGGGCGTTGTTGAGGTCGTCGGGGTAGAAGCCCTCATCCCCGCGATTCTCTCCCCTCAGATCGTCGTTTTCAGGCTCATCCCCTCGGTTCTTCTTCGGCATTTGATTTGCCGGTTTGTCGTTGATCGCCTTCACGTCACCGAGGTCTCGGGCGTACTTTTTGTGTCGAGTTACCGTCACATGGAAGTGGTAAGCCTCGCACAGTAACATCTGAACGAGGAAGAACAATGCGAACCCCGGTATCACGAAAACTATGAATGGAGGAGGCATATTCTCATACTAGAATTTAAAACTATACTACTACATCAGGAAACGACTACGAATTTCGTCTTCAACATCGGAAACGTTGCGAGGCTCGAGCACAAATAATTTGTTTAGGTTGTAAAAGTGGTAAACAACATATGACGAAAATATTAATAAGGGTTTTAAAACTGAACATCTGTTTTAGTCTATTGACATTCGCTCGGCATCCGCACATGTACCCTAGTGAAGGTTATGTCTGGCTCAAATCGATCATCACATATGCTGACAATCATGGTGAAAGTTTTGATGAAGAACCTTGCGATAACTATTAGTTTTTACAAAAAAGAATATGTACTACTATAAACCAAATTATGTGCGGGATTAAAAAAACATTAGGCCTCATTTTAATAGGCAATTATTAGTCGGCGATAGTTACACGTAACATTCACCCTAGTGTATTGTATACAGTAACATTGATTATACATCCTACGGAAAAAATTATTATTATTCATGTAAACTGAATTTTTAATTATTTGAATTAAAAAGGGAACGTTTGTTTCATATTTTCTAGTATCCATTGGCATGTAATAATTAATTATATAAACCAATTATAGTTTTTAAGTTCTCATATATCTCGGCTGCACTCCGCTATTTGATATTAATTTATAATAAATCATAATTTCATCCTAAATAGCGAAACGTAACAGGAAAGATAATGGTTGGCGTATTTGTTTATAGACATCACCCGCAATTATTTAATCACTAGTGGCTTGAAGGGGCTATAGCCCCTAACCTTACACTAATACCATTGACTATAAATACTCTGCCTAATCTGATTTGAACACATGTTAATTCGTAAATAAAATAGATTCTTAATCACATGTTTTAGTGTAAACAAAGCAGACGTTTTTAATTTCCTATGCTTTTCTTATGGGGGATGTTTTTACGTTGTTTCTCGTTTGCTGCTAACTTTATGGAGATACTGCTATTTTTCCCGAGACCTTTAATTTAAGCCGTCTCCCATCATCCTGCAATTTGCCAAACTCCCACAATTTTGACTTAAAAATTTCGCTTACAGAATTATGTATAAAGATTGTTGATTTATTTGATAATCATTACAATTTTTAATACTTCAACCGCTGTTAAGCTAGTCACAATATGGTGACAGGTTGCATTGAGTCATAATTACTTTTACAATATGAACGCAACATTATAAGGCATAGTTTACCAATAATTTTAGAAACATAATTGATTTCATTCGACTATTAGAGTGTTAGTCATGTGTATTTTTGACATACACAACGCATCAAGTGATGAGCGAAACCAACAGATGCAAAGACAGTAAGTCAACGGACATCTCTGCTAGTGTGTCTCAAAAGCCGCGGCGACTCGAGCCGGCCTAGAGTGCTGTGGTGGTGGTGGGGGGGGGGGGGGTAAGGCGGCGGGGTGCCGTGCTTTCACGAGAAACAGCGCGAACATCCCTCCCGCTCGGCAGTCGCTGAGACACTGACTGGACTCCAGTCAGTGTCTCAGCGACTGCCGAGCGGGAGTGACTGGGACTGGCCGACTGGCCTGGAGGAGGTGATCGGAGAGCAGGGAGAGTGAGGGGTGAAAGAGGGGAAGAACCGACTGGTAGCGCTCTGGCGGGATCTCAGACAAACTCGAGGCCAGCGCAGAAATGCCGAGGCACGCTCAGCCCGTAAGCTAGGTGCATATATTCCGTAGGATGTATAATCAGTGATAGTAGGCACCCCGCTCACTCAATGTTGTCATCCCACATGTTATTTTTGTATGTAATATTTGAGTGTCTGTTAGAATTCTAGGGGTAACAGCAATAAGTTGTGAAATTATGAAAAGTGAACAAGTGCCGAGATGATATATTATTAAAGTGTGTGTATATCAACTGGCACACATTGACCAGATGTTTTCATTCCATTGATACTGAAACGAACAGGAAATAGCTAATTGCGGGGAAAGTTGCAAACCAATTTCAGTAATTCATATATTTCATAACAACACCAGATTCATTTTGTTACGTTTGCCAGGTTTACGTAAACTTTTTTAGGAAAAGTGGTCCAAACCCAAACTGATGTGGAAGTCCCGGGAATCAACGCGTGACCCCTCTAACCTAAGTCATAGTCGCTAAACTGTGTTCACTCAAGGTCCAGAGATTATGGATTAGTGGCCTATGCCAGGATCTGCTTATTTTGCGTTTACAAGATTTAATAGTTAGTTTGGCGGAAACCCCCTCGTACCCAAGACTAGTAAAAAAGTTACTAGCCTTGCCTCGTACCGTCTTCCGTCAGCTGTCGATTCACAACATTTTATGAGTCCAAAAGACCAAAAATATGTGTAATGTCAAGTGATCACCAAACCTTTTTGCAGTGAAAACACGATATTTATAGCCAAATTTCCATATCTTTTTAGCGAATTTCCCCTGTAAGAAGTTTATGTGTCCGTGAACACGATAACACTCGTAAAAAAGTCGGATTTTGATTACATTTGGTACTAACGCGTAATGCAACATTTATGACTTAAGTTCGAAAATCAGGCCGATCGCGGGGTTCACAAATACGGCACCAACCCTTAAATGTTATTAAAAAAACACATTAATCCCCGATGCATGTGTTTCGGGGATGGCACCGATCCCCATGATATAACAACCCTTACATCATGACCGAACCCTTCACCGGCCGCCATGACACACACTTACCCGGCACCACCCACTATTCCACTTAAAATAAAAAGCAGCCCAGTTGGCGGTGCCGGCAGGCAGGCAATTACTACCCTTTTGCGGACCTAGATTCATAGACTGGCATTACTAAAAACATTTCTTATTCATTATCTTTTGGTTTATAGTTTTTAAATCCTACTATGCAAATACAAATGTTGTTTAGGTTGTTCAATTTCCGTCCCAAAATATCGGTCAAACTAGGAGTTAAAACAAATATATAAATCCAATTGTTATAAATAAATTAAAGTGAACCAATGTCTTCAAGCAGGACAGTACACAGTTGGCAGGCGGAATGAGTAGTAGAGCGTTCCGCCAACTGGGGTGCTCCTTACTCTACTACACCCTTCCTCATTCACCCCCTCCCTCTCACTATAACTACTCTCTCGACCACCTCGCCGGATTTGTAATAAACTAGGAGCGACAAGAATGTTTGTTATTTACGATAAACAATTGGTTACGGAGGACAACAATTGATTTTTCATCTATACAAGATTGGAGGAAAAACTTGTTCCACAATCAATAGTGTGATTTGCCCACTTTAAGAAACATCAAAAACATCATGCACTGTTAATTTGACATAAAGTATAATGTATTTATTCCATTTATAAAAAAATCGTTATTTAAAACTCTAAAATCCATTCAACCTTGCACGTTTTTTATATTAAAAACTATTTACGGGGCAAGTTGGATTTTATTTGGTGGTGGAACTTTTCATCGTAAATGTCCTTCTCGTACTTCTGAATTTATAACTAACTCCCCTCATAACCTACTTTGCCATTCTAGGAGTAATTGTAAGTTATTTGTAACATCTGGTCTTGCTAGAGTACTGTGCTTTGTTAGTAAATCAATAGCTGTTAAAATTCAGTTGATTTATTACTATTCTTCAATAAGTTTTACAACAAAGCATTGGTGACCTGCAGGGCGGTGCCTTAGACGAATGTAAGTTATAGGAGATTTTGTCGCATTTTAGGGCCTACTATTAAAACCATACTGTTAGCAACTACTTATATTCCGGTATAGTCTATATATTCCAATTTTTTAAATGTTAACTTAATCCTATATGGTTGACATTCAATGGTATTTAATGCGGAATTCTACGTTTTCTTTTGAATTGAAACTATGGACCCCCATAAGTAAGCTTGTGGACCTACCGAAGTTGGCGTATGCGGGGATATTTTATGTTTTGATCTTTAAAAAGCGTGTTCTTTCTATTATTATTCTGTGTTCGCAGGTTAAACCAGAGCTTTAATACACTGAGAGAGTTAGAGGCAGATGGGACTGAAATTTGTGGGGGAGTAGAGAATGAGGGAGTATATATGGGGTTGTGGAGGGGAACCTCTCTACCCTACCTGTTAATTGCCTTGGTGCCGTATTAAAGCGTGGAATTAATAACGCCTGGTTAAACTCTTAATGAGGGACAGATTTGGTGCCGTATTCGAGTGCCGCCACAGATCAACCTATCTAAAGGGGGGTTTTTTGGGGGGGTTTGTAACTCAAAAATGTTTTTCTTTTTATCTTTGACATATATAATTTTCTAAAATGTCAATTCCGCGTACAAAAACACACAATTTGGTGGATAATTTCGCTACGTCATTTGGCAATGTATACCAGCGAGCACATAATACAATAGAGAAGCTACTCGGAGCGGAGAGTGCGGCCAGCCTGGCACTCGAATGTGACAATCCAAGATGGCGGCGCCGCCCTAGTACGAGCGTCTAAACTACCACGCACCGCCACTTTATCAGATAGTCTCAGTGAGGATAGACACCAGCGAGCACATAATACAATAGAGAAGCTACTCGGAGCGGAGAGTGCGGCCAGCCTAGCACTCGAATGTGACAATCCAAGATGGCGGCGCCGCCCTAGTACGAGCGTCTACCCTACCACGCACTACCACTTTATCAAATAGTCTCAGTGAGGGTAGACACCAGCGAGCACATAATACAATAGAGAAGCTACTCGGAGCGGAGAGTGCGGCCAGCCTGGCACTCGAATGTGACAATCCAAGATGGCGGCGCAGCCCTAGTACGAGCGTCTACCCTACTACGCACCGCCACTTTATCAGATAGTCTCAGTGAGGGTAGACACCAGCGAGCACATAATACAATAGAGAAGCTACTCGGAGCGGAGAGTGCGGCCAGCCTGGCACTCGAATGTGACAATCCAAGATGGCGGCGCCGCCCTAGTACGAGCGTCTAAACTACCACGCACCGCCACTTTATCAGATAGTCTCAGTGAGGATAGACACCAGCGAGCACATAATACAATAGAGAAGCTACTCGGAGCGGAGAGTGCGGCCAGCCTAGCACTCGAATGTGACAATCCAAGATGGCGGCGCCGCCCTAGTACGAGCGTCTACCCTACCACGCACTACCACTTTATCAAATAGTCTCAGTGAGGGTAGCCACCAGCGAGCACATAATACAATAGAGAAGCTACTCGGAGCGGAGAGTGCGGCCAGCCTGGCACTCGAATGTGACAATCCAAGATGGCGGCGCAGCCCTAGTACGAGCGTCTACCCTACTACGCACCGCCACTTTATCAGATAGTCTCAGTGAGGGTAGACACCAGCGAGCACATAATACAATAGAGAAGCTACTCGGAGCGGAGAGTGCGGCCAGCCTGGCACTCGAATGTGACAATCCAAGATGGCGGCGCCGCCCTAGTACGAGCGTCTACCCTACCACGCACCACCACTTTATCAGATAGTCTCAGTGAGGGTAGACACCAGCGAGCACATAATACAATAGAGAAGCTACTCGGAGCGGAGAGTGCGGCCAGCCTGGCACTCGAATGTGACAATCCAAGATGGCGGCGCCGCCCTAGTACGAGCGTCTACCCTACCACGCACCACCACTTTATCAGATAGTCTCAGTGAGGGTAGACACCAGCGAGCACATAATACAATAGAGAAGCTACTCGGAGCGGAGAGTGCGGCCAGCCTGGCACTCGAATGTGACAATCCAAGATGGCGGCACCGCCCTAGTACGAGCGTCTACCCTACCACGCACCACCACTTTATCAGATAGTCTCAGTGAGGGTAGACACCAGCGAGCACATAATACAATAGAGAAGCTACTCGGAGCGGAGAGTGCGGCCAGCCTGGCACTCGAATGTGACAATCCAAGATGGCGGCGCCGCCCTAGTACGAGCGTCTACCCTACCACGCACCACCACTTTATCGGATAGTCTCAGTGAGGGTAGACACCAGCGAGCACATAATACAATAGAGAAGCTACTCGGAGCGGAGAGTGCGGCCAGCCTGGCACTCGAATGTGACAATCCAAGATGGCGGCGCCGCCCTAGTACGAGCGTCTACCCTACCACGCACCACCACTTTATCAGATAGTCTCAGTGAGGGTAGACACCAGCGAGCATATAATACAATAGAGAAGCTACTCGGAGCGGAGAGTGCGGCCAGCCTGGCACTCGAATGTGACAATCCAAGATGGCGGCGCCGCCCTAGTACGAGCGTCTACCCTACCACGAACCGCCACTTTATCAGATAGTCTCAGTGAGGGTAGACACCAGCGAGCACATAATACAATAGAGAAGCTACTCGGAGCGGAGAGTGCGGCCAGCCTGGCACTCGAATGTGACAATCCAAGATGGCGGCGCCGCCCTAGTACGAGCGTCTACCCTACCACGCACCGCCACTTTATCAGATAGTCTCAGTGAGGGTAGACACCAGCGAGCACATAATACAATAGAGAAGCTACTCGGAGCGGAGAGTGCGGCCAGCCTGGCACTCGAATGTGACAATCCAAGATGGCGGCGCCACCCTAGTACGAGCGTCTACCCTACCACGCACCGCCACGTTATCAGATAGTCTCAGTGAGGGTAGACACCAGCGAGCACATAATACAATAGAGAAGCTACTCGGAGCGGAGAGTGCGGCCAGCCTGGCACTCGAATGTGACAATCCAAGATGGCGGCGCCGCCCTAGTACGAGCGTCTACCCTACCACGCACCACCACTTTATCAGATAGTCTCAGTGAGGGTAGACACCAGCGAGCACATAATACAATAGAGAAGCTACTCGGAGCGGAGAGTGCGGCCAGCCTGGCACTCGAAAGTGACAATCCAAGATGGCGGCGCCACCCTAGTACGAGCGTCTACCCTACCACGCACCACCACTTTATCAGATAGTCTCAGTGAGGGTAGACACCAGCGAGCACATAATACAATAGAGAAGCTACTCGGAGCGGAGAGTGCGGCCAGCCTGGCACTCGAATGTGACAATCCAAGATGGCGGTGCCACCCTAGTACGAGCGTCTACCCTACCACGCACCACCACTTTATCAGATAGTCTCAGTGAGGGTAGACACCAGCGAGCACATAATACAATAGAGAAGCTACTCGGAGCGGAGAGTGCGGCCAGCCTGGCACTCGAATGTGACAATCCAAGATGGCGGCGCCGCCCTAGTACGAGCGTCTACCCTACCACGCACCGCCACTTTATCAGATAGTCTCAGTGAGGGTAGACACCAGCGAGCACATAATACAATAGAGAAGCTACTCGGAGCGGAGAGTGCGGCCAGCCTGGCACTCAAATGTGGCAATCCAAGATGGCGGCGCAGCCCTAGTACGAGCGTCTACCACGCACCGCCACTTTATCAGATAGTCTCAGTGAGGGTAGACACCAGCGAGCACATAATACAATATAGAAGCTACTCGGAGCGGAGAGTACAGCCAGCCTGGCACTCGAATGTGACAATCCAAGATGGCGGCGCCACCCTAGTACGAGCGTGTACCCTACCACGCACCGCCACTTTATCAGATAGTCTCAGTGAGGGTAGACACCAGCGAGCACATAATACAATAGAGAAGCTACTCGGAGCGGAGAGTGCAGCCAGCCTGGCACTCGAATGTGACAATCCAAGATGGCGGTGCCGCCCTAGTCCGAGCGTCTACCCTACCACGCACCGCAACTTTATCAGATAGTCTCAGTGAGGGTAGACACCAGCGAGCACATAATACAATAGAGAAGCTACTCGGAGCGGAGAGTGCGGCCAGCCTGGCACTCGAATGTGACAATCCAAGATGGTGCCGCCGCCCTAGTCCGAGCGTCTACCCTACCACGCACCACCACTTTATCAGATAGTCTCAGTGAGGGTAGACACCAGCGAGCACATAATACAATAGAGAAGCTACTCGGAGCGGAGAGTGCGGCCAGCCTGGCACTCGAATGTGACAATCCAAGATGGCGGCGCCACCCTAGTACGAGCGTCTACCCTTCCACGCACCGCCACTTTATCAGATAGTCTCAGTGAGGGTAGACACCAGCGAGCACATAATACAATAGAGAAGCTACTCGGAGCGGAGAGTGCGGCCAGCCTGGCACTCGAATGTGACAATCCAAGATGGCGGTGCCGCCCTAGTACGAGCGTCTACCCTACCACGCACCGCCACTTTATCAGATAGTCTCAGTGAGGGTAGACACCAGCGAGCACATAATACAATAGAGAAGCTACTCGGAGCGGAGAGTGCGGCCAGCCTGGGACTCGAATGTGACAATCCAAGATGGCGGCGCCGCCCTAGTACGAGCGTCTACCCTCCCACGCACCGCCACTTTATCAGATAGTCTCAGTGAGGGTAGACACCAGCGAGCACATAATACAATAGAGAAGCTACTCGGAGCGGAGAGTGCGGCCAGCCTGGCACTCGAATGTGACAATCCAAGATGGCGGCGCAGCCCTAGTACGAGCGTCTACCACGCACCGCCACTTTATCAAATAGTCTCAGTGAGGGTAGACACCAGCGAGCACATGATACAATAGAGAAACTACTCGGAGCGGAGAGTGCGGCCAGCCTGGCACTCGAATGTGACAATCCAAGATGGCGGTGCCGCCCTAGTACGAGCGTCTACCCTACCACGCACCGCCACTTTATCAGATAGTCTCAGTGAGGGTAGACACCAGCGAGCATATAATACAATAGAGAAGCTACTCGGAGCGGAGAGTGCGGCCAGCCTGGCACTCGAATGTGACAATCCAAGATGGCGGCGCCGCCCTAGTACGAGCGTCTACCCTACCACGCACCGCCACTTTATCAGATAGTCTCAGTGAGGGTAGACACCAGCGAGCACATAATACAATAGAGAAGCTACTCGGAGCGGAGAGTGCGGCCAGCCTGGCACTCGAATGTGACAATCCAAGATGGCGGCGCCGCCCTAGTACGAGCGTCTACCCTACCACGCACCGCCACTTTATCAGATAGTCTCAGTGAGGGTAGACACCAGCGAGCACATAATACAATAGAGAAGCTACTCGGAGCGGAGAGTGCGGCCAGCCTGGCACTCGAATGTGACAAACCAAGATGGCGGCGCCACCCTAGTACGAGCGTCTACCCTACCACGCACCGCCACTTTATCAGATAGTCTCAGTGAAGGTAGACACCAGCGAGCACATAATACAATAGAGAAGCTACTCGGAGCGGAGAGTGCGGCCAGCCTGGCACTCAAATGTGACAATCCAAGATGGCGGCGCAGCCCTAGTACGAGCGTCTACCCTACCACGCACCGCCACTTTATCAGATAGTCTCAGTGAGGGTAGACACCAGCGAGCACATAATACAATAGAGAAGCTACTCGGAGCGGAGAGTGCGGCCAGCCTGGCACTCGAATGTGACAATCCAAGATGGCGGCGCCGCCCTAGTACGAGCGTCTACCCTACCACGCACCGCCACTTTATCAGATAGTCTCAGTGAGGGTAGACACCAGTGAGCACATAATACAATAGAGAAGCTACTCGGAGCGGAGAGTGCGGCCAGCCTGGCACTCGAATGTGACAATCCAAGATGGCGGCGCAGCCCTAGTACGAGCGTCTACCACGCACCGCCACTTTATCAGATAGTCTCAGTGAGGGTAGACACCAGCGAGCACATTATACAATAGAGAAGCTACTCGGAGCGGAGAGTGCGGCCAGCCTGGCACTCGAATGTGACAATCCAAGATGGCGGCGCTGCCCTAGTATGAGCGTCTACTCTACCACGCACCGCCACTTTATCAGATAGTCTCAGTGACGGTAGACACCAGCGAGCACATGATACAATAGAGAAGCTACTCGGAGCGGAGAGTGCGGCCAGCCTGGCACTCGAATGTGACAATCCAAGATGGCGGCGCCGCCCTAGTACGAGCGTCTACCCTACCACGCACCGCCACTTTATCAGATAGTCTCAGTGAGGGTAGACACCAGCGAGCACATAATACAATAGAGAAGCTACTCGGAGCGGAGAGTGCGGCCAGCCTGGCACTCGAATGTGACAATCCAAGACGGTGGCGCAGCCCTAGTACGAGCGTCTACCCTACCACGCACCGCCACTTTATCAGATAGTCTCAGTGAGGGTAGACACCAGCGAGCACATAATACAATAGAGAAGCTACTCGGAGCGGAGAGTGCGGCCAGCCTGGCACTCGAATGTGACAATCCAAGATGGCGGCGCCGCCCTAGTACGAGCGTCTACCCTACCACGCACCGCCACTTTATCAGATAGTCTCAGTGAGGGTAGACACCAGTGAGCACATAATACAATAGAGAAGCTACTCGGAGCGGAGAGTGCGGCCAGCCTGGCACTCGAATGTGACAATCCAAGATGGCGGCGCAGCCCTAGTACGAGCGTCTACCACGCACCGCCACTTTATCAGATAGTCTCAGTGAGGGTAGACACCAGCGAGCACATAATACAATAGAGAAGCTACTCGGAGCGGAGAGTGCGGCCAGCCTGGCACTCGAATGTGACAATCCAAGATGGCGCCGCCGCCCTAGTCCGAGCGTCTACCCTACCACGCACCACCACTTTATCAGATAGTCTCAGTGAGGGTAGACACCAGCGAGCACATAATACAATAGAGAAGCTACTCGGAGCGGAGAGTGCGGCCAGCCTGGCACTCGAATGTGACAATCCAAGATGGCGCCGCCGCCCTAGTCCGAGCGTCTACCCTACCACGCACCACCACTTTATCAGATAGTCTCAGTGAGGGTAGACACCAGCGAGCACATAATACAATAGAGAAGCTACTCGGAGCGGAGAGTGCGGCCAGCCTGGCACTCGAATGTGACAATCCAAGATGGCGGCGCCACCCTAGTACGAGCGTCTACCCTACCACGCACCGCCACTTTATCAGATAGTCTCAGTGAGGGTAGACACCAGCGAGCACATAATACAATAGAGAAGCTACTCGGAGCGGAGAGTGCGGCCAGCCTGGCACTCGAATGTGACAATTCAAGATGGCGGTGCCGCCCTAGTACGAGCGTCTACCCTACCACGCACCGCCACTTTATCAGATAGTCTCAGTGAGGGTAGACACCAGCGAGCACATAATACAATAGAGAAGCTACTCGGAGCGGAGAGTGCGGCCAGCCTGGCACTCGAATGTGACAATCCAAGATGGCGGCGCCGCCCTAGTACGAGCGTCTACCCTCCCACGCACCGCCCCTTTATCAGATAGTCTCAGTGAGGGTAGACACCAGCGAGCACATAATACAATAGAGAAGCTACTCGGAGCGGAGAGTGCAGCCAGCCTGGCACTCGAATGTGACAATCCAAGATGGCGGTGCCGCCCTAGTCCGAGCGTCTACCCTACCACGCACCGCAACTTTATCAGATAGTCTCAGTGAGGGTAGACACCAGCGAGCACATAATACAATAGGGAAGCTACTCGGAGCGGAGAGTGCGGCCAGCCTGGCACTCGAATGTGACAATCCAAGATGGTGCCGCCGCCCTAGTCCGAGCGTCTACCCTACCACGCACCACCACTTTATCAGATAGTCTCAGTGAGGGTAGACACCAGCGAGCACATAATACAATAGAGAAGCTACTCGGAGCGGAGAGTGCGGCCAGCCTGGCACTCGAATGTGACAATCCAAGATGGCGGCGCCACCCTAGTACGAGCGTCTACCCTACCACGCACCGCCACTTTATCAGATAGTCTCAGTGAGGGTAGACACCAGCGAGCACATAATACAATAGAGAAGCTACTCGGAGCGGAGAGTGCGGCCAGCCTGGCACTCGAATGTGACAATCCAAGATGGCGGTGCCGCCCTAGTACGAGCGTCTACCCTACCACGCACCGCCACTTTATCAGATAGTCTCAGTGAGGGTAGACACCAGCGAGCACATAATACAATAGAGAAGCTACTCGGAGCGGAGAGTGCGGCCAGCCTGGGACTCGAATGTGACAATCCAAGATGGCGGCGCCGCCCTAGTACGAGCGTCTACCCTCCCACGCACCGCCACTTTATCAGATAGTCTCAGTGAGGGTAGACACCCGCGAGCACATAATACAATAGAGAAGCTACTCGGAGCGGAGAGTGCGGCCAGCCTGGCACTCGAATGTGACAATCCAAGATGGCGGTGCCGCCCTAGTATGAGCGTCTACCCTACCACGCACCACCACTTTATCAGATAGTCTCAGTGAGGGTAGACACCAGCGAGCATATAATACAATAGAGAAGCTACTCGGAGCGGAGAGTGCGGCCAGCCTGGCACTCGAATGTGACAATCCAAGATGGCGGCGCAGCCCTAGTACGAGCGTCTACCACGCACCGCCACTTTATCAAATAGTCTCAGTGAGGGTAGACACCAGCGAGCACATGATACAATAGAGAAACTACTCGGAGCGGAGAGTGCGGCCAGCCTGGCACTCGAATGTGACAATCCAAGATGGCGGCGCCACCCTAGTACGAGCGTCTACCCTACCACGCACCACCACTTTATCACATAGTCTCAGTGAGGGTAGACACCAGCGAGCACATAATACAATAGAGAAGCTACTCGGAGCGGAGAGTGCGGCCAGCCTGGCACTCGAAAGTGACAATCCAAGATGGCGGTGCCGCCCTAGTACGAGCGTCTACCCTACCACGCACCGCCACTTTATCAGATAGTCTCAGTGAGGGTAGACACCAGCGAGCATATAATACAATAGAGAAGCTACTCGGAGCGGAGAGTGCGGCCAGCCTGGCACTCGAATGTGACAATCCAAGATGGCGGCGCCGCCCTAGTACGAGCGTCTACCCTACCACGCACCGCCACTTTATCAGATAGTCTCAGTGAGGGTAGACACCAGCGAGCACATAATACAATAGAGAAGCTACTCGGAGCGGAGAGTGCGGCCAGCCTGGCACTCGAATGTGACAATCCAAGATGGCGGCGCCGCCCTAGTACGAGCGTCTACCCTACCACGCACCGCCACTTTATCAGATAGTCTCAGTGAGGGTAGACACCAGCGAGCACATAATACAATAGAGAAGCTACTCGGAGCGGAGAGTGCGGCCAGCCTGGCACTCGAATGTGACAATCCAAGATGGCGGCGCCGCCCTAGTACGAGCGTCTACCCTACCACGCACCACCACTTTATCAGATAGTCTCAGTGAAGGTAGACACCAGCGAGCACATAATACAATAGAGAAGCTACTCGGAGCGGAGAGTGCGGCCAGCCTGGCACTCGAATGTGACAATCCAAGATGGCGGCGCCGCCCTAGTACGAGCGTCTACCCTACCACGCACCGCCACTTTATCAGATAGTCTCAGTGAGGGTAGACACCAGTGAGCACATAATACAATAGAGAAGCTACTCGGAGCGGAGAGTGCGGCCAGCCTGGCACTCGAATGTGACAATCCAAGATGGCGGCGCAGCCCTAGTACGAGCGTCTACCACGCACCGCCACTTTATCAGATAGTCTCAGTGAGGGTAGACACCAGCGAACACATAATACAATAGAGAAGCTACTAGGAGCGGAGAGTGCGGCCAGCCTGGCACTCGAATGTGACAATCCAAGATGGCGGCGCAGCCCTAGTACGAGCGTCTACCACGCACCGCCACTTTATCAGATAGTCTCAGTGAGGGTAGACACCAGCGAGCACATTATACAATAGAGAAGCTACTCGGAGCGGAGAGTGCGGCCAGCCTGGCACTCGAATGTGACAATCCAAGATGGCGGCGCTGCCCTAGTATGAGCGTCTACCCTACCACGCACCGCCACTTTATCAGATAGTCTCAGTGACGGTAGACACCAGCGAGCACATGATACAATAGAGAAGCTACTCGGAGCGGAGAGTGCGGCCAGCCTGGCACTCGAATGTGACAATCCAAGATGGCGGCGCCGCCCTAGTACGAGCGTCTACCCTACCACGCACTGCCACTTTATCAGATAGTCTCAGTGAGGGTAGACACCAGCGAGCACATAATACAATAGAGAAGCTACTCGGAGCGGAGAGTGCGGCCAGCCTGGCACTCGAATGTGACAATCCAAGACGGTGGCGCAGCCCTAGTACGAGCGTCTACCCTACCACGCACCGCCACTTTATCAGATAGTCTCAGTGAGGGTAGACACCAGCGAGCACATAATACAATAGAGAAGCTACTCGGAGCGGAGAGTGCGGCCAGCCTGGCACTCGAATGTGACAATCCAAGATGGCGGCGCCGCCCTAGTACGAGCGTCTACCCTACCACGCACCGCCACTTTATCAGATAGTCTCAGTGAGGGTAGACACCAGTGAGCACATAATACAATAGAGAAGCTACTCGGAGCGGAGAGTGCGGCCAGCCTGGCACTCGAATGTGACAATCCAAGATGGCGGCGCAGCCCTAGTACGAGCGTCTACCACGCACCGCCACTTTATCAGATAGTCTCAGTGAGGGTAGACACCAGCGAGCACATAATACAATAGAGAAGCTACTCGGAGCGGAGAGTGCGGCCAGCCTGGCACTCGAATGTGACAATCCAAGATGGCGCCGCCGCCCTAGTCCGAGCGTCTACCCTACCACGCACCACCACTTTATCAGATAGTCTCAGTGAGGGTAGACACCAGCGAGCACATAATACAATAGAGAAGCTACTCGGAGCGGAGAGTGCGGCCAGCCTGGCACTCGAATGTGACAATCCAAGATGGTGCCGCCGCCCTAGTCCGAGCGTCTACCCTACCACGCACCACCACTTTATCAGATAGTCTCAGTGAGGGTAGACACCAGCGAGCACATAATACAATAGAGAAGCTACTCGGAGCGGAGAGTGCGGCCAGCCTGGCACTCGAATGTGACAATCCAAGATGGCGGCGCCACCCTAGTACGAGCGTCTACCCTACCACGCACCGCCACTTTATCAGATAGTCTCAGTGAGGGTAGACACCAGCGAGCACATAATACAATAGAGAAGCTACTCGGAGCGGAGAGTGCGGCCAGCCTGGCACTCGAATGTGACAATTCAAGATGGCGGTGCCGCCCTAGTACGAGCGTCTACCCTACCACGCACCGCCACTTTATCAGATAGTCTCAGTGAGGGTAGACACCAGCGAGCACATAATACAATAGAGAAGCTACTCGGAGCGGAGAGTGCGGCCAGCCTGGCACTCGAATGTGACAATCCAAGATGGCGGCGCCGCCCTAGTACGAGCGTCTACCCTCCCACGCACCGCCCCTTTATCAGATAGTCTCAGTGAGGGTAGACACCAGCGAGCACATAATACAATAGAGAAGCTACTCGGAGCGGAGAGTGCGGCCAGCCTGGCACTCGAATGTGACAATCCAAGATGGCGGCGCCACCCTAGTACGAGCGTCTACCCTACCACGCACCACCACTTTATCGGATAGTCTCAGTGAGGGTAGACACCAGCGAGCACATAATACAATAGAGAAGCTACTCGGAGCGGAGAGTGCGGCCAGCCTGGCACTCGAATGTGACAATCCAAGATGGCGGCGCCGCCCTAGTACGAGCGTCTACCCTACCACGCACCACCACTTTATCAGATAGTCTCAGTGAGGGTAGACACCAGCGAGCATATAATACAATAGAGAAGCTACTCGGAGCGGAGAGTGCGGCCAGCCTGGCACTCGAATGTGACAATCCAAGATGGCGGCGCCGCCCTAGTACGAGCGTCTACCCTACCACGAACCGCCACTTTATCAGATAGTCTCAGTGAGGGTAGACACCAGCGAGCACATAATACAATAGAGAAGCTACTCGGAGCGGAGAGTGCGGCCAGCCTGGCACTCGAATGTGACAATCCAAGATGGCGGCGCCGCCCTAGTACGAGCGTCTACCCTACCACGCACCGCCACTTTATCAGATAGTCTCAGTGAGGGTAGACACCAGCGAGCACATAATACAATAGAGAAGCTACTCGGAGCGGAGAGTGCGGCCAGCCTGGCACTCGAATGTGACAATCCAAGATGGCGGCGCCACCCTAGTACGAGCGTCTACCCTACCACGCACCGCCACTTTATCAGATAGTCTCAGTGAGGGTAGACACCAGCGAGCACATAATACAATAGAGAAGCTACTCGGAGCGGAGAGTGCGGCCAGCCTGGCACTCGAATGTGACAATCCAAGATGGCGGCGCCGCCCTAGTACGAGCGTCTACCCTACCACGCACCACCACTTTATCAGATAGTCTCAGTGAGGGTAGACACCAGCGAGCACATAATACAATAGAGAAGCTACTCGGAGCGGAGAGTGCGGCCAGCCTGGCACTCGAAAGTGACAATCCAAGATGGCGGCGCCACCCTAGTACGAGCGTCTACCCTACCACGCACCACCACTTTATCAGATAGTCTCAGTGAGGGTAGACACCAGCGAGCACATAATACAATAGAGAAGCTACTCGGAGCGGAGAGTGTGGCCAGCCTGGCACTCGAATGTGACAATCCAAGATGGCGGTGCCACCCTAGTACGAGCGTCTACCCTACCACGCACCACCACTTTATCAGATAGTCTCAGTGAGGGTAGACACCAGCGAGCACATAATACAATAGAGAAGCTACTCGGAGCGGAGAGTGCGGCCAGCCTGGCACTCGAATGTGACAATCCAAGATGGCGGTGCCACCCTAGTACGAGCGTCTACCCTACCACGCACCACCACTTTATCAGATAGTCTCAGTGAGGGTAGACACCAGCGAGCACATAATACAATAGAGAAGCTACTCGGAGCGGAGAGTGCGGCCAGCCTGGCACTCGAATGTGACAATCCAAGATGGCGGCGCCGCCCTAGTACGAGCGTCTACCCTACCACGCACCGCCACTTTATCAGATAGTCTCAGTGAGGGTAGACACCAGCGAGCACATAATACAATAGAGAAGCTACTCGGAGCGGAGAGTGCGGCCAGCCTGGCACTCAAATGTGGCAATCCAAGATGGCGGCGCAGCCCTAGTACGAGCGTCTACCACGCACCGCCACTTTACCAGATAGTCTCAGTGAGGGTAGACACCAGCGAGCACATAATACAATATAGAAGCTACTCGGAGCGGAGAGTACAGCCAGCCTGGCACTCGAATGTGACAATCCAAGATGGCGGCGCCACCCTAGTACGAGCGTCTACCCTACCACGCACCGCCACTTTATCAGATAGTCTCAGTGAGGGTAGACACCAGCGAGCACATAATACAATAGAGAAGCTACTCGGAGCGGAGAGTGCGGCCAGCCTGGCACTCGAATGTGACAATCCAAGATGGCGGTGCCGCCCTAGTACGAGCGTCTACCCTACCACGCACCGCCACTTTATCAGATAGTCTCAGTGAGGGTAGACACCAGCGAGCACATAATACAATAGAGAAGCTACTCGGAGCGGAGAGTGCGGCCAGCCTGGGACTCGAATGTGACAATCCAAGATGGCGGCGCCGCCCTAGTACGAGCGTCTACCCTCCCACGCACCGCCACTTTATCAGATAGTCTCAGTGAGGGTAGACACCAGCGAGCACATAATACAATAGAGAAGCTACTCGGAGCGGAGAGTGCGGCCAGCCTGGCACTCGAATGTGACAATCCAAGATGGCGGCGCAGCCCTAGTACGAGCGTCTACCACGCACCGCCACTTTATCAAATAGTCTCAGTGAGGGTAGACACCAGCGAGCACATGATACAATAGAGAAACTACTCGGAGCGGAGAGTGCGGCCAGCCTGGCACTCGAATGTGACAATCCAAGATGGCGGTGCCGCCCTAGTACGAGCGTCTACCCTACCACGCACCGCCACTTTATCAGATAGTCTCAGTGAGGGTAGACACCAGCGAGCATATAATACAATAGAGAAGCTACTCGGAGCGGAGAGTGCGGCCAGCCTGGCACTCGAATGTGACAATCCAAGATGGCGGCGCCGCCCTAGTACGAGCGTCTACCCTACCACGCACCGCCACTTTATCAGATAGTCTCAGTGAGGGTAGACACCAGCGAGCACATAATACAATAGAGAAGCTACTCGGAGCGGAGAGTGCGGCCAGCCTGGCACTCGAATGTGACAATCCAAGATGGCGGCGCCGCCCTAGTACGAGCGTCTACCCTACCACGCACCGCCACTTTATCAGATAGTCTCAGTGAGGGTAGACACCAGCGAGCACATAATACAATAGAGAAGCTACTCGGAGCGGAGAGTGCGGCCAGCCTGGCACTCGAATGTGACAATCCAAGATGGCGGCGCCACCCTAGTACGAGCGTCTACCCTACCACGCACCGCCACTTTATCAGATAGTCTCAGTGAAGGTAGACACCAGCGAGCACATAATACAATAGAGAAGCTACTCGGAGCGGAGAGTGCGGCCAGCCTGGCACTCAAATGTGACAATCCAAGATGGCGGCGCAGCCCTAGTACGAGCGTCTACCCTACCACGCACCGCCACTTTATCAGATAGTCTCAGTGAGGGTAGACACCAGCGAGCACATAATACAATAGAGAAGCTACTCGGAGCGGAGAGTGCGGCCAGCCTGGCACTCGAATGTGACAATCCAAGATGGCGGCGCCGCCCTAGTACGAGCGTCTACCCTACCACGCACCGCCACTTTATCAGATAGTCTCAGTGAGGGTAGACACCAGTGAGCACATAATACAATAGAGAAGCTACTCGGAGCGGAGAGTGCGGCCAGCCTGGCACTCGAATGTGACAATCCAAGATGGCGGCGCAGCCCTAGTACGAGCGTCTACCACGCACCGCCACTTTATCAGATAGTCTCAGTGAGGGTAGACACCAGCGAGCACATTATACAATAGAGAAGCTACTCGGAGCGGAGAGTGCGGCCAGCCTGGCACTCGAATGTGACAATCCAAGACGGTGGCGCAGCCCTAGTACGAGCGTCTACCCTACCACGCACCGCCACTTTATCAGATAGTCTCAGTGAGGGTAGACACCAGCGAGCACATAATACAATAGAGAAGCTACTCGGAGCGGAGAGTGCGGCCAGCCTGGCACTCGAATGTGACAATCCAAGATGGCGGCGCCGCCCTAGTACGAGCGTCTACCCTACCACGCACCGCCACTTTATCAGATAGTCTCAGTGAGGGTAGACACCAGTGAGCACATAATACAATAGAGAAGCTACTCGGAGCGGAGAGTGCGGCCAGCCTGGCACTCGAATGTGACAATCCAAGATGGCGGCGCAGCCCTAGTACGAGCGTCTACCACGCACCGCCACTTTATCAGATAGTCTCAGTGAGGGTAGACACCAGCGAGCACATAATACAATAGAGAAGCTACTCGGAGCGGAGAGTGCGGCCAGCCTGGCACTCGAATGTGACAATCCAAGATGGCGCCGCCGCCCTAGTCCGAGCGTCTACCCTACCACGCACCACCACTTTATCAGATAGTCTCAGTGAGGGTAGACACCAGCGAGCACATAATACAATAGAGAAGCTACTCGGAGCGGAGAGTGCGGCCAGCCTGGCACTCGAATGTGACAATCCAAGATGGCGCCGCCGCCCTAGTCCGAGCGTCTACCCTACCACGCACCACCACTTTATCAGATAGTCTCAGTGAGGGTAGACACCAGCGAGCACATAATACAATAGAGAAGCTACTCGGAGCGGAGAGTGCGGCCAGCCTGGCACTCGAATGTGACAATCCAAGATGGCGGCGCCACCCTAGTACGAGCGTCTACCCTACCACGCACCGCCACTTTATCAGATAGTCTCAGTGAGGGTAGACACCAGCGAGCACATAATACAATAGAGAAGCTACTCGGAGCGGAGAGTGCGGCCAGCCTGGCACTCGAATGTGACAATTCAAGATGGCGGTGCCGCCCTAGTACGAGCGTCTACCCTACCACGCACCGCCACTTTATCAGATAGTCTCAGTGAGGGTAGACACCAGCGAGCACATAATACAATAGAGAAGCTACTCGGAGCGGAGAGTGCGGCCAGCCTGGCACTCGAATGTGACAATCCAAGATGGCGGCGCCGCCCTAGTACGAGCGTCTACCCTCCCACGCACCGCCCCTTTATCAGATAGTCTCAGTGAGGGTAGACACCAGCGAGCACATAATACAATAGAGAAGCTACTCGGAGCGGAGAGTGCGGCCAGCCTGGCACTCGAATGTGACAATCCAAGATGGCGGTGCCGCCCTAGTCCGAGCGTCTACCCTACCACGCACCGCAACTTTATCAGATAGTCTCAGTGAGGGTAGACACCAGCGAGCACATAATACAATAGGGAAGCTACTCGGAGCGGAGAGTGCGGCCAGCCTGGCACTCGAATGTGACAATCCAAGATGGTGCCGCCGCCCTAGTCCGAGCGTCTACCCTACCACGCACCACCACTTTATCAGATAGTCTCAGTGAGGGTAGACACCAGCGAGCACATAATACAATAGAGAAGCTACTCGGAGCGGAGAGTGCGGCCAGCCTGGCACTCGAATGTGACAATCCAAGATGGCGGCGCCACCCTAGTACGAGCGTCTACCCTACCACGCACCGCCACTTTATCAGATAGTCTCAGTGAGGGTAGACACCAGCGAGCACATAATACAATAGAGAAGCTACTCGGAGCGGAGAGTGCGGCCAGCCTGGCACTCGAATGTGACAATCCAAGATGGCGGTGCCGCCCTAGTACGAGCGTCTACCCTACCACGCACCGCCACTTTATCAGATAGTCTCAGTGAGGGTAGACACCAGCGAGCACATAATACAATAGAGAAGCTACTCGGAGCGGAGAGTGCGGCCAGCCTGGGACTCGAATGTGACAATCCAAGATGGCGGCGCCGCCCTAGTACGAGCGTCTACCCTCCCACGCACCGCCACTTTATCAGATAGTCTCAGTGAGGGTAGACACCCGCGAGCACATAATACAATAGAGAAGCTACTCGGAGCGGAGAGTGCGGCCAGCCTGGCACTCGAATGTGACAATCCAAGATGGCGGTGCCGCCCTAGTATGAGCGTCTACCCTACCACGCACCACCACTTTATCAGATAGTCTCAGTGAGGGTAGACACCAGCGAGCATATAATACAATAGAGAAGCTACTCGGAGCGGAGAGTGCGGCCAGCCTGGCACTCGAATGTGACAATCCAAGATGGCGGCGCAGCCCTAGTACGAGCGTCTACCACGCACCGCCACTTTATCAAATAGTCTCAGTGAGGGTAGACACCAGCGAGCACATGATACAATAGAGAAACTACTCGGAGCGGAGAGTGCGGCCAGCCTGGCACTCGAATGTGACAATCCAAGATGGCGGCGCCACCCTAGTACGAGCGTCTACCCTACCACGCACCACCACTTTATCACATAGTCTCAGTGAGGGTAGACACCAGCGAGCACATAATACAATAGAGAAGCTACTCGGAGCGGAGAGTGCGGCCAGCCTGGCACTCGAAAGTGACAATCCAAGATGGCGGTGCCGCCCTAGTACGAGCGTCTACCCTACCACGCACCGCCACTTTATCAGATAGTCTCAGTGAGGGTAGACACCAGCGAGCATATAATACAATAGAGAAGCTACTCGGAGCGGAGAGTGCGGCCAGCCTGGCACTCGAATGTGACAATCCAAGATGGCGGCGCCGCCCTAGTACGAGCGTCTACCCTACCACGCACCGCCACTTTATCAGATAGTCTCAGTGAGGGTAGACACCAGCGAGCACATAATACAATAGAGAAGCTACTCGGAGCGGAGAGTGCGGCCAGCCTGGCACTCGAATGTGACAATCCAAGATGGCGGCGCCGCCCTAGTACGAGCGTCTACCCTACCACGCACCGCCACTTTATCAGATAGTCTCAGTGAGGGTAGACACCAGCGAGCACATAACACAATAGAGAAGCTACTCGGAGCGGAGAGTGCGGCCAGCCTGGCACTCGAATGTGACAATCCAAGATGGCGGCGCCGCCCTAGTACGAGCGTCTACCCTACCACGCACCACCACTTTATCAGATAGTCTCAGTGAAGGTAGACACCAGCGAGCACATAATACAATAGAGAAGCTACTCGGAGCGGAGAGTGCGGCCAGCCTGGCACTCGAATGTGACAATCCAAGATGGCGGCGCCGCCCTAGTACGAGCGTCTACCCTACCACGCACCGCCACTTTATCAGATAGTCTCAGTGAGGGTAGACACCAGTGAGCACATAATACAATAGAGAAGCTACTCGGAGCGGAGAGTGCGGCCAGCCTGGCACTCGAATGTGACAATCCAAGATGGCGGCGCAGCCCTAGTACGAGCGTCTACCACGCACCGCCACTTTATCAGATAGTCTCAGTGAGGGTAGACACCAGCGAACACATAATACAATAGAGAAGCTACTAGGAGCGGAGAGTGCGGCCAGCCTGGCACTCGAATGTGACAATCCAAGATGGCGGCGCAGCCCTAGTACGAGCGTCTACCACGCACCGCCACTTTATCAGATAGTCTCAGTGAGGGTAGACACCAGCGAGCACATTATACAATAGAGAAGCTACTCGGAGCGGAGAGTGCGGCCAGCCTGGCACTCGAATGTGACAATCCAAGATGGCGGCGCTGCCCTAGTATGAGCGTCTACCCTACCACGCACCGCCACTTTATCAGATAGTCTCAGTGACGGTAGACACCAGCGAGCACATGATACAATAGAGAAGCTACTCGGAGCGGAGAGTGCGGCCAGCCTGGCACTCGAATGTGACAATCCAAGATGGCGGCGCCGCCCTAGTACGAGCGTCTACCCTACCACGCACTGCCACTTTATCAGATAGTCTCAGTGAGGGTAGACACCAGCGAGCACATAATACAATAGAGAAGCTACTCGGAGCGGAGAGTGCGGCCAGCCTGGCACTCGAATGTGACAATCCAAGACGGTGGCGCAGCCCTAGTACGAGCGTCTACCCTACCACGCACCGCCACTTTATCAGATAGTCTCAGTGAGGGTAGACACCAGCGAGCACATAATACAATAGAGAAGCTACTCGGAGCGGAGAGTGCGGCCAGCCTGGCACTCGAATGTGACAATCCAAGATGGCGGCGCCGCCCTAGTACGAGCGTCTACCCTACCACGCACCGCCACTTTATCAGATAGTCTCAGTGAGGGTAGACACCAGTGAGCACATAATACAATAGAGAAGCTACTCGGAGCGGAGAGTGCGGCCAGCCTGGCACTCGAATGTGACAATCCAAGATGGCGGCGCAGCCCTAGTACGAGCGTCTACCACGCACCGCCACTTTATCAGATAGTCTCAGTGAGGGTAGACACCAGCGAGCACATAATACAATAGAGAAGCTACTCGGAGCGGAGAGTGCGGCCAGCCTGGCACTCGAATGTGACAATCCAAGATGGCGCCGCCGCCCTAGTCCGAGCGTCTACCCTACCACGCACCACCACTTTATCAGATAGTCTCAGTGAGGGTAGACACCAGCGAGCACATAATACAATAGAGAAGCTACTCGGAGCGGAGAGTGCGGCCAGCCTGGCACTCGAATGTGACAATCCAAGATGGTGCCGCCGCCCTAGTCCGAGCGTCTACCCTACCACGCACCACCACTTTATCAGATAGTCTCAGTGAGGGTAGACACCAGCGAGCACATAATACAATAGAGAAGCTACTCGGAGCGGAGAGTGCGGCCAGCCTGGCACTCGAATGTGACAATCCAAGATGGCGGCGCCACCCTAGTACGAGCGTCTACCCTACCACGCACCGCCACTTTATCAGATAGTCTCAGTGAGGGTAGACACCAGCGAGCACATAATACAATAGAGAAGCTACTCGGAGCGGAGAGTGCGGCCAGCCTGGCACTCGAATGTGACAATTCAAGATGGCGGTGCCGCCCTAGTACGAGCGTCTACCCTACCACGCACCGCCACTTTATCAGATAGTCTCAGTGAGGGTAGACACCAGCGAGCACATAATACAATAGAGAAGCTACTCGGAGCGGAGAGTGCGGCCAGCCTGGCACTGGAATGTGACAATCCAAGATGGCGGCGCCGCCCTAGTACGAGCGTCTACCCTCCCACGCACCGCCCCTTTATCAGATAGTCTCAGTGAGGGTAGACACCAGCGAGCACATAATACAATAGAGAAGCTACTCGGAGCGGAGAGTGCGGCCAGCCTGGCACTCGAATGTGACAATCCAAGATGGCGGCGCCGCCCTAGTATGAGCGTCTACCCTACCACGCACCACCACTTTATCAGATAGTCTCAGTGAGGGTAGACACCAGCGAGCATATAATACAATAGAGAAGCTACTCAGAGCGGAGAGTGCGGCCAGCCTGGCACTCGAATGTGACAATCCAAGATGGCGGCACCACCCTAGTACGAGCGTCTACCCTACCACGCACCGCCACTTTATCAGATAGTCTCAGTGAGGGTAGACACCAGCGAGCACATAATACAATAGAGAAGCTATTCGGAGCGGAGAGTGCGACCAGCCTGGCACTCGAATGTGACAATCCAAGATGGCGGCGCCGCCCTAGTACGAGCGTCTACCAGACCACGCACCGCCACTTTATCAGATAGTCTCAGTGAGGGTAGACACCTGCGAGCACATAATACAATAGAGAAGCTACTCGGAGCGGAGAGTGCGGCCAGCCTGGCACTCGAATGTGACAATCCAAGATGGCGGCGCAGCCCTAGTACGAGCGTCTACCACGCACCGCCACTTTATCAGATAGTCTCAGTGAGGGTAGACACCAGCGAGCACATGATACAATAGAGAAGCTACTCGGAGCGGAGAGTGCGGCCAGCCTGGCACTCGAATGTGACAATCCAAGATGGCGGCGCCGCCCTAGTACGAGCGTCTACCCTACCACGCACCGCCACTTTATCAGGTAGTCTCAGTGAGGGTAGACACCAGCGAGCACATAATACAATAGAGAAGCTACTCGGAGCGGAGAGTGCGGCCAGCCTGGCACTCGAATGTGACAATCCAAGATGGCGGTGCAGCCCTAGTACGAGCGTCTACCACGCACCGCCACTTTATCAAATAGTCTCAGTGAGGGTAGACACCAGCGAGCACATGATACAATAGAGAAGCTACTCGGAGCGGAGAGTGCGGCCAGCCTGGCACTCGAATGTGACAATCCAAGATGGCGGCGCCACCCTAGTACGAGCGTCTACCCTACCACGCACCACCACTTTATCAGATAGTCTCAGTGAGGGTAGACACCAGCGAGCACATAATACAATAGAGAAGCTACTCGGAGCGGAGAGTGCGGCCAGCCTGGCACTCGAATGTGACAATCCAAGATGGCGGTGCCGCCCTAGTACGAGCGTCTACCCTACCACGCACCGCCACTTTATCAGATAGTCTCAGTGAGGGTAGACACCAGCGAGCATATAATACAATAGAGAAGCTACTCGGAGCGGAGAGTGCGGCCAGCCTGGCACTCGAATGTGACAATCCAAGATGGCGGCGCCGCCCTAGTACGAGCGTCTACCCTACCACGCACCGCCACTTTATCAGATAGTCTCAGTGAGGGTAGACACCAGCGAGCACATAATACAATAGAGAAGCTACTCGGAGCGGAGAGTGCGGCCAGCCTGGCACTCGAATGTGACAATCCAAGATGGCGGCGCCGCCCTAGTACGAGCGTCTACCCTACCACGCACCGCCACTTTATCAGATAGTCTCAGTGAGGGTAGACACCAGCGAGCACATAATACAATAGAGAAGCTACTCGGAGCGGAGAGTGCGGCCAGCCTGGCACTCGAATGTGACAATCCAAGATGGCGGCGCCGCCCTAGTACGAGTGTCTACCCTACCACGCACCGCCACTTTATCAGATAGTCTCAGTGAGGGTAGACACCAGCGAGCACATAATACAATAGAGAAGCTACTCGGAGCGGAGAGTGCGGCCAGCCTGGCACTCGAATGTGACAATCCAAGATGGCGGCGCAGCCCTAGTACGAGCGTCTACCCTACCACGCACCGCCACTTTATCAGATAGTCTCAGTGAGGGTAGACACCAGCGAGCACATAATACAATAGAGTAGCTACTCGGAGCGGAGAGTGCGGCCAACCTGACACTCGAATGTGACAATCCAAGATGGCGGCGCCGCCCTAGTACGAGCGTCTACCCTACCACGCACTGCCACTTTATCAGATAGTCTCAGTGAGGGTAGACACCAGTGAGCACATAATACAATAGAGAAGCTACTCGGAGTTGAGAGTGCGGCCAGCCTGGCACTCGAATGTGACAATCCAAGATGGCGGCGCAGCCCTAGTACGAGTGTCTACCACGCACCGCCACTTTATCAGATAGTCTCAGTGAGGGTAGACACCAGCGAGCACATAATACAATAGAGAAGCTACTCGGAGCGGAGAGTGCGGCCAGCCTGGCACTCGAATGTGACAATCCAAGATGGCGGCGCAGCCCTAGTACGAGCGTCTACCACGCACCGCCACTTTATCAGATAGTCTCAGTGAGGGTAGACACCAGCGAGCACATGATACAATAGAGAAGCTACTCGGAGCGGAGAGTGCGGCCAGCCTGGCACTCGAATGTGACAATCCAAGATGGCGGCGCTGCCCTAGTATGAGCGTCTACCCTACCACGCACCGCCACTTTATCAGATAGTCTCAGTGAGGGTAGACACCAGCGAGCACCTGATACAATAGAGAAGCTACTCGGAACGGAGAGTGCGGCCAGCCTGGCACTCGAATGTGACAATCCAAGATGGCGGCGCCGCCCTAGTACGAGCGTCTACCCTACCACGCACCGCCACTTTATCAGATAGTCTCAGTGAGGGTAGACACCAGCGAGCACATAATACAATAGAGAAGCTACTCGGAGCGGAGAGTGCGGCCAGCCTGGCACTCGAATGTGACAATCCAAGACGGTGGCGCAGCCCTAGTACGAGCGTCTACCCTACCACGCACCGCCACTTTATCAGATAGTCTCAGTGAGGGTAGACACCAGCGAGCACATAATACAATAGAGAAGCTACTCGGAGCGGAGAGTGCGGCCAGCCTGGCACTCGAATGTGACAATCCAAGATGGCGGCGCCGCCCTAGTACGAGCGTCTACCCTACCACGCACCGCCACTTTATCAGATAGTCTCAGTGAGGGTAGACACCAGTGAGCACATAATACAATAGAGAAGCTACTCGGAGCGGAGAGTGCGGCCAGCCTGGCACTCGAATGTGACAATCCAAGATGGCGGCGCAGCCCTAGTACGAGCGTCTACCACGCACCGCCACTTTATCAGATAGTCTCAGTGAGGGTAGACACCAGCGAGCACATGATACAATAGAGAAGCTACTCGGAGCGGAGAGTGCGGCCAGCCTGGCACTCGAATGTGACAATCCAAGATGGCGGCGCCGCCCTAGTATGAGCGTCTACCCTACCACGCACCGCCACTTTATCAGATAGTCTCAGTGAGGGTAGACACCAGCGAGCACATGATACAATAGAGAAGCTACTCGGAGCGGAGAGTGCGGCCAGCCTGGCACTCGAATGTGACAATCCAAGGTGGCGCCGCCGCCCTAGTATGAGCGTCTACCCTACCACGCACCGCCACTTTATCAGATAGTCTCAGTGAGGGTAGACACCAGCGAGCACATGATACAAAAGAGAAGCTACTCGGAGCGGAGAGTGCGGCCAGCCTGGCACTCGAATGTGACAATCCAAGGTGGCGCCGCCGCCCTAGTATGAGCGTCTACCCTACCACGCACCGCCACTTTATCAGATAGTCTCAGTGAGGGTAGACACCAGCGAGCACATGATACAATAGAGAAGCTACTCGGAGCGGAGAGTGCGGCCAGCCTGGCACTCGAATGTGACAATCCAAGATGGCGGCGCAGCCCTAGTACGAGCGTCTACCACCCACCGCCACTTTATCAAATAGTCTCAGTGAGGGTAGACACCAGCGAGCACATGATACAATAGAGAAGCTACTCGGAGCGGAGAGTGCGGCCAGCCTGGCACTCGAATGTGACAATCCAAGATGGCGGCGCCGCCCTAGTACGAGAGTCTACCCTACCACGCACCACCACTTTATCAGATAGTCTCAGTGAGGGTAGACACCAGCGAGCACATAATACAATAGAGAAGCTACTCGGAGCGGAGAGTGCGGCCAGCCTGGCACTCGAATGTGACAATCCAAGATGGCGGCGCCGCCCTAGTACGAGCGTCTACCCTACCACGCACCGCCACTTTATCAGATAGTCTCAGTGAGGGTAGACACCAGCGAGCACATGATACAATAGAGAAGCTACTCGGAGCGGAGAGTGCGGCCAGCCTGGCACTCGAATGTGACAATCCAAGATGGCGGCGCCGCCCTAGTATGAGCGTCTACCCTACCACGCACCGCCACTTTATCAGATAGTCTCAGTGAGGGTAGACACCAGCGAGCACATGATACAATAGAGAAGCTACTCGGAGCGGAGAGTGCGGCCAGCCTGGCACTCGAATGTGACAATCCAAGATGGCGGCGCCGCCCTAGTATGAGCGTCTACCCTACCACGCACCGCCACTTTATCAGATAGTCTCAGTGAGGGTAGACACCAGCGAGCACATGATACAATAGAGAAGCTACTCGGAGCGGAGAGTGCGGCCAGCCTGGCACTCGAATGTGACAATCCAAGGTGGCGCCGCCGCCCTAGTATGAGCGTCTACCCTACCACGCACCGCCACTTTATCAGATAGTCTCAGTGAGGGTAGACACCAGCGAGCACATGATACAATAGAGAAGCTACTCGGAGCGGAGAGTGCGGCCAGCCTGGCACTCGAATGTGACAATCCAAGATGGCGGCACAGCCCTAGTATGAGCGTCTACCACGCACCGCCACTTTATCAAATAGTCTCAGTGAGGGTAGACACCAGCGAGCACATGATACAATAGAGAAGCTACTCGGAGCGGAGAGTGCGGCCAGCCTGGCACTCGAATGTGACAATCCAAGATGGCGGCGCCGCCCTAGTACGAGCGTCTACCCTACCACGCACCACCACTTTATCAGATAGTCTCAGTGAGGGTAGACACCAGCGAGCACATAATACAATAGAGAAGCTACTCGGAGCGGAGAGTGCGGCCAGCCTGGCACTCGAATGTGACAATCCAAGATGGCGGCGCAGCCCTAGTACGAGCGTCTACCACGCACCGCCACTTTATCAGATAGTCTCAGTGAGGGTAGACACCAGCGAGCACATGATACAATAGAGAAGCTACTCGGAGCGGAGAGTGCGGCCAGCCTGGCACTCGAATGTGACAATCGAAGATGGCGGCGCCGCCCTAGTATGAGCGTCTACCCTACCACGCACCGCCACTTTATCAGATAGTCTCAGTGAGGGTAGACACCAGCGAGCACATGATACAATAGAGAAGCTACTCGGAGCGGAGAGTGCGGCCAGCCTGGCACTCGAATGTGACAATCCAAGGTGGCGCCGCCGCCCTAGTATGAGCGTCTACCCTACCACGCACCGCCACTTTATCAGATAGTCTCAGTGAGGGTAGACACCAGCGAGCACATGATACAAAAGAGAAGCTACTCGGAGCGGAGAGTGCGGCCAGCCTGGCACTCGAATGTGACAATCCAAGGTGGCGCCACCGCCCTAGTATGAGCGTCTACCCTACCACGCACCGCCGCTTTATCAGATAGTCTCAGTGAGGGTAGACACCAGCGAGCACATGATACAATAGAGAAGCTACTCGGAGCGGAGAGTGCGGCCAGCCTGGCACTCGAATGTGACAATCCAAGATGGCGGCGCAGCCCTAGTACGAGCGTCTACCACCCACCGCCACTTTATCAAATAGTCTCAGTGAGGGTAGACACCAGCGAGCACATGATACAATAGAGAAGCTACTCGGAGCGGAGAGTGCGGCCAGCCTGGCACTCGAATGTGACAATCCAAGATGGCGGCGCCGCCCTAGTACGAGCGTCTACCCTACCACGCACCACCACTTTATCAGATAGTCTCAGTGAGGGTAGACACCAGCGAGCACATGATACAATAGAGAAGCTACTCGGAGCGGAGAGTGCGGCCAGCCTGGCACTCGAATGTGACAATCCAAGATGGCGGCGCCGCCCTAGTATGAGCGTCTACCCTACCACGCACCGCCACTTTATCAGATAGTCTCAGTGAGGGTAGACACCAGCGAGCACATGATACAATAGAGAAGCTACTCGGAGCGGAGAGTGCGGCCAGCCTGGCACTCGAATGTGACAATCCAAGATGGCGGCGCCGCCCTAGTATGAGCGTCTACCCTACCACGCACCGCCACTTTATCAGATAGTCTCAGTGAGGGTAGACACCAGCGAGCACATGATACAATAGAGAAGCTACTCGGAGCGGAGAGTGCGGCCAGCCTGGCACTCGAATGTGACAATCCAAGGTGGCGCCGCCGCCCTAGTATGAGCGTCTACCCTACCACGTACCGCCACTTTATCAGATAGTCTCAGTGAGGGTAGACACCAGCGAGCACATGATACAATAGAGAAGCTACTCGGAGCGGAGAGTGCGGCCAGCCTGGCACTCGAATGTGACAATCCAAGATGGCGGCACAGTCCTAGTATGAGCGTCTACCACGCACCGCCACTTTATCAAATAGTCTCAGTGAGGGTAGACACCAGCGAGCACATGATACAATAGAGAAGCTACTCGGAGCGGAGAGTGCGGCCAGCCTGGCACTCGAATGTGACAATCCAAGATGGCGGCGCCGCCCTAGTACGAGCGTCTACCCTACCACGCACCACCACTTTATCAGATAGTCTCAGTGAGGGTAGACACCAGCGAGCACATAATACAATAGAGAAGCTACTCGGAGCGGAGAGTGCGGCCAGCCTGGCACTCGAATGTGACAATCCAAGATGGCGGTGCCGCCCTAGTACGAGCGTCTACCCTACCACGCACCGCCACTTTATCAGATAGTCTCAGTGAGGGTAGACACCAGCGAGCATATAATACAATAGAGAAGCTACTCGGAGCGGAGAGTGCGGCCAGCCTGGCACTCGAATGTGACAATCCAAGATGGCGGCGCCGCCCTAGTACGAGCGTCTACCCTACCACGCACCGCCACTTTATCAGATAGTCTCAGTGAGGGTAGACACCAGCGAGCACATAATACAATAGAGAAGCTACTCGGAGCGGAGAGTGCGGCCAGCCTGGCACCCGAATGTGACAATCCAAGATGGCGGCGCCGCCCTAGTACGAGCGTCTACCCTACCACGCACCGCCACTTTATCAGATAGTCTCAGTGAGGGTAGACACCAGCGAGCACATAATACAATAGAGAAGCTACTCGGAGCGGAGAGTGCGGCCAGCCTGGCACTCGAATGTGACAATCCAAGATGGCGGCGCCGCCCTAGTACGAGCGTCTACCCTACCACGCACCGCCACTTTATCAGATAGTCTCAGTGAGGGTAGACACCAGCGAGCACATCATACAATAGAGAAGCTACTCGGAGCGGAGAGTGCGGCCAGCCTGGCACTCGAATGTGACAATCCAAGATGGCGGCGCAGCCCTAGTACGAGCGTCTACCCTACCACGCACCGCCACTTTATCAGATAGTCTCAGTGAGGGTAGACACCAGCGAGCACATAATACAATAGAGAAGCTACTCGGAGCGGAGAGTGCGGCCAACCTGGTACTCGAATGTGACAATCCAAGATGGCGGCGCCGCCCTAGTACGAGCGTCTACCCTACCACGCACCGCCACTTTATCAGATAGTCTCAGTGAGGGTAGACACCAGTGAGCACATAATACAATAGAGAAGCTACTCGGAGCGGAGAGTGCGGCCAGCCTGGCACTCGAATGTGACAATCCAAGATGGCGGCGCAGCCCTAGTACGAGTGTCTACCACGCACCGCCACTTTATCAGATAGTCTCAGTGAGGGTAGACACCAGCGAGCACATGATACAATAGAGAAGCTACTCGGAGCGGAGAGTGCGGCCAGCCTGGCACTCGAATGTGACAATCCAAGATGGCGGCGCCGCCCTAGTATGAGCGTCTACCCTACCACGCACCGCCACTTTATCAGATAGTCTCAGTGAGGGTAGACACCAGCGAGCACATGATACAATAGAGAAGCTACTCGGAGCGGAGAGTGCGGCCAGCCTGGCACTCGAATGTGACAATCCAAGGTGGCGCCGCCGCCCTAGTATGAGCGTCTACCCTACCACGCACCGCCACTTTATCAGATAGTCTCAGTGAGGGTAGACACCAGCGAGCACATGATACAATAGAGAAGCTACTCGGAGCGGAGAGTGCGGCCAGCCTGGCACTCGAATGTGACAATCCAAGATGGCGGCACAGCCCTAGTATGAGCGTCTACCACGCACCGCCACTTTATCAAATAGTCTCAGTGAGGGTAGACACCAGCGAGCACATGATACAATAGAGAAGCTACTCGGAGCGGAGAGTGCGGCCAGCCTGGCACTCGAATGTGACAATCCAAGATGGCGGCGCCGCCCTAGTACGAGCGTCTACCCTACCACGCACCACCACTTTATCAGATAGTCTCAGTGAGGGTAGACACCAGCGAGCACATAATACAATAGAGAAGCTACTCGGAGCGGAGAGTGCGGCCAGCCTGGCACTCGAATGTGACAATCCAAGATGGCGGCGCAGCCCTAGTACGAGCGTCTACCACGCACCGCCACTTTATCAGATAGTCTCAGTGAGGGTAGACACCAGCGAGCACATGATACAATAGAGAAGCTACTCGGAGCGGAGAGTGCGGCCAGCCTGGCACTCGAATGTGACAATCGAAGATGGCGGCGCCGCCCTAGTATGAGCGTCTACCCTACCACGCACCGCCACTTTATCAGATAGTCTCAGTGAGGGTAGACACCAGCGAGCACATGATACAATAGAGAAGCTACTCGGAGCGGAGAGTGCGGCCAGCCTGGCACTCGAATGTGACAATCCAAGGTGGCGCCGCCGCCCTAGTATGAGCGTCTACCCTACCACGCACCGCCACTTTATCAGATAGTCTCAGTGAGGGTAGACACCAGCGAGCACATGATACAAAAGAGAAGCTACTCGGAGCGGAGAGTGCGGCCAGCCTGGCACTCGAATGTGACAATCCAAGGTGGCGCCACCGCCCTAGTATGAGCGTCTACCCTACCACGCACCGCCGCTTTATCAGATAGTCTCAGTGAGGGTAGACACCAGCGAGCACATGATACAATAGAGAAGCTACTCGGAGCGGAGAGTGCGGCCAGCCTGGCACTCGAATGTGACAATCCAAGATGGCGGCGCAGCCCTAGTACGAGCGTCTACCACCCACCGCCACTTTATCAAATAGTCTCAGTGAGGGTAGACACCAGCGAGCACATGATACAATAGAGAAGCTACTCGGAGCGGAGAGTGCGGCCAGCCTGGCACTCGAATGTGACAATCCAAGATGGCGGCGCCGCCCTAGTACGAGCGTCTACCCTACCACGCACCACCACTTTATCAGATAGTCTCAGTGAGGGTAGACACCAGCGAGCACATGATACAATAGAGAAGCTACTCGGAGCGGAGAGTGCGGCCAGCCTGGCACTCGAATGTGACAATCCAAGATGGCGGCGCCGCCCTAGTATGAGCGTCTACCCTACCACGCACCGCCACTTTATCAGATAGTCTCAGTGAGGGTAGACACCAGCGAGCACATGATACAATAGAGAAGCTACTCGGAGCGGAGAGTGCGGCCAGCCTGGCACTCGAATGTGACAATCCAAGATGGCGGCGCCGCCCTAGTATGAGCGTCTACCCTACCACGCACCGCCACTTTATCAGATAGTCTCAGTGAGGGTAGACACCAGCGAGCACATGATACAATAGAGAAGCTACTCGGAGCGGAGAGTGCGGCCAGCCTGGCACTCGAATGTGACAATCCAAGGTGGCGCCGCCGCCCTAGTATGAGCGTCTACCCTACCACGTACCGCCACTTTATCAGATAGTCTCAGTGAGGGTAGACACCAGCGAGCACATGATACAATAGAGAAGCTACTCGGAGCGGAGAGTGCGGCCAGCCTGGCACTCGAATGTGACAATCCAAGATGGCGGCACAGTCCTAGTATGAGCGTCTACCACGCACCGCCACTTTATCAAATAGTCTCAGTGAGGGTAGACACCAGCGAGCACATGATACAATAGAGAAGCTACTCGGAGCGGAGAGTGCGGCCAGCCTGGCACTCGAATGTGACAATCCAAGATGGCGGCGCCGCCCTAGTACGAGCGTCTACCCTACCACGCACCACCACTTTATCAGATAGTCTCAGTGAGGGTAGACACCAGCGAGCACATAATACAATAGAGAAGCTACTCGGAGCGGAGAGTGCGGCCAGCCTGGCACTCGAATGTGACAATCCAAGATGGCGGTGCCGCCCTAGTACGAGCGTCTACCCTACCACGCACCGCCACTTTATCAGATAGTCTCAGTGAGGGTAGACACCAGCGAGCATATAATACAATAGAGAAGCTACTCGGAGCGGAGAGTGCGGCCAGCCTGGCACTCGAATGTGACAATCCAAGATGGCGGCGCCGCCCTAGTACGAGCGTCTACCCTACCACGCACCGCCACTTTATCAGATAGTCTCAGTGAGGGTAGACACCAGCGAGCACATAATACAATAGAGAAGCTACTCGGAGCGGAGAGTGCGGCCAGCCTGGCACCCGAATGTGACAATCCAAGATGGCGGCGCCGCCCTAGTACGAGCGTCTACCCTACCACGCACCGCCACTTTATCAGATAGTCTCAGTGAGGGTAGACACCAGCGAGCACATAATACAATAGAGAAGCTACTCGGAGCGGAGAGTGCGGCCAGCCTGGCACTCGAATGTGACAATCCAAGATGGCGGCGCCGCCCTAGTACGAGCGTCTACCCTACCACGCACCGCCACTTTATCAGATAGTCTCAGTGAGGGTAGACACCAGCGAGCACATCATACAATAGAGAAGCTACTCGGAGCGGAGAGTGCGGCCAGCCTGGCACTCGAATGTGACAATCCAAGATGGCGGCGCAGCCCTAGTACGAGCGTCTACCCTACCACGCACCGCCACTTTATCAGATAGTCTCAGTGAGGGTAGACACCAGCGAGCACATAATACAATAGAGAAGCTACTCGGAGCGGAGAGTGCGGCCAACCTGGTACTCGAATGTGACAATCCAAGATGGCGGCGCCGCCCTAGTACGAGCGTCTACCCTACCACGCACCGCCACTTTATCAGATAGTCTCAGTGAGGGTAGACACCAGTGAGCACATAATACAATAGAGAAGCTACTCGGAGCGGAGAGTGCGGCCAGCCTGGCACTCGAATGTGACAATCCAAGATGGCGGCGCAGCCCTAGTACGAGTGTCTACCACGCACCGCCACTTTATCAGATAGTCTCAGTGAGGGTAGACACCAGCGAGCACATAATACAATAGAGAAGCTACTCGGAGCGGAGAGTGCGGCCAGCCTGGCACTCGAATGTGACAATCCAAGATGGCGGCGCAGCCCTAGTACGAGCGTCTACCACGCACCGCCACTTTATCAGATAGTCTCAGTGAGGGTAGACACCAGCGAGCACATGATACAATAGAGAAGCTACTCGGAGCGGAGAGTGCGGCCAGCCTGGCACTCGAATGTGACAATCCAAGATGGCGGCGCTGCCCTAGTATGAGCGTCTACCCTACCACGCACCGCCACTTTATCAGATAGTCTCAGTGAGGGTAGACACCAGCGAGCACCTGATACAATAGAGAAGCTACTCGGAGCGGAGAGTGCGGCCAGCCTGGCACTCGAATGTGACAATCCAAGATGGCGGCGCCGCCCTAGTACGAGCGTCTACCCTACCACGCACCGCCACTTTATCAGATAGTCTCAGTGAGGGTAGACACCTGCGAGCACATAATACAATAGAGAAGCTACTCGGAGCGGAGAGTGCGGCCAGCCTGGCACTCGAATGTGACAATCCAAGACGGTGGCGCAGCCCTAGTACGAGCGTCTACCCTACCACGCACCGCCACTTTATCAGATAGTCTCAGTGAGGGTAGACACCAGCGAGCACATAATACAATAGAGAAGCTACTCGGAGCGGAGAGTGCGGCCAGCCTGGCACTCGAATGTGACAATCCAAGATGGCGGCGCCGCTCTAGTACGAGCGTCTACCCTACCACGCACCGCCACTTTATCAGATAGTCTCAGTGAGGGTAGACACCAGTGAGCACATAATACAATAGAGAAGCTACTCGGAGCGGAGAGTGCGGCCAGCCTGGCACTCGAATGTGACAATCCAAGATGGCGGCGCAGCCCTAGTACGAGCGTCTACCACGCACCGCCACTTTATCAGATAGTCTCAGTGAGTGTAGACACCAGCGAGCACATGATACAATAGAGAAGCTACTCGGAGCGGAGAGTGCGGCCAGCCTGGCACTCGAATGTGACAATCCAAGATGGCGGCGCCGCCCTAGTATGAGCGTCTACCCTACCACGCACCGCCACTTTATCAGATAGTCTCAGTGAGGGTAGACACCAGCGAGCACATGATACAATAGAGAAGCTACTCGGAGCGGAGAGTGCGGCCAGCCTGGCACTCGAATGTGACAATCCAAGGTGGCGCCGCCGCCCTAGTATGAGCGTCTACCCTACCACGCACCGCCACTTTATCAGATAGTCTCAGTGAGGGTAGACACGGCTGTTTGCTGTAGGCCTAAGTTGTCGATGTCGACTTAGCACGATAGTGTAAATTGTGTTGGATTTGGTTTTAATGACCGGACACATATTACAAATAAATAAATAAAAAACTGGGTATCAACCACCCTCTGGAATTACCTTTTCTCAAGAGCGCATTGTTTTATTTATTTAAATACGCGTAAGTGGTTAAAAAGTCTTTGTTTAGCCATAAATTGTATTGAATATTCCTATAATACTCTGAAAATTCTAGTACCTCTAGATATAATAATTATTATTTTTGTGTAGGCCACAAACAACGAAAATGAAATGACCAGTTGTTATTTAAATATAATAAACAATATGTTTTTATCCATGGATATATTTGGAATAAATAATATGTATATACATTTGTACTATTGTTTACATTTAAAAATCATTTTGATTCGTAAATTAAGGACTTGTACAACTTTCCGAAAAGTGTGGTAAAAATCTGCCGACTTTACGAGAGTTGCTTTAGAAGTACCTAACATGTCTAAAAGTATAAACACAATGTTTATGTCTATAAGTGAACAAAATATGGTTAGTGAAATGTAAATCCATGATCTTGAGCAATCTGTAGGTCAATGAATATTGATTAATGATTTTCGAATATTTGGATTAAGTTATTTAATACCCATCATCTATATAGTGAAACTTCGAGGATAGTATCATTGATTATTCCGTAGGATGTATAATCAATGATATTATAAACATATGAATAAGTATCGTAACTGAAACTATTTATTACTTAGATTTTTGTACATTTACTATTCCTTAAATGAATACAATATCATTACTAATCCTAGCTAAAACCAATTAACAAACAACATCCAAGCCGGAAAACAAACACACTGCACTACTATGTAAATGGTCGGGCGCGGCGCAGTAGCGGGCGGCGGCAGAAGACAGTTTTGCCGCATTCTTATACCTGTATTTCTGAGAGAACCGACCACTTTAGAAAATAAAAGTTGAATTAAAAAATTAAATTTGTTTATTCATCTACAACTTTCCCGCTGACAAAATGTCTCTGACCAAAAAATAAAAAACTTCCCCACAGAACAACTTTTTCATGTCTGGTTTTGGAAAACTAAAATCTACAAGTGTGTAATAAAATATTTATACACCAAATAATAAAATTGTCTATAATTTTAAATTAATACCATCGTTATCCTCAGACTCTATACTATAAGCATGAACAATTTCAACAATGTACTTAAACTATTACGGTTGATAATGGGCGTGTAATTTTCGCGAAAGTTTACCGCGAATTGAGCTCGCGGATCGTAGATTTCAGGTTGTAAGCCAAAACCAACATGGCGGATCTTGCCACACTTTTAATGCACGGGGTATAAGCACTTGTCTTCTCTATTCTATTATGTGCTCGCTGATGTATACATAAAAATCAGCGCTATATTCTCCTCTGAAGTTGGGGGCAAAACTAAAATAAAATAACATGGGGTGTCCCTACTTATAGGGTTATATCATAGATTAAGCATACTCCTTAGGAGTATGCTTAATCTATGGTAATAGCTAATTATCACTGTCTCTCCAAGAGCATGACTCAGTGAGGAAGGATGTTTTGCCACATTTGATTTTGACTGGGGTTTATTTAATGAGTCCTTCATAAATTATTTGATGACCAAAAAACAAAATGAAATAGTGTAGATTCCCTCTGTTATAGTATATTTCGTCACTAGGATCAAAAGTGGATCTTTTTAATACGAGCTCCAGTTTAACTGCCGAGGCGAAGCCGAGGCTGGGAAATGAGCGAGTATTAAAAAGACACTTTTGATCCGAGTGACGAACTATATTTTTCGTCATACTGCCAAAAAACTTAAGGTTTAAACAAAAACAAAAGTAAAATTTACGTACTGTGTCTTCATAACCTCAAATGTTTCTTTCAGCTTGTCTCTTGAAACAATCAGCTGTTGCACATGCATAACTTCGGTTCATTCATATCTATCAGTTGTTGAGTCGATCATTCAAACCAATCATTGTGGTTCGAATCAATCGGTTGTTCTTCAAATAACAATACAACAATGAATGTTTCGATAATAACAATGAATGTTTCGATTATTTATAATCGAATGAATTTTAATCGATTTATGACGACCTCGAATCAAAAGTATCATCAACAATGATCTTTTTAGTCCTAGTACGATAATGATCATCAAAACATATGTTATTATCCAATGACTAAAAAGAAGAACTTTTGAATCTCAACGCATCTGTCAAAAACAGATGTTTTTGAAGCAGTATGACGAAAAATATATTTAAATAGCATTAACTGGTAAAATAATTGAAATAATAATGATGTAACATTGTAACCTTCGTTTACAAGTAATTACTAGATTCATACACAATTTTGTATCTTGGTACCAATTGTTGTGTGCTTTCCCTCAGTCTCAGTCATTGAGATAATTATTTTGATTACCTTAATAATAATTAATGGACTGAACTAATATTTTGTACCAAAATCACCACCACAAAAAAATTGGAAATGTGATTTAAATACAAAAAGTATTGAGCTATGCTTCAAATTAACAACAATACTCAGCGTCCATAGACCCGGAAATTTAAGAATTAATTAGACATTTTACTAAAAGGAAGAGAATTGCTTAAATTCCTGAAATACAGAGTTCAATTTATGACCAGTATTGAATTTATATTTGAACTTTTTGTCGGGTAAGTTAGCATTTACCAGCAATGTTACATTCGATGCAACCAAGTATTTGTTCACCCTCCAAGTCTTTGAAATGGTTACAGCTAGATAAACACCAAACGCTGCTATATATCACTGGCAAATTGTGTGTTAAATTTTTATTCTCAGCTTAATAATGGCTTCCTGTAACCTCGGCTATAATTATGCAAAACATTTTATCATCTACACAACAGTAAATTACATGCTATGTTTAATGTTTCAGGGGGGAAAATAAGCATGTTGGTGAAGGAGCAGAGCTACATGAAGGAAACAACGCTAAAATTTAAACCAATTTTATTGAAGTTCTGTAATAATTTTTTAAAATATATATATTTTTAAAGTGATCTTGGTGTACACATTTTTCTCCCAATTATATCCATTTTAAGTCAACAATACAGAAAGACTTGGAAGTAAAATATTTTAATTGTTAATCTATTTCCACAATTTAAATCTAGTTGTCATTCTTTGGTTAAGTATTTTGACTCAGCTTACGACTCCTTACCAATTACAATAGTTTATTTTGCGTGTGTTCAAAATATAACATTTATTGTATTGGTGCAGAGGTTTTGAACATTTACAATTAACAGCATTATAGTTCAGTGTAAAGCAATGATCTTTTCTCAGTAAATTAAATGGCCTATTCTCTGTTTTTACCCTATTGCATTTAGGTCCATTTAAAGTGATTGCTATTAATGAATTGTAAATTAGATTTTTGTAACATGCAATTTGTTTTGGTATCTATAAACCAAGCCTTAAAAGGCTTGAATTACGTGTTTTTGTACTTGACTGAAAAATTGTTTTTAATTTGAATGAACTTTGAATCAGATTATTTTTTGGCTCCAGGTTTGTTTAAGTGTAGATAAATCAATGCTTAAAAGGCTTGCATGATAGGATGTGAACTTGATTCTAGTTTTATTTGGGCTTGACAAAGGTTTGAAAATGCCTCGAAAAAGAATTGATAAATCACTTCTCTAAACTTGAATAAAACTTGAGCTTCAAGTTAGATTCAAGTTAGAGCAGCGGGGACTTCGACGTTTGAATCAAGTTAGAATCTAGTTCCACGGCTTGTTCGATCTAATATGAAACAAGCTTTAAAGCCATACAAAACAAAGTTTATTCAAGTTCATATCAATTCTTTTTTGCTATCTGGGAATGCTAATACCTTAAGTTGTTAAATATAGTTTGAAAAATGAATAAGCTCAATTTATTAAAACAATAAGGAAGGCCTAATAATAATAGTTTTATTTTTTATTACTACTCGAAGTCCATGAACAATAAATTGTGTTGTTTAATATTAGGTACCAAGTTTAAGATGAATTCCATTTACAATGAAGGCTTCAAATCATTACACTTAGACAAGATTGACTAGTTAACTTAGTTATTTTTTAATTCTTGAACACTTATTCTTGTAAACAGTTCTAAATACCAACAGCTTTTAATTCAATTTGTTCTACGATTGTAATAACAATTACCTAATTAACATTATTCAAGTAAAAACGTAAAGGTCATGTACCGAAAGTCCACTGTCCAGTGGCTATTTAAAACTAACTGTAACTGTATCAATATTATACTCTGTAAGGTTGGCTACACTTGATGGTATGTCGTGGATTTATGAATCAGCTGGACGACCTCGTAAGACCTCTTTGCTGCGAACATTGCTCTTATGTAAATCAGCACACCTTGTCTGAAAGCTCTACGAACCTTGCTACGAACCTTGCTTTTGGTCCAGTGATGAACTATATTTTTCACCACACTACGCTGTAATCACCTGTTTTCGGAACGTCATTTGAATACCGAAAGTAGAGTTTTTCCCAAGGTTGGTAGAGCTTTCAGACAAGGTGTGCTGAGTCGATCTATTTAAGGATTTCTGCTTTACCGGAAGAGACCTCGTAAAAACAGGTGGAAGGTCACGTGATCACCAATCCAATCTGCAGTGTTGCTGGAAACACGATATTTATCGTACGAGTACCATATTTTTCTCACCGTTGTTAAAATGACATTGTTTAACTGCTTGAATATTTTTATCAGCTGTTATTTAATGAAACTAATATCGCTTTGATTTATTCTGATTATTAACTTACACTGCATATAAAAAACAAAACCTAACAGTGAAAAGAAACGTGTTTTAATCTAGTTTGAAAAATGAATAAGCTCAATTTATTAAAACAATAAGGAAGGCCTAATAATAACAATAATATTATTTTTTATTACTACCCGATGTCCATGAACAATAAATTGTATTGTTTAATATTAGGTATCAAGTTTAAGATGAATTCCATTTACAATAAAGGCTTCAAATTATTAAACTTAGACAAGATTGACTAGTTAACTTAGTTATTTTTTAATTCTTGGACACTTATTCTTGTAAACAGTTCTAAATACCAACGGCTTTTAATTCAATTTGTTCTACGACTGTAATAACAATTACCTAATTAACATTATTCAAGTAAATACGTAAAAGTCATGTACCGAAAGTCCACTGTCCAGTGGCTATTTAAAACTAACTGTAACTGTACCAATATTATACTCTGTAAGGTTGGCTACACTTTATGGTATGTTGTGGATTTATGAATCAGCTGGACGACCTCGTAAGACCTCTTTGCTGCGAACATTGCTCTTATGTAAATCAGCACACCTTGTCTGAAAGCTCTACCAACCTTGAGTTTTTCCGCCCAAGGGCCGAAAGTCAGCTGATCTATTTAGCCAGTGTTGCCAACTTGTTTTCAAGCGTACACAACGTTACCTGGTTAATACGTGCGTACTATTTCGTGTTCTTTGGTTGAAACACTGGAACAAATAACAATAAAATTCAAAACATTGTACTATCGATGATTTGTTTATTGGTTAACTGTTTTTAGTCCAAGATTGCATGAGGCCGCTCGTGTTTATGACCGATCACATTTAGCCCCTGTAGTATGGTCAAAAATAGCGTTCGCACCTCTGCCGAAAGGGTTTTGCATGGCCCTCGAACGATTTATGACCTCGACTTCGTCTCGGTCATAAAACACGATCTCGGGTCAGCAAAACCACACTTTCGGCCCTTGGTGTGAGATATACTATTTCATCACTCGCAATCGAAAATAGCCCATTACGATGTGCTGAGATTTACGAAAATTATCTATTTCCTTGCAACAAAACAAAAAATGGTCAGCTGACTTTGCCTGTCCTAAACATTACTTTTCCTGTTCCAAACAATACTTTGCCTGTCCTAAACAACTGAAGTTCCCGTTTTTTTTTTTGTAACATATTTTTTATTTACAATCTGTTCAGCAGAAAGAACAATAAGTAAATATTATAGAATTAAATCACATGAGTTAGAAACAAACCAGTGTTCGCACTAACATAGGGAAAAAATAAAAATAAAACATAGTTTTCACTCGAATTTTCACTCGAATCGAGTACTGAGATCAAGAATGTGGTGTCTCTGAAGGCGAAATGTAGATCGACTGTTGTCTAATAGATTGACTGCAAGGTGGTTAGGATGCACTTCTAGTTTTGTTTGATGTTTTTTGCTGTACCTTGCAATTTCTTCTTTCACAGATAGAATTTTGGTGTCATTATGGATTACTCTGTTTGTGACAAACCATGGAGCTTGTAGAATCATCCTTAAGGTCTTTGACTGATATCTCTGTATGATCTCAATGTTAGAATTAGATGCAGTTCCCCATAACTGTATGCCATATGTCCACACAGGTTTTAGAATAATTTTATACAAGAGTAATTTGTTTTCACAGGACAATTTTGAACGATTGCCAAGAAGCCAAGCCAATTTTCTTTTTGCTAAAAAAAACACAATGTGATTTCGTTATTTGTTTTGACAAGTCTATGTTCAAACAGCTGACTTTAAAAGTAAAATGAATTGTAAAACCGTGTTGGGTTTACTTATGGAAAATTAATATCAGGAAATTTTGTTAGCGAATTTCCTTTGGAAAGTGAACTACTAGCATGACCCGCACGGTGAAACTTAAGCCCGGGACCACCATAGAAGTTCCTAACATGACCCCCTGAACACGTTTTGGGGGGTCGTTCAACATTTTATATATATATATGTATATATATATATATATATATATATATATATATATATATATATGTGTGTTTGCACTCTAGCGGTCACATTTTTTGTCCGATTTACTTCAAATTTGGTAGGGACGTTCCTTTCTGTAATCAGTTGGACAAGTTCGTTGGGCAAAACAATCGGAAAACTCTAAACCCCTTTTGTTGGGGATTAATCTTTCAAATTTCGAGTTTTTGGGCCCAAAAAGGGTCATAAAAGCCCCAGATGAAAATCAATGCATGTAAAAAGATGGGAATTAGAGAGGCGAAAGTTTGAAGCCCTCTCTTGTCATTCTAGAATAAATATTTACCGAGTTATTAAAGAAAATGTGTATCGACCAAACACAGTACGTTGTCTTATGGGGGTTTTACACTAGAAAAGCCTGTTATTCCTTCGTTAGAGTACTTTTATCATCCCCAGCAACCTTACGCCTACTCTCAAGCCTGTCTGGACCTTCTCCTAACCTTATAATGCGCAAAATTGTATTCCCAGCTTTGCAAGTAAATAAAACCAGGAGTATCAGAACAGCCAAAAAATCAATGTTTTCAAATTTCAATAGAAATTGGACAAATATATGTTTTTACACTTATTTTGAGTTTTACAAGTTTTTATGTGGAAATTCACTTCCCTCACGTCAACGTGCTGCGTGCGAACTCGTTTAGAGTTGTTATTTGCATCGTGAAAAGTATCGTTCACTACTCGTCAGAAGTCCTATTTCGGGGCTCGATAGCATTTTCCACGCTCGGCTTCCTGGCTTCGCCTCGCGCGTAAAATGCTATCTTGCTCCAAAAATAGGTGACTAGTACTGAAATATACTATTTTGAATTACCGTTAACAAATTAATATAACAATTTCTCAAAAACTAAATTTTGTTTACATTTTAGTGAATTTCCCCTATAGAGAAGAAGTTATTACCGTAGTCGGCATGGTAAGACCTAGGCCTGGGACCATGAAAAATTTTCGTTTTGTGGTCTCCAGATGCCAAAAATACTATTCGTTCAAAACCGTATATACATATATATATTCCTATCATTGTAGCTGCCACGAGAATTTACGGGGTTATGGCTGCCGCCAGAAATCGAAGAGTATATACAACGGTTTTAAGTGCTGAAATTGATCGTATTAGGTTGATTATAGTACCCAGTGGCGGATTTAAGCAATTGCCGCTTAAGGGCTATTAGGAAATTTGCCGCCCTCCCCCCCGCTATATAATCTTTGTCCTTTTCGCCGCCCAGGTTTACCCACATGTTATATATATCTTGTTTGGTTATTTTGTGATAGTATCTAAAGAAGTTACGAATTATCTGAATGAATAAGTTTAAGAAATTTATTTTATTTCCTAGTTGAAAAATCCAGTAAAATAATGTATAATTGACATGATTCACATTAACACAGTTTAATATTCAATATAACCATACCTGGTTTATTTTTCTATGATATAACCTACTCCAATGACAATCAGCCCTAGAGACAAATGTTGGTGTTAAAAGCAGTAAAGCAGTGCTAGTGTTACTTTTAATAACAAGAAAATCCTTCAACAAAGGCCTAAAAATCCCTTCTTATACTTAATAAAAACATTAATTTTTACACCAACGCATTGACTAGTGAAAATTATAATAAATAACAAATAACCTATAAATAAGATATGATGACACTGTAGCGTTCGGACCATTAGCCTCAAAATTCGGACTATTTTAATCCTGAATTAGCGCTTATCAATACAGTTTTTCAGTCATTTTAGCGAATTTCCCCTATATTAGCGAATTTCCCCTATAGGGAAGAAGCTATTACCGTAGGTCTCATGGTAAGACTTAAGCCCGAGACCATGATAACTTTTTGTTTTGATGTCCCCAGATGTCCAAAACACTATTCGTTCAAATTTATATATATGTATATATATATCTATATATATATATATATCTATATATATATATATATATATATATATATATATATATATATATCTATATATGTGTCCGTGAATGCGATAACTTGAGTAAAAAACGTCCGATTTCGATGAAATTTGGCTCAAATGTGTAAACTGACATTTATGACTTTAAGTTCGAAAACCAGAAAAATCGGACCATGGGAAGGGGGGTTTATGGGGGTTTTAAATTTTCCAAAAATCAGTTTTTTGCATTTTTTACCCTAAAATTTTTAAAACACTTAATTTTGGTTTAGACCATGTTATAGAGCTTACAAAAACAAATAATATGGTATTTTGAATTATTAACCTAGGTTAAGTGGTTGCGGAAAAAATCCAAAAAACATGCTCATAAAATCTCCCATGTTAATCTTATGGGAAAAAGGTTTTTGGCTTTTCCTCAATTAATTTTACTTTAAACTTCACATTTTCTTTTACCAATCACTTCAGCTCCACAAAACAATCATTTTGGTGTTTAAATTGTGATTCTACGTCAAACCGTTGCAGAGATATTCAAAGTGCTAAACACAGTACGTTGTCCAATGTTATCCTTATGGAGAATAAATAAAATTTGATATCTTGATTATTTATGAATGTATATTGATGAAATTTGGTATGTGGCTTCATGTTGTACTGGTATATTGATAATTGCACAAAAAATAAATGTTTTGTTGATTGTCCCCGTAGCAGCTAACCTGCATACTCAGCCCTAATGTTATTCTTATGGAGAATAAGTAAAGTTTTATATCTCCCTTAATTATGAACATAAATTAATAAAACATGGTAAGTAGCTTCACCTGGTTCAGTTATATTGATAATTGCATAAAAACTCATTTCTTATCTTCCTCGTTGCAGCAAACCTGCGTACTCAGTCCTAATGTTATTCTTATGGGGAATAAATAAAATGTAATAAATCACTTATTTATGAATGTATTTTTGTCAAAATTGGTGAGTGGCTTTATGTACTAGTGAGAAACATATCAATGCATTGGAAATTCGCTGAGTACGCAGGTTTGCTGCGACGGGGGGTATTTTAATTTATACTTTTATACAAAGAATTGTTTATATGTTTTAGACGATCAAAATAAAATTAATTGATGTAGGCCTAATATTCATAAAACTCTACACATTTTCAAACATTTCTTCTAGTTTCACCTCCATGATGTTGTAGATCCAATGAATTAAAATATAATACTACAGGAGTCACTACTCTCTGACAAATAACCTTCATAAAGCGTGCCGTCATATTTGGTATTTTGTCCTGTTGATGTGTCAACTTGTTGGTGGGATGGTGTCATTCGACGTACAAGGCGGCTTGTTTTCAACACTATTTCCAAAGCTATAATAAAAGGGTGTTTTAATTTAACTCAAATCATAACTTTGCTTTGAGATAAACAATAAAATTACGTGTAAAATATGTCTTAAGATTATAAAGTTAAGTTTACCATCATAATTGCCTAAAATGCGGCACGATATTAATTTAAAGACTTCAATTATCACTGTTTTTCAATTAATGAAATGGGAGATTTTGACATCGTCCCACCCAAAAAATATATATAGAGGTCTCGCCTGGAGTAAAACACTGCAGCCTACGTGCTGACCACCATTTTGACCCTCTGTCAACTATGCTCCCATGGCAACAACCAATCAAATCCTTTCCTTACAAATTTATGTTATTCTTTATTTGTCTTTGGTCAGATGTTTTGTTTAAAAAAATATCCTCCAGAATGAACGATTATGTGTGGTAGCCTTTGATGGTAAGTATAAGACGGCCAGTGTTGCCACTTTTAGAATAATTACTCTTTTTAGGGTAATTCTACTGGTCTTAGGGTAATTTTAGGGTAATGGAGTTTTTAGGGTCATTTTAGGGTAAAATCTAGAGACCCTTATAATTTAAATTTAGATGTTTTGGCAATGTAAAATGTTTTTTCAGGAATTAAAACATTTACATAAAGTGCTGGGTAAATTAAAAGTACTATAAAAGATTTATAACTTGCATGTACATCGTATATCCTATTGAGTATTAGACTAGAGATGCTTGTAATCACAAAGGACACAAAGTTTAATTTTCGAACAGATAAAATTGAGGCACATTATGTTATGTGTCCAAAATTGGGCATAATATAATAATATAGAATACCCTAAACAGTAAAAATATATCGGGTTGATTAGGTTAAATATAGGTTGTTAGATTTACAGCGCTGTTGTAGGAATTATTTTGACTGAAGATTGTCTCTATTTTGACACATATTTGTATGAAGGAGCTAAATTGTATTTTATGCCTGTTAAATCCCCAAAGTGAGCCCATGGGTGAGCCACGTGAGCGCACATACAAACATTACAACAAGGCATAACATGTGTAAATTTGTATGATGTAGTGTTGTATAGCAATGAAACCTATTGATCTAATCAAATAGTAATAAGATGACAAACCTTATTATAAAAAATAACATTAACACATTTGTACAACTGAAATAAGTTTATAAAACAACAAAGTACTAAGTACTCCCAGTCCCGACAACTGTTAATGACATTTATCAGCAAGTTTCTATTATCAGTGATACCAGCACATTAAGTATAGATAGCACTGAATAAAAATATTACAACAGATTATTTATTTGAATTTTATAATACATATTTCGTTTTATGTGTAATATAGTACCAAAGACGAGTAATAAATGCTATGCTACCTTACTTTGTATGCCTTAATTATGTTTTAAAACCAATCTCGAGTGTATTTTAAGCGTTTATAGAAGAAAATCAACTCTTAGGGTAATTTCAGGGTAATTTACAAAAGGTTTAGGGTAATTTAGGGTAATTTCACCACACGTTTAGGGTAAAATTTCATCTACCTGGTGGCAACACTGAAGACGGCTGAAATAACTTTCTTTGTCACCTTGAGTTTGAAAATGAAACGACAATATATCATTGTACTCTAAATTTTGTTATTGTCATCTCAAATTCGATTGTTGCAATATTTCTCATCCGTGTGCCTTGGTCATTATTGATATTGTGTAACAAATAATTGTAATGCTATGCGAATGTATAGGTAAACTTGGAAGTCCGTGAGTTGGGCCATAGATTAAGAATACCACAAGGAGTACTTTTAATCTATGGTTGGACGTAGTCATAGTGGCGCAGTGCCTGATGTAGTTCGTGGCTTGCCGCCCTTTCTCTGTAGCGCAATCGTGTTATTCGTGTTGTCGCTAGTACGGATGAATGACAAATGAATTATGACTGCTTTGAGAAACTGCAGTGTGAGGTTTACATTACATTACATACATTAGTCTCAGTAGTATTAGTCTAAGTACCTTAACCTTTAAAAGGGCGGCACACCGTCATTGTAATCAGTTTTCGTCAAAATGTTCCCCGTTTCAACATTTCTTTTCTAAACAACTTATTAATTTTCTGTAAATTTCCGCCCCTAAAAACTTGCCACCCTGGGCTACAGCCCCTATAGCCCCCCCCCCTAAATCCGCCACTGATAGTACCCCAGTGTTTGGGTTTCATTTAAGAGTCTTCATCACCAGAAGTTGCTAGACGCTATCGTGGAGTTTTGCTCCATAAGGCCAATGTTAACTTTGTGCCTCCATTACTCCTCACCTGATCGCCACATACAATTCATTTTGGTATCAAATTAAAAGTTTCGCCGTCCTCTAGGGAAATACAATATCGAATTTTTTAATTTGGGTACTATAGTTGCTTGATAAATAGTTTAATTTTGAATTGAAACACTGGACATGTTCTCATTAATTTGTAACAAAATCCAAATTCGACTATTGTATTTCCCTAGAGGACGAAGAAACCTTTAATTTGACACCAAAATTAATTGTTTGTGACGATCAGGTGAGGAGTAATGGGAGCACAAAGTTAACATTGGCCTTATGGAACAAAACACCAAGATGGCGTCCGGCAACTTCCGGTGATGAAGACTCTTAACTGCAGTGGAACACTGCTAGTTAGAAATGATGTATTATAGCTGCCAGACGTTTTGGGACATTATGGCGCAGCTCAGTATATGGCTGCTACAAGACGCTTTAACTATTTATACTCCATACATTTGTGCGTATTACAACTGCCGACAGTGTTGCCAGTTCTTGCAGCGGACACAATGCTATCACGGTGGCTGCCACAAAAACTGGGTGGTTGTGACTGCTATACAAATATAAATAATATAATGCTATGAATTTTTGTTGCAACAAAATCCTTTATTTTCTGTAACATAAAACAATATACCTGAGGTTTGCTTCACCTATGGCTTCACTAATCTATATATATTCTTTTACTTTCTGCTTTAGTTTACAGAATGACGACATGCATATTTTGCAGATACTTTTTCAAATTGATTATACTTTATCCCTATTACTTATTACCTCCTCCTTTGCTTGAAACCAGAGGATTTCTGTATTAGCTGTGTCACTTTTCTAAAATACTAGAAAAAATAATATTTACAACTATATTAAGCATGGAACTTCCGAGGATGGAAATAACTTCCGTGAGTATTCATATATTATCATTAACTGTTGTAAATTTTATACTAACTTCACTAACATTAATAATGTAATAATTATGTGTCAATAACAACAGTATCTATTTATAGCCCGATTTGAAAATTGCCACGCTCTTTTCTAGTACTTTTGAAGAAGGGTGGTAAAAGGTGGTAATTTTTGCAGGAGCTGGTGGTAATTTCCATAAATTGGATTGGCAACATTGACCCAGTTATTTCAATTTGTGAGTCAAGCAGCAGAAACCACGAACAATGCATTAAATACTGTTGGACTGTAAATTGGAATAGATAACAGAAGAGAATCCGTACGAGTAAAACGAGTGCTAATATCAGAAACTAATAACAAATTATAAGAGAGAGATTTGAGAACTTAAATTTAATAATAATTTGAGAATGATAGGTAATAGAGTATAATAGGTACAAGGGTTATAGCATTGCAGCACTATGAGATTCAGCGGGAAGTACCCTGCGAAATGACTGATTCCGTTATTTGGTTACTCATCACAGTTTGCATGTTTTGTACACCTGGTCAGCCAATTCCAAGCGTTCGAATACTATCAAGTAATTCCCACGTTTTAATACAATTACAACAATCGATAACAATTAGGCTGACTTTAATTTTAGCTTAACGATAATCTATTATTTATTATATATTTTCTTACACGTAAAAATACAGGATATACTCACTTGTATTTTGACAGTTCATTACAATTGAGCAAGTCCTACAAGATGCACCACTGTGCTATGTTCTTAATCCTCGATGCACAAAATTATCGTGTAAATAGGGGGCCTATATATAAATATAAAACGGATGACGTTATTATTATGAATTATATAAATTGAAAGGTGCTGAGAGGTGCTGCTCCAGCGAAGGTGTTTCAGGTTGAAGTATCTTACCTAGCGAATGTCCCCTATAGGGAAGAAGCTATTACCGTAGTCAGCATGGTAAGACCTAGGCCCGGGACCATGATAACTTTTCGTTTTGAGGTCCCCAGACCCCAAAAACTCCATTCGTTCGAAACTGTATATGTGGTGTGTGTGTGTGTGTGTGTGTGTGTGTGTGTGTGTGTGTCTGTGTGGAAGTGTACAGAGCTAGAGCCCTAACCAATGGGCCGATTTTCATGAAATTTGGTATGTAGGTTTTAATCCATGATATCTCCAGGTATTTTTTTCATTTTTTGAATTTTTTATTTTTAAGGGTAATTATCCTCCAAAAACCGCCAAAAAACATGAAAAATAAAAATTTCTCAAAAACGGCTCTAACGATTTTGATTAAACTTTAGTCGTTTGTAGAAATTTAGTTTTACAACAAATTGACACCACCGGCATTCCTGTAAAAATTCAGGTTCAGAAATTACAGGACTTAAAACATCAAAAATTCAGTTTTTTGGATTTTTCATAAAAATACATAAATATAAAAAAATATTACTATTCACCATTAAAAACTAAATTATTTAGTATTTTGAATTCATATTCTACGATTGCTGGTTTCGGAGAAAATTTAAATTTTCATTTAGCGGTAAACGCAGTACGTTGTCCAATGTTATTCTTATGGTGAATACAAAAAATACTATTTCTCTCTTATTTACTGATCAATTTCATTCAAACTTGATATGCTTGTCAATTTAGCATTGACCAACAGAGTTAATTCGAAATATGTTGCCCCTTAATAACCCTGGGGGGAGGGAATAGGGGGCATTTACCCTCTTAAAACCACGAGTGTAGCAATGGATTCTGTAGTGCCTCCAAAGCAGGGGTTTGGGTGGATGTTTTTTAAAACAACTTGTTTACACGATTTTCTGTAAATTCGACCGTGCTTTATGTTCTATATTTAGTAAATAAAAAGTAATTTATTCATTCAAGTTTGGCTAAAAGGGAGAAAGTATGCTTCAGTTTCCTGATACCGTTTATTTTAATTCAGAAAGCACTTTATTTTCTTCTTCTGCAACAATAGCATTTTATTACTGTAATATTGGGTCATATGATGCTAAATAATTATAAACAGATGATTATTGTTATTGTTTATTTGTTTTTTACTATGTTTTGGTTATTACTTGAGATGTGATTAAAAATGATTGTTTCTCACTTTGTAGCTTTCTTTATTTGAAATAAGTTTCAAATATCATATTGGTGACGAGGATGCCTAGAAGAAACCAAAAGAGTGATGAGAACATATGTATTGGTACACAAAATGACTTGGAGAGAAAAATGGAACGATTTGTTTTTGACCCATATAAAAGTGAACAAGCCACTTGTGAAGAGTATATTGAACAATTTCAGCGTGTCTGTCGGGTAAAAGGGCTGGGAGGTTCAGATGTACACAGCGAGGAAGCGAGGAAGGACTTACTGCTGGCGTATATGGGAAGTGAACCTCTACAGAAGCTGAAAAACTATTTTATCCCGAAGTCACTTGACTCTTGTTCATATGATGAGATAAAGAGAGCCTTTGTTACTCTTTATGACACTAGTCAAACAATATTTTCTTCTCGTTGTGAATTTGAAAGAGCAATTAGAAATGAAAATGAGTCATTCACAGAATTCTTTACTCGATTAAAGAAAATGAGCAGGGGCTGTCGATATGGGCAAGGCTTGGACGAACGGATCCGAGATCGTTTCGTCGCAGGCGTTCTCAACGAACATCTGGAAATCGAAGTAAGGCATCGCTGGCCAGATGGTTTGGAGACTGATGGCAGCATTGTAACAGCGGAGAGGGTGTTCCAGTTGGCCAGTTCTATGGAGCGAGCTAGAAATGAAGTGACTACTTCTTCAGGGTCTACTATATGTCCAGTGAAGAAACCTCAGGTAACCTGGAATAGGAGTAAATGTGAGTACTGTGGAAAATATAGTTGCGTGAAGGAGAAATGTCCAGCAAAGGGTCAAGAATGTAGGATATGTCATAAACTTGGTCATTTTGCGAGGGTTTGTGAACGTAAATTTATAAAGAAAATCGATGACAACTGTGACGATATAGAATATAACTCATGTGAGTTCGAATCCCATCTTAATGCAGTAAATAAAAGCACAAGCAAAAACCCCCGAGCTTCAATCAAAGTGGTCATTAATGGTCTGCCCTGTCTTATGGAATTCGATTCGGGCGCAAGAATTATCTACAATTGGGCAAACGTTATGGCACAAACTGGGACAACCCAAGTTAACTCCACTTTCTGGTTTGACAGGTTACGGGAAAACTCCTTTAACATGTTTGGGTAAATGTTATGTTTCTGTGAGACTAAATGGTGAGACACAGAAACTACCAGTCTCAGTAATGGAGCAAGATGATACTCCTTTGTTTGGACTTCCATGGATGTTATCATTTGGAATGGAACTTCCTCCTGAAGTTTCAGTTAAGACAAACAACATAGTGCAAGAAGAAATACAAGTTTCCAAAGAAGAAGTCCAAACTTTTGTGAAATAATTTGAGAATGTTTTCACTGATGGTTTAGGTAAGATTGAAGGAGTAAAAGCTAGAATAAACGTTAGGACAGATTTTACACCCATTGCATTAAAAGCCAGAAGAGTGCCATTTCCCTTAAGGAAATCAGTAGAGAATGAACTAAACAGACTTGTTGAAAATGGAGTTATTGAAAAAGTTGATCCGAGCGAGACTGCAATTGTTTGGTCAACCCCGACTGTGAATGTAAACAAGGGTGGAGGAGTAGTTAGAATATGTGGAGATTTCCGAGTTACCCTTAACAAAGCAATAGTACCTGAAGTTCACCAAATGCCTACCTTTGCTGATCTTACAAACAAAATAGCAGGAGGCCAGTTGTTTACTGTCATTGATTTGAAAGATGCATACTTGCAGTTAGAAATTGCAGAGGAAGATCGTAACTATCTTATAATAGCTACTCATATGGGCTATTTTCGTTACAAACGCCTTGCATTTGGCTTAACTGATGCTCCAGCGAAATTTCAGAGATTCATGGAAAATCTCCTCCTTAAGATATTCCTTTAGTTGGTGTAAACCTAGATGACATAATCGTGAGTGGAAGAACCAAAGAAGAACACTTCAATAATGTTAGGACTGTATTAAAGCGACTTGAGGTTGCGGGTATCAAAGCAAAAAGAGAAAAATGTCAATTCTTCCAGAACAGTGTGTACTACCTGGGGCATAAGATTGATAAGTTTGGAATACATCCTACAGAAGATAAGATACGGGCGCTAAAGGAAGCCAAGACTCCAACGAATAAGAAAGAACTCAGGGCGTTTTTGGGAGCAATTAACTTTTACGAAAAGTTCATTCCCCACCTTCATGGACTTTGTTCAAGATTGCATCGATTAACAAGCCCTAAAGTATCGTGGGTTTGGAATAAAGAAGACCAAGAGGCATTTGATAGAGAACGCAACTTACTCGCTGAAGATGCTTCAGTTGCCCCTTACAGAGATGACCTGCCCACAACACTGTCCTGTGACGCCTCTGAGGTAGGTTTGGCAGCGATTCTTTTGCAAACGTATCCTGATGGTATAGAAAGGCCAGTAGCATTCGCTTCACGTACTTTACAGGAAGCTGAAAAGCGATATTCATCCATAGACAGAGAAGCACTTGCCTGCGTGTTTGGAGTTGTAAAATTTCACCAGTACTTATATGGTAGACATTTTACATTGACTAGTGATCACAGACCTCTGGAGAGAATTTTTGGAGTACATCGGGATTTGACGAAGACAATGAATAAAAGATTGGTTCGATGGGCTATTTTCTTAAACAACTACGACTTTGATATTAAGTATATAGAAGGAAAGAACAATGTGTTGGCCGATGCGCTTTCTAGACTGCCAAGTGAGAGCAGTAGTCCATCCAGAGAGGAACTGTCTGTGAGGCTACTGGTGCAAGAAAAAATAGATGATATGGCCCTTACATCTGCGGAACTGCAAAAAGAAACTAAAAAAGATGAGGTATGCAGGCGAGTTATGATGTATATGGAATCAACATGGCCACAAAAATTACCTAATGATTTGTTGCATTTATCTCCTTATTTTCATAGACGGGAAGAACTTTCATCTGTTAAGGGAATTCTGATGTGGGGAAATAGAATAGTTATTCCACAAACTCTTCACAAGAAAACACTACGTGTTTTACATCAAGGCCATCCTGGAATTGAAGCCATGAGGACTCTTTCACGCTACTATGTTTGGTGGGTGAAAATAGATGAAGACATAGAGAAATATGTAAAGTGCTGTAAAGGATGTCAGGAAAATCGCCCACGAGAGCCAGAAGTACCTCTTTATTCTTGGAACATACCTGATGGTCCTTGGGAACGTTTGCACCTAGATTATGCAGGTCCTTTCGAAGGGTCTTATTGGTTGGTCGGTATAGACGCATTTTCAAAATGGCCTGAGATATCAATGGTCAGATCGATTACAGCCATGAACACGGTGAGCAAGTTGCGAGAATGGTTTTCTCGCTATGGTGTTCCAAGGATGATCGTTACCGACAATGGAACTCAGTTTACAGCTGATGTCTTTCAGAGGTTTTGCAAAGACAATGGGATAAAGCATGTACGCAGCACACCGTACCATCCTAAAACTAATGGACAGGTTGAACGGTTTATTAAAACCTTCAAGTCTAGGTATTTAGCCAGCAAAGATGATAAGATAGATGCACAGCAAAAACTCTTCAAACTGTTATTTGCCTATAGAAATGCACCCCAGAAAACCACAGGTAAACCGCCTTCAGAACTGTTCTTTGGGAAACGTCTGCCCTCTCCATTGGATAATTTAAAACCCACTATGAAAGATGTGATTGCAGAATCTATTTCAAAACAGCAGTAATATCATGATGTGAAAGTACGACCAAGAGAATTTTTGGTAGGGGAAGAGGTCTGGGTGCAGAATGAGGTCGGCACAGGGTGGACTCCAGGTGTGATAAATTCAAGAACTGGTGAGCTTTCCTACCAAGTAAGAATTGGAGGAGCCATAAAAAGGAAACATGCAGACCAACTACGCAAGAGAAGCGGGGCGTTGTCTGAAGGGGGAGAAGTGTATATTGGGTCATATGATGCTAAATAATTATAAACAGATGATTATTGTTATTGTTTATTTGTTTTTTACTATGTTTTGGTTATTGCTTGAGATGTGATTAAAAATGATTGTTTCTCACTTTGTAGCTTTCTTTATTTGAAATAAGTTTCAAATATCATAATTACTATGCTAGCTCAGGTTTACGGGCTGAGGCGGTGCCGAGGCTGGAACATGAGCTAGGATCGAAACCCACTTTTGGTCCTAGTGATGAACTATATGTTTCGTCATACTGCAAACAATATTAGGTACGTAGGCCTATCGATTTCATAACGACTAAATTTGGTTTTCTTTTCTACCATTCAAAGTTTGATTCCATATTGATCTTGCTACTCTAAACAAACAGCTGTTACAAGTTGTCACAGGCAAACGCTGGTGACTGAAAATGGATGAGTTGACCGGAAATAACCTTCTTCTTCTTCATGTTAGTAGGAAATGATAGAAGGAATCAATAGTAAACTGCCTAACTAGGTTATGTTTACTTTCCCATACAAAATGTGTAAATACCGTTGAATAACGTATGATTTATTTTTAAAAATGCTCAAAACGTAAGTAAATGTTTAAAATGTACCAATTGATGTAGCTAAAGCAACAAAAGGTTTATAAATTTGTACATTGGTCAATGTTTACATTTTTGGCTTTTTGATTTGACAGATAAATCATTGCCAATTCATACCGAACGTGGTGATTTTAACAATGCTAAAATCAGCTGGTAGGTGAGTTGACTGACTCACCACTCACCCGTTTCAAAAATAGGCCCCCACGATTACTTCGACCAAAAAGTGTCTTCATATAATGATGTGTCTTGTCTTATAGGACTAAAAATATCATCAACACAATACTCTTTTGCCTAGGAATAAAAAGAACAAATTTAGTAGGTATCTCAACGCATATGTTGAAATCAGTTGTTTTTGACCCAGTAAGACGAAAATTATCTTTTTAAATGGTTCTGATTTTGTCAATATTATTTTTCAAGAAAAGTTACGAAGTGACAATAATTACGAAAATAATTCTCTCGCGGAGCTACCAGAACAAACGTTAGTAAATAGTAAGAATATGGAGAAATTAATTTAAGATCATAAAAACAACATGATGGAGATCGAATTTTAGTAGCCACATCAAATATTTTGATTACGAACTTTCATGGTTTTATCTCTTTTATATTCCTAGCCCATATTATAAATCAATATTTCCTTAGCCGAACTGTTCCCTATCTATATTTTTGTTTAAAAATTATCTTCGAAATCAGGCCAACAAACTAACTTTGTTGTTAATAATCCAAACCAACTGTAATTGGAAATGTTAAAGTCCTTGACTGGTGTATATCTATATTTTAGATATAACGAATATAAATATAACTATGTTATCAAAAGTAGTTTAGGCACTGCGAATCGTAAAAATACCTCTGCAAAATGGCAAAAATTGCTAGGGTACCGAGCAATTTAGCACTAATCAGGCAAGGGCAGTCCTAAGGTTAAATGGCCTCGCAAGCCGTTTAAAAGCGACTGAACGACATCGTACGTGGCCGGATTCCGTAGAGGCAGGACACTGCTTTTATGGGGAAAACAGACATTCTATATGCTACATACACTTGCTACAACGTTGCAATTAGTCTGTATATACTTGTTGTTTCTCGTCAGTAGGTGGTAACAAAAATGCGCAATGACATCAGAACATGAAGCTATAATTATTATTATAAATCTACTTTCATTTAGAACTAATCTACATAGGAAATCTACTACATAAAGGCTGCTTCGCTCATCGTCAACTTCTCGTCCAGTTTGGAGAAGTCTAGAGGCATAAACGTTCGTCGGATCTCTATCCTCTGGGACCTCGGGCGCGGTGGGGGAAGCGGTACTCTTGAATAGCTCTTCCTGAAAAAATCAAGTTTGAGGATTTACAATGTAGTGTTTTGGGGTCAACACGTATTAATATAAGATATAAGATACATAATAACTATAAAAAAACATAACACAGTCAGTGGCTATGTAGTTAACGAACTCAAACTCAAAACTGACGTTGCCATTTTGTCACAGCTGCAAGAATAGAAATCAATAAAATCTTTATTAGACTTCCATGCAACGTATGTTTAAGAAATCCAAGCACATGCAGAAAGGTTTAGCGGTTTTCGATTTAAAATTTACAGTATGGTAATTATGATTTTATGCAGAAATAATGACTTAATGCCTTATGTATGACTGTAACACAATGACATCAGGCACGTAAATTTAAACAAAATTATAACAAACGAAACTTGTACTACTTAATTTTAAAAATACATTAGAATATCTATAATATGAAATACCCCCGTAGCAGCAAACCTGCGTACTCAGCGAATTTCCAATGCATATATATGTATCTTAATGTACCACATAAAGCCACATACCAAGTTTCATCAATAATTCATAAATAAACGATTTATGACATTTTAATTATTCTCCATAAGAATAACATGGCGGCTGAGTATGCAGGTTTGCTGAAGGAAGGAAAACAAAAAATGGGGTTTTATACAAATATCAATATAACTCATTTAGGTAAAGCCACATACCAAATTTCATTAATTTGTTTTCATAATTAAGGGAGATAACACGTTACTTATTCTCCATAAGAATAACATGGGGCTGAGTATGCAGGTTTGCTGCTACGGGAGCCTTTGGCAAAAAATTGTTTTTTTGAGCAAATATCAATGGTCCACAACCAGATGAAGCCGTATACCAAGTTTCGTCAGTATACGTTCATAAATAAGCGAGATATAAAATTTTTCTTTTCCTCCATAAGAATAACATTAGACAACGTACTGTGTTTAGCACTTTCAATATCTCGGTAACCAATTGACGTAGAGAAATGATAAAAATACCAAATTGTGTGTTTTTTTAAGCTGAATCCAATGGAAAAAACTAAAATTTGACTATTTTCAAAATTATATGTAAAAAATTCAAAAAACCCATTTTTGGGGTACAAAACCCCCCCAAAATACCCCTTCGGATAAAGCGATCTGGCTGGTTTTCGAACTTAAAGTCATAAATGTTGCTTTACACGTTTATACAAAATTTAATCAAAATCGGATAATTTTTACGAGAGTTATCGTGCTCACGGACACATTATATATATATATATATATATATATATATATATATATACAGTTTTGAACGAATGGTGTTTTTGGGGTCTGGGGACCTCAAAACGAAAAGTTATCATGGTCCCGGGCCTAGGCCTTACCATGCCGACTACGGTAATAGCTTCTTCCCTATAGTGGAAATTCGCTAAAACGAAAAATACTTGTATCACATCACTTCAAAGAATAACTCCATACCCGGCCATAGTCATACATTATGACCGGGTCGAAACCAACACATCAGAAACACAGATATCACAACATTTTAACGAAACCAATATATACATATTTTTTACAAAACATGCAGCTCAGATGTTTACAAGTACAATTCGTGCCATGCGTCATGTTTCCAAGAAAACATGGGCATTTGGTTTTCGCGCCAGTTCGTAATCTGATTTACTCGCTGAAGACTCGTAATAATATTACTACTTATAGATAATAATGATTATGGTAAAAAATAATGATTACTCACTATTATAAAACAATATTTAATGTGAGTAGTAATAACGAACAAGCTATGTTCAACGAACAAGCATTCACACCAAGCTATTTCACTTTCACCGTCAAGCAACCAACTCGTGTCGCGTGATAAGAAAGTCAGCAGTACCCAAAGCAACTTGGTTATAAATCTCGCCTCTGCATTATCTGAGTTACCTTCTGCAATATATTACTCAATATTTGTTATATAGATAACTAGTATTGTCTGCATATGGCAAAAAGTCATAACAGGGAAACAGTTGCTAAATAATATAGTATAGTGTGTTCAGCAGTTCATAACTATCTCGATCATAAGTAGATTAAACAGTGGTGTCTTCCAAATATAGGTAATCCATGATTTTAACATGAATTGTTCCAAGCAAAACCATTATCACACAACAGTAACAAATTAACTGGTGAGCTGGAATCAAGTGCCGGTAGTCAATCAATCGTGTATCATAGGCCTACCTTTTCTTAGGAGTGTCAGATGTTTTCTCTTCAAACTGGAGGCCTTCTTGGGTGAAAATCTCTCTGAAATACATACATTGTGGCAGTTATTAACTACCCTACGATGTTTAAAAATATATTACAAAATGTTCTAGGTGTACTACGAGATGTTAACGAAAAAAACTCATTTGTACTACATCCAATTAATTTGGTCACTAAACTAACAGGTTGCTATATTTAAATTATTATTATTATTTATGTATTGATATATTATTAGGTTAATTAAATATAGGTTTGTTTAACACCTACAAAATACAACCACATAGGTTCAAATACGAAGATAGGCGTGCTCGGTTCGGGGCGGAACTAAACAATTTCTTTATACAGTGATGCGAGCAGGAGCTATGGTCTGTAGCGTTGGTGTGACGGGAACCTGAGCGACATGTGTTCTGAAAATTGTTTCTTTGTTTTGTTAATTTTTAATCAGCATAGTATTAGACTTATGTTTCTGACTGTTAATATATTTTGTATTAATCTATCTATCTATAATATTATAAAGAAGAGGTGGTTTCTGTCTGTCTGTCTGTCTGATGTTCCGGGTGACCGCAAAACTACTGAACCGACTGGGCTGAAACTTTGCACATAGGTAGATAGAGAAACCATGCAACACATAGGCCTATTCACTTCCTTGAAATCCCCTCGGGCTACGCCCCGTGAACGTCCTAAGTTTCAATGTTTACATTTCAGAATAAAGTAAACATTCAGAAACTGTAATGCGAACAGCTGTGGATACTTCCATTTGACAGCTTAAAGAGCAGAAGCAAGACCAGCTGTTTCAAGCTAACTAAAATGCAAATTGCATTGAATGAAGAACGGGTAAAGAAAACCCCTGTGCGAAGAACGGGTACGTCAGCTAGTTATTTATAAACAAAAATATAATATAGTTTATTATTAAAAGTTGAGTAATTACTTGATGTGTTAGAGGTTAAGGGTTAAGTGCTAGTCCTAACTTCCCCTCTGCAATAAAACCATTTTTACTGTCTATAATTTCATTAATTTTAACCAACTTTGTTCTACCGTTGCATTGGCCATACTGAAGAGATAAGATACCGCTCACCGTAGTATTATATTTAAAACTATGATATCTGTTCTGTAATCACACTTTAGCCGCATCATGGCTAGCCGCTGGCCAGGGCGAACACAATAGTGTGAATGCTACAAGAGTTCACCGCGCCGCGCCGCTCCTATGTCAGTTGGTTACAGTTAAAATTACTCGTCCAGATATTAATTTATTCGTCATCTTCGTTACTGTTTGTTCACCTAAACAAGTGCTAATTTGTTTTTAAATTTAAAAGACACGTTTTCTCGAGGACTTTAGGTATTTGAGAGGACAGTTTTTTTATTTGTAAGCGAATGGCGTGTTTTCCTCCAAGCAGGATATAACCATCAAATACCATAGCAACATTTCGTGACCATAATAGGTAAAGTAAAGTACACAAAGTACAAGTTGTATCCAACCCGTAGTCTTTTAACATGTAATATTGTGATTACTAATACTTTTCCTACAAACTGTACTGCCATAATTATGCGTTATGAAAGTAATATATTATGTTGACACAACACTAAAAGACAGTTTTTCAAATTTGTAAATCCAAGCAATGAAGAGCTTTTGAACTTGAAGAACTGGGAGCACCCAAAGTTTGGCAGGGTAATTGGAATATTACAAAAACAAATTATCTAGGGCGTTCCATTAGCCTAACACAATATTTAGTACATTTCCATGGACTTTTCAGGGAAATTGTTTTAAATATTGTAAACCTTTTTGAAAAATTACTGTAAGTTTTGTATTGTAAATACACACAGGTTTGAAAATGATTTGATGCCTAGGAATAGCTCTTAATCTCACCTCAGCTTCTTAAGGTTCTCCTCAATGTTCCTCTGACGTAACAACTCGTACTCAGACACTTGATCCTCGGCCTCCTGATCCTCGCCGTCAGAGTCCGAGGCCCAGAGACTCCTGCGGGCTCGCCTGGTCGTGGACCCCTTGTCGCTCCCCAGGCTCATGGTCGACTCCTGGCCGTTGTTAGAGCCCAGACCTACAGCCGGCATTGACAGGCGCGGCCGCCCCCGTCCCTGCCAAGTGCAATTTTGGAAATTACATTTAAGTAATTCCAAACATCAATTTACCTGAGTTTGTTGTATGTATGCCCATTTGACTACGTTACTATTTACCACTGTGTTCAATTTAATCTTCAATTAAATCAACTTATATTCATCCATTAGATTAAAATTGGAATTTTCAAAAACTAGGACCCTGAAAGTGGACGCTTTCCACAATTATTCCCAAACGCACATACTTACATATGGTAGGGGCTTTAATTACAAATAAACAATTATTGAAGACATAATAATAGTTTTTCTGGTAGCCTCCTCACAAAAAGACAGCTTATTTTTTTATTAAATAAATGTTAAAAAGCCCTATTAATAACATTTACCATGAACTAACCATTTTGGTTTACAGTATTTTTAAAGAACACTTTTGTAAAGTGGCTAACGATGTATTCCATATGGATATCTGGAGGAGGTTATCAGAAGGAAAGGAACTAGCAGGGATGGAAAAGGTGAGACGGGTTGGAGCAGTCGAGCAGGTTTAGGCCAGTCTAAAAGTCATCCTGGGAAATTCTACAAAACCTATTACTATTCAAATATAAATTACGTTAAAGTTAATTTCGGGTTTGTACTTTTATTTTATGGACATATCCTATAATAAATACTTTAATTAAATTCCAGGATTTTTTCGAAAATGTAAATATATCTCTATCTCTATGTATATGCGCTAAATAAATTCGGTTTTACGAAGTAAAATCATATAATTAGTTTGTTATGCAATTTTAAAATGCATATTACTAAATCATTCAAATCAAAATAGTATTTTAAATTTATTTGTTAATTTGCTTAGCTTAAAGGTTAAAGAAAAGTCACCAGTAATTTCAAGGTTGGTTTGAAACTTTATATTCTACAAATGTCCAGCCAGCACCCAGGAATTTTGTAGCCAACTAGCTGCCATCGTTCCCGGTTTCGCCCGGGAATACGACAGTTGTGTGTGCTGCATTCTGTAGTTGACCGTGGAACTACTACGAATCATAATTAGCTGATATAATTTTCACAGCTCAAATCAAAGTGAATGCCCATAAGAATAACACAGGGTTGGAAATTTGAAGCCCCGTGGGGCATAGTCCTATGGGAATTTCTTAAAATCCCTTCTAGTGGGTGTCAATGTTGTAAGAGGAGCAAAATTTCGTGCTTCTAGGTGCAATGGTTTAGCCTGGGCGTTGATCGGAATTTTGAATTTATAGATATAAGTTGAGAACTAATTTACATTTATGTCCTTTTAGCGAATTTCCCCCTATAGGGAAGAAGCTATTACCGTAGGTCTCATGGTAAGACTTAAGCCCGAGACTATGATAACTTTTCATTTTGAGGTCCCCAGATGCCAAAAACACCATTCGTTAAAATTTTTATATATGTATATATATATATATATATATATATATATATTTATATATATATATATATGTGTCCGTAAGCACGATAACTCTCGTAAAAAAGGTCCGATCTTAATGAAATTTGGTACAAATGTGTAAAGTACCATTTATTTGAACGAGTTCGAAAACCAGATGAATCGCACCATCCGAAGGGGGGTTTTTTGGGGGTTTTGTACCCCAAAAATGTGTTTTTTGGGTTTTCACAGGTAATTTAAATTTAAATCAAATTTTAATTTATACCATTAGGTTGAGCTTAAAAAAACAAACAATTTGGTATTTTGATCATTGCTCTACGTCAATTGGTTACCGAGATATTGAAAGTGCTAAACACAGTACGTTGTCTAATGTTATTCTTATGGAGAAAAAGAAAAATTGTATATCTCGCTTATTTATGAACATAAACTGGCGAAATTTGGTATATGGCTTGATCTGGTTGTGGTTTATTGTTGTTTGCACAAAAAAACTATTTTTCGCCTATGGTTCCTGTAGCAGCAAACCTAGGTACTTGATCCCCATGTTATTCTTATGGGAAATACTTAAAATGTTATATATCGCTTATTTATGAATGTATATGGATGAAACTTGGTATGTGACTTCACTAAGATGAATTCTATTGATATTTGCATAAAAACCCATTATTTTGTGTGCCTTGTTGCAGCAAACCTGCGTACTCATCCCCAATGTTATTCTTATGGAGAATAATTAATATTTTAAATATCGCTTGTTTGTAAATACATTTCTTATGAATCCTGTGAAGTGTTTTAATGTGTTATGTTATATATTCATTCGAAATTCGCTGAGTATGCAGGTTTGCTGCGACGGGGGTATTAATGTAAAGCAAAGTAGTTTTACTAAAGTGGAAAATTTACGAGTATAGGCAATGGTACAAATATCGTGGTAATATATCTCGAATAATAAATACCCGTTGTATTAACTGTGAATTACATTTAAACTTTGAAGGCCAATGGGGCGGATCCTTATACAATTTTAAATATCAGAATAGGCCTACTAGACAAGTAAGTTTAATTCTCCGGCGTATTACCTACCTTTCCTTAAATTTAGATTGACCTACGTTAATATGTACTTGATAGGATGAACAAACATCTACAATTTTAGAGGACATTACGGTATGACCACGGTATTGTGTATCTTAAAAAGTCTAAAGACGTTATCGAAATAAGTTAACTTGATACAACGATACACAAATAAAACCCCCCTATAAGTCTAATACGATTTAAAATTAAAACTGATTTATTTATATAACAGCTCCTATAAACAAATAAACACATTAAATTACCGAAATCTCCGTGCATTTTATACCATTGGGTACTATCGACCTTCACTCTGCAACTGTGTGGTGAAAGTTTTCGAATGCCGGGCAAGCTGTAGGAAAAAAAATTTCCTACCACAAAAATTAAAAATTCCAGAAAATGAGGAGCGCTTAATACTAAAGGTACATTTGACAATTCAATTTCAATAGCAGTAGAGGTGGTGGACTCTTACGGCGATGATACCTGTAAGTTCCACTTCGGTCGAAGACTCACCCCCAAAACTTGGTGAAACCTAACTGTCCAGAGCGATGTTGTAACTAAGTCCATTGTGTTGCGTTGCACTTAACTTAAACTGTACTTCGTTCATAATTAGAAAAAATGCTTTGTGATTTAGGTGAATTCCATCTTTCCTGCCGTTGCGATAAAAATGTTCAATCAATGTTGTGATGTTGTGACCAGAAAAAATTGTTTGTAGGTTGAGGATAAAAACATTCGATTTTGAGTTTAAAGATTGAATGAAGTGGTTTAATTTCTTAATTTTCTTGTTAGATTCACTGTTGAAAAGAGTTTGTGGCACTGTCAAAATAAAAACTGTCCTCCCTGAATAAGTTAAGATGTTGCATATTGTCTTGATGTTGTGCGTGGAGACTGTGTGAGGGATGTTGCGTTTCACGTCATTCGTGCCGATGAGCAGGATACAAGTTGGTTGTAGATGTGCAGTGGATCTGCGCACCTCCGTGACTATTGTATGTGTCGTCGCCCCAGAGATAGTGATGATGGTTGAGGGTGACAGGTGCCAATGTCTCGCTGCTCTGCTCAGATGAGAGTCTCCCACACATGAGAATCTGTTATAATATGGGTTTACAAAATGAAGCTTAAATATAAGGTCAATTGGTCACAACAGTTTAAGTGCTAAAAATGAAATCAATTAATTACGTTGAAGGAAAAAACTTTTTTATTTGATCAACATTTACAATCTGTTTGTGAGTTGGACCACTGTCCAAGCTTATCTCAACATTAACTGGTGAAGTAAGTCGAGTTATTGTATAAGGACCCTTCCACTTGTGATTAAGTTTCGCTGTTATCTTCTTGTCTTTGTTACTAAGGGAATGCCTATACAACACGACTTTATCGCCTATTACGAAGGTAGATGGAGTTCGATTTCTGTCGTATCGCAATTTTGTCCTATTATGTGCCCTAGTGAGATTCTGAAATACTGTGTCTAAATTCGGCTTATTTGTGTTTCCGGCTTCCAAGTTCCAAAGAAATTGTAACGGATGTGTTAGCTCTCTGCCCAAGAAAATACTTGCTGGAGTGAACTTTGTTGCTTCATGAGCAGCGGAATTAAAGGCAAGCATTAAATATGGCAAATAAATATCCCAAGATTTGTGGTTCTGGTTGTGAAAAATTCTTAAAGCTGTGACTAAGTTCCTGTTGACTCGTTCCGCGACATTAGCCTGAGGTCTATATGGGGAGGTTGTGATATGCTTAATTCCTAAACCAAAAAGAAATGAAAAAAATTTCTGTGATCTGAAAATGGAGGCGTTATCTGTAATTAATCGTTGCGGAAGGCCATGTTGAGCAAAAATGTTGTTTCGAAGAACATTTATAGCGGAGTCTGACGTTTGTCTCCTAACTGGGTATAAAAAACAATATTTTGAGAAATTATCTACCAAAACAAAAATTGATTCGTTACCTCGCTGCGTCCGTTGTAATGGTCCAACAAAGTCGCAAAACCATTGCTCGTTACAATTTGTGGGAATGTTGGAACTTAACTGACCTATTTTCTGATTCTGTGCCGGTTTTGAGAGTTGACATTGTTCACACTGCCTAACAAAATTCCTAATAAACTGTATCATGCCTTTCCAAATAAATTGCTTCTGTATGTGATTGATTGTTTTGGCTATGCCCGCATGTGCAAACATAGGGTTCTCATGAAAATATTTAACAATAAAAGTGTGCATGGACTGTGGTACTACAATTTTACTCTTTCTGCCCTGTTTACCAAAGTATAAAATATTGTTGCGCAATGAATAGTCCTTAACTGGAATTCTATTTCTCAAGTCTGAAATAATTAAACTAAGTTCTGTGTCCTGAGCCTGTTTCTCCCTAATTGAAGTGAATAATTCTGGAAATAATTGCAGAGTACAACATGCGGAATCTTCGGTGATTTTAACGTTTTTGTCCGTATCACCCTTGAAGACCCTACATAGTGCATCTGCTACAACATTTAACTTGCCCCTAATATTCTCTATTTCAAAATCAAATTCTGATAACCTTAGTTGCCACCTGGATAACTGACTACTAACTTGTTTATTAGCCTTCAAAATATACATTACTGCTGAGTTGTCGGTTTGTAATGTAAATTTGCTATTTAAATATGGCCTAAACTTCTCTACTCCATACAAACAAGCTAAAAATTCTTTTTTGTGCATCGGGTACTTGCGTTCTGTTTCGCTTAAAGTGCGTGAAGCGAAGTGAACTGGTAAAAGATTGTCCCCGTCTCGCATTTGTAAGACTGCCGAGATTGCCTCATCACAAGCATCGCACGTTATAACATATTTTCGCTCAAAATCCGGCAATGCAAGCGTTGTCGATGTTGCTAGAGAATTTTTTAGTTTGTCAAAAGCTTCCTGGTGTACTGTTGTCCATTGAAATTTTACGTTCTTCTTCCTGAGGTTATTTAATGGTAGTGCGATCTTAGAAAAATTCTTAATAAAACGGGAATAAAAATTGACGCATCCTAAAAATCTTTGAAGCTGTTTCAAATTACGTGGTCTAGGATATTGCAGGATAGGTGCTATGCGGTCGGGATCTAAGGAAAGTGTCCGGTTTGAAATAATGTGTCCCAAATATTTAATTGAAGTGTGGCCTAGCTTTATTTTCTCGGGATTTATGGTAATGTTGTACTCCTTGAATTTATTTAAAACTTGTGTTACATGCTGTTTATGAGTTTCCCAATCTTCACTATAAATTAAACAGTCATCTAAAAAATTGAAGACAAACTTGAATTTAAAATCTCCTAATATTTCATCCATGATTCTAGTAAGGGCTTGGGATCCTACTTTTAAACCTTGTGGAACTGTGTTGAATTCAAATAAACCATACGGAGTACAAAATGCTGTATACTGTCTTGATTGAGAATCTAATGGGATTTGAAAAAAGGCATTATTCATGTCCAGTGATGTGAAGTACTTGGCTTTACTTAAAAATTCAAATGCTGAATTTAAGGTAGGTAGCGGGTGAGCATCATAGGAAATAAATTCATTTATTCTCTTATAATTACAAACAAGTCGGTATTTATTTTTATCAGCTTTAGAAACGAGAAATGCTGGGGCACAGTGCATACTTGTTGATTTCCTAATAACCTTATTATTCAGTAAGTCGTCTGTGATCTGTCTCATCGCCGCTAATCTGTCCGGGGGCAAGGGGTAGGGAGGGGAACAAACTGGTTTGGTTGGCAAACAGCTGATATGATAAGGAGCAACCTTCGCTTGACCGATGCGCTTAGTTATAACAGAGGGAAAATCACTTTTTAATTTCTGTAAAAATTCTTCTGTTTGATGTGAATGTGCTTTATTTGCTTCCGATAACTCCAAAAATAAAGAATTACTGGGTTGTGATTGCTTGACAAAAATATCTTTCATTGGAAGATTGACATTACTATTGAAGTTAAATCTTATGGTATTACTGGAAAAATCTAAGTTCATTTGTGATTTCTGCATGAAGTTAACCCCTAAAATAATCGGGAAAGGTAGCGAATTTACTACAAAAAAATCAAATGTCCAAGAGAAATGACCTATCTTGAAGTGAAGCTTAACTATTTTCCTAACTGTAGCGCTTTGTCCATTTATTGATTTAACTGACATACTTGTTTTAATAATTTCCTTGACACCTGGTGATGACTTGATATTTTGAAAAAAATTCTGGTCTATTAAACAGTTTGTCGATCCTGAATCTATGAGTGCATCTGTCATTAAACATTGTGGAATAAAAAACTTGACTGTCGGTAGCTGCAAGGAGAAATTCAAAGGAGTAGCAGAAATAGAGGTGTTAATCTGCGGCAATTCAACTACCTCCACGCCAAATTGCCTCTCGCGTTTCCCTGTCTACAATTGCGTGCGATGTGTCCAAGTTCCCCACATGTGAAACATTTGATAGGGGGTCGCTGCGCAAACTGCTGTTGACTTCCTGAAGTGACAGCGGTCGCTTGTTGATTCTCAGGGAAGGTGTGAAAATAAAATTTGTCCGCCTGAATCGACGCATTCACTGAGTTCGCTAAAGATCTCAATTCCCAAATTGTTTGGGGCTTGTTCTGGAATGTGAAGCTACTGCGCATGCGCGGATTCATGTTTGAAAGTATTACCTCTATTAAATAACTATCCTGGAAATTACACTGTAATGCTGTAGCGGAGGAGATAATATCATTAACAAAACTCGAAAAAGATTCCTGAGGTCCCTGTAGTCGCTTTACAAACCTGTTTGTCACTCGTTCTAACTGTAAGCCAGGAAAAAAGGCTGTTAATATTGAAAAGTGCAAATTGTCCCATGTGTAATTTAATTCTAATCCCTGTGACCAAATCTCGAAAAGAAGTGCTTGAGTTTGTGGCAAAATTAACTTCATGACGTCATAGTGCCCAAAACGAACTATTTGAAAAATTGTGTTAACTTGCTTCAAAAAATGTATCAGATGGGCTTCATCCTCTCCCGAACAAGGCTGTAATTTACGAACTAATTCTATTACCACGGTGCGATCAGTTGTTGAAAGTGTGTCCAAGTGTTGGCCTGTAAAATCACGCGTGATAAGAAGATCTGATTCCGGTTCGTTCGACAGAGTTTGCCTTAGATGCGTTGAATTCCCGCGCGGTGCAAATTGGCGAGGCATTAAGTTCGCGCTGTGTAACCTGTCTTCTAAACTACCACGTGGCGCTGCGGGAGATTGTGGTATATCTACATTATTTACGGCCTGCGACTGGGGTTCAATATTAATCACAACTGGGGTGGATCCATCTACATTTGGAATTCTTAGATTACGTGATTGAATTCTCGTTGCCCGATCCCTAGCTGTTGTGATATATTGACGTCCATGAAGCATTATAAATCAAATAGTTCAACTTAAATAAATTAAATTAAATATGTCTAAGAATCACAGAAAAATAGATTAAAACTAAATAACAATAACTTGGTCACGTTTCTGTTTCTGGCAACCCACAATTCAGTTGATAGCTCGCTACCACTTGTTATGAAAAATACCTTGTATATTTCCTCTTTAGCTGACAACTACTAAAATGTAACTCTTTATCTTAATCAACTCACTTACTTAAAATCTAATACAGAGATGTGGAAGGCTGCTGGGCCCGGGAAACCTTCGTGGATCTCTGAATATGTGTGGGTTGCTTTCAATGAGAACAATGGTTGAAGGAAATCAGTTTATTAAGTATAAGTTTGTCACATGTCCTTTGGAGGAACAAAGAGCCATAAAGGGTGATCTTGAATTATAATTACTTTAAGTTAGGTTATTCAATCGTTTGGCGGATTTTAAGGCCTTACTATTTACTTATTATTGAAGAGTTTAATTGCACTTTAGTGAATTACACAATGTGAGTGAGCAGTGAGATATGGACATAACAGGGTATAGAATAATATTTACTGGCACGTGGCACTGCCGCAAGCGAGTTCCTGGGAATTTAATATAATGTACACTATCTCCACCTAACCTCCAGTACTCTAGCCTTCAACAATTGCCACTAATCCATTTGATGTACTCACAGCATTGACTAGATCGAGGATGACATAAGAGTGTCCTACTATCTGCTTATTTGTGCATATTATTTATTTTGTAAAATCAACCAAACTCATGAATCCTTTGATATTCAGATTTGATTTAATTTACTGGCACGATTTACAGCTCTTACAATAATTCTTTACAATATACTCAATTTAAACAATTTTAATTTTAAATACTGAATTTCCTGTATGTTTCAATATGATTCCTAAGGGATGAGTTCACACCAGATTATTTCACAGTGTTTTAAAAATATAACAATAAAATTTCAAGAATTAACAGTGAATAAAGAGATGAGAATTAACAATATAACAAATAAGATTTAAATACAATATCCGTCAACAATGATATACTACAATGTTATAGAAACTGTGACCAAGTACTAAAATTACAATATTAAATCTAGTTACTTACGTAAACATTTGAAGTACAATAATAACACACCATAAACTAAATAACGATAAATGATTTTGCACTTCAAATAAATTACTAATCCCCTTTAATTGTTACCTTTGCCCAACTTTTGCCTGACTCGACCTGAATTTTGAAAAGAAATGTGCTCACAAAATTTGTTTAAAGTTACCGAATTGAATTAAATTCAAATCGCGCGTTTATACTTTCCCGTTAATAATTCGCGAAATAGAATTACGTTGGTGGGGTGCACCCGCAAACAAATCGACGAATTTTGAGAGAGTTTAAAGTAGCGATTTAATTTTGAAGAACGAAGTGAAGCACGCGGTCAAGTTACGAGGAATGGGGCGATTTCGCGGTTTCCAGGAGTTTTGTTGGTCGGGCTGTCACGTGACTGCGCCGGTTGCCTGGCTTATTCTCTCGGTCGAGATTACATTGTTGTTTGTTTCTTGCGTTTTCGTGTTTGGCAATGTCTTGCATGTAACATCTTATTTAGATCACTAACCAAACCAGAGGCAGCACAACCTTATCGGTGCCGCAGCACATGACGTGTTTTTATTAAAAATTCCACTTTAGGATTACAACACCGTTTGATAAATTTACACTGTATCGTAGTTTGGTTGAAATTTAGATGCAGTGAGCAAATGAAACATCAGACGTCTTTGCTCTATGTGATCCTTAAAATACAAAAAATATGAATCTTTTTCAGGACTTTGAGACAGACCATTACACAATCTGAAATAACGTATCATGCAAACACACAATAATTTATTCGACGTTGGATTGAAAGGCCTTGGAGAAGGGCAGATGGCGAGAGTGTGGATACCACTTGTTATATGCCTAGCAAGTCTATGTCTTGCACGTCTCCATCAGCCGAGCTTACCCGTTTGCCGACAGTGATCACCTCGCTGTGGCCGAGGAAGGAGGTGCTGGAGAGGGAGTCACCGTCGGAGGCTCGGCCCAGGACGGGGGTGTTGTGCGGCACTGCCGGTATCTTCAACTGCAACAATGTTACAATCATCTGCAATTGAATTTGCATGAGTCGTGATATCACATAAACTCACATTACACCCCGTTGTTCAAGTCTAAAGAAGCCACAGGTCGTGTCGTAGCGGGTAAATTCATCTTTCCTGCTCAGTGGAGGCAGGCGAAATCGTAACTCTATTTCGTACCTCACCGTGCAGGCAGTGACTTCACTCATTTCAGTTTGTGAATGGATTCACTACACTTGACCCCTTTCAGTTTGTGATTGGATTCTCTACACTTCACCCCTTCCAGTTTGTGAATGGAATCACTAAATTTCACTCCTTCCAGTTTGCGAATGGAATCACTACATTTCACTCCATTCGGATTGTGAATGTAATTGTCTCAGCAGCTCATTCAACTTTATACACGAGAGATCATTTGTATTATAACTTGAAGTCTCACTGATGCAACAAATGTTTGTACTAGAATTTCCACTAAAACAAAATAAATTAGCTTTCTCAACAAAATAAATAACCTTAAACTCGCTTGGTCTGTCTGGTTTCAGACAGCATTATCGCAGAACACAATTTATAGTAATCGATAGGCTTATAAATGGAGTGATCATATCAACGTCCACATACCTACTTATGGAACAGTTAGTTACTAAGTTTTAAGTCGTGGATCCAGAGGCCTATAAACATAAAGAAAGAAACACAGTTAAAGATGGTATTTTTTCACAGATTTGCATGCACGATGTCAGAAGACGTGTCGTTGAACTTTGCCATTACTCACGTAACTAAGTGTCACCATTGACTATTGTAGTCAATGGTATTATCATATATACGCATACTGTTAGGGTGTGTACAACCTTAATAAGTTCATCGCCATTTCAGGTTACTCAGTCTACGCAGTCTTTGTATCATGCAACTTATGTTCAAGCACATATGAAATACATTGAAATACATTTCAATGGAAGGCTTTAATATCGACACATACCGCTTGCCAAGTCACAACTTGGTGTCGTGTTCAGCTAGACACCAAGTATTTATTGTATGATATTGTTCATTGCCTGCTTGGTTGATAAAATGACTGTATAGTCAACTCAAGGTAACACGAATTAAATATACAACATATATAGACCTAGACAAAATATAATAGACAACATCATTTTTAACGTATGCACACAACCTATGGATATGGCAAAAATTATGCTTTTAAGCGATTTACATAGTAATTTACGCTCACACGCGATTCTCATTCCTTCATGTTATTATTTTATGTGATAATTATTGAGACATAATCATGTGATTCTTTTGGACTAAATATTATTATTATTACCACTACTAAAGAATTTGACTACAGAATTATGAATCGTCCGGTGAAATCACACGGATCAAAATATTGAATTATGTTAAGAGAACAACATTTGGGGTATGAACAACACAAAAAATGGTACCTTTTTGCGATAAACTCTTTTCTTAGGGGTCTCAGGAGTTAAAACTGGAGTACCAAAGAACGTCTCCACTGTTGATGTTGAGACTGGACTACCTATGATTGGAGTTATCGTGGCGCCAACATGAACCTGAAAATGACAGATTGAAAAAAAAAACGTTATGGGGGTTCTGTTATTCACAGGGATTATCTTACAGTCATTTAATTACTGTACTAGTGATTACAATTGTATACAGTATTTGATCCTAAATACTTGTTATAGGCCTAGCCACTAAAGTACCTTTTTACGATAAGTTCTCTTTTTCCAAGTTTCTGCACTTGAAACTGGTGTATTTTTAATGATGCTCAGGGAAGAATTCAAAACGTCTCTAGTGGGATTCTCTCGTGGCAAATTTTCAATTTCCAAGCTCTGAAAAAAAAAAAAAAATTTGGAATTAAAAATCAAGCAAATTTAAGAACTAATTTAAGTAGGCCATATCATTGTTTAAGCCTGTAATTCAGGTGGCGTTTAGGCTTTCGTGGGTGTAGGCAATTTAGTTACATATTATGTGAATACAATGGGTCGATACCGATTTTGTATCCATCCTTTTAAATAAATATTAAGTAATATTCGAAGAAAGGGGGGGGAACTAATTATTTATATTAAGTGAAAGTATTTCTACCTGAAATTGTGTTTAGATTGTTTCAGAGTTTTTGTTCATGAAATACAGAGTAATGTTAATATGTAGTAAATAAAAATCAAGAGGAGTCATGATATTATGGAAAGTAAATGGGGGCCGAGCTTTGCTCAGGGGAAGGCCAGTCAGTTTGTTTCGATGACTTGGAGTAATATTTCATCACTTCCACCTACTGATAATCAGATCTGTATAACTCATTTGCCTCTTTTCTGCATTTTTAAGGTCCCTCCAGTTGTTATTTATAGCTCAATGTCCCTTTGATTTATTTTATTACTCTATTTATGTAATCTTCACTCAAATCTTTTAATCTCTGCTCTCAGGAAACCACATGTTAATAATCATATACAACATGAGTATTACTTTGACAGTTCCCTGGTTGATTATGAACAGCTATTACAATTCTGTTGTTTTGATTTGAAACTCCATAATCCCAATGTTAATTTTGTTAACTTTTCATTTTAGTTTTTTTACATTATTTGTTTTTCGTGGGGATGAGGCCTGTCTAGAACTTATTTTTATCCCAGAAATTAGTTATTTCGAACATTTTAATGAAACCGTTGGAGCCGTTTTTGAGATCCGAGTCGCAAGCAAGCAAGCAAGCCTTACTCATATTAGAGTATAGGATATAGGATAGGATAGGATAAAACTCATTATTCCATATATCATTTTATATGATCTTATGCTATGGTGACTTTTCAGTCACTACCAGTACGCCTTAATTAGGGACTAAGTAGTAAAAAAACGTACAGATATATCTTTTAATGTTAAAAACTTAACAAAAATCAAAAACTTCACAAACTACTTAAAAAAAGAATGATTTGTACTTTTCAAGTAAAAACAAATAATAATAAGGAGGAACAAATTAGAAACTTACTTTCTTTCTATAAACTCTCGTTTTTGTAACTTTAGATGTCATTTCACTTTTCCTGTCCACAAACGATAAGGACTTTGACTTTTTGTTAGGTGTTTTAGATATGAGATTTAACCTCTGCAACAAGAAAAAAACACCAAACAATAATGGAGCATGCATATTTGTATTTCTTGTTATTTGATCACCTATCTCAGAGACGGTAATCAGTGGTGGATTTAGGGGGGCTGCAGGGGCTGTAGCCCAGGGCGGCAAATTTACATAAAATTAATGTTGTTTACAAAAGAAATGTTGAAACGGGGAACATTTTGACGAAAGCTGATGACAATGATGGTGTGCCGCCCTTTTAAAGGTAAAGATAGTAATCAGAGACTAATGTACAGTATTACGCTTGCAGTCCCTCACACTGCAGTTCCTCAAAACAGTCATAATGCATTTGTCATTCATCAGTACTAGCGACAAGACGATTACGCTACAGAGAAAGGGCGGCAAGCCACGAACTACGTGTCAGGCCTGTGCCACTATGACTACGTCCAATTGACGGAATTCCAAGTTTACCCGTACATTCGCATAGCATTAAAATGATTTTTTACACAATATCAATAATGACTAAGGCACACGGCGGTTGATAAATGTTGCATCAATCGAATTTGAGACGTCAATAACAAAATTTAGACTACAATGATATTATCGATTCATTTTCAAACTCAAGGTAACAAAGAAAGTTATTTCAGCCGTCTTATACTTACCATCAAAGGCTACCACACATAACCGTTCATTCTGGAGGTAATTTTTTTAAACAAAACATGCGACCAAAGACAAATAAAGACTAACTTAATTTGAGAAGAGAGGATTTGATTGGCTGTTGCCATGGGAGCATAGTTGACAGAGGGTCAAAATGGTGGTCAGCACGTAGGCTGCAGTTTTTTACTCCAGGCGAGACTATAGATTTAGATTATTAGATTTATATAGATTTTTTGGGTGGGATGGTGTCAAAATCTCCCATTTCATTAAATGAAAAACTGTGATATTTGAAGTTTTTTAATTTGTTATCTTGTTGCATTTTAGGCGAATCATGATGTTAAACCTAACTTTATAATCTTAAGACATATTTTATATGTAATTTTATTGTTTATCTCGAAGCAAATTTATGACTTGAGTTAAATGAAAATACCCTTTTAATATGGCTTTGGAAATAGTGTTGGAAACAAAGCCGCCTTGTACATCGAATGACACCGCCCCACCAACAAGTTGACACCACAACAGGACAAAATATCAAATATGACGGCACGTTTTATGAAGGTAACTTAACAGAGAGTATAGTGACTCCTGTATAGGTATTATATTTTAATTCATTTGATCTACAACATCATGGGGTGAAACTAGAAGAAGTGTTTGGAAATGTGTAGAGTTTTATGAAGATTAGGCCTACATCAATTAATTTTATATTTTGATCGTCTAAAACATATAAACAATTCTTCGTATAAAAGTATAAATTACAAAACGACTAAAAAACTGTATTGAAAAGCGCTAATTCAGGGTTAAAATAGTCAGAATTTTGAGGCTAATGGTCCGAATTACGAATTTTAGGCTACAGTGTCATCATATCTTATTTATGGGTTATTTATTATAATTTTCAGTAGTCAATGCGTTGGTGTGAAAATTAATGTTTTGATAAGAAGGGATTTTAGGCCTTTGTTGAAGGATTTTCTCGTTATTAAAAGTAGCACTGCTTCACTGCTTTTAACAACAAAATTTGCGTATAGGGCTGATTGTCTTTGAGTAGGCTGCATTGAATATTAAACTGTGTTAATGTGCATCAAGTCAATTATACATTATGTTACTGTTTTTTTCAACTAGGAAATATCAGCAATTTCTTAAACTTATACATTTAGTTTTGTCGTAACTTCTTTAGATACTGTCACAAAATAACCAAACAAGATATATAACTTTTTTTTTTCTGAATCTTTCTGTTGTTGTTGAAGATGGTGATTGTATTCTTAGTTGACTTTTAGGCACTCTCATCTTCTATAAAACTATATTAAGTAAAACAATTTTAAATTTATTGGTTTAAATTTAAAATTGTTTTACTTAATATAGTTTTATATAAGATGAGAGTGCCTAAAAGTCAACTAAGAAAGATATATAACATGTGGGTAAACTTGGGCGGCGAAAAGGACAAATAGTGACAGTGGTTATAGTGAAATAGTGGGGGGGAGGGCGGCAAATTTCCTAATAGCCTACTGCCGCGGCACTTAGGAACTTGTACTTAGGTTACGAAAAGAGAAGGCTAAATCACATGTCAAAAAAAGTTTTTATGAACTAGTTTAAACATAAGGTATATAAATTACACCACATGATGCCCCTTATTAAATTTATACTAATACTTTCATTGTAAAGCGAGATGTAAAATTAATTGCGTATTTTTTGCCCGTAAGAATAACCATGGGCTATGTTGCTGATTTTGGTATATTTTATACAAACACCATAGAACACAAGCATCTATAAAACTACTTACAACATTTTATCAAAATAAATAATAACCCCTCTCATTTTAAACATACTATGCGGACATTCTACTAACACAATCCAGGACTTTTATCGGACTTCGGGAAAAAGGAGTCGACGCTCACAAATGACCTTGCTGTCGTCAAAGTATACCGCCGGTACTTAGGAAAAGGGAAGCGGCTAAGTTAAACTCAAACAAACAAAAGATTTAAATGGGCAGCAGTCCCAAAATATAACAATATAACTATAAAAATACCCCGTAGCAGCAAACCTGCGTACTCAGCGAATTTCCAATGCATATATATGTATCTTAATACCACATAAAGCCACATACCAAGTTTCATCAATATACATTCATAAATAAACGATTTATGACATTTTAATTATTCTCCATAAGAATAACATGGCGGCTGAGTATGCAGGTTTGCTGAAGGAAGGAAAACAAAAAATGGGGTTTTATACAGGTATCAATATAACTCATTTAGGTAAAGCCACGTACCAAATTTCATTAATTTATTTTCATAATTAAGGGAGATAACACTTACTTATTCTCCATAAGAATAACATGAGGCTGAGTACGCAGGTGTGCTGCTACGGGAGCCTTTGGCAAAAAATTGTTTTTTTGAGCAAATATCAATGGTCCACAACCAGATGAAGCCGTATACCAAGTTTTGTCAGTATACGTTCATAAATAAGCGAGATATAAAATTTTTCTTTTGTTCCATAAGAATAACATTAGACAACGTACTGTGTTTAGCACTTTCAATATCTCGGTAACCAATTGTCGTAGAGAAATGATCAAAATACCAAATTGTGTGTTTTTTTAAGCTGAATCCAATGGTAAAAACTAAAATTTGACTATTTCCAAAATTATATGTAAAAAATTCAAAAAACCCATTTTTGGGGTACAAAACCCCCCCAAAATACCCCTTTGGATAAAGCGATCTGGCTGGTTTTCGAACTTAAAGTCATAAATGTTACTTTACATGTTTATACCAAATTTCATCAAAATCGGATAATTTTTACGAGAGTTATCGTGCTCACGGACACACACACATATATATATGTTTCAAAAAAGAGGGTACTCTGGTTATTGTTTTTATTCCATTTTTATAATAAAAGTAGCCCTAATTTGTGAACTTCAATTTGAATATATATATATATATATATATATATATATATATATATATATATATATATACAGTTTCGAACGAATGGTGTTTTTGGGGTCTGGGGACCTCAAAACGAAAAGTTATCATGGTCCCGGGCCTAGGTCTTACCATGCCGACTACGGTAATAGCTTCTTTCCTATAGGGGAAATTCGCTAATAGGCAATGCCGGGGTTAGCAAAGTAAAACAGTATGCAGCATATACCTTCTTTTTACTTTTAGTTTTCAATACATTATATCTATCATAGGAATGGTCTTACGTTGCAGGATCTACTGATACTTGAACGATGTTATGTTGTAAACATAAACGGAGTTATAGTTAACTAAAGTAATACGTATTAATTACTGTATATCATGTTTACCTGTTTGAGACGTTTTAGAATCTTTGAGCGATTTTTATTTTGGTCGTTAAAAGTTCCCGAGTCTGAATGAGCTTCAGGATTCTTCTGTGGGACAGCTATCACTAAGCATGGAATCTGTAGGAAAAATACCAAAATTCGTTAGGCAGCAAGGAATTTGTTGAGCTCGGTGTTTTAAATAGGCACCTTAATCAGTATACATAATAGATCAATTAAATCTTATCCCGAACAAAACACATACTGCAGTAAAATATGTGTTGTTGTAGTAATGTACATTTTACTAGGATATTTACTTCTTTTATTTTACGAACAAAAAAACAATAGATACCGGAAACCATTGTGTAGACCAGTATTGTTCCTGGAGTTTCAAGAAGCTTATTTTAGCACTGACTGTCTTTCAAGTGTTTTAGCAAATTATCTTTAAATGTCAGAGATGTTAAAGCAAAACATGACGTATATCCTAACTAATAAATATCAAACATCTAGTCCAAGATATTTTCGTCTTACGTAGGGCCTAGGTACAAAAAATTTAAAAATCAGGAAGCACCAATATGGTGGGAGAGGTCAACCCACATGCATATTTTAGCAGTTTCTTTGGGTGATACGTTGGAGAGCGGACAAAGACGGCTCCAGACAACATGCGTAATACCCCGCGCGCCGAGCAGCGACTCGCCGAATCACGAGTAGTGTGGATGGGTATTCGCCTACTTGGCAAGCAGCGAACATTAGTGCTTGTCTTTTCCCGTACGGTGTCGGTCTTTTGCACGCATCAAAGCATATGAATATTCGTTGAAGGCAAAATTTAGGTCCATCCACACATTCAGCTATCTGCCCAGGATTTATTGGTAATTACTATGGTTTAATCAATGTTCGAACGCTAAATTAAATACGCTACAATAAATAATACGCTACATACAATAATATAATACGCTAAATTACACTACAATAAATTCCCACCAGCTAAAATAATAAAAGCGACATAAGCAACAGCACTTCTTCGGCATCCATGTTTCCGATTATTCGTTATTCCCGCAACGAACAAGTGCTCGGAAAAGCTTGCATGTCTGTAGGTGACTGACTGCTCGTACGTAACTTACGTTAAACGTAAGTCGGCGGGTACCAACACAAGTTACAAGTAGCTCGTCACTCGGCAAATAATCGGCGCACAGCAAATGACGCATGTCTGGTTTCTCCCTGAGAAACACTAACCGCATGATATATCTCTATTATTTATCACTGGGAAATTAAGAACGGCTATGTAGTACCCGGCTTCACCCGGGATATACAACAGTTGCACGTGATGTATTTTGTGGCTATAACATTTTCAATTATTTCTAATAATTATCATCTGTTTATTTGGCTAGATAAATTGAATATCCATTAGAATAACATTGGAACTTGGAAGGGCCGTTGGATGGAGCCTACTATATATATACTATATATATAAATATTAAAAAATAAAAATTCAACTGAATTTTAATATTTTAATTTTTAATATTTATAATAATAGCAGCCCTATACTGTGAATTGTTTAGTAACATATATATTATATACAATCGGTATCAAAACCCTTTATAGTTTTCAAATTTGAGTCCTAAAGAACTAGCGAATCAAATTTTACATCTCCACCCATAACGGGATGTTGCAGATATTTTGACGACAACTCAGGTCTTATTTGCTTGGATATGTTAAAGATCTTTTTGAATTATTTGTAATTTTTTATTATGTTTTAAATATTTGTATATTCATTGAACGAGATTTTCTTAAAATAAAACTAATATAGTCATGGAAAATTAATAATTGCCTTTAATATACACACATGGAATACGTTAGAAAAATGAACCTCCCAAACATATATTCGATTAACGACAGCATTTTTATAAATATTCACCGACTCTTCGTGACGTCGCGTCTGAGAGGAGTCAACAGAAATTCTTATGTGTGAACATAAATTAAATAGCGTACCAAGTTAATGACGAAGTTAATTTAAAATGTATATGTATATCACAATTCCACATTCAAACGGACTACTGAGTTACAAATATCAAATTGCAAAGAACATTTTTTAACGCTGCATTAAAATATTAAAAGTACAAAAATTTATTTGTGACTAATGTTGAATTCAGGCCTATGCGTAATATTATAGTCGAGAGCTTTGAACAATTCTATACTTCAGTTTAGGGACATCCATTACAGCTTCCATTGTAGGTCTCCTGATACAGGTCATTCTGGTCCTCAACATTATAAATTATATAAGAGAGGCTTATTGGTGGAAACTCAAAATTTATGATTTTTTGGGCCTGATTTTATAGTATATAACAGTTTTGCAAATTACTGCCGGTTTTCTTCACTCGCACAGGTCACTGCGATTGTTTTGTTACAATTACAACAATTATACAAACATTTATCTAAATTTAAAAAAATACAATTTATAAAACGCCTTGCCCATAGTTACTTATAGGATATATGTCGAGAAGGCAACGGATATTTACTAAAACGCACTTTTCTTATTACTTGTAAACTATGATTTAAAATTTGTACATTTTAATAACTAGATAACGTGTGTTAATCTATTTTGCCAATGCTCCACATATAACTGGTAAAAGGAAACTGCATCAATCACAAAGGGAATTTTCATTGTGTAGGATGTTTTAACAAGAAATAAATTAGGAGAAAGTGAAAATATGAATACCTCTCTGCGGCGGAGATTCTTGAATGTTATTTCATACTTTTTCTCTTTTTGAACAGGCATGGTTTGAAGTAAAATTTGAAATATGTTTAAAATGCGATCACAAGAAACTAATGATTGTCTTTGTTTTGGTTTGACTCAGTGAACATATGTTTACATTGTTTGACGTTGTCATTTTGTTTTGGACAAAAGTTGATTAAATCATTTGATAGAGCCATAGAATATTTAGCCTACATGCCCTTTATGCACGATATATATAATTAACATAGCATCTATAATCAAATTAATGGAATCCTTTGCTTATTCTGTGTGGCTTCTATGGTAGGTAGTCTATGAAAAGAATAAACAAATATGTGGAGGTCTTTAAACGGATGCAGACAAGTATTATAAGTTATTCTCACTCCGGAGTCATAATATTTTTGTTTGGTATGGTTGCCTACCACGACAAGCAGGGATTAACTTAGATAGCGATCTTATTATCCCGCCTTCTGTTTAAGATTATATAGCTTAATATTTATTTTGCTTAGTGACGCTAGATTATCTAATTTATATTTTTTCAAGTTGTATATTATATTTACCAGCTGCTGATTGGCTCAGTTAGAGGAAAGACAAACTCGCGGATCCCAAAAGAAACATAATACAAACAAATACAGTATTGTTATTTTTCTTAAGGCGTTTTCCTGTTTATTGTGTGGCGAGTAATGACAACTTCTTATAGTTGTGTAAACAAATAAGTAAACTAGATTAGATTAGACAAGTGACGGGCTAAATTTGGGCTGGATGTTTTACAGTTCGAGATGATTTCTTAAAAGTCATTGGGGAGGAGCGCTTAAGGTGCATGTTTTAACCCCAAATACATCCGATAGGTTTTACCTGATTTAAAAATACTTGAACCAAATAAATAGTTTTAGGGATCAGAAATCGCAAAAAAATCGATAACTTATTAATTATATTTTTGCAGCTCTAGCCCACGGCATGGCGATACAATTACACACCTGATATACACTCAATAAAGAATAAACATGTTATGTTTTCTACTCTGAAGGATAAGGATAAGCTCCAGTTGGGGAAGTGGGGAGTGGGGAGAAAGAATTGTAATGAAGCGGATTTGAACATTTGAATTCTGTGGATTTGTGGTGGGGTAGAGGAAAGTGGGAATGGGAGAGAACGAGAAAGAGAGAAGGCAGAGAGAAAGAGAAGAGGGGGGATTGGTCTGATAACTGGAGCTTGTGTTTGTTTGGGTTTGCGTCGTGTCAACAGTAAACAGTTGAATTCAACAGGTTTTTCCGTTGTTCGGTTGTTTGAAGTTATGGGTTTCAAAATAAGTTAGTTCAAGTCCTGTAACTTTTTTAATGTTAGATCCTGTGAGTTTTGACAGTTAGTTTAGGGCCTATTTTAAAACTCTATTGTTAATCTACGATGGAAAAAGTCGAAGAACAGAGTTCAGACACACTGCTGAGTAGAAATGAAATTCCCATCATAGACTTGGCCTACATGGGTATGTTTTTGACTCAGTAATTTATGAAAAACCAGTAAGTTTTATTGCCTATTAATAGTTTTTTTCAGAATTTACAAGTTATTTATACTTAGGCCTACTATCCAAACGAAAGCAGAAGTTGTTTTTAATTTAATCAAATAAATAGATAGGGCCTTACTAGACTAGGTCCTAGGCTTAGGTAATTTTTGTAGTCTATTTTCTTAGGACACATAGGGCTCAAGGCGGGTATTTAAGTCTCTTTATTTAACTTTGGGTACAGCTTCATAAGTGGTTTGATTAGTCTGAACCAATACTTTTTGATAGGTACTTAGGCCTATCAATTTCAACTTAATGAGATTATTCTCAAAATTGTTTCAAGATGATGTTTGATATGGTATGTTAGTAGTTATATTAGTTCCCTAATGCATATTCAGTAGTTAAAAACCTTTCAACATTTTTAATTTTAAACAAATCTATGCATAAGTGTGTTGAGACTAGGAAAAGAAAAGTTTTGTTATTCACTTGTAATGCAACATAGGTACCTAAACTGAACCTAATTGCTGCAGTGCACTACTAAAATCGGCGCTCCACACACAGCAGTAACAAATTTGATTATTGGAGGCACCCACAACAATCACGTGAAATATGTAGCATATAATTTAACAAAGAACTTGTCCGTGGCATACAACCTTTTTTGAAAAATGTGGTTAGCGACCTCCCAGCTTTCTTTTTCAGAGAATGCTCGTGGCACTGAAGATGGTGCCCTGTATTTATCCTGTAAGCTGTATCAATCTTAAATATTTGATATATCGAATCGGAACACTATAGGTAGTTATATTAATGTTATAATCTAAAATCAACAAATTGTATATCGTCAATAATAATATGCGATGCCAGTTACCTACAAATATATTTTAATGAAACATCTAACAAATAAGTTAACTAACAAACAAAAACTACAATTTAAAAAATATAAAGAAACCTATAACTGAGCTAAAACTTAAGTTATCTTTGCCCGGGTAAACTTTATGGTAAACTTTCATGAATTGAATGAACGGAACCCTGGCAAAGATCAACTTTATGGGTTGCTTTCATGAATTGAATGAACGGAACCCTGGCAAAGATACTAAGTTTTAGCTTGGTTTATACGTTTCTTTATTATTTTTAATTTTAGTTTTTGTTTGTTTGTTACTTGTTAAATATTTCATTAAAATATGTTTGTAAATGACATCATCGCTCTTAATCCCAGTTTTCAGAGACTGTTTGAACACACGCCATGAGGACTCAAATTTTTGGGTGTTTGTGTTATTTAGGTTAGAGATTTAAAATGCGATTCGATTTATGGAATGTTTAAGATCGATATATCGCATGCGATTAGTTGGTGGCCACTTATGAAACTGTATCCCCCCAGAAATGTGCCAACCTTTGTTCATAGACCTCTTACATTTAGGGATTGTAAATTATTTGTTGTGTCCCAAAAAGTAAGTTAATCCTTAGCCAATTAAACTGAAATGCCTCCTATGGACTGAATTGTAACTTAATCACGATACATAACACGAATTGCAGAAATTGGTAGAAACTTGCTTTGATGGCACCGACAAACTTGTGTCCGCTTGTTTTAGTCGAATTAAAGGTAAATGATGTTAGATGAATGAAAGACACATTTAAATAGATATGGTATTTTTTAAACTAAAAATCTAGATGGATTTAATAGGGTGAAATGTTTGGGTGTATGGTACACAATACCAATACCGCTGCTGTAAATCACTGACTAGGCTATACCATATTTACTGAGTAATTTAAGGTCTACTGAAATCAGACTACAAGTTTTAAACGGTTGTTTCCCTACGTTAAGACTGAAACCAGTAAAGAGAAAGAAAGAGAAAGGCAGAAAAAAGTAGTTAAGGATTGTATAGCAGAGACATTTTTACCTGTCTACTAGTTTTAAAAGTTATACTTTAAACAAAATAATTCATTAGCAAACACATCTTACAATAATAAAACATCTTTGAGTATAAACAATCATGACTGAAATTCTTGAAAGCTGTTCTGTCATCGCTCAGCTGTCATCTAAACAGTTAAAAAACTGACTAAATTAAAAAACAACGTACACTATTGACTAGTTGGTTGTAATGGTAGTTATCACTATAGTTTGGCCGTTGAATTTAAAGTTGTTAAAGTTAAATTCTATTAGATGCTTGAAAGACTATTTTTAAAGTTATTATTTAAAAACAGATGGTGTTTTGTTTACAAGTAATTTGGTTGTTCTAAGTTAATAGGTTTCTATAATGTTACTAAATAAATTTTAAATAAAAGTCTATAAAAGTCTAAGGTTTTTTGATCAATGTATTTTCCTGAGTGGTGTGTTAAGTACACCGGGATTTAGGTTCTACAAAAGTGACCGTCTAATAGAACTTGTTCAAGATGTAGCCTAGGATGCGACAAAACATAAGTATCTGTGTAATTTATCTGCGTAAGAATAAGATTGGCCCCTACTATCATTTATAGGCTATCTGTGACTTCCTGCATGGCTGATTGCTCACTGTCAGAATTTACTCCGCAATATCCACTCAGGTCTTCTGGGGTTCCGCAGGGCTTGTTATTGGGTCCCTGCCTATTCAGGTCTTTATCAATGATCTCCTCGAGGTGGTTTCTTTTTAATGCTTTGCAATTCGCCGATGACTTGATTATTTCATGGTAATATTATCACATGAACACTCTCAAAACATGCAACGGAGCCTGGCCTGTCTGCAAAAGAGTGTTGTACCTGTAATGGCATGTCTGTTAACCCCAGCAAATGTTCTTCTATAGCCTTCCACCGCATCAAATCTCCAGAAGTAACTTTCTACTGTCCATCACGGGAATCCAGATTCCATTGGCGCAAAGCTTAAAAACTTACGTGTTAGCTTCGATAGTAGCATGAGTTTTTCTATTTATATTGACATTGTCTGCAACCAAGTCTATAGGATGCTTGGATTTATCTCAAGATTCTCCAGAGAGACAACAACAGTCCAGCTGCTCTCTTCTCTCTTGTAAGGCAACTTGTGGAGCTTAGGGGGGCAACTCGGTGTGGTCCCCTAACATAGTTGGTGCCAAAACCAGATTAGAGGCTCTGCTGTTATTCGTCTGGTTGGGGTCTGGCTTGGGCTCGGTTATGGCTATCTGGAAGCCCCCATCGAGGAACTGTCTGTCTGTTGAATCCTCCTCCTCTCACCCTGAAATGTGATGTGGCTGATGTGGTTTTCCTCCCGTAAATAATCAATAGCTACATTCAGTCCTCGGATCTCTTGGTTAATTTAAACTTTAAGTTCCATCGAATCCCAGATCTCCTAAGCCACAGTTACCACTCCACCAACTAGATTATAACAGCCCACTGTCTTGGTTTGATAGACTTGAGAATCGTGTGGAAGCCAAATGCGACCTCTTCTTCGATAGTGTGCTGCTGACTTTAAGGCGAAGTGTCTTCCTGAAGATGTGCTATCAAGCATCAAGAACTGGACTAGCTTACTTAATTCATTTGTGATTTGCTGTCAGTTTGTTGTTATTGATTATTAGGGTTGATTTGTTTCGTGTATTTATTTTGTATAGCCTACTAAATTGAACTTACAGTAATTCATTAGTTAATTTTTTCTATTGATTCATACTGTCTATCATTGTTGCTATATATCTTGTTTTTCATTTGCTATAATTTCTTATATTTCCTGGTTTAGCATTCGATAAATTCTGTCTGGTCTGAAGTATTTTGTTTTGTATTTGTATATTTTTGCCATCTTGCATGATTTTATGTTTTGTAAATTAGCTGCTTGCCGTTGATGAATAAAGAATATATTTACTGGCCCACTGTCTCTTAGTACTTGGGGCTCCAGTCAAAGGAAGGTGCTTGCTTGCTCTGCCCAATAGGGCAGAGCCTTCCAATATTAATCATAATATATTATGCTACCCTCATCACCACTCATACAAAACACTTGGGATGCCTGCCCTACTGTTATTGCATACCAATAACAGTAATAGCAGTACTAAGAACAGTAATACCCCCGTCGCAGCAAACCTGCGTACTCAGCGAATTTCCAATGCATAATATATACCATATAAAGCCGCATACCAAGTTTCATAAAAATATATTCATATATAAACGATATATACAATTTTAATTATTCTACATAAGAATAGCATTGGTGATGAGTACATAGGTTTGCTGAAACAAGGAACACAAACAATTGCTTTTATGCAAATATAAATATAATTTAACTAGGTGAAGCCACATACCAAGTTTAATCAATATTCAATCATAAGTAAGCACTATATAACATTTTAATTATTCTCTATAAGAATAACATGGGAGCTGAGTAAGCAGGTTTGCTGCAACAAGGAACTAAAAAAATGGGTTTTTATGCAAATATCAATAAAACTCAACAAGGTGAAGCCACATACCAAGTTTTATTAATTTATGTTCATAATTAAGGTAGCCTAGTCATTAAATTTTACTTGTTCTCCATAAGAATAACATGGGGTCTGAGTACGCAGGTTCGCTGCTACGGGGATAGTAAAAAAAAATCAATTTTTTGTGCAAATATAAATATACCAGTACTACGTGACCCCACGTGCCAAGTTTCATCAATATACATTCATTAATAATGGAGATATCAAATTTTATTTATTCTCCATAAGGATAACATTGGACAACGTACTGTGCTTAGCACTTTGAATATCTCTGCAACGGTTGGACGTAGAATCACAATTTAAACACCAAAATGATTGTTTTGTGGAGCTGAGTTGATTGGTAAAAGCAAATGTGAAGTTTACATTAAAATTAACTTAGGAAAAGCCAAAAACCTTTTTCCCATAAAATTAACATAGGAGATTTTATGATCAGGTTTTTTTGGATTTTCTCCGCAACCACTTAACCTAGCTTAATAATTCAAAATACCATATTATTTGTTTTTTTAAGCTCTATAACATGGTATAAACCAAAATTAAGTGTTTTAAAAATTTTAGGGTAAAAAATGCAAAAAACTAATTTTTGGAAAATTTAAAACCCCCATAAACCCCCCTTCCCATAGCCCGATTTTTCTGGTTTTCGAACTTAAAGTCATAAATGTCACTTTACACATTTGAGCCAAATTTAATCGAAATCGGACGTTTTTTACTCAAGTTATCGCATTCACGGACACACACATATATATAATACACGGTTCCATATAATACTAAGATTAACAAAGCTATTCGCAGGACGTTTGAAAGAACCGACTTAACTTTAAGCTATACCACCCGAAACAACACATTTAAAATGATTGACAAATACTCTCAAAAAGATTCCAGAAGAAAGAATTACACTCAATCCGGACTTTACAAAATTCAATGCTCAGATTGCAACAAATTTTACATTGGACAGACAGGTAGATCATTTCAGTCAAGGTTTAAGGAACATATACAAGCACTAAGAAGCAATAACAAAACCTCAATGAAATCCAATTTTGCTGAACATCTCCTGACAACAAACCATAGTTATAAGAACATAGACGAGAATTTAAAGATAATAAACTATATGTCCAAAGGTGAGAAAATGAACTCAGCAGAAGAATTGAATATCTTTATCGCTCACAAAGAAATGCCTCAGGAATTACTAAATACTCAAATTAATACAAGTAATCCAATATTTGAAAAGCTAAGGAAAATGAGAATAGATATAGATAAAAAACTTGTTCATCAAAGTGAAACATCTGCTAAGTAATTTCCTCATATGTCTGTTTTTGTAATATTTTTAATATCATAAAACTAGGTTAGGTATTTGTTGACCATGATGATGGGCTTATGTCCCGAAACATGTAGTCTTAAAAATAAAAATAAAAATAAAGAAATTCCTTAAGGGTACTCAGTTGAAAAATGTTTCATTTGATTATTAATATATAGATATATATATACGTATATATAAATTTGAACGAATAGTGTTTTAAGTCATCTAGGGACCTAACAAAAATTTGTCATGGTCTCGGGCTTAAGTCTTACCATGAGACCTACGGTAATAGCTTCTTCTTCCCTATAGGGGAAATTCGCTAATAACAATAACAGTAAATACAAATTGTAATTTCTTTATTGGTTTGTTTACCATAGGTCTCATGGTAAGACTTAAGCCCGAGACCATGATAAATTTTTGTTTTGAGGCACCCAGATGCCAAAAACACTGTTCGTTCAAATTTATACATATGTATATATATATATATATATATTTATATCTATATATATATAAAAATGGAATAAAAACAATAACCAGAGTACCCTCTTTTTTGAAACATTTTTTATTACTGACAAGTGTTTTGACACTTAGGTCATGATCACAGTGTAAAGTAAAATAACCTAAAAATTATTAGCCATAATAAATAATTAAATCTAAACATATGAAAATAAACAGGTGTAGAAACTTTTCATTCAAGCTTATTGGGTTGAGTTGGTTCTATTTTATATCTGCTGTCTATTGTTTCTAAATTCTCTTATTTTTTCATATAACTTATAGGATTTAGTTGTTGTATTTTCATTTTATTAACGATGTCGTTATCGGCTTTAGAGTTCAGATAAATGTGGAGCTCTTCTTTCGTGTTCATTTTTTCTCCTTTCATTTCATATTTGAGAACATCCATACATTCTTCTAATTTGCCGTATTGATGGTCAGAATCAAGAATGTGTTCGGCAAACATCGATCTTTGAGTCGTACGGTTATTTGATTTAATTGCTTGAAGGTGCTCTTTAAAGCGGCATGAAAAGCTTCTTCCTGTTTGCCCTTTATAATATTTTGGACAATCCTTGCATTTAATCCTGTAAATTCCAGTTTTATCATATTTATTTTCTTGTTGGTTTTGGCGATTATTAGAGAATTTCTGGATAAGTTTAAATGAGTTATTTCTAGTTTTATAACTCATTTTATAGTTTGACCCTTCAAAAGTTTTTCTTATGGGTTTATTGAGTATGGACCTATACGGTACACATAAATATTCTTTGTTTTGGTCATCATCGGGTATAGGCTAACAATTTTGTTCTTCTTGAGTTGTGCCCGGTTGATTAGTTTATTTTTTAAATTGTGAAACATTTTATGGTATTTCTTTCGTTGTCAAAATCCTTTTTACTCATTGGGATTTTTACTAATCTGTTTACCATTGAATGGAAACCTGCCATCTTGTGTTGCCAAGGATGGTTAGAGTTGGCTGGTATGATGAGATCTGTTTGCGTTGCTTTTCTATAGATTTTGAATGTATGCTTTGAATCATTCTTACCAATGATTAGGTCAAGGAAATTGACCTATATATATATATAGGTATATATATATATATATATATATGTGTCCGTGAATGCGATAACTTGAGTAAGAAACGTCCGATTTCGATGAAATTTGGCTCAAATGTGTAAAGTGACATTCATGACTTTAAGTTCGAAAACCAGAAAAATCAAACCACGGGAAGGGGGGTTTATGGGGGTTTTAAATTTTCCAAAAATCAGTTTTTTGCATTTTTCACCATAACATTTTTAAAAAACTTAATTTTGGTTTTGACTCAAGATTCAAGATTCAAGATTCAAGATGTTTATTTTCCATAAGATACATTTGTTTGTACATTGGAAATTGTCAGAAATTGTTTATATGTTAGAAACATTTGTCAATATAGTTTTAAATAGTTACAGATAAATTGCAATTAACTACAAGTTAGTCATGGAAGTGGAATTTATGGGCGGACTTGGGAGAGAAAAAACAAAAACAAAGAAACAATGGAAATGTGAGAAAGGCACAGATTAGTTGGGTCTGTTTTAAAGAATCTTAATTTCAGAGGTGGTTAGTTCAAAAAACTCAGTTAGAGAATAGAACGGGTTTAAAGTTAACCACTTATAAATAACATTTTTAAATTTAACATATTTCATTGTGAGCAAATTTCCAGGCAGTTTATTAAGACATTTCATCCCAAGCGTTCTATGGCTTGATTTAGTTCTTTCCAGTCTAACATACGGAATGTCTAGCTTATTTTTGAACCGTGTATTTCTGCTGTGTACATCAGCTCTAAGTGCATATGATTGGTAATTCTTAAAACTAAATAACAAAATATTATAGATATATAAATTAATAACAGTCAAAATTTCATAGTTAATAAAAATGGGTTTACAGTGTTCTTGTTGGTTTACATTTGCAGTTATTCTTAATACTTTCTTTTGAATGACTAGAACTCTTTTTACATTTGCACTGTTACCCCAGAAAATTATTCCATAACTCAGTGCCGATTGGAAAAGCGCAAAGTACGCAGATTTCAGGTAGCCAATGGGTACCTGACCATGTTGTAGAGCTTAAAAAAACAAATAATATAGTATTTTTAATTATTAACCTAGGTTAAGTGGTTGCGGAGAAAATCCAAAAACACCTCCTCGTAAAATCTCCCATGTTTTAATCTTATGGGAAAAAGGTTTTTGGCTTTTCCTCAGTTCATTTCAATGTAAACTTCACATTTGCTTTTACCAATCAGTTCAGCTCCACAAAACAATCATTTTGGTGTTTAAATTGTGATTCTACACCCCACCGTTGCAGAGATATTCAAAGTGCTAAACACAGTACGTTGTCCAATGTTATCCTTATGGAGAATAAATAAAATTTGATATCTTGATTATTTATGAATGTATATTGATGAAACTTGGTATGTGGCTTCACGCAGTTCTGATGTATTGATATTTGTACAAAACAATTATTTTTTGTTGATTATCCCCATAGCAGCAAACCTGCTGATATGATATTTATATACCACATGTTTTAAAAAGTACTGTAAATAGCTAAATTATCCATCACCTGTATAACTTTGTATTTGTTTTTGTTTATCTTGCTTGTGATTTGGCTGACTTCAGAGTTTATTAAAACCTATCTTTAGGTAATTTGCTTATGTGTCTTTATTTTCATTACAATTTAATAAACTCTAACAAGTCATGGACAAACACCTCAAACCAGACAGATTTGATATAGATCCTGAACATGATTGTGCAGAAGAACAATGGTTGTATGTGCATCAGACGTTTACAAACTTTTTGGAGGAATGTGATTCTCATTCAACAAATGAGAAGGTAAAACTTCGTTTACTTATTAATCATGTCAGTCCGTCTGTCTACAAATACATTTCTGGGGCTACAACATTTGATGAAGCTATTATCAGACTAAAAGAACTCTATGTCCGACCAAAAAATGAAATATATTCTAGACATCTTCTATCCACGCGCTGTCAGAAATCGGGAGAGTCAGTGGACCAGTACTTACAAGCTTTAAAAGATTTAAGCAAACCTTGTAATTTTTCTCAAGTAACTGCTGAACAAAATAAAAACAATTACATTCGTGATGCGTTTATTCGGGGCTTACTCTCTCCTATAATTCGGCAAAGACTTTTAGAAAATAAATCATTATCTTTGAATGAGGCTTTTGATAAAGCTCGAGTTTTGGAATTAGCTCATTATCAATCAGAATCCTATACTAAGCAACATTCTGTATTAAATTGTATACAATATTCTAAAACTACTGACCCAGAATCAGCCAGGAGTGATCATTCCTCAAATAATGGCGAGGAAACCGTGATATCTGCTACGTCCTGGAAATGCTATTTCTGTGGTTCTAGTAAAAAGCATACTCGGATCGAGTGTCCAGCATCCAATACGTGCTGCCATACTTGTGGTAAAAAGGGACATTTTATGAAAGTTTGTAGATCAGGAAATAAATCATTATCTTCTACAAAATTAAACTTCCAAAAGTCTCCAAGTAAAAAATCAGCTACTTGTGCAGCTTCTCCTAGATCTTTATCTAAATCGACCATAATAATTGAAGTTAATGGAATTAAAACTGATGCACTAGTTGATACTGTTGTAGAAAAGAGAGGGATAACAATTTTCCCATCAAATGTAAGTGTTGCAATGACATCCACTTCTTATCAGCCCATCACTGCAGGTTTTTGTCTAGTTGATATGACAATTCAGGGCCATATATACCACAAAACTAAAATTCTTGTTCTAGATGGGTTATGTGCTGATGTTGTTTTGGGGCATGATATTTTCAAAGAACATTCAAGTGTTGAAGTTTCATTTGGGGGTAAGAAACCACCACTGAAAGTGTGTGGGCTTTCAGCAGCTAAAGTTGCACCAGTCCGCTTGTTTTCAAATCTGACACTCGACTGTAGACCTATTGCTGTAAAATCACGACGTTACTCAGAAGAAGAATCCATGTTCATAAGAGAAGAAACTGACCGACTACTGAAAGAAGGTGTCATTGAGCCAAGCTCTTCACCTTGGCGAGCCCAGGTACTAGTGGTTAAAGGTGAAACAAAGAAGAAACGTATGTGCATAGATTACTCACAGACGATTAATCGATTCACCCAACTTGACGCTTACCCACTACCTAGGGTTGAGGATGTTGTTAGTAAGGTTTCCAAGTACAACATCTTTAGCACAATAGACCTCAAGAGTGCTTACCATCAAATACCCATTGAGAAGGAAGAGCGATTTTATACTGCTTTTGAGGCTTGCGGGCGTCTTTATCAATTTTGTAGAATACCTTTCGGAGTTACGAATGGTGTCTCCTGTTTCCAACGAAAAATTGACTCTATAATACAAGGAGAAGGACTTGAGTGTACTGTGGCTTACTTGGACGATGTGTCTATTGGAGGAAGGGATAAGAATGAACATGATAATAACTTGAAAAGGTTTTTTGACGCAGCCAAGAAGTACAATTTAACATTAAACATGGACAAATGCTCATTTGCATAAGACAAGATTAATCTACTGGGGTATGTTATCACAAACAATGAAATCCGTCCTGATCCAGATCGTCTTCAGCCTCTTCTTAAACTGCCCCTTCATCATGATGTTCAATCACTACGTCGAGCTCAAGGAATGTTTGCTCACTACTCAGATTTCATAAAGAATTTCTCAGAAAAAATACAGCCTCTTTCATCCACTAAAAGTTTTCCACTAACCGAAGCAGCAATAAACTCTTTTCAACAGTTGAAAAATGACATAGCCTCTGCTACTAAAGCGCCTATTCAGGATGATGCACCATTTACTGTGGAGACCGATGCATCTGAGTTCGCGATTGGCTCGACACTCTCACAGGCAGGACGTCCAGTAGCCTTCTACTCTAAAACGTTATCCAAGGCTGAAAAGAATCATTCCTCTATCGAAAAAGAAGCTCAAGCAATTGTCGAATCTCTAAAGAAATGGAGACACTACCTCATTGGCCGACCATTCCAACTCATTACCGATCAAAGATCAGTTTCCTTCATGTTTAACAACAAGAGGTTTGGAAAAGTAAAAAATGAAAAAATACAGCGATGGCGTTTGGAATTGCCTCGCTTTAAATATGATATTGTATACCGCCCTGGTAAGGAAAATGGAGTTGCAGATACTATGTCAAGATTGTGTGGATCTATCAGCGGTCGACCAAATTTAGATGAAATCCACAGAAGTCTGTGTCATTCGGGAGTTACACGGTTCTATCATTGGATTAGAACTAAAAACTTGCCCTTTTCACTGGAGGAAATTCGTCGCACAATATCCCAATGTCGAATTTGTGCTGAACTTAAGCCAAGGTTTAACAGATACCAAGGCACCTTAATTAAAGCGACTGTGCCTTTTGAGCGATTAAACATGGATTTTAAAGGCCCTATTCCAAGTTCAACTCAAAACAAATATATCCTAACAATAGTTGACGAATACTCACGTTACCCATTCGCTTTCCCCTGTAGAGACATGTCGTCAGCTACAGTGATTCAAAAACTTCAGGAACTCTTTGCGCTTTTTGGAATGCCTTCTTTTGTTCATTCCGACCGAGGAACATCACTGATGTCAGAAGAACTAAGATCTTTCCTACAAACTCATGGCATTGCATCAAGTCACTCTTCTGCATATAATCCTAGAGGAAACGGCCAGGTAGAAAGATTTAATGGAACTATATGGAAAACAGTTTCACTTGCTCTTAGAACTCAGGATTTACCTGTAAAGTATTGGGAAACTGTTCTGTCTGAGGCGCTTCACTCAATAAGATCTTTATTATGCACCTCTATCAATGCAACACCTCACGAATTAATGTTTAAACATCCTAGAAGATCTTATTATGGAGGTTCAGTTCCAAGCTGGTTGTCTCAACCTGGTCCTGTGCTTCTCCGCAATCACAACAGGTCGAGCAAGTATGATTCACTTGTGGAAGAAGTTCAACTTATTCAAGCAAATCCTGGCTATGCACATGTCAGACTCCCAGATGGAAGAGAGAAGACTGTGTCAATAAGGGATCTAGCCCCAATACCAGAACTGACAGTCCAAGATCATTCTGACTTTCAAGACCAAGTCCAAGATCATTCTGACTTTCAAGACCAAGTCCAAGATCATTCTGACTTTCAAGACCAAGTCCAAGAAATTGAGGAACCAAGATCACCATTTCAAGACCGACGAGTAACAACTGAGACGTTTAATGAAATAAATGATCACATTGAACCTGAATCAATATCAGAACCGACGGTAAATCAAGAATGAATGTCACCTACCTCAGCCACAAATCAGAATGGAGCACGTCCTCAACGATGCCGGCAAAAGCCAAAATATCTCAATGACTTTGTCACTTTTTAGGCTGGGAAGAATTATATGATATTTATATACCACATGTTTTAAAAAGTACTGTAAATAGCAAAATTATCCATCACCTGTATAACTTTGTATTTGTTTTTGTTTATCTTGTAATTTGGCTGACTTCAGAGTTTATTAAAACCTATCTTTAGGTAATTTGCTTATGTGTCTTTATTTTCATTACACCTGCGTACTCAGCCCCCATGTTGTTCTTATGGAGAATAAGTAAAATGTAATGACTCCCTTAATTATGAACATAAATTAATAAAACTTGATATGTGGCTTTAACTTGTTGAGTTATATTGATATGTGCATAAAAACCCATTTTTTAGTTCCTTGTTGCAGCAAACCTGCTTACTTTACCTGTTTTTTTCTTATGGAGAATAATTCAAATGTTATACAGTGCTTATTTATGATTGAATATTGATGAAACTTGGTATGTGGCTTCGCCTAGTTAAATTCTATTTATATTTGCATAAAAAACAATTGTTTGTGTTCCTTGTTTCAGCAAACCTACGTACTCATCACCAATGTTATTCTTATGGAGAATAATTAACACCCCCGTCGCAGCAAACCTGCATACTCAGCGAATTTCCAATGAATATATAACATAACACATTAAAACACTTAACAGGATTCATAAGAAATGTATTCACAAACAAGCGATATTTAAAATATTAACTATTCTCCATAAGAATAACATTGGGGATGAGTATGCAGGTTTGCTGCAACAAGGTACACAAAATAATGGGTTTTTTATGCAAATATCAATAGAACTCATCTAAGTAAAGTCACATACCAAGTTTCATCCATATACATTCATAAATAAGCGATATATAACATTTTAAGTATTTTCCATAAGAATAACATGTGGAACAAGTACCTAGGTTTGCTGCTACAGGAACCATAGGCGAAAAATTGTTTTTTTGTGCAAACAACAATAAACCACAACCAGATTAAGCCATATACAAAATTTTGCCAGTTTATGTTCATAAATACGCGAGATATACAATTTCTCTTTTTCTCCATAAGAATAACATTAGACAACGTACTGTATTTAGCACTTTCAATATCTCGGTAACCAATTGACGTAGAGCAATGATCAAAATACCAAAACGTTTATTTTTTTAAGCTGAATTCAATGGTATAATTAAAATTTGTGTTAAATTAAAATTACATGTGAAAACCCCCAAAAAAAACATTTTTGGGGTACAAAACCCCCCAAAAACCCCCCTTCGGATGGTGCGATTCATCTGGTTTTCGAACTCGTTCAAATAAATGGTACTTTACACATTTGTACCAAATTTCATTAAGATCGGACCTTTTTTACGAGAGTTATCGTGCTTACGGACACATATATATATATATATATATATATATATATATACATATATATACATATATATACATATATATACATATATATACATATATATACATATATATATAACAATTTGAACGAATGGTGTTTTTGGCATCTGGGGACCTCAGAATGAAGTTATCATGGTCTCGGGCCTAAGTCTTACCATGAGACCTACGGTAATAGCTTCTTCCCAAAAGGGGAAATTCGCTAAAATTGTATATATCGTTTATATGTGAATATATTTGTATGAAACTTGGTATACGGCTTTATGTGGTATTAAGACATATGCATTGGAAATTCGCCGAGTACGCAGGTTTGCTGCGACGGGGTATTGTTTTATACTAGAGGAGAAACTGAGATTTTTGTGATTTTATATGTTAATACGGAAACCCAAAACACTTTACATAGGCCTATAATACTGGCAACTTAAATGTATCACGGATAAGAATTATGTCCTCAACTTTCGGAGATAAAAAGTCAGTCATTGCATTAAACTAAAATCTTCTTTCCAAGTATAAGTGTACTCATATAGTATAGTTACATATGAAACTTGGCTACTTAGTCTATAGCAAGATAGCAAATATTTTGCTTTTTATCCTGTTGGTTGGTTAACGTACAGTACAGTAAAGTAACTGGGAGTTACGTAATTGTTGATTGTTAAGTGACCTTGGCTGTCGTGGCACGACAATCTCTTTGTCTTCCTTTCTGTTGTCATTATGAACTGAACTGTACACATTCCTTTTGTCAATAATTCATTTACTGCTTTCTATATTTACAGTGCTAATTTTTAAATTCAAGTTGTGAGTGTGTTATCGAGATCGATCCCCATCATTAAGCATATCACTTTGTTTGTTATGATTCTTACATTTGTGTCAGAATCCATAAAATATTAAAAATAATCATAGGACTTCACCCTATCTCTGGCCTTAAAAGTTCAGTGTTTTCTATTGGAGGTAATGATTTTATTTGGTCAGAAGATTATTTAAACATGAGTTTATTAGCCATAAAAATGTATCATTACCAGTGGTGTAGTGGAGCGGGAACGCATGGGAATTAATATTACAATAATTCGCTTTTCTGAACATTTTAACAAAAACATTTAGCGTTCCCACACTGGACAATTTACGACTATACCACTGATTAGTACTCCACCAAAATATAGAAAAATCCAAATGTTTATTGCTCTCCATAAAATCATAGACAAATAGGGAGGAATTTTGATGTTGTAAGTGTTGTAACCGGAATTGTAAGGCTTTTTTGTTTTAAAAGTACTGAAAAATGTTTAAAACAACTAGTTTCTCATATTGTAATTCCAAGTGATTTTCTATTATGGCTATTAAAGACTATTATTTCCAAGGCTTATCGAATTGTATTTGTTATTTCAAAGGAAAAGAAAAAAATAGTGGCTTGAAGTGACTAGCCCCTATAAGACTAACTTACTTCTTTTGCAAAATTAGAAATTAAAATGTTTTAATTTTTACTAACTTTTGATGTTTTATCTAAATAAATTGATGCCCTGATTAACATTCAGATATGAAATGGTTATAATATTTGTATTGTGGTAATTAATAATTGTTATGTTTAACATGGGGCATGGATATTTTAAAACACTTTTAGGCTGCGGGGAGTTAAACACATATTGCATTAGACATTTTCAAATTTAGGATAATGAAAACAGCGGTGAATGAAAGTAGGTACTTTTTTGTTAGTATATTATACGAATAAAATGGAAAATGCGCAAACATTGTTATTTTAATTTTGTTTATACACTTCAAAGCAATAAGTAGTGAAGTTGAAACTAGTAAATCTACAGTTTTCCTCAAGGCCAATTAGCTCAGCATTGTGTAATTCAAACTAATTTAGGTGCAAGTGCTTAAATTATCCTTGGCAATTAGTGTCACTCAGCTAAGGTCTAAGCTAAAGGCCGGGTCACACACTAGGCTGGTTACCAGCACTAGTTACAAGCAGCTAGTAAAGTCAAAATAGACTATACAAATAAATATTGCAAGCTTCTGGCTTTATAAGCTATTACCGGTATCAATATTTACTGTACTTTACTTTTTGAATTTAAAACAAAAACAATGTACAATTACTTTTCTAAGAGCACATGGAGTTTTTGGGATTTATGACAATAAAAACAGGAAATCACTTGTGTGATTTAATATCCAAAACTTACCAATCCAAACTATCTTTTTGATATCACTTTCCTAAAAACCTTAATAAATTTGTATAAACAGGCGATAGTGTCAACATTATTTGTTTTGTAGACTTATCTAATAATCCCTATCATTGTACTACAATACAAAATAAATACCCCCGTTGCAGCAAACTTGCATACTCAGCGAAGTTCCATTGTAAAATATATGTCTTATTGTTACCATATAAAGCCATTTACCAAATTTCATACAAATATATTTACAAATAAGCGATACATACCATTTTAAGATTCTCCATAAGAACAACGTTGGGGCTGAGTACCTATGCAGGTTTTCTGAAAACAAGGAACACAAAAAATGGGTTTTTATGCAAATATCAATGAAGCTCAAGTAGGTGAAGCCACATACCAAGTCAACATTCAAACATAAATAAGTGATATAAATAACATTTTAATTACTCTCTATAAGAATAACATGGGAGCTGAGTACCTACGCAGGTTTGCTGAAACATGGAATACAACAAATTGGTTCTTATGCAAATATTGATATACCGTAACACAGCTAGGTGAAGCCACATATCAAGTTGTATTGATTTATGTTCATAATTAAGAGAGGCATACAATTTTCTTTTCATTGTTGTGTTCGGCCGTGCAGTAGAGTCGATGACTTTGCTAACGTCGTCTTCCGGTGAACTGCACTAACTCGATTTTACTTTTTCTCCATAAGAATAACATGGGGCTGAGTATGCAGGTTTGTTGCTTCGGGAGCCATTGGTAAAATTTTTTTGTGCAAATAAGAAGAGACTACTATCAGGTGGCGCCATATACCAAGTTTCGACAGTAAACCATAAGCGAGATATAAAATTTGTTTTATTTTCCATAAGAATAACATTGGACAACGTACTGTGTTTAGCCCTAGCAATATCTCTGTAACCAATTGGCATAGGGCAATGATCAAAACACCAAATTGTTTGTTTTTTAAGCTAAATTCACTGGTGAAAAATAATACCCCCTGTCACATCAAACCTGCATACTCAGCGAATTTCCAATGCATTTATATGTTTCTCACTACCACAGAAAGCCACTTGCCAAGTTTCATAAAAATACATGTAAAAATAAGTGCTGGGAAAGTTAGAAGCTTTAAGAATTTAAAAACCTCTCTGCAACTGTCTGTGGAGCCAAGACCACAGTACCCTTAAGGCCCTCTTCTGGAGAGTGAGGATTTTGTTAAGGTTGGTATCAGATATACCTCCCCATGCAGTCAACTCATACCTGATGTGTGATTCCGCCATGACTTAGTATGCTGTCTTAGCTGATTGTATTCCTCCTATCCACTTCATTCTTTTCACCATGTATATTCCTGATGAGAGATTCATAGTTAGATTGACAATGTGATTATTCCAAGAGAGGTCACCATCAATTGTCACCCCAAGCAGTTTTGAGTTTCTTTCAACTGAGATATCTGGAATTTCTGGAATTGGTTCACGCTTTCTACTAAAGTTGATCTGTGTTGTTGTAGATGGTTTTATTGCCAAATAATTTTGAAGGGAGTATTGGATCGCCTTCTCTGTAGATGATATGATATTTATATGTACTGCTTGAGGTGTTCTAATTGTAAATAACAGGGTTGTATCGTCAGCATATGTAATAATGTTAACATTTTCATCTCTAATAAAATTGGGAAAATCATTTGTGAAGAGGATGAATAAGCATGGTCCAAAAACAGAGTCCTGCGGCACTCCTCTACTTACTGGTAGTTGTTTTGATTTATTTACATATTTTGGCATTCGGTTACTGCGGTTGGAATTCCTGCATGCTGCGCTGTGTACCTGCATCTATTGGCAAGCCTGGGATGCAACTACGGCAAAAATCGACCAGATTTTCAAATGTTTGTAAGCATTTAAAATGGCACGGACGATTGAGGGCCCGCCAACTGTGAAGTCGCGCTGTGATTCAATTTCGAAGTGTCAATGGTGTGAAAGTGTTAAAGCGTAAGTTAATCAAGACGTTAGAGAGAACAGACGGTTTAGGATTTCAACACTATCTTATGAGTTTATTTTATTGTTAAGAAGTTGTTTTTTATGTAATTTTTACCGAATGACTAAATTATTGTAATTTGTGCTCACGCTTCTAAAGTGTTGGCCTAGCTGCACAAAACCAACCATTTGGGAAGTGCGTTGACTTCTATTGGGCGGTACGAGGAAGGTGTTGATTTTTTAAGCCAATTTGTCACAGGTGTCAAATCACTTCTTGAAGCTAGAGGTGTCAGAACACTTTGGTATACACTTCGCTAATCTCCTGATGAAATTTAGCCGCTTTTACACCGTTAACACTAAGAAATTGAATCACAGCGCGACATCGTCAGCACCATTTTAAATGCTCACAAACATATGAAGATCCAGTCGATTTTTGCCGTAGTTGCATCCCAGGCTTGCCAATAGATGCAGGTATACAGCGCAGCATGCAGGAATGCCAACCGCAACGCTACAACGGCGCGGCGGTATTCAAAAACGGTACTTACTTTAAAAACATTGACTCGTATTATATTTAATTTTTAGTATTATACAAGTCAATTCGAAAGGGAAAAATCACTAACATGTTATACTTGCACATATGCATTAACACGTTCGCTGCGGCCCACCAATGGCGGGCGTACGCCGAGCATGGCAGCGAACTAGATTGGCACAGACGAATTCAATTATTTCGGTCTGATGAATCACAAAACAGCGGTGCGGTGATGTGCTGCATTTCCACGAGACTGGACGTAGTTCGCTGAAACACCCACAGGTAGCAGCACTGCCTGGGTACTAGCCATTTCCCTTGTAATGTCAATTACAGGGAGAATATCCCAGAAATATGGGGCAAAAACTGGTTTTTTGTCCCTTATGAACGGGAATTTTACGGGGAAATTTACTACCAACCTACACCAAAATAAAGCTCGCATTCCTAGCTAAAACGCTGACATAAAATACCCGTCCTCACCAAAGTGCTGCCAGCACGAGACCAAATGGAACTTGCATGTAGACAGAGCGCCTTGTGGCGCTCTCAGAGCGCGACGTTGTTCTGCCGAGCGCCACATGGCGCTCGCCGCAGCGAACGTGTTAATTAAACAAAATTGGAAATAGTTTATAAAAATAATGAATCTGCTCTTGATAAAGCTATTAACCCATTGGCTTACCTGAAATTTGCCACCTGACAAACCGTTCAGTTTCCTAAGAAAAATTACATAAATGTAGACTTTTACTAAAACTGTCACTATAGCAACAATTATTGCTCAATTTATTTAATTTTTGCACTAATCTTTAGAGAAATAAATTATCTACAAGAAGAAGATACTTTTTACAGCATTTATTTATGGTAAATATTATATATATATATATCATATATATATATATACACATATATATATATATATATATATATATATATATATATATATATAGTTTATAAAAAACATTAATTTTAAAAGGAGTTACATGTAAAAAACAAAAAAAATAATGTTTCAGCCCAACAACTATTATGTACTTGTGGGTTATTTATTTTTTTACGTGAAAATAAAAAATGTTAGTGATACATTTATATTTGACCTAGATATAACATATTTTCCAAAATCATATTTTTCCTAAATTTGACTAAGTTTCCCCAAGGATGGGCATATGCATAAAAAATACATACAAACAAAAAATGAAAACAAGTTAAAACAACAAATAAACAAAAAAGAAAAAATTTTAAAATATATATATATTTTTTTTTAAATAAAAAGTGCTATCCCGAGTACACTTGGGGTTGCACGTCCGGGCTACTTTCGGCGGCCACGAGTATACTCGGGGTTGTGAGCCAATGGGTTAATTAGCGTAGTAATTAGTTATCACCATTGATGATTTAGCAGGTTGGTTGAACTGTTGGTGCATCTCTGTCAACAAGTTTCTTTCATAACCATTATCTAATAACAGCAGCCCTGGGCTATCATTGACTGTCAGTTGATGTGATATAAAGTTAAACTGAGTTTATCTAGAGTACCAGCACTTCATTCCCAAACATTTTAATTAAGAGTCTTACTGGGCATGATACATTTTGTTGAAGTGTTTGCTCACACTTAAACTAAAAATAGAAAATACATGACGTCAAATGAGAGTGAATAATTTTGGTTTGATGTAAGCTGATTTGTGGGATTTTGTCTGAAAAATATTGAGTTTGTAACAGCCTATATATATTATATCGTTCTTGCGTTGTTTAAACAAACCGATCACAAAATAACGTGCTATTATGATCAGTATTTTTACACCTTGCCCTGTCCAATTAACTCAAGAATTAATCGCTATCAGAAATCTAAAAGAATGTATAATAAATTACCGAACCATGTAAAGCAGCTAGATTTAATTAGATTTAAGTCTTATCTGAAGCGACTCCTCTTAGAATTAAGTGTATTATTCTGCGTTGAAGAATTTGTTAATTATTTAAATGTTTAAGTGTGTTATAGCTAGTTGTATTGTAGAATTGTAATGACGATGCACCAGTTTGATGTTACCTGCTGTAACCCATATAATGTTATGTGCAAATAAATACTTTGACTTTGACTCTAAGCATAAGTTAGTCAGCTTTATAAGGATCATAACTGTAATGGATTGTTTGTTTAGGACCAGTAACAACTCCTATAAAACCATGGCTGAAGAAAATAGCAGAGCAGTTGAACCGATCTTTAACAACAAAAGGATTGGTTTTCTTAGTAAACCATGGGATAACGGAAGAAAAGGTAAAGAATAAATTGATTGACTTGTAATATAGGTGATTAATTAACTGATGAATGTGCAATTTATTGCTTGTTTCTAAAAAATGCAGTTTAGGCTTTGATGTTTAAAAAAAGTGAACTGTATTTTAACAGTGTGTTAAACATTTACTGTACAACAATATCTATAATTATAGGTCTTATTTTTCACTAAATAATTTATATCTGTGCAACAGTTCATCTGATTGATTTTAAAATTAGTATTGTCCTTTATTTCATGACCATCTACAGTAAAATTATTAGCTTAAATAAGCAGCCTGTTTTAAAATAGCAGCCACTTAATAATATTAAATAAAAATAACCCCATAACTTGATTTTTATAAAAAGTCAATAGTTTGTACTCTGTTCGGTTCCTATTTGAATAGTAAACTCCCAATACAAAGGTTGAAAGTAAAACAGTGCCAGTTATCATGCACTGTTGCAAATAACTGCCCATTAAGTAGTGTGCCAGTCTAGCACATTATTAGGCGATATTTTACTGTTATCCTTCGTCTGATAGGCAACTAAACCATTCAAAATGAGACAAACGGACTGCAGAAACGCTTTAGAATTTTTTTTAAGTTTACAGTTTTTGAGTCAGATTTTGAATCTGATTATTAAGTTAAACTGATTACTTTCCTCAAATTAGGCCATGATCAAGTGAAGAGGCTGCGGAGTTTGAAATAAATTGACCAAACCGTTCCAGAGGTTTTGTGCATTTGAATTTTCAACATTTTTGAATTTGTCAAATAACCAAAATGTAATAGTTTCACAGTTATTTTATAACAAAGACCCATTCTGTTAAACGTAATTTAAATCATGTTATATTAACTCTCTATATTAAATTATTGTGTCATACCCCCTATTTATATTATTATCAACAGTATATTATTATCGAATGTCCGCAATAATCTCTTAAACAACATTAACTCACCATCACCAACAATGAATTTCAAAGAAAGAATTATCAACAGGTTTGTAATTTATTCTTGAATCTTATTTTTTAAATCTTGTCTATTTTTTAAGACCTTGACTTGCTATTTTTGCGACTTTTCAATGCTTAGTATTTCTTGGTTAATGAATAACTACCAAATTTTAAGCCTCTATACACATCTATGATGACAGACAGACACTACCTTTCTTTTATAACAGTTTTGGATATATATATATCTATATCATCATCATTGTTGCGGATTAGGAAACCCCAGCATAGCTGCTAGGCACGTCTTCCACAAGCGGGAATATTGCTCAGGTTACCAGAAGGATAGGATATAGCAGGAAAGGAAAGGGTGGGATGGGACAGGCAGCCAAATCGATCCTTCAGAGGGCCAACTCCCGTGCCCCTGTGACAGCTGGTATGAGGCTCTCAAACAGGGGACCCGCATTCTGCCCTCCAACTGGTCAACTCAACTGACAGGGTGTCCATGAACATCAGCCAGGGACCATCCATTCTCAGGTTGGCAGGTTGGGGACCAAACCTGAGAACCTGAAAACTTAAGTTTTACCGGAAATTTTGTCCCTAGCCGCTGCAAATGGAGGGATCAGAGGTGAAAGGGAAGTTTGTCATAGTGGACAGCCAAAAGACTTACCATATGCAATGACAATTTCATTTGCTGTACCCAATGTCAGCCTCAAAACTGGTACAGACCAATTTTAAGGTTATCCTGGGACAAATATATATTATTTTAGAATTATATTATATTTCATGTATTATATATGTATATATATTATATATTTATTATTTTAAACATTTTAAACACAGTACCCTGGTTTAAATTATTTTATTTTAATACCGACATGTTTCGGACCTTAAGGCCATAGTCATGGTCGTAAACAAAACATAACCTCACAATTATTAAAAAGAAATCTAAATGTAAACAATAAATTGCTGATAATATAATCATATGACTTTTTCCACAGTTCTTTTAACATGCTTCTCAACTATTGTGGCTTAAAAGATCTTAGTTTCAATATTTTTTCATATATCGGGTTTTGCATATGAATTTGCATGGTGTTAATAATATTTTGTGGATCTTTTTTGTAGCTGGAGTAAATGTTGAATTCTTCTTTAACGTCAAGTTTGTCTCCTTTTGACCCATATTCTATTATTTACAAATCATCTTCTATGTTTTTGAATTTATGATTGTACTTTATCATATGCTCTGCAACATTTGATTTCATGCTTGTCTTGTTTTTTGATTTAAATGCTTGCACATGTTCTTTATATCTGCAGTTGAACGTCCTGCCTGTCTGTCCGATGTAATATTTTTGGCATTCTGAACAATTGATCTTATAGATACCTGATCTGTTGTATTCTTTTTTACTTTTATTGTTTTCTTTAGTACTGCAACTTTGTTATTGATAATTTTCATAGCATTGTTTTTGGTTCTGTAGCTTATTTTAAATTTTGAATGTCGAAACATTTTTCTTATTGCTCTGTTGAATTTAGTGCTGTATGGTAAACATATATATTCTTCTTTGATCTTTTCTGTTTGTGTTTTGTTTTGATTTCTCTTTTTTTGTTTCTTTTTGATCATATTTTCGATAATTTTTGGGTTGTATCCATTTTTGAAGGCTAAGTATTTAATAACATTTTTTCTTTTACAAAACTTGAATTTTTCATGGGGATGTTAATTAACCGATTGATCAGAGAATGGAATGTTGACATTTTTTGTTCCCATGGATGGTTTGAATCTAATGGAATTATACTATCACTGGTAGATAGTTTCCTGAAAATTTCAAAAATATGTTTCCCATCTTCATTTGATATTGAAGTTATTTATATATATATATATTATATATTATGCACAGCTTGCGCTTTGAAACACCAGTTTTCATTTAGTTGAACTTATCGCTGTAAGACAGTACAGTAGAGTCTTACAACTCAACTCCCGATTACTCAATACTCCTGAAAACTCGACACCTCTGTTTTGCCATACGTGCCTAACGCGCCACTGGTATTCCACTGTATCTTTACTCAATACTCCTGGAAACTCGACACCTCCTTTTTGCCATACGTGCCAAACGCGCCACTGGTACTCCACTGTATCTTATACGCCTCCGATTCTCAACTATACCTCACTAAATTCTGATTCTCGATCTCAAATGCTTCCGTTGTTTTGGTCATTCATAGAAAATTTGGCATTTACTCAGTCTGTCTCGGGGATTTAAGTACATCAATGTAAGGTTTATGTTTGGTAATATCACATATAGTCCTGTAATGCATTTAAATATGATTTTATATGCAATTTAAATCTAAAGAGGTTTTTCTCCCCCTAGCATAACTCCTGGAAACTTGATATTCACCAAACTCGACAGTGTAAGTCCACATTGTGTAGGGCCTAGAGTTTTTGAGGCTCTACTTTACCACTAAATAAAATAGGTGCCATTGATTTTTGGTTGACAAATTAATAAGTGAGAATCTCCGGTTAAATTATAGTTTTTATGGGTTTGAATTTGTTTATTTCTCATATTTAGTAGTAAATTTAATCTTCAAAATTATAAAAAATATAGCCTACAAAAATGTGAAGAGTATTTGATCTAATTCAGTAAAGGGCCATTCCATATCAAATCATCCAGCCAAATTACAATTTGACACCCAAGTTCTCAGATTTTTATGAAATTTTGTATACATTAAGTGTGTACAAAAATAAGAAAAAATGCAAAGTTTCACCAAATTCCATTAAGTAGTTTCAGAATTATAGTAATTTAAAGTTTTAGAAAAATGTAATTTCCGATGGCAGTATAAGCAGGAAATCAGCTTGTATGTTTCCACGTTTTTCTAAATAACATTTATATTTATCTAGCTAGAGGCTTCAAACTTTTTGAATTTGTCCTAAATTTAATGGAGAATCAGATTATACTATAAGTGTTGGCATTATAACTTTTCATCATTGTTTAAAAAATCATAAAACACAAAAATTATAGTTTTTTTTCAAATTGTGACGTTTATGTAAAAAACAATCTTTGGCTAAAATCTCTCTCCAGATACCCTAATACAACCATATATCACTGAAAAGAGCATAACATTTCCTTATAAATGGTGAAATAATATTTGTGGGTTTACGTGTTCTAAAAGTTTTATTACAATGTAAAGTTAATAAATAAATTTTTGAATAGCGGAAAAGGTATTTTCATTGACAAAGACAGAGTTTGTGGTAAGGATGTTAGAAAGTCAATAATATCTTATAAAATATAGGACTATGGAGCTAAAATCATATGTAATAAATTTGCATGGCAAATTTTGTAATAAGATAAGGCTTACTGTTGGATATAACACATTTACAACAAATAATTTTGTACAGTATGATGTCATTTTGAATTTAAATGTATACCCTTGTTAGCCTACATATTACTGGAGAGCTGCATGTCAGTCTCAAAAGGTGAAATAATATTTGCAATTTGTAGCATTACAAGAGTTTTAATACAATATAAAAATATGAAATGACATGGCTTAAGTGCTCCTTTTTTACCTCAATACTGAGGGTGTACCGATTTAGCTTACATTAAACGACCTCGTGAATTTATGATACCTACACAAAATATACAGTATTTACATTTCATTTAGTTACTGCACTGGTTTACTTACTTCTTATCCAGATTTTCGTGGGAAAATTCTTCTGTTGTACAAAATGATAGTATATCTTCAAATTGTGTTAAAAGTTAAAAATTGTTAAATAGTTTTTAAAAGTCTTGGCTTGGTTCGAAAGTAACTTGAAATGTAAGTAAACACAATCACTGAAACTTAAAACTGATGACCGTCTATAGTGATATTTTAAAGTTGTCCCAGGCTGTGTTAATTTATTTTTGAGAGTCAGAATCAATCTTATAAGTTCAATCCAATTGTGACGTTACCACTGGAGGTTTTACTTTACAAAGGAGATGAGGTGGTGGTACGGGGCAGTTTTCTTCTTTTTGAGGCCAATAAAGGTTTTCAGCTGTACCATGAGGATTGCATAAAGAGGATATTATAATCCCCTTCTTCCTCATTAATTTGCTGAACCATTCCAATCCACCAGTTGCTTTCATAAACCCAGGCAACAAAGGAACGGAGGTTAGGTTCAATCATTGGTCCTGATGGGTTAAACATGTTTTTCCTTAACACGTTGGCTGCTGTGGGCCCCGATTGTTTTTTTTTCTTAACATAGAAACTTATGCAAATTTCATGTTTAAACATGTTTGCAGCAGCGAAAGTGTTAAACAGATAACAGAGCCTGAGCTCACTCTTTTTGCTATGATTTCTTCTGACGATGCAGGCTGGAAAAAATTAAAACTTCTTGTTCCAGTTATGCTTTGCCCAGATTCAAAACGACTACTTTGGGTTATTCTCATATTTTCAATATCTTCGTCACTCAAAAAGAAAAATTTGAGTGAAGTTATTTTTGAAAACAGATTATTACAAAGTGTGAACATTTGCCAAGCATTTACAATCCGTTCACTTGCTTTTGAACTTTGGAGGTTTCTCTTTGTATTAGTTCTTTTGTCTTGCCCCCGATTCCGTCACATACAGTTTTCCATGACTTGTTGCATGAAAAGACCTTCCATAACTTCCATGAAGATTTTCCATGACTTCCTTTAAGTTGAACATTTTTTCATGACAAATTCATCATGGTTTTGAAATTTGTATACTGTGCACTGCACCCATCAGTAATGTATTCCACTCTGCCAACTGATGGAAATGTCAGCTTAATTAAATCAATCGTTTTTTCTTGGACAGAGAAGACAAATGGTACATCGTGTCTTAGGTCATCAGAAATTAAACACTATGATGTTTATAGTACCACAATGATGTTTTAAGGTACCATCTCCATTTTTAGAATATATTACTACAGGATGAACTGAACAACTTAAATGGCTCCAGTGGTATGACTGTACTTCATTTTGAAGAACAAAATTATAATTCTCAGCGAAATCCATTAAGACCAAAACTTCATCAAATCCTAGGTTTTCATTTCATATTTTTATGTTGAATTAAAACTCTTGTAATGCTACAACTTGCAAATATTATTTCACCTTTTGAGGCTGACATGCAGCTCTCCAGTAATACGTAGGCTAACAAGGGTATACATTTAAATTCAAAATGACATCATACTGTGCAAAATTATTTGTTGTAAATGTGTTATATCCAACAGTAAGCCTTATCTTATTACAAAATATGCCATGCAAATTGTATTACATATGATTTTAGCTCCATAGTCCTATATTTTATAAGATATTATTGACTTTCTAACATCCTTACCACAAACTCTGTCTTTGTCAATGAAAATACCTTTTCCGCTATTCAAAAATTTATTTATTAACTTTACATTGTAATAAAACTTTTATAACACGTAAACCCACAAATATTATTTCACCATTTATAAGGAAATGTTATGCTCTTTTCAGTGATATATGGTTGTATTAGGGTATCTGGAGAGAGATTTTAGCCAAAGATTGTTTTTTACATAAACGTCACAATTTGAAAAAACTATAATTTTTGTGTTTTACGATTTTTTAAACAATGATGAAAAGTTATAATGCCAACACTTATAGTATAATCTGATTCTCCATTAAATTTAGGACAAATTCATAATGTTTGAAGCCTCTAGCTACATAAATATAAATATTATTTAGAAAAACGTGGAAACATACAAGCTGATTTCCTGCTCATACTGCCATCGGAAATTACATTTTTCTAAAACTTTAAACGACTATAATTCTGAAACTACTTAATGGAATTTGGTGAAACTTTGCATTTTTTCTTATTTTTGTACACACTTAATATATACAAATTTTTATTAAAATCTGACACCATGGGTGTCAGCCCCTGGATGATTTGGCATGGAATGGCCCTAAAGCCAATTTTACATGAAAAATAGCCAAAATCTAGCAAATAAATCTGGTAATAATAACCGACAGACAGAAACACAGATTTCAACTTCTCTGACATGTTAAACATAAAAACGAGTTCGCACGCAGCACGCTGACGTGAAGGAAGTGAATTTCCACAGACAAAAGTTTTAAAACTCAAAACCAGTGTAAAAACATGCATTTATTCCAATTTAGTTGAAATTTGAAAACATTGATTTTTGGCTGTTCTGATGCTCCTGGTTTCATTTACCTGCAATGCTAGGAATACAATTTTGTGCATTATAAAGTTAGGAGAAGGTCTGGTCAGGCTTGAAAGTAGATGCGAGGTTGCTGGGGATGGTACAAATAACCGACACATGAATAACATGCTTTTCTATTGTAAAAACCCCATAAGACAACACACTGTGTTTAGCCGATATACATTTTCTTTAATAACTCTGTAAATATATAAGCTAGAATGACGAGGGAACGCTTAACACTTTTGCTTCACTAATTCCCGTATTAATTTCATGCATTAATTTTACGTCCGGGGCTTTTCTGACCCTTTTTGGGCCCAAAAACTCAAAATTTGAAAGAATAATCCCCAAGAAAGTGGTTTAGAATATTCCGATTGTTTTACCCAACAAACTTGTCCAACTGATTACAGAAAGGAATGTCCCTACTAAATTTGAAGTAAATCAGACAAAAAATGTGACCGCTAGTGTGCATACACACATAATATATATATAAAATTTTGAACGACCCCCCAAAACGTGTTCAGGAGGTCGCGTTAGGAACTTCTATGTTGGTTCCGGGCTTAAGTTTCACCGTGCGGGTCATGCTAATAGTTCACTTTCCATAGGAAATTCACTAATAACTAAATTATTATCTACTAGCAGCAAAGCCCGATGTAAAAAAATACAACGGTCTCTAGAACAATGTATTTAAAACTTTCATATTGTTTTAATGCAAGTTTACTCCAGATTTAGTTTTACAAAGATACCCCTAACATTTGTCGTATATTGCCAAAGATTATTGCAAATTTGGAGGTTGTATTGATTTATTACATTATCTATATTATTGAAAGAATTTATTGATTTTTGTTCAGTGATTTTTGATGTCTAAAACTATTATTTTGTATACATGTTTGGTATCAATTAAAAGCTTTAGATGTGCCTTTTGGAGTGTTAAAAAAAACTCCACTTTCAGAGTTTCGCCCCATAGGCTTTTTGACATTTCCAATGATAATCTTGTGGAGTTATGTTTTATTGAGTGATTGAAATCTAAATAAATTTTAAAAATATTTGGCTCTATGCCTGCTAAATCCCCGTGCGGAGAACGGGTCACCAGCTAGAAGTATAAAAACAGTGGGACCAGCCAATGTTATATTTTTGAAGATTATGAAATTTTCTTTAAATCGATGTAAGGCGTTAGCCAAAGAACTGTTTCTATAAAAATAAATGTTGACTGAAGAAAACAATAAATTTCTTTACAAATGTCTACTCAATTTCTTTAAAATTAATACTAACTTTTTTCTACCATATATTACTAAATATGGCAGACTTTCATAATTATTTGACAATCCACACAATTCAGGGTTTCCAATGAGGGGTTGACTATTTAAATCCGCCTATTGGAACTCCAGATTTAGTTGTACAAAGACATTAATGTATTTTGCCGACAATACATTTTTAATTTGGACATTTGTTTGAATTTTTTTTGCAGTTCAAAAACGTTGGAGAAATCGACCACAACAAATGTTAGATTAATGAAGCTTATGGAATTTCCTTTAAATCAATTAGCTATAAAACTGATACTACAAAAGCAACCTTTGACTGAAAAAAATGTATTTACTAATTTCTTAAAAATTAATACTTTACGCTTTTTCCACCATAAATTAATAAATATGTCAGACTTTTATAATTATTTGACAATCTACACAATTCAGGGTTTACAATGAGGGGTTGGATATTTAAATCCGTCCGTTGGAACTCTAGATTTAGTTGTACAAAGATACCCCTTACATTCATATGTTTTGCTAAAGATAGATTGCAAATTTGGAAGTTAAGTTGAATTTGTATATATACTTAAAAAATGATAGACAAGTTGACCACAACAGATGTTATATCGATGTAGCTTATGAAATTTCCTTTTAAACGATATAAGGCGTTAGCTACAAAACTAATACAACAAAAACAAACATTGACTGGAAACACCCCCGTCGCAGCAAACCTATGTACTCAGCGAATTTCCAATGCATATATATGGGTATCACTACTACCTAGAGCCACTTATCAAGTTTCACAAAAATACATTCATTAATAAGTGATAGATAGCATTTTATTTATTCTCTATAAGAATAACATTATAATTGAGTATGCAGGTTTGCTGCAACGAGGAAGATAAGAAATGTGTTTTTTTTGCAATTATCAATATAACTCCACCAGGTGAAGCTACATACCAAGTTTTATTAATTTAGGTTCATAACTAAGGGATATATAAAACTTTACTTATTCTACATATGAATAACATGGGGGCTGAGTATGCAGGTTTGCTGCTACCGGGAAAAATCAACAAAAACAATTGTTTTTGTGCTAATATCAATATACCACAAATAGTTGAAGCCCATACCAAGTTTCATCAATATACATACATAAATAATCAAAATATAACATTTTATTTATTCTCCATAAGGATAACATTGGACAACGTACTGTGTTTAGCACTTTGAATATCACTGCAACGGTTGGACGTAAAACAACAATTAAAACGCCAAAATGATTGTTTTGTAGAGCTAAACTGATTGGTAAAAATAAATGTGGAGTTTTTAGTGAAATTATCTGAGGAAAATGTAAAAACAGTATTCCCATAAGATTAATATAGACAATTTTATGGACACATTTTTTGACTTTTCTCCACAACCACTAACCTAGCTTAATGATTCAAAATACTAAATTGTTTGTTTTTTAAGCTCTATAAAATGACTATAACTAAAATCTAGTGTTTTTAAAATTTTAGGATAAAAAGTTTAAAACCTGATTTTTGGAAAAATTTAAACGCCCATAAAACCCCCTTCCCATAGACTGATCGATCTGGTTTTCGAACTTAAAGTCATAAATGTTACTCTCCCCATTTGCCAAATTTCATCAAAATTGGGCGCTTCTTTCAAAAGTTATCGCGGTAACGGACACACACACATATATATATATATACAGATATATATATACATACAAACATATACATATATATAAATTTGAACGAATAGTGTTTTTGGCATCTGGGGACCTCAAAACAAAAAGTTATCATGGTCTCGGGCTTAAGTCTCACCATGCCACCTACGGTAATAGCTTCTTCCCTAAAAAACCTGCAACTATAAGAACATTTTTTACTTTCTCCCCCTATGTCTGTCTGTCTGTCCGTCCGTCCGTCCGTCCGTCCGTCCGTCCGTCCGTCCGTGCGTCCGTGCGTGCGTGCGTGCGTGCGTGCGTCCGTCCGTCCGTCCGTCCGTCCGTCCGTCCGTCCGTCCGTCCGTCCGTCCGTCCGTCCGTCCGTCCGTGCGTGCGTGCGTGCGTGCGTGCGTCCGTCCGTCCGTCCGTGCGTGCGTGCGTCCGTCCGTCCGTCCGTCCGTGCGTGCGTCCGTGCGTGCGTGCGTCCGTGCGTGCGTCCGTGCGTCCGTCCGTGCGTGCGTGCGTGCGTGCGTGCGTGCGTGCGTGCGTGCGGGCGTGCGTGTGGGCGTGCGTGCGGGCGTGTCCGCGTGCGTGTCCGCGGGCGTGTCCGCGGGCGTGTCCGCGGGCGTGTCCGCGGGCGTGTCCGCGTGCGTGTCCGCGTGCGTGTGTGTCTGTGTGGATGTGTACAGAGCTAGAGCCCTAACCTATGGGCCGATTTTTATGAAATTTGGTATGTAGGTACTAATCCACGATATCTCCAGGTGTTTTTTTCATTTTTTTGAATTTTTGATTTTTAAGGGTAATTATCCCCCAAAAACCGATAAAAAACATGAAAAATCAAAATTTCTCAAAAACGGCTCTAACGATTTTGATTAAACTTTCGTGGTTTGTAGAACTTTAGGTTTCCAACAAAATGACATCACCCGAATTTCTGGAAAAATTCGGGTTCAGAAATTATAGGACTTAAAACATCAAAAATTCAGTTTTTTGGATTTTTGATAAAAAATCATAAATTTTAAAAAAGATTACTATTCACCATTAAAAAGAGCTCAAAAAACTAAATAAATTAGTATTTTAAATTACTATTCTACGATTGCTAGTTGCGGAGAAAATTGAAATTTTCATTTAGCGGTAAACACAGTACGTTGTCCAATGTTATTCTTATGGGGAATACAAAAATAACTATTTCTCTCTTATTTACTGATCAATTTCATTAAAATTTGATATGCAGGTCAAGTTAGCATTGACCAACAGATGATGTTCGAAATGTGTTGCTATTTAACCCTGGGGGCGCAAGGGGGCATTTCCCCTCTCAAAACCACTGTGTGTAGCAACGGACTCTATAGTGCCTCCCAAAAAGGGATTTGGGTGGATATTTCTGAAAACAACTATTTTAGACAATTTTCTGTACATTTATCTATACTTCATATTCTATATTTAGTAAATAACAAATATTTTTGTCATTAAAGTTTGGCTAAAAGGGAGAAAGTATGTGTCAGTTTCCTGATACCGTTTATTTTATTTGGTACACACCGCATGTAAATCGGTCCACTAAGGCTTAGACGAACTGTCCAAAGAATTCATTTTTGCTTTTTAAATGTAGGGTTGATACAAAACATGAAGTTAGGTATAGGGGAAATTCGCTAAAAACAATAAATTTCTCTACAAATTTCTTTTGAATTTCTTAAAAATTAATACTTTACAATTTGTCTACTATAAATTACTAAATATTTCAGATTTTCATAATTATTTGACAATATACACAATTAAAGGTTTACAGTGAGGGGTTGAATATTTAAATCTGTCTGTTGTAACTTCATATTTAGTTGTACAAAGATACCCCTTACATTCATCTGTATTGCTAAAGTTAGATTGTGAATTTGGAAGTTGGGTTGAATTTTTAAATACAATTCAAAAACAATAGAAAAATCTACCACAGCAGATGTTATGTTATTGAAGCTTATGAAATTTGATTTACATCGATATAAGGCGTTAGCTACAAAACTGATAGTACAAAGACAAATGTGTACTGGAAACAACAATTCATTTTTTTTACAAATTTTGAATGTATTTCTTATAATTTAATACTTTACGCTTTTTCCACTATAAATTACTACATATGTCAGACTTTCATGAATTTCATAATCTAGACAGTTAACGGTTTACAATGATGGGTTAAACATTAAAATCCGCCCTGTAGAACTCCGGGTTCAGTTGTACAAAGACACCCCTTACACACATTGAATTTTTTTAAAGATATAATGGCAAATTCTGAGGTTATTTAAGTATTTTGCCTGTATCTCAAAAACGGTTGGGAAATCGAACAATGTGGACGGTGATTTTCCGAAAGTATCGACAATTTTCTATAAACTGTCAATTTGCATTTCTTGATAAATGTGATAAAGTTCCATCAAAAGTTGGACGGAAAAAAACTATGTTTTGTAAATATGAGATATTTGTCATTTTATACGCAAATATCATGAACAAATGTTCAACACTTATGATATTTTACAAATTGGCATAATCAGAGGTTTACAATGACACATCAAATATTAAAATCGGTACAGTAGAACTCAAGATTTAGTTGTATGATATCTGTGCTTTCTCAGAGGCGGATAAAATGCATTTCTAAAAACTTCCCATGTATTTTTTATAGATAACATTTTACGTTTTTACCCCATAAATCATGACAAATTTACCACTTTCATAATTTTTTGACCATCTGCACCGCTAGAGGTTTCGAATGACGCATCAATTATGAAAATCAGCTCACTGTCTAGATTTAGTTGTATAAAGAAATTCTTTACTCAATTATATAATAAGAAAATGTCTAGCTAACTAATTTGTTTTGTCTAGATGTTTTGTCTACCTACCCACCGTCCTCTATTTCCCTGTTCATTTTTTTCCCAATTTGGAAACAAATGGAACTCTTATATTTATGATGGATACTTAAACAATTAATAAAGGGTTTAGCTTTGTTGTAGCTAGTTTGATAAATCCCATATCAGAAATGTAGGAAAAGGATACACGGTTTAAAATTTAATCTCATTCATTGGCCATAAAAAAAGGTTATAAGTCACTGAATATTTAAACATTCTTAACACTAGAAGTAAAAAGACTAACCTTGCACATAAAACAGTACTAAAATTAAATAAATGAGGTCAGCGTTAATGCCGCATTGAAAAATACCAAACTTAAGAGGCTCCCTGAGTTTCAGGATTTTGATTGTGAAAGCTTAGAAATATATAGCCCTATGTATTTTGTCTCATGTATATTTTTTGGCAAGCCTGTAAAAGTTTTTGACAAAATAAACATTAGTAGCCTATACAAATTTACTCTATGCCATCTACTCTGTACTCATTGGTTTACCATTTGAATTTTGAAAATAATATATATGGGATTTAAAACAATTTACTAAAAATTAAAATTCATATTGACCAAGAGATCTATTAACCACTTAGCTATAGAAATTGCTGTGATGTTGGAGTTCTAAAATTTAGATTGCAACTTATTTTCTAGCTTCAATCGGTATACAAGATAATGGACAAGTTCTGTGACCTTCCAGAGGATGTCAAAAACAACTACTGTATCAAACCTCCAGGAGACAATCAAGGATACGTCCCTGCAGGACTAGAGAGGTACTTAGAGGCCTGCACCTAGTTGTGCACAAATAGTTCTATTTATAGACAAAAAGCTTGTTGAGAAAAAACCCATGCAATATTTGGTCTGTAAGTACTAACCTTTTGTTTTGTACTTAAAAAACGAATACAGGGCGTTTCTGAACAAAGTAAAATAAGAAATGTTATTAAAGAATATGGTTTATCTTTCTCTGTTTCTTGTCTGCATGTCTACGTATGTTTTTTAATCAATACACTATTTATATTGAGAACCATTTCCATTCTTGGCCCGCTTCTATTCCTCTACTACCTGAAGAGTTTACCTGGAGTAGTGGAGGATACAAACAAAGACCCGTGTTTATATGCAGATGACACAAATGTAATGTTACTGGAACTGCTGAAGAAAATATTGAGGTTTCATCTCACATTGGATTGTCCCTAATCAAGCATTTTTTAAATAGTAAAAATCTTCTTTTGAATCCAAGTAAATCGAGTTTTGTATCTTTCTCGACAAAAAAAGTATGAACTAAATTGAGTCCCACAATTTTTGTTGATAATGATAAGAATAAGAATATCTTTATTTTCGTACAGGCTTATACAAACATTGACACAAGTCATTGTTCAGCAATAGGCGTACTGCCATGTCACTAATGTAAATTTCAAAGGTAAATACAAAATATTCCCCAGTTCAAACAATAACAATGCAATAAGCTAAAATAAAAGTTAATTAATGCAATAAAACTAACTGCCATTATTCCATGAAATTAACACCATGGATACATCATCTTTGTACAATTAACAACACTTAGACTCTCAACTTATATACAAACATATATACTTATATATGTCGTAGAAAAACAAAAGTAATGTACAATACACAAAGAAAAACCTAGCTATAACTACCCTTCTAAAATTCAATCTTAGGCACCAAGAAAAATTCATTAATCGAATAAAAAGGATTATTTGCCAGCCAATCATAAAACTTTTTTGAAAACACTAACTGAATATATATTAATAAGATGGTTTACCTTATTATATATTTTCTAGGATAATAAAACATGGCTGGAAAATGTTTTGCTCTATCGATTGAACTCAATCGCTGCTTTTTTTCTATTTTTAAATTAAATAATCTTCAGTTTTTCTTAAAGTAAATATCATTTTTTGAGTTTTTTGTTCATTAAGTAAGAATCCATTGGTTTGAAACCAGGTCACAGCTTCTTTTAAAGTAGTTTGGGAAAGCAATTTAAGCTCTTTTACCTCATCTGCAATATCAAATAAATAAACGGTATCAGGAAACTGACACATACTTTCTCCCTTTTAGCCCAACTTCAATGAATAAATTACTTTTTATTTACTAAATATAGAATACAAAGCACGGTCGAATGCACAGATAATCTTGTAAACAAGTTGTTTTAAAAAACATCCCCCCAAATCCCTGCTTTGGGGGCAATACAGAATCCATTGCTACACTCGTGGTTTTAAGAGGGGAAATACCCCCTATTCCCCCCCCGCCCAGAGTTATTAAGGGGCAACATATTTCAAATTAACTCTGTTGGTCAATACTAAATTGACAAGCATATCAAGTTTGAATGAAATTGATCAGTACATAAGAGAGAAATAGTAATTTTTGTATTCCCCATAAGAATAACATTGGACAACGTACTGCGTTTACCGCTAAATGAAAATTTCAATTTTCTCCGAAACCAGCAATCGTAGAATAGTAATTCAAAATACTAAATTATTTAGTTTTTTGAGCTCTTTTTAATGTTGAATAGTAATATTTGTTTACATTTACGTCTTTTTATGAAAAATACAAAAAACTGAATTTTGGGTGTTTTAAGTCCTGTAATGTCTGAACCCGAATTTTTACAGGAACGCAGGTGGTGCCATTATGTTGGAAAACTAAAGTTCTACAAACGACTAAAGTTTAATCAAAATCGTTAGAGCCGTTTTTGAGAAATTTTGATTTTTCATGTTTTTTGGCGGTTTTTGGGGGATAATTACCCTTAAAAATCAAAAATTCAAAAAAATGGAAAAAACGCCTGGAGATATCGTGGATTAGAACCTACATGCCAAATTTCATCAAAATCGGCCCATTGGTTAAGGCTCTAGCTCTGTACACATCCACACAGACACACACACACACACACACACACACACGGACACACACACACACACACAGACAGACATCACGTAAAAACCACTTTTTTGGGTTCAGGGAGCACCAAAACAAATATTTCCACTAACAACTCAAATTCGAAAATTTTTACGAAAACAATACTTTCTCCATATACTATGTATAAGGGGAGAAAGTAAAAAGCAGTGTCATCAGCATATAACAATGATTTGGAGTTTACAGAGCTAGGCAGATCATTGACACTAATTAAAAACAAAAGTGGTCCCAGCACAGACTCCTGTGCCACTCCGAATTCAACTAAAACCTCTTTTGAGAATTCACCATTGACTGAAACAGTCTGGTATCTGTTTTTAAGATAAGATTCAAAGAATGTTAAGGTAGTCCCAGAAAATCCATAATAATTTAGCTTCAGCAAAAGATCATCATGCCTGACACAATCAAAAGCCTTGCTCAAACATCACACGTACCTCCCTTACAAGCCTATCCACAGTATCAATAGCAGATTTTCCTTTTTTAAATCCAAATTGAAATAAATTAATAAACCTATTGTGTTCTGAGAAGAAACTAATTTGCTCATGTATTAAGAATTCAAATAGTTTAGAGAACACTGGGATCAAAGATACCGGTCGGTAACTTTCAGGTTGAGCTCTTTGACCCTTTTTATAGGATATATTGGACCAAGTCCAACAGACCAAATTCCTGAGATTGATTGTAGATGAGAATTTAGTATGGGATAAACATGTGGATCTTATAGTTAAAAAAAACATCAAGTGGTCTTTATGCTTTAAGACGAATGGCAAAATCATGTAACACTGAGACCTACAAAGGCTATTTATTATGCTCTAATTCAATCTCATATTGCTTACGGTAAGTATCGATGGGAATACAGTTAAGAAAAACATGGCCAGGATTTTATTCCAGCAGGAAAGAGCTATTAGAATAATATTCAATTTAAAACATAAAGATTCAGTTAAACAATTTTTTTCCAGACTTAGGAATATTTACAGTTTGTACATTTATGAAACTAAAAAATTTGTATTTTTGAATGAAAGAGTTGTAGTGGGACCACAACCACAACCATAACCACAACACAAGATCACACAGATTTGTTGAGCAGCATAATTTGTAATTTTTTAGTAAAAAAAACTACTTATAGAGGAAATAAATATTTTGACTGTTTACCAGCACACATAAAACTAGAAAAAATTCAAAAATATTCTTCAGTTTACTAAAAGAGTTTTTGTCCCAAACTGCATGTTACGCAATTCAAGAGTTCACTAATCAAGTCATTTGAATGTTATATTTTTTTATATTTTTAGCGAATTTCCCCTATAGGGAAGAAGCTATTACCGTAGGTGGCATGGTAAGACTTAAGCCCGAGACCATGATAACTTTTCGTTTTGAGGTCCCCAGATGCCAAAAACACTATTCGTTCAAATTTATATATATGTGTATATATATATATATATCTATATGTGTCCGTTACCGCGATAACTTTTGAAAGAAGCGCCCGATTTTGATGAAATTTGGCACATATGTGGAGAGTAACATTTATGACTTTAAGTTCGAAAACCAGATCGATTGGTCTATCGGAAGGGGGTTTTATGGGGGTTTAAAATTTTCCAAAAATCAGTTTTTTTAACTTTTTACACTAAAATTTTAAAAACACTAGATTTTGGTTATATCTATTTTATAGAGCTTAAAAAAACAAATAATTTAGTATCTTGAATCATTAACCTAGGTTAAGTGGTTGCGGAGAAAATCCAAAAAAAGTGTCCCATGGTAATCTTATGGGAAAAAGGTTTTTAGATTTTTCTCAGATAGTTTTACTAAAAACTCCACATTTCTGTTTATTCATGTGTTTAGCTCAACGAAACAAACATTTTGGTGTTTTAGTCGTTGTTCTACGTCCAACCGTTGCAGAGATATTCAAAGTGCTAAACACAGTACGTTGTCCAATGTTATCCTTATGGCGGATAAATACAATTCTATATCTTGATTATTTTTGAATGTATATTGTTTAAACTTGGTATGTAGCTTCAACTAGTTGTGGTATATTGATATTAGCACAAAAAATAAGTTTTTTGTTGATAGTCCCCGTAGCAGCAAACCTGCGTACTCGGCCCCCATGTTATTCATAAGGAGAATAAGTAAAGTTGTATATCTCCCTTAATTATGAACCTAAATTAATAAAACTTGGTATATAGCTTCACCTGGTTCAGTTATATTGATAATTGCAACAAAAACATATTACTTATCTTCCTCGTTGCAGCAAACCTGCGTCCTCAACCCTAATGTTATTCTTATGGAGAATAAATGAAATGCTATGTATCACTTATTTATGGATGTATTTTTGTGAAACTTGGTAAGTAGCTCTATGTAGTAGTGAGTCACATATATATGCATTGGAAATTCGCTGAGTACGCAGGTTTGCTGTGACGGGGTATTTTGTATCAAATTTATATTTTACTTAGTAATGTCATATAATATTTCACATGCAAGTTTTTAATTTTAACATTTAGACATATTTTTTTATACATGATGGTATTAACTTGGTGATGTAATAAGAAATGTTACAGACTCTATTCCATGTATTGTGATGTACTTTTTTGGAATAAAGAAGTTTTGATTGATTACATGTTTAGGGCAGTTACATGTTTATCTCATTTACCGTTACAAAATTGCGGCCCTTTTAATTTCTTAAAGCTTACCACCGTATCCTGAAAACGGAAAATTTATCAAAAATTTATATAGACATAAAAAACGGAAGTTTTAAGCAAACAAAGATTGTGTAAAGAGGTAGTAAAGATGGGAGAAGGATGTAAACAGGACTTTCGGTGCCAAAAGGGCCGGTAATAAAATATCTGTAACATTGCTGAACCATAATCATTAAGCTTATTGCTAATAGCTTTCTTCACCTTAGAGGATAAATGAAATAAATATTAAAAATTAATGTACTTTGTACATGCATCAATTTTGTTTCCAACCCTGACTCATTGAGCTATAATAACTATCTTCACCCAACCGGCTGAATGTATGTTTATAAAATAAAACATGAAACAGTTGTAGTTTCTTTCATTATTAATGAATAGAACGACTTAATACACACCTTCCAAATTTAATATTACGACAAATTTATAAGAAAAAAGGGCCACCTATAACCTGTTGAATGGAAATATTTCTTAACCAAACTTGTAATTTTTGTTGTTCTGGAGAAAATGTGTACAATATTTGAAGAAAATTTGTTGCAGTTTTAAAACTCATGTAAGTTAATGTGGTCCTACATATTCTTACCAAATTAAATTGAATTTGGATGTTTGTTTTTTCAGTAATCATCATGTTAAAGTAATCATACTAGATGAACAATGGTGTTTTAAACAAAGTTGAACAGGTGGTGTTTTAGGCATCTAGGTGCCCCTAACCAAAAAAGTACTAAGGTCTTGAGATTAGGTCTCGCCATGCTAATCTCAAGGACCTACATGGTAATCTTCCCCATTGGAAATTCGCTATAAGTGTAGGCCTATTAGAAATGGCTAAAAATGTCCAATCAAACACTTTAATTAAATTGTATAAAAAACTTTGTTTAAATGTTTAAGGATAGTTACTGAAGTACAGATAGATGACAGTTTTTGTATGTCAGTGTGATAAAACATAATAAACATTGTTAAATAAATGTTGTCTGCTGCTAACAATTTCAGTAACCATAAATATTTTTTAAATAGTGGTTTTTGCTGTCAGACGAGTAAATTATCAATTAATTATTATTTTTATTTTTGTCTAGACCTTTGTAAAGGTTTGTACTATAATCAAATAATGTATTTCCAGATTTAGTCAAGACAGAAGAAGAGAAATGAGACATTCCTATAACATTCAGAACTTCTCGAGAAAAATTCCAACAAAAGAGATTCCCAAGTTTGAAGATACTGCTGGAAGTGTTGCAGAGGAGTTTCGAAGTCTTGCCTCAATTTTTCTGCAGCTTCTTGCAGTTTCTTTAGGTAAAACTATTTTAGGAAGCTTATTAAATGTAGTTGGTCTGTATAAACCCACAACATTTTTTTTGAAAACTTGTACTAGATAGATGGAATGAATCACTGAATGAGCATCACTGACCCCCACTATCCGGTGTTTCGATTTTGGGAACAACTAATTGGGGTTAGGACAGAGATGCACCAGTCTTTGACCACCAGACATTCTCTGTATCACCCGTCCATAATAAAGCAATGATTTTGTTAAATTACTTCTTTAAAACCTTATATAAATAGTGCATTGCTTTTTCCTCAACCAGCAGTCTTACTGCTGTTGAAAGGAATGGTGTGGAAAAGATTTGATAGAGTAAAATTAATTAAGTACAAAGTATTTATGGGTTCAAATGAAAATGTTAAAATCTTTCAGGGGCCAAGTCTTACTCGAAAGCCGGTCACATGCTTCTTGGCTTAAGCCACTCAAGCTTAAAGTAAACAGAACTTTTACAAAGGATGCTTGGGGTGGTCATTAAACTACGACTTACTTTCTAAACTTGCCTATCAGCTACCTGACCCCATTTGACCTCTAATTGCACCCGTCTCCATCAGTATAGAGTCGATTGAAGATAATCCATTCCTCACGAAGAAGGTAAATGGTTCCTACCTCCTAGGAAAAAGTTTAGACCGCCAAATGCTCTCCAGCATCTAGTCTAGTCGGTCTTTGGGCAAAAACTGTGGCCAATAAGACGAGACCCAGACTTCAACAACAGCATTATTTATTTTAACTCAGTGATCCGTGGCGAAAGATTGGCGTTAATGGGTATGAAGTAATATGCAATCAAAAAAAGTGCTGCAATCCGTCTTAGTGTAGACATACTTTATAGTAAATAAAATGTTTGGATGGATAGTAGGATGGGTAATGGGTTTCCCATAACAAAAGCTAAATTCCAACTGCTGATGGTAAAAGTAAAACCAGCTGTTTGTGTAGATCTGAGCCCCGAGACATTCCTGAGCTTCCACAGCGGCATGTTGCGGGAGAACAATGCGACCACATTCCGTCTGCTGTATTACCCTCCGCTGGGAGAAGCGCCCCTGCCCTTCGCCACACGTTGCGGGGAACACACCGACTACGGCACGTTCACCTTCCTGACCCAGGACACTGAGGGGGGACTCGAGGTACTGGGTCTAGCTTAACGTGCAATTATTTTAATCTGTGTAAATTAGCACATTTAAGATTGAGCAAACTTTCGTATGAAAGGAGTTCTAGTGTATGAGTCACTTTTTTATACCTTTAACTTACAATGAGCTATAGATTGTAGAATCTTGAGTGTTGCACTATAGAGTTCTAAAGAAAAGTATTAAGGGTAATATGCAACCAGTTGGGTGGCTCAGTGCTACGCATGAATGAAATAAAAAAGAAGATAAACAGATAATAACACCTGGCTCCCAAGCTCTTATTTTTTCAAAAGTATAAAGTTAAGGAAAAAAAATGTTACATCATAAGATTTAAAATCAAAATGTGTCAAGTTGTTAAAGTTTTGATAGGTTTGAGGGTTTGACCAGTATTGTGCTGCAGGTGTTCACTGGGGGAAAGTGGTGCAGAGTGGGGCACTTGCCCGGAGCTATCCTGGTGAATCTGGGGGAACTGCTGGAGACGTGGACGTCCTCCCGCTACAAGGCCATTGTAAGAATTATTACTACTCTAAAATATTTACTTAAATTAGTTTCATGTTTAATGTTTAGGGATGGTTGCACTCCTTGTTGTCAACAGTTTGTCAGAAGGAAAAAGCTGGAGAATATTCTTAAGAAATCGTAAGGTACACAATCTGAAACTGAGTAGTTACACAATCTGAAATGTTGAAGGTCTGTTTTAATTTATAAAGGTAACATTTGTGTTGTTGGTGGAGAAGGTGCTATGTTAAATGATTTTCAAGGCTAAACAATAATAAATAATCAATAAATATTGGAAAGACTAATTACTAAGTTATAAGTTATAAAGAAAATCAAAGGAGACTGCCATGAAAGTTTTTCAGTCAGCAAGTGGTGTGGTGTGCAACAGTTGGCGTGCAATGTGCGCTAAGCAACAATAGTTTAGGGCACTCTCTTTGAATTTATATTTTAAACTGAATAGTATTCGGATTTTGGTTATTGATTCCTAGAACTCGACGAAAGTAGGTTTAGACTCATTTTCTCTTGGTAGAGTTTATTAACCCATTGGCTCACAACCCCGAGTATACTCGTGGCCGCCGAAAGTAGCCTGGACGTGCAACTCCGAGTATACTCGGGATAGCACTTTTTAATTTTTTGTATTTAAAATTTTTGTTATTTTTTATTTATTTGTTGTTTTAATTTATTTTCATTGTTTGTTTGTATGTATTTTTTATGAATATGCCCATACTTAAGGAAACTTAGTCAAATTTCGGAAAATATGATTTTGGAAAATATGTTATATCTAGGTCAAATATAAATGTATCACTAACATTTTTTTATTTTCATGTAAAAAAATGAATAACCTACAAGTACATAATAGTTGTTGGGCTGAAACATTATTTTTTGTTTTTTACATGTAACTCCTTTTAAAATTATTGTTTTTTATAAACTATATATATACATGATATATATAATATTTACCATACATAAATGCTGTCAAAAGTATTTTATTCTTGTACATAATTTATTTATCTAAATATTAGTGCAAAAATTAAGTAACTTGAGCAATAATTGTTGCTATAGTGACAGTTTTAGTAAATGTCTACATTTATGTAATTTTTCTTAGGAAACTGAACGGTTTGTCAGGTGGCAAATTTCAGGTAAGCCAATGGGTTACCTTAAAATATGTAAAATATGCTAGAAGCATATTTTACAAAAAACAAAAAAAAACTGCTCAATATATTGTGTGCACAGAAACTGTGTCAATAACATTTATGCATTTATTAAGGTGTTCACTCAGATTCCTTTTACTTTTAATTTAGGGATGAGTCGATTCCAATTTTTTTCGATTCCTTTTCCGGTTCCGATTCTTACAAATCGATTCTCGATTCCGATTTATAATAATAGGTGAAATAGCAAAGTAATGTTTGTTTAAAAATGATTAAAGAAAATAAGTTAGTAAGCAATTGATTTTTATTTAATAAATTGAGACAATCGGTTGGTGATTATTTTGCATTAATAAAATAAAATAAACTTACAAAAATAAATAATATAAAAAAAAACTAAGTTGAATTACATGTTTATTTTTCATATAATTGTTATACTTTGTTACATAAATCTCCCTTATTTAGAAAAATCTAATTTCTAAATACATCAACCCTACCAAAAACATGTCTTTTAAAGAAAGAATAAATCTCCATTGATATTTTTTGAAATTGGTTTTCTTGTGTTATAAAACAATCACTTTGGATGTTAACTATTATTGACCGATAAAAATGCATTTGTAATGTTAATGTTAAATTGAGGGTTTTAAATTTTGTATATAAGTTAGAAAGAAATTATTTTTTAATAATTTGTAATGATTGTAGATCAACGTTTTTAAATTTACTGTAATGTTACTTAGCAGTTTTTTTTAGTTAATTATCAAACTAATTTGTAATGAATTTTTTACATAATTTAATGTTAATTTCACTAGTATACTGTAGTAATATAGAAATACCCCCGTCGCAGCAAACCTGCATACTCAGTGAATTTCCAATGGAGATATAAATGTCTTTGTACTATATAAAGCCACTTACCAAGTTTCATAAAAATATATTCACAAATAAGCAATATATACAAGTTTAATTATTCCCCATAAGAATAACATTGGGGCTGAGTACGCAGGTTTGCTGCATCAAGGAACACGAAAAATTGATTTTTATGCTAATATCACTACAACTCAACTAGGTGAAGTCATATACCAATTTGTATTCATTTGTGTTCATAATTAATGGAAACATAGCATTTAATTATTATCCATAAGAATAATATGGGGCTGAGTTCGCAGGTTTGCTGCTACGGGAGCCTTCGACAAAAAATTATTTTTTTTTGAGCAAATATCAATGCACCACAACCAGATAAAGCCGTATACCAAGTTTTATCAGTGTACGTTCATAAATAAACGAGATATAAATTTTCTTTTCCTCCATAAGAATAACATTAGACAACGTACTGTGTTTAGCACTTTCAATATCTCAGTAACCAATTGACGTAGAGGAATGATCAAAATACTAAATTATATGTTTTTTTAAGCTGAATCCTATGGTAAAAACTAAGATTTGACTATTTCCAAAATTATGCGTAAAAAATTAAAAGAAACTCAATTTTGTGGTACAAACCCCCCCCCCCCAAAATACCCTTTGGATAGAGCGTTCTGGCTGGTTTTCGAACTTAAAGTCATAAATGTTGCTTTACACGTTTATACCAAATTTCATCAAAATCGGATAATTTTTACGAGAGTTAAAAATGCGTGCTCACGGACACACACACACACACACACACACACACACACACACACACACACACACACACACATATATATATATATACACACACAGGGTGTCTCTGAACTCTCTAACAACCTTTTCAGGTATTATTCCTGGACCATATACAAGCCAAAATATCATATTCAAAATTTCGAAAACTCAAAAGTTACTCGTATAGCCGCCATTTTGTTTTTTCACATAGGAAATTTTAATTCGAGAACGGCTAGTTCTAATTAAATTAAATTTGGTATTTAGCTTTATTCCGTAAAGACCTAATTACAGAAAAAAAATTATTTTTTTTACAATCATTAATTTCAAAATGGCGGCTGCCTAAATCTTTCAAACGTAGATATCTTAAAAACCGTTCATAGTAAAAAAAGTACATTAATTACGTTTTATTTAGAGAATTTAATTGCAAATCTAATGACACAAAATTTTCGGAAATCGGTTCATAAATAACGGAGAAAATCCATTTTTAAGATATTGCATTCTTGTCAATATCAACTGTTATCATGTGACATCGCGGCTAGTGAGTCACGTCGATCAGCTGTTTCAAGTATAATTCCACCAAACAGCTGATTAAAACATTAACCAGCTGTTATTAAGTTCATTTGCACCAATCACCTGATTGATACCCTTACGATTCCCAGGGTTCAATAATGCTTCAAATAAAACATAAAATATCAAAAATGCGTTAAAATTAAAAAATGGATTTATTTACATGAGATATGACTACAATTCTACAGTATTTACAAACGATGTTCAATATGCCCACCGCCAAGTCGATTGCACATCGTGAACCTAGATGTCATGGATTGCCGGACAGCTTCAAATTCATTTTTCTCTTGGATGACTGCAGCCGCATCTACAATTCTACCGATCAGGTCCAGTTCATTTTCCACAGGTGTTGAATAAACAAGTTCCTTCATTCTCCCCCAAACGAAGAAATCTAGGGGAGTAAGATCAGGTGATCGCGGAGGCCACGACACCGGTCCCCCGCGACCAATCCACTGGTGATTGTAATTTTGGTTGAGGAAATCTCTTACAATTTGCCCAAAGTGTGCAGGAACACCATCATGTTGCAGCCACATGTTCTGTAAGTCTGCCAAGGGAACGTTCTCCAGAAGTTCTCGGAGTATGTCCCTCAGGAACACAAGATAGGTGGGGGAATTCAACCTATTTGGGAGAATGTAGGGGCCAATTAAATTATCCCCAAAAACTCCAGCCCAAACATTAATTGAGAAACGGTGTTGCTTACTGGAAATAACAGTTTCGTGGGGATTTTCAGGAGCCCAAACATGGCTGTTCCTGGTATTGAAAATACCATCCTGGTTAAAACTGGATTCGTCTGTAAAAAGAACGGATTTCAAGAAATCTGGATCGTCCGCCAGTTTGTGCAGGAACCACCTGGAACAATCTACCCGACCTGGATAGTCTTGAGGTTCAAGGGCATGAACCTTTTGGAGATGATATGGGTACAAATTCTCTTCATTGAGTACCCTCCACACGGGGTCTTTGCCTGCCCCCATCTCATTACCTACAGCTCGAGTACTTGTTCGAGGGTTTTCTTCAAATTTACGAAGGACTTCCTCCTCAAATTCAACTGTACGCACCGACTTCGCAGCACCTGTATCTGCCATACTCACATGAAACGTACTAGTTGTGTGGAGACGATTGTGGACAGCAGTGAACGTTTTGGCAGCAGGACATTGTCTATTGGGGAAATAGTCGCTATACAACCTTCTCGCTTCATTTGCATTTCCAAATGCAGCTCCATAATAAAAATGCATATCGCAATACTCTGCAACACTATAATTAGTCATTTATCAATAAATATGAATACTGGATACGTTAACACAGATTACTATTAAAAAGCAGCACACTGGTTAACAATAAGCAACATACAGGAAAAAGGCACATTGTAACAGGAAACTGTAATAATTAGCGAATTTCCCCTATAGGGAAGAAGCTATTACCGTAGTCGGCATGGTAAGACCTAGGCCCGGGACCATGATAACTTTTCGTTTTGAGGTCCCCAGACCCCAAAAACACCATCCGTTCGAAACTGTATATATATATATATATATATATATATATATGTGTCCGTGGGTGCGATAACTCTCGTAAAAAAGGTCCGATTTTGATTAAATTTGGTACAAACATGTAAAGCAGCATTTATGACTTTAAGTTCGAAAACTAGACTGATCGGCTTATCCGAAGGGGTATTTTGGGGGGCTTTTGTACAATTTGGTGTTTTAATCATTGCTCTACGTCAATTGGTTACTGAGATATTGAAAGTGCTAAACACAGTACGTTGTCCAATGCTATTCTTATGGAGGATAAGAAAAATTTTATATCTCGCTTATTTATCAACTTATCCTGACGAAACTTGGTATATTGCTTCAATTCATTGAGGTCTATTGATATTTGCACAAAAACCCATTTTTTGGCCTATAGTCCCCGTAGCAGCAAACCTGCATACTCAGCCCCATGTTATTCTTATGGAGAATAAGTAACGTGTTATCTCCTTTAATTAAGAACATAAATTAATAGAACTTGGTATGTGGCTTTACCTAGTTGAGTTATATTGATATTTGTATAAAAACCCAATTTTAGTGTTCCTTATTTCAGCAAACCTGCATACTCAGCCGCCATGTTATTCTTATGGAGAATAATTAAAATATCATAAATCGTTTATTTATGAATGTATAGTGATGAAACTTGGTATGTGGCTTTATGTGGTATTAAGATAAATTTATATGCATTGGAAATTCGCTGAGTATGCAGGTTTGCTGCTACGGGGGTATTTTAACAATACATTGACCAATCAGCTGTTTAGTGGAATTATACTTGAAACAGCTGATCGACGTGGCTCACTAGCAGCGATGTCACATGATAACAGTTGATATTGACAAGAATGTAATATCTTAAAAATGGATTTTCTCCATCCGTTGAGCTTTTTCTTGAAGACCGGATGCGAACTTGACATCCGACTGAAAAACACTTCCTAAGACATGTATATTGATTTGAAAAAGTATAATTCTCTATAAGCAACATGCACACTGAATGTATTGTCAAATCCAGGACTATAAGCACTTGTGTGTCAAACAGAGTTAAAATGTTAATGTAAAATGAATACAAATTGCTCAAAAACTCACAGTTTGATTTATTGCATTTGTGTAAATACAACAGTTGTTCCTTGTTTTATAAGCAAAATTTATCATAATGAAGTGTACCTCACTATATATCACCGTTTTCGAGATATAAGCTCCCTAAGAGTTTCATGTAATCCACACCGCCGCCATTTTTAAAATGGCTGGTTCTGAAGTTATGCCCACACTGCCAGGATGATACCCTCACGAACAATGATTTTGGGTATAGTACCTACATTATCCCCTAGCTAGTTTTTCTATACATAAAGTGTACACCGGAACCCCCCTAGCAAGTGGGTTAGATCTATATTAATTAAGTTCAGAAATAAAATATAGGATCTCCCATCACAGAGCTTAATCCATCGCACTAAGCCATTGGAGTCCACCCTTGCTTGTTCAGGGTCCCCACCCAACCGTGAAAACCGTGAAACCTTGAATAAGCCGTGAATTTCGTGTACCGTGAAAAAACCTGGAATAAGCCGTGAATTTCGATATCAAACCTTAAAAATATATCAAACTTGAAAAACAATTAAAAAAATCTTATCAGAAAATATCACATTTGGTTTCAGATAGGGAAATGTACAACAGAATTATTACCGTTGTTGTTGTTAGTACGTTGTAAATACGGTGAATACCGCGTTGTCTGCCTACTTGCAGATTGCAGCTGTGCAGATGATTTAAGATAGTGATGTGCGATACGGCCGTGTATCGCGATACGGCGATACGATACGTATCGGAGTCAGATATCGTATCGGCCGTATCGTATCGGTGCTGTGTATCGCGATACACGTATCGTATCGCTTAACATATTGTGCATAAACGATACGACTTATATTGTATTATACACTGCCGTTAAAAATACGGCCATCGAGGTATTTCCACTGGTTTTAATTGTAGTATCACAGAAAGAAGACTTTTGAAGAATTCTTGTCAAATATAAATATAACCTCATTGTTTTACAGCCAAGAAAATAATATCGAAATATCGTCTCTATGTGCTGATACAAAATCGAGTATCGTTTTAGGCGATACGGATCGTTTCAAAAATATCGTGACAAAATATCGTATCGTCCCTAGCGTATAGCGATGTTCCGATACGATACGATACGTATCGCACATCACTAATTTAAGATTGGTTCTGGTTTCCACGGTGCAAAGGAACTCGGGCGACAGTTATTAAGTTGCTGGTGTTTTTTTCACTGTCAACTGACTGCTGACTGACACTTGTGTAAGACTTTTTAAGTGTCTTCTTTACTGTATGTCATTTGCCTATTGTTTTGTATTAGTCGGTGACAGTAGACAACTACTGTATCTGGACTACTGTATCTGTAGATAGTGATGGGCGATTCGCGAACGAAACGTTCAAATCGAACGAATTATCGAGTGAATCAGATGAATCATGATTCAACTTTTAAAATAACCAATTCGTGGTGCGAATCAACTCTGGTAAATATGCCTCGGTTATGTTGTTCGGTTTCGTTCACTTCTTTCGCGCATCGGTGTAGACCATCGTGGTTCGCGATTCAATTGCGTTTCCGCTGAGAAATGGTTGGGGGGGAAGTTGAAGCGGAAAGAAGGGGAGGGAGACGGACAAGAGGAGAGATCGCTAAACGCAGTCTCATTGGTTTGCGTATGCGCGGCAAACGTTTTGTGAAATCCCACAATTCCATGCAAATCTATTTTGTTTTGACCTCTCTTTCTTTACAATACCATATCTGCTGGTGCTGATTCAATTGGACTATCGGTTCGCGAACCGATTGTTGTTATGTCATTCAGCTAACTTTGAGTATCAGCTAATCCGTCTAAACGCTTGCTTATTGGTTCTTTAAGGAGTCTGCGGCTGCGCAGTAATAATTATTTGTGATGTTCTATAGTCAAATTTCATTGCATCAGTTGGATTATCGGTTCGCATATCGCATATTGGAGTCGTAACATAACAGGACGGCCAAATAATCTATAACAACCGATTCGTTTACGTTATACAGCGAGGACAGATAATGAATCGAAACGAACAAAATTAATCGGCTCAAATTTCGATTCTTTTGAATCGGTTCGCTAAGAATAATCGCACTGCCCATCACTACTATACAACTGTCGCGTCAGTAACTCGCCCATTCCGTTTACACGGTGCGTAGTCAGCGTTGCCACTTCGAGAGAAATTACACTTCGAGGGTAAAAAGGTGTAATTTTACTAAAGCCTTTAACAATATACAAATTTACATTATCCTTTGTTACATACTTATTAAACATTCATTGATGTTTATTTATGATTAAATTAGGCCTACTACATTTCTCTACTTTATCGACCCTTCCGATTTTCGTGACTCTGACGAATACTCACGAACTCCATGACAGAAATCGAGCTTGAGTAAGGATTACATGTGCAGTGATTTTCTCATGTTAAAAACGTGAAAGAGCCACGAGTGCCAGGACGACAAGAAGTCCGCTAAGTTGCAGTAATGTCTGCAAGTTTTTTTTCAACCAGACAATAAATAACAAAAATAGAAAATGGGGATTACTGTCACCTGTCTCTGCCTACCTAATCCTAGCAGTTGATAGACTGAAAGATAGACAGCGTTAGCTGTTTTATAATTGACGTTTATGGCTGTAAACAAAATTGCATCAGCTGTTAATCATTTATATACTGTGATTTTTTAAGCAGTAAAATAAATTCTGAGAAAAATCCGTTATATCTCGCATGAAAAAATTGAGACAAAAACTGCCTGGCGGATGCAACTTCTATTTTCATTCTTTATTCTAAACTTTAAAATTAATTATACATCAGTGACATCTATAGGCGGCTCCTCAAACCTATCAAATTTCAAGCACATTTCCTTTATTTCATTAGCACTCTTTACTCAAATACAGGAGTTTAGATTTTGAGGGTAATTTTGACGAGGATCGAGGGTAATTCGGGAAAAAGTAATTGGCAACACTGAGCGAAGTAGAAATTACGGAAATTACCAGCAACCGATGACCGATAGACTGATGACATGACTTACGACGATATTAAAACAATAAGAAACTCTAAAATAGTTCTTATTTTTTAAAAGGTTCACTTGGGATGTATGGTATGGTTTTATGGTTCTGTGACATCGTAATTGGAATGTTGGAAAGTTTTAACTAGTATTTGACCGCTGCGCTGCGTCTGCGTTGTTGTTTTTCAACCGGTATAGGTTATGTTTTTTAATATTTCGACCGTGAAATTGACAATTTTTAGACCTTGAAAACCGTGAAAAACCCGTGAATTTGATCATTAAGTTTGAGTGGGAACCCTGTTGTTCCATGCAGGCTGGCCAACCCTTCAAGGAAAGCTTTCAAAAGACAGTCATTAACTAAATGGTCCCTACGGACCATACTCAGTTAACACAGTTAACACAGATGGTCAAACAGAATAGGTAGTGGGCAGAGAGCATGATTACGTCATTGCGCTAGAATCTAAAGTGAAGTGGGCAATGGGGATTGTTTCCTAGTCCACGTGGGCGCGGACGTCGCGCCTTCTGTCCGACGCGATTACCCGGCGCGCAACGCCCGAGATATCTTTTAGTGATTTGACGCTCCGCCCCACAGTCACAAGACTAATCGTGTGTCATATCCCACTTTAATTTCCAATTAAATTACATTAACACTGTCATTGCAAACTGTAAGACTTAACTTTGAGGTAGGCTATGGATACAAAATAACAATTTGAGTTATCTTAAGATTTTACAGAATTAGTTGCATATTAACTGCTGCCAATGTAATATAAAAAAATAAGTAGCAGAACAATACAAATTGTAGTAGGCTATAATTAATACTTGAAAACCAGAAAAGCATGCAGTATAATCCAGTTTGACTCAGCAATGTAACCAAATTCCAGAAACACCGAGTGGTGATTCCCGACGAGTCCAAGCTGCGCACGAGGAGTCGTCACAGCGTCGCGTTCTTCGTCCACCCGGATGACAACGTGGTGATCGACCCATCGCTGTTCGTCTGCCAGCAGCCGTCCGAGGACGTGGAGGCGCCCAAGCGGCACATCGCACTCTTCACGGCCTACCAACACCTGCAGCTGCGGCTGCGACAATCGTACGATACAAACGTAATCCTAGATTCACATTACCATATTTGTTCTGTGCTCATTCATTGCAAAGCTTTTAACTGAATATTCCTTGAGTTGTCTTGCCCCTATTTGCTTAATGATGTCAATTTCTTTATGGAAATTATATGTTGAAAGACTGTGCCTGTGATATAAGTATAAAAACCTGTTGCATTTGTACAGGGCCTGATTAAGAGGTATGGCGCCTGTAGGCTTGAGTTGATTTGGCGACCCCCATCCCCACGACCTGTGGCCACACTGCTCTTCTCTACCACATATGAGTCTTAAAGCGATTCATAAGTCGCCGTTAGATTTATCGGATGTTGCTCTAGGTTTAACCAAAAACATGTCAAGCTTAGAATTTTTCGCATAAGCCTATTTTCACGCTCATTGTCCTGGGATCTTTTTCTTGTCGCTCATAGCACCTTGACAATATCACACTAGGCTATGATATATCCCACAGGTGCAAAACACTAACCTGGACACATATTGACAGATCACGAGCTACTGCCTTCGGTCAAAGTTTCAAACTGAGAAAAAAGCAGGTGTGGGGACGGAAAAGGACGTGAAACTAAAATTCCCTCTAGCGAATTGATCACCGCTCTTCCGAGATTAATAAACAACAAATTTGAGCCCCTACAACATCAGCTGGCCCTAGGCTGCAGCCTAGTCAGTATGGTTAATCAGGCCCTGCGTATGTAGCAAATTGGGAATTCCTCTGTTTAGATATTGTTGTAAATTTAAAATATGATGCCTCTCCCTTAAACATGGTCTGCAAAATTTAACTCATTATAAACCTTCAAAATTGTAGCTGAAAATGTAAAATCCTGGGTTTCTTTGTTTAAGTTTGCTGGTGAGGTTTTGACAGGAACAAAACATAATTTTACCATCCCAGTCCAAAATAAAAATCCAACGTTTGTGTATTGACGATCTTAGTGTGTGAAGTAAATATTCTTGGCTGAGGAAATGACATTTAATATTGATGAGAATAAGCTTGTTAAGTGCTTCAAATAGTCTTTCAGAGATGGAACTACTGTTCAATGTTCATGAGTCTTCATATTTGGTTGGGTTGTGGTATAAACAATTTTAACTTAATGTAATATTATTTCGGCTGAACAACTAATCTTACTAATTTATTTTGTTGGTTAGGGCTTTAATTAGCTTTCTGAAATTAGCGCAGGATGGCAACAGAATAGGTAAATCCTGGATATTGAGAAAAAGTCCTCAAGGGGGAAAGGTAAGAACATGTTCTGATGTTGTATTTTTAAATTGTAAATGTAAAACAGTAGTGGGCAGTAAGTAGTAAATGGTAGTAGTAGATGTAGAATAAATCTCTGTCTTCAGATGAAATAAGTTACGTACTAATCTAATAATCAAAGACAGTTACTCGGGGCCAATGTGAGCAATGATTTTCTTGTTTAAGTCTAGGAGAGCTTTCAAACTAGTTTAGGAGCTTTGAACATGATTGGAAATGACGTGGGAATCATCAACTGCAATCAAACAAAATTTATAATTAATATATTTGTTTGTATTTGTGGAACATTAGTTTCACTTATCTTCAGAAAATGTCTTGCATTAACCATAAGACAAGACACCCACAAGAATCCCCCTGCAGTATTCTGGTAATTATTAACCACTATTTTAAGATATTACCGATAAGTGTATACACGGGTGGGCGAGTTCTTGAATATTGAATAACTTAACTCTTCGAACTTTGTAAACATAAGTCAATACCGGTAATTCTTTACGTCCTAAAAAGAGAACTTTTAAATTATTTTCATGAACTTGTAAAATGTAAAGCATGGATTGAATAAAAGTTATTTTTTTAAAGGTTATGTAACTCTAATTGCCATACACAACACCATAGTTTCCTAAGGCCGCATTATTTTACGCTGAATGCTGGAAGATGGCAGAAATGCTGTTGTTATGAACGGAGCGGGAACGAGGGCGTGGCTGCTTGGTACACTTGAAGTAATACGTTAACGTACCGTCTTCTGTGAACGTCGTCAATCTTGAATCACTAGTAGATGACTAGTGAAATAAATGATGAACTGCTGCCCCATTTTCAAATCTACACGTTTAAATATAGTTGTAAAACACATAGTCATTGTCAAAGTTTAAAAAATTACACATGTCACAAACAGACACAGATGGCATCGGCTAATCGAATTACTCCGCAGGCATGATCGGTATCCCCTCAGGCCTTGGTTTCCTAGACCGCGCCGGACGGATTGTACCGGACAGAGAGCATGATTATGTCATTGCGCTAGAATCTAAAGTGAAGTGGGCTATGGGGATGGTTTCCTAGTCCACGTGGGCGCGGACATCGCGCCTTCTGTCCGACGCTATTACCCGGGCGCGCAACGCCCGAGATATCTTTCTTTTGATTTCAGCGCGGCATGCCAAGCACCACGCTGGCGTTATTAGCGAATTTTCTATGGAAAAGTGAGGTATTAGCACGACCCGCACGGTGAAACTTAAGCCTGGGACACCAACATAGAAGTTCCTGTGACCCACTGAACACGTTTTGGGGCGTGGTGGTCGTTAAAATAATATATACTATGTTATAATTATTGATTATGGCTACTAATATTATTATTATAATAAAGGTATCTTCATATTCTAACAATTACTCTTTAACATATTTTTTTGTTTCAAACTGACATGTTTCGTGCGTATAGGCATTTTTCAAACTCTAAGCAAAACTTAACCTCAAACTTAAAATAGGTAGCAAACGTAGTTTATATAATATTTGTTTGCACTCTTGCGGTCAAATTTGTTGTCTGATTTACTTAAAATTTGGTAGAGACAGTCCTTTCTATAATCATTCGAAAAAGTGTGGTTGTCACAACAATTGCAAAACTCTAATCCCATTTTTTGGTGATTTTCGTTGCTCAAATTTTAAGTTGTTGTGCTGAAAAAGGATCAGAAAATCTAGGAATGTAAAATTAATGGAAATTAAATTATAGGAGGTAAAAAGCCAACAACTTTAAGCCCTTCCCCATCATTCTAGTACAAATATCTACTGAATTATTTTAGAAAAATGTAAATTGACTAAGCACAATACATGAGGAAAATGGATGAAATTGCAACAGAGCTTGGAAAAGATGGTAGGTTTAAATTATAACCACTACAATTTATTAAAATTACAAAAAGTAGGCCTAAAGGGCCTAGTTTACTGATTACTGACGCACCGCGTCGCATTGACCCGCGAAATAATTATGCTGTCTAGGAAACCACAACCACGCCGCGAACAGTGGACATCACGCCCGCGTCAGCGGACATTGCGTCGGACAGGTCGCGCTGACGTGGTCTAGGAAACCACAACCACGCCAGCGAACAGCGCACATCACGCCCGCGTCAGCGGACATTGCGTCGGACAGGTCGCGCTGGCGTGGTCTAGGAAACCACAACCACGCCAGCGAACAGCGGACATCACGCCCGCATCAGCGGACATTGCGTCCGACAGGTCGCGCTGGCGTGGTCTAGGAAACCAAGGCTTCAGTCTGGAATTGTCCTTGGCTGGCCACGCTAACCATATGAAATGTCTTTTTGTTTTTATTCAGGTTCTTGTCCATGTGTGTTTGTGACATGTTTAATTTTTTAAACTTTGACGACTTTGTGTCTTACAACTAGATTTTGAAAATGGAACAGCAGTCTTGAAACTAGTCATCTACTAGTGATTCAGGATTGACGACAGTTAAGGTATGTTAACCTGATACTTCCAAGTCGATTTTCAATCCAGGAGGCATATTATGAATAAATGGTTGGTACAGTACACACAGCTGTTGGTTAGGTCGGGTGCTGAGGGAATTTGGGCGCAAAACATTTATTACTGGTGTGTTCCTTGCTGGGGACTGTATGACAGTTAGACTTTGTAATATCGGGCCAAAATAGCGAAGGGAACATAATATATGCAGAGTTGATGACTGGACCACTTAAAATCAGCTGTAAATGATGTCAGAAAATATAATTTTGTCAAAAAATTATGATTAGGCCATGTAATGTCGGCCCAAAATGGTAACTGGAACATAATATTGGCCAGAGATGCCGACTGGACTGCTTAATATTGACAGTAAATGACAATGGACATCATGATATTGGCCGTAAATAATGTTTAGTTCAGACACGTAATACTGATTATAAGCTATATTGGCCAAATGGCTTATTTTACCGGCCGAAAACGATGACCAAAACATGTTTTGTTTGTCAATACATAATACTAGTTTGATTGCACTGGCCATAAATGTGTATTGGTACTCAAATGTTATTTAGAAACCAAAACCGTGATTAGACTATGAAATTATACTTGGATTATTGGTACCTATCAAAATTCCATTTCACTGTTGGAAACTACTAAAAAACAGTATATTATAATGCTGGTGGCAATACTTGCTCTAAAATAGTTGAAACTCGAATATAATTGGCACTACTCGACTTGATAAAAAAAAATCACTACTTGCACACCCCTCGTTAAAAGAAAATAAAACTGATATGGTATGTCTGAGTCAAAATATTTGTTTCAGAGTGAAAATTATAATGGATTTGCAAATCCTATAATAGGAAACATCCCTTAGAATGTGAGGGCTCGTCAATACTTATTAACTTAAACTGTCTCTAGTCTCTAGGTATCACATTGATTCATGTTTTAAATTTTAGCAAATTTCCCTGTAGGTGCATTGTAAGACTAAGCCTACCGTGACCATGAAAGCTTTTCATTTTGAGGCCCCCAGATCAACAACACTATTTGTTCAAATCATATATATTTTATCTAGGTCATACTTTTGAAAAAGTCTGGTCTTGATGAATCTGCAACGAACATGTAAATCTGTATCTATTTTCATGAGTTTAAGAATCAGACAGATTGCATCAACCAAGGGGGGGAGGTTTGTACCAAATAATATTGGTGGAAGCGATATTTGGCCTGTGAATACATTTATTAGATAGCAGATAATTGTAGATATAAATTATTAATAATTAATTGCAACACTAATACATCAACTGGACCGAGTAGTATCACCATCAGGGACAGGGTAATTTAGGAGCTTTAGGCCCCTAGGCGTAACCAGTAGTGAGCCCCTGCCACCCAGGTCAGCCTCTTGCGACCCTTGTGTTTTTTTTACTTGAATCAGGTTTTTGTTTGTGGTATTTGTGTGGTGCGGGCCTATGTAGCCTATAATTAAATCTGCCCCTGATCAAGGAACACCAATCGGATGACATATCATCGACTGAAACCAAACTTTGTATTATCAGCTGAAAATGACTGTTAGTTGAATCAACATTTTCACAATATTGGCTACTTACTGTCATTGTGTTGTCTATTGGAAACACCAAATAAGACTCAGCAAGATTACAAGAACAATCCAGAATTGTTGCCAGATAACATTGAATTCCTGGAAGTGCATTTGATACATTATAAGTGTGTTTTTGGATATCTGTATTTTAATTCCATGTTTGGTTAAAAAATACTGATCAACTTTTTGTACATAATCTTAAAACCCCTTTAAACAGTTCACAAAAGCCAAAATGATTGCAGGCGGCTGGCGAAGCTATGGCGTCGGCTGAAGGGGAGATTTTGGTCACGCAACTCCCCCCACCACATCCCCCCCTGCAGCCTGGAGCCCCCGACACCCCCCTGCCCCCGCCCCCCCGCAGAACCTGAGCAGGAAGAGACCCGTCAACTGTAGCACTCATTCCACATCGACAGTTGTGATATTTTAAGCAATAACATCTGAGCACAATATGTACTTATCTCAGTAATTTTGTAACAGAAAGTATTATATTTGTATTAAAATATTTTAAGTATAACATTGTGTTTCTTGGTACCTGTATAAAGTAACTGAAAATTTTAATTAGAAGAAGTAACAGGCATTGTCCGGTCCAAATATTTATTGAACATGACGTAGTAGACAAAGTTGAGGCATGTTTAGAGAAACTTAAACATCATATTAACCCTTTTTCACTGTTAGCAGTATAATCAGATATTGATCAGACAAGCTACTAAATCATTATGTATGACGCTGGCACAAACTCAAAAACGAGTTAATATTGAATGTATCAAGAGTGAGAAACTTAAGCTTATTCAGAAATATTACCGGTAATATTGCTAATGGTCAGGAAAGCCCTTGCCTGAGTTGCAACCTGGAAATTCCATCTAGTATCAGGCAGATAAAAAATGGGAACAAAGAAAAGCTGTGCCAAACTCAAAACGCACCAAGTACGTTAACGTACCGTGACAAAACGCACCGTATAAAGTACGGGTAGAATTGAGCTAAATTAGTATTTGTTTTGCATGTATTTTTATTGCAGTATTCCTTTGCATTTACTTTTCTCTATGAAAACCACTATAAATGACAAAAGTGAATTTTTATTAAGATGCTAGTTTTAATCATGACACTTGTCACAGAAGCACAATGACTAAAAGTAAATGAAGGACGTTAAAGATTGTATGTACGAATAAAATTACCAAGAGACTTTGAAGATTAAGGTTAATCAGTATGTTAAACAGGCCTATAGTATTTTTTCACCACAGCTCTCCGTGGTGAGCAGATTTGCTTTGTTTCGCTGATTGTCTCTGATAAAAGAAAGAAAGAGAAATGCCTTTATTGGTGCAAGAGTTATCTCAGTACAAACTGGTTTTCGTTTTCAGGTACAACTTTTGTCAAATCTTAGATCTAAAGTCTTAAGTTTATGTAAAAAATAACAAAATAATTCATATTAAACTAATAAAAACAATACAAAATTGCTAGTCATTGTTTTAAAAATTCTTTTAATTTATTTTTAAAGGTCGGTAAACCACTTTGGGTACTTCAAGAGGGATAGAATTATATATGGTAGTTGCAAAGTACGTAAACCCTCTCCTTCTAGATTCAAGGCTGACTGCAGGCACATGCAACATATCAGCTTGTCGAGTGCTACGCTCTGAGATACCCCGCCGGGTCGGCAAGTTTTCACGAAGATATAGAGGCCTTCCCGGGGTTAGGGCTTTATGTATCACAGAGCAAGTCTATATCTTGCTTTTTGTATTGATATCAAATTAGCTTTCTCTCTGTATGAGGTGATGTGCTATCTTTTTTGGAACCCATACTGCGGTGTTTTGCAGCTTTTGTATTCTGTCATGGTCACCCTGTGGAATTACCATACACCGGAAAACAATAGTTAAAGGCTGACAGAACCAGAGATCTTATTATTTCAATTCTTTAATTTTTCTGGCAATAGGTATCTAAATCTATATACCCCCTCAGCCTACCAAGGGCTTGTTAAGATACATGGGACACACGGTCTGAAAGTGTTAGGCCCTCATCGAGAATGGCTCCAAGAGTTTTTACTTTTTCGCAGATCTGAAGTCCTGGCCACAAACTATCACACTGCCACAATTTCCTTTTTTAATTGATCTTAAAATCTCAGGAGGTGCAATATGGAGGACAGAACATTTATTTATGTTCAGCTTCAGCCCATGCTCTTAGATCACTTAGCCAGTGAGTCAAGATATTTGTTTATTAAATGAATTGCATTCTTAACAGAATTCTTATTGTAAGAATACAGCAGTTGGCAATCATCGGCTTAAAGTTGGATGGAACTGTAATTGACTGTGTTTATTATGTCAGCTGTGTACAGGTTAAATCAAATAGGTCCAAGGCAGCTCCTTTGTGTAACCCCTCTTCCTTTTTGGAGGGAATTTTACACTTCACTTCCAATTTTAGTTGTTTGTGATCAGTCATTCAAGTAAGATATCATCCAGTCTAGAGATGTATCATCAAAACCAATGTATTTAAGTTTCATTATAAGTAGTTTGTGACAAGTCAAAAGCCTGAGAATAATCAAGAAGGACGAGTGTTCTACATCACAGAGAAGAAAGAATCAGAGGTAGCATCTAATGTTTCGTCAAATGGCGATCGAATGTGGAGGACCTACGCTCGATTTCTTAGTTTCCTGGTCCGCCTCCAGTCGGCAGCACTGTCGCCACTCCCTCCCCTCGCCCTCTCCTTACCCCTCTTGCCTTCTCTCGTCACCGGCTCTTGACTCATTGCCTGTCCCGTCTCCCGTGTGCTATAGGCCTCGAGACTGGCACTGGCACCGTGTACTCGCCAGAAGAGTGGCGCGCTGTTGAAACATAATAAAGTTGTAATTGGTAACTTGGTAACGAAATTATACAGTAGTTTGTATAACTGACACATTTACAATTATTTAACGAGAGCCCGAACAAATATCTTATCTAGATACAGTATAATTATTTTATAACATTACTTTGTTACTGTCCTTTTTGTACAACTACAAACCGTACATATCAGTAGTAATATAAAGTCAGATATTTAACTATGGTTATTATATAGAAATTTAAGTATGCGTGGTTGACTTTAAAAAAAATAAATTAGAACATTGAAAGTAATCAAATGTAGACCTATTTGTCCATAATAAATTATTAATAAACCAGTATAACTGTAACTGCTGAAACGTGTTTCCTTTTTCTGTTTACGCCCCCTGTCGGTTACATGAGTAAAAGTGATATTTTATTAAATATAATCGCAATAGCCTTTAAAATTACACAAACAATTCTAAACATTAGGTATTAAAATCACGGCTTTTAAAAGTATTACTTAACCAAACGAAGTATTACTTACTGTTTGTTTAAAATTAATGATAGTGATAAACTAGATAACTTATGAATCACTAAACGTGGATAGAGGAGTATACACTTTTAATTAAAGCATATAACTTGAAAATAAAATATTTGTAATCCCAAATAAATCGCTTATGATAAGTCGGTAGGAATCGTACCCCTTACAAAAGGTGCATTCTTTTAAGAGTCTAAGAGAATAAACCAAATAATATTCTTAAATGTACATACATAGGTATTATAAATAATTGGATTACAAGTTTTGCAATAATTCGGTTAGTTAAATTCTAATACCTATATCCTAATATTTAATACACAAGCAGAGTTTGTGTCACGCTGAGATCTGAGGAACCATTGGACCCATTTTTAATCAACTGAATAACATTTAACAACAAAACTTAAAAAAGCTACCCTGAATTTTGTATACCCATAATGTCCCTGCGAATTTTTTTGGCTTTGACGCTCGTTTTGTGATCTCCTGTCAAAGTGGCCCTAGTTTTGGGTTCAATGTGAGATTTAGAAAATAATACAAAATTGATAAAACCAGCAATAAGAAGCATTAAAAATGGAAACATAAACTTCAAAACGAAATCAGAATGAAATAAAAACATTTTCAGATTAAAAATAATATCTAAATAGGGTAGACCGGTGCACATTTACGCAGATTTTTTATTTTATTTTATATTTTATATTTTTAAGCCAGTGATAATGTAAACACAGTTGTATGATAAAGCAGTTATTAAAGAAAATGTTGATCAGTAATGTTTTGATATTTTTATGTTTTAAACCATGAAAATAAATTAAAAATAATACCAAGAAGGGTGCGTAAACCTACCCCGTTCTCAGGGCAAGTTTACGCACTAAGTTGGGCACGTTTACGAATATAATAATAACCAATAAAGCCCAATAAAGTAATTACAAATATTAAATCAACTCGGAGCGTTTTATTATGCTACAGAAAATACATACATGACGAACGATATAAAATACTTAGTGTTTGTTGTCATCATCACTGTTGCAGTTTATGCATACAAAAAAATACTTGTGCGGCACAGTTATCATGGGCCCATCTTTTGCACCTGAGACATTGAATCCATTCTTGCCCATTCTTGCCCTTTCTTTGAACGGTTATAAGGTCTTAAACAATACATGCACAGGCAGTTTTCATCATCTTCACCAGAGTCATCTTTTTGTTTTATTTTTTAAGTAACTTTCCTTTCATGTTTTATGACTGATGTAAGGTTATCGAAAAATGCTGATACATTCCCTCTATTAAAGCTTGTAACTCGAGCTAAGCTTGTAGCTTGAGGTGACCTAATCGAGAGTTTATTGTGCCTTTTCAAGAATAACGTTAGCCAATCGGGTCCTGCCATTTCATTGTCAGTCCAAGACTGAAGAATTTTTCTTCCACAAGCAAAGGCATAAGTATATGGGAAGCGTCTTACTCCTTTTGTAGTCAATCCAAAATAAATGTCAGAAAATATAATTAGGGTTCAATTTTATACAATCCAATATCATATTTTTGGATAAAGGTAATAAATTACTCAACTATGGGACGATGAAGTGGTAAGAAGCCCCAGTATGTTTTATCATTTAGTTGGAAAGAAAACCATTAGATTTTGTTTTAATACAGACACAGCATAAAAGCAAGAATTAATGTCTGACTATAATCGCAACATCGTTTTTTGTTTACTGTTTACTCTTTGCTTACTAGGAGCTTCAACAATAGCATAACATAATTTACTCACCTTGGAGAAAAAAACAGAAAGTCTTCTTTAACTCCCGAATGGTAGAGCCACTGGCGTTCAGACGGTTGTGACAGCGCCCGCTAGGTAGCAGCACGAGCCTGACATGACCAGTTGCGCGCAAATTTTAACTGGTTTTGAAAAAAGCATACTGCGTAAACTTGCCCCGTGCGTAAATATGCCCCGGTCTACCCTACAAATACAAACGTACACATACACATTCAGAAAAAGGAGCGAGAAATCCCAAATGTTATATGGGCAACTATTTTAAGGAGTTTGCAGAGACATATTCTGCACATAACTGAAAATACCTTTTTTAAAAAGGATTTTAAGGAACTAATGAACTAGATCGATGATCATGCATGTGTTTTATGAAAGCTTTAAACGTCAATCGGTAAGAAATTCTTAAAAGAGCTCTAAAGTTAATAACACAACCCCAAAACATAAAATCATTGACAGTATTTATAGTCAATGATAAAATATTCCTATTCAAATACACATAGCAAGTCTTCTTAGCTCATGTAGCAGATTTTCTCAACCTATCATCGCACAGTAATAACTGGATTACATGTACATTCTTGACTATATAAACACCCCTAGATAAAGTATTTGTATTATGTGCTGCATTATTCCTTGGCGAACCAAATGAACCCTATTGATTAATAAACACATGTTTTAAGTAATCATCTGATGTAAACAAACTTCCTCCATAATCATGGGAACTACTGTTAAGAGCCACTGGGGCAAAGCCCATTGAAGATATGTTAGTTTGGATGGGTACTTAAAAACATAATCTTGGAAATTGGCACAGTAGAATGACCTGACGGTCTGTACAAAGTTTTGCAATTTTTTTAATATATACTAGCAGATGTCCCGTTCTCCTCGGGGATCTAGCAGGCATAGAGCCAGACGGTTTAAAAGTTTATTTGCATTAAAATCAGTGACTAACTAAATAAATTATAACTCCATAAGATTAACATTGAAACTTTAAGAGCTCATGAGGCAAACCCCCATGGTCGAGGGTTTATGGAAACCCCAAAAAGTACATCTAGAGAGTAAGAGCTTTTCATTGATACCAAACATGAATACAAAATAATAGTTTTAGGGGTCGAAAATCACTGAACAAAAATCAAGACATTCTTTTAAAAATATAGATGATTAAATATAGGTCAAAGAAATCTTATAAACATCAAGGTGTTGTTTGGGTTTTTACTGCTTTATTCTCTGCTTATATTCCATTGTAAAACACTTCAAAATTGCAACATTTATTTTATGTTCTTGCACAATTAATTTGTTTCCTAGTAGAAGAGAAGTATTTTATTCAACTGTTTAGGCCCACAAATAATCTATTTATTTATCCATCCATATACCATCGTAAAAGGGTGGTGGTTAACTGTTGCCAACTTTCCGTTTGGCCAGAGCCTAAAGGGGGGTATACCCCCTAATAGAGGGGGGGGACAGGGCCTTCCGAAAAATTTTGTATATTTGTACCCTAAAATCAACCACTAAGCCTCTTTGGTTGCTAACAATAACACCTTTCTACCCAGAAAATAAAGTAGATTTTTGACGAGCTGTTGAATAAATTGGTAATGTGTAATAGATTAAAATGTGTATTGAATTAAATTTTTGATTTGTAATTACAGTTGTAAACTACTAGTGTTAAAAGACATTGCCCTTAAATTTAATCGTAAAAAGCAGGTGCATAGAATCTGTAAATAATCAATTTTCTATGAACTAAAATGGAAAAATAAATTATAATTTTAAACTTTATAAACTAACGTAAAATAAATGCTAAATAAAAAGAACAAATATTATTCGTGATTTTATGTTTTCTATAAATTACCCTAAATATTAATCTAAACTCCGACTGAATCGAATGGAATCTATTAATTTTAAACTGTAACCTATTTCTTATCAACAAAACCGGACATTTGCAGTCCGGTTGGACGTTCCAACCAGGCACCCGAAATATATGAGTAAAACCGAACTGTCCGGTTGAAAACCGGATGGTTGGCATCGCTAGTGGTGGTATATGTTTATGTATTGTCTTTTCCGTTTTAATGTCCGGTCGAGCAACTAATTTAAATTACAACATTTATTCACACCAAAACTAATTATATACGAATAGTTGCAGTTATGCAAGTGAACTATCTCCTTCACGAGAAAAATATAATCACTAAACAAGTATGTTTAGTCTATCATGTAACGTTTTAATTCTTATAAAAATAAGTATATTTTTATTTTACATTTAATTTACTTATGTATAAAATTATAAGATTCATCATGAGCCTAATTACACCTCAATAACTTCTTTTTATATCGAAATTGAAAGCTATGTTAAATAAAAATAATAAATATACAACATGGAGTAAAATGTACTCAATTTATATTTTTAAGAGAACATCTAATTAAAATAAGAGGCAAACCACGTGGGGCCGTTACGACGTGATGGCGGCGCACATAGAATTGAACATAGCGGTTATTTACATCGGATTATTGAACAAACTAGAAGTTCTATAGAAAGTATTTTCCAATAAAAGTTGAATACCAACTAATTAGCTACAACTTTCTCGCTGGAAGTTTGTTTCTACCAACAAAAACAAAAGAAATTATCTCTGACTAATTTTTCATGTCATGCTGTTACAACTTTATTATATTTTCCATTATTAAAAATTACTTATAATTTAAAACTAAAATACCGTTGGATGTGGCAACCTATGCAGAAAAAGAATATATAAGTTTCATTGTAGTTTTATTACTCTTAAGAGGTCCAGGAAAATGTAAACGACAGCGCGCTCCCTGCTCGGTACCGCTCCGTTGCCGTGTTCTACATTTTTGGTCTAGCCTGATAATTCCGTTTTCTGCACATTTTTGGGCCGCCAGATGGATCGCCAGCAGAATAGTAGAACTGAGTGGGAGCGAGAGGGGGATGCGACATACCTCTCGTACGTCATCAACTTCCTTCCCCTCTCGAACAAGGTGCCTTTCAAGATCACAGCGCTGCCTACCGGGACAAACTGTAACTGCCACTTAGGCTTACGCTACTCCCATAAGAAAGCGACCTCTGATTCTTTCTTCTCTGTGGCTACATTTATGTTTATCCTCAGCCTCAAATAAGTCACTAAACAAACCTAGCAGTGCGGTGCAAGTGCCGTAGTTCTTTCGAAATCCTGATTGGCATTTTGGCAGTATGTTTTAATTTTCAATAAACTGTTCTTCAATAATCTGCTCAACCGCAACCTAAGACCGCTTTGCTGTTGTTTCTAAGACCTTGGAAAATGCTGGAAGGACCGATATGGGCCTCAAATTCTGAACTGAAGATGGTGTTTTCATTTTTGGAACAATACTTATTTTCCAAGCATCCGGGAAAACACCAGTAGAAAGTGACTGATTGATTAGGTTTGATATAGCTTCAATACTATACGAGCTAACTGACTTAATCATCTGATCTGTGCTAACTGCTTTAGAGCTTATTTAATTTATAGCTGCTTTAACTTCAAAATAAATTCGTGAATTTTCTAAAGAAAATATTTCTGATCTAGGACGTTTGTTCATACAATAAAAACCAATCAGATTATCAACAATATCATAATGTAAACCAATATCTTCAAAGTATTTGTTTATTTGATTTAGTCTAAATTAATCTGGCTGTCTTATTTATTCTTATCGCTTACTGTGTCACATTAGCGCAAGCATAACCAGAACTCTTTCTTTAGGATCCTTAGCATTAGCTATTTTACTGGCATAACATATTTTTTTAGCTTTTTGAATCAAAACATTTAGCTTATTTCTGACAGCTTGTATGCATCCCAGTCTCTTTGCCTTTTGTGTTTCCAAAAACAACCTCTCAATTTATTTTTATTTTTGACTAAACAGCTAATCTCAAAGGTCATCCAGGGAGCTTTCTTTCTTGTAACACATTTTACTACAAAAGGCATTCATCATACACATTTTTCATATTTTACGTTTTAAATTGTGCGATACACATTATTAATTTCTTTAACTTTGTCCCAGTTTATTGAATTTACAAATTACTAAAACCTGGTATTTATGAACAGACTTTAGACAAAAAATTGTTACGTTTTTGTTCACTGTAGAGTGTTTGGAAAGTCTAGGAACAGAGATAGCTATTTAATCTATATTTTTTAAATTTTGAAGATTTTTAAGTGTAAGATTCTTTCATAAAAAAATAGTTTTACTTATGTGTCATTTAACATTTTTATTCAGTTTCAGTTTGTTACAAAAAATGTGTAAACAGGTGAAAGCTTGTGTCAGTTCATAAGCTGATCTAGTTTTTGAGTTTTTGAGACACAGTACTTTATTTTCATAGGAGGCACGTACATAGATATTACAATTCAGTAAACAATTTAGGCCATATAGACTGATATAATTTTATTTTTCACTCTTACTCTCAGGGGTCATAGTTCATTTGCAAGCATTGATAATTATATATTTATAATACCCCCGTAGCAGCAAACCTGCGTACTCAGCGAATTTCAAATGTATATATATGTATATATATGGCTTAATACCACATAAAGCCACATACCAAGTTCCATCAATATACATTCATAAATAAAACAACATTTTAATTATTCTCCATAAGAATAACATGGCGGCTGAGTATGCAGGGTTGCTGAAGCAAGGAACACAAAAAATGGAGTTTTATACAAATATCAACATAACTCAAGAAGGTAAAACCACATACCAAATTTTATTAATTTATGTTCATAATTAAGGGAGATAACACGTTGCTTATTCTCCATAAGAATAACATGGGAGCTGAGTACCCAGGTTTGCTGCTACAGGAACTATCGGCCAAAAAATGTTTTTAGTGCAAATACTAATAGACCACAACGATATGAAGCAATATACCAAGTTTCATTAGGATAAGTTGATAAATAAGCGAGATATACAATTTTTCTTATTCTCTATAAGAATAACATTGGACAACGTTTTGTGTTTAGTACTTTCAATATCTGTGAAACACCAAAACAACAACTCCAAATTGTGCATCTTTTTAAGCTGATTCCAATGGAAAACCCTAAAATTGGACTTTTTCAAAAATTATATGTCAAAAACTTGAAAAACCCATTTTTGGCGTACAAAACCTCCCCAAAATACCCCTTTAGATAGGTCGATCTGTCTGGTTTTCGAACTTAAAGACATAAATGGTGCTTTACACTTTATACCAAATTTCGACAAAATCGGACTATTTTTAGTGAATTTACCCTGTAGGGAATTAGCGAATTTTCCCTGTAGGGAAGAAGCTATTACCATAGGTCTCATGGTAAGACTTAAGCCCGAGACCATGATAACTTTTTGTTTTGAGGTCCCCAGATGTCAAAAACACTATTCGTTGAAATTGACATATATGTATATATATATATATATATATATATATATATATATATATATATATATACATATATATATATATATACATATGTGTCCGTAAATGCGATAACTTGAGTAAAAAACGCCCGATTTCGATGATATTTGGCTCAAATGTGTAAAGTGACATTCATGGCTTAAGTCTGAAAACCAGAAAAATCGGACCATGGGAAGGGGAGTTATGGTTTTTTTGCATTTTCACCCTAAAATTTTTAAAAAACTTAATTTTGGTTTTGACCATGTTATAGAGCTTGGGAAATAAATAATATAGTTTTTTGAGTTATTAACCTAGGTTGAGTGATTGCGGAGAAAATCTAAAAAACCTATTCATAAAATCTCCCATGTTAATCTTAAGGGAAAAAGGTTTTTGGTTTTCCTCAGTTCATTTCAATGGAAACTTCACATTTGCTTTTACCAATCAGTTCAGCTCCACAAAACAATCATTTAAATTGTGATTCTATGTCCAACCGTTGCAGAGATATTCTAAGTGCTTAACACAGTACGTTGTCCAATGTTATCCTTATGGAGAATAAAAAAATTTGATACCTCGATTATTTATGAATGTATATTGATGAAACTTAATATGTGGCTTCACGTAGTTCTGGTATGTTGATATTTGCACAAAAAAAGATTTTTTGTTGATTATCCCCGTAGCAGCAAACCTGCGTACTCAGCCCCCATTTTATTCTTATGGAGGATAAGTAAAATGTAATCACTCCCTTAATTATGAACATAAATTAATAAAACTTGGTATGTGGCTTCACCTTTTTGAGTTATATTGATACGTGCATAAAAACCCATTTTTTTGTTCCTTGTTGCAGCAAACCGGCTTACTCAGCCCCCCCAATAATTCAAATGTTATTTAGAGCTTATTTATGATTGAATATTGATGAAACTTGGTAAGTGGCTTCGCCTAGTTAAATTCTATTTATATTTGCAAAAAAAAAAAAAAAACTAGTTTGTGTTCCTTGTTTCAGCAAACCTACATAATCACCACCAATGTTATTCTTATAGAAAATAATTAAAATTGTATATATCGCTTATATGTGAATATATTTTTATGAAACTTCGTATGCGGCTTTATGTGGTATTAAGACATATGTTTGTGATATTAAGACATATGTGGTATTAAAACATTGGAAATTTGCTGAGTACGCAGGTTTGCTGCGAAGGGGGCATTACGAGAGTTATCCTGCTCACGGACACACACACACACACACACACACACACACATATATATATATATATATACAGTTTTGAACGAATGGTGTTTTTGGCATCTGGGGACCTCAAAACGAAAAGTTATCATGGTCCCGGGCCTAGGTCTTACCATGTCGACTATGGTAATAGCTTCTTCCCTATAGGGGAAATTCGCTAAAAAGATGGCATGTCACTTTTATATGTTATTTTTTTAAATACGTTATACTACTTTAGGTTTCAGAATACCTCCGGTAGCATAGAACCTGTATCATGATATTTGACACGTCAGAAAGCAGGAGCCATGTTCCTTGAATTCTGCAAGTTTCACAAATTACTTAAACCAGTGAGATAATTGATTATACAAACTTTGAAGTCAATTTGTCAAACTATTTTGCCTCTCATTAGTTGGGATTGGTTCATCTTGTTGGCTTCAGGAAACTTATGCTGACTTATTACTGCCATAAACTTCTTGTTTAATCTTGTCTGTGCAGTTTGATTATTCCTCTTTAACAACAACCACGGCAAGTAAATAACAATTGTTCCAAATTTGCTTAGTTTGTTATTGTCTGGAAAAATTGTATCATCTAAAACACCTATATAATTTAATTTTTTAAACAACTGTGATAGCTGAAGTGTTAGTATTGATCATCTACTCCAATATCCTGTGGAATTGGAAAATTAAGTTCTCATTTAGATACAAAGGGAGATACTTAAAGCAATAAGCAAATAAAATGAACTTTTCCAATTTAGAAAAGATTTGCCAAACTTTGTCTGTATTTGCATTTAAAATCCCCCTTATAACAAGTATTTAGAAACTGCACTTCAAAGTTTACCCTTTATAATGAGTGATACATTTTCATCTCTATAAATAACTAAACTTCAATGTTAATTATTTGTTGAAAAGGTTATGAAATGGCGTTCCATTAAAATATGTCATCAGTTCATACTGTGCATTTTCCAATCAATAATAAGATTCAGGCTTTATTTTATAGAAATTTGTCTAAAACACACAATATGCTTTTGATTCAGAAAGAATTGTTAAAATACTGACAAACTTATCAAGGAGAGATCACTGCAAATTTCTCTTCAACAATCTAAATAATTTGATCGTCTGCAACTTATACATTTTTATTATATATCTTAAAAAGCTGAATACTTTCTAAGCCATGAAATAATATTCACTCTCTACTACCCACAAAATAGGCCAAACTTGATGTTCCTTATCGAAGAATGTCTAAAACTCAGTCAAGCAATATAATTAGAGGAATTAAACTATACAGGGTGTTTACGAAACCCGTGGTCCCCTTTTTAGCGAATTTCCCCAATAGGGAAGAAGCTATTACCGTAGGTCTCATGGTAAGACTTAAGCCTGAGACCATGATAACTTTTCATTTTGAGGTCCCCAGATGCCAAAAACACCAATCGTTCAAATTTATATATATATATATATATATATATACATATATATATATTTATATATATATGTGTCCGTAAGCACGATAACTCTCGTAAACACCATTCGTTCGAAACTGTATATATATATATATATATATATATATATATATATATATATATATATATATATATACCCCCGTCGCAGCAAACCTGCGTACTCAGCGAATTTCCAATGCAAAATATATGTCTCAATATCACATAAAGCCGCGTACCAAGATTCATAAAAATATATTCACAAATAAGCGATACATCAAATATTAATTATTCTCCATAAGAATAACATTGGGAATGAGTACGCAGGTTTGCTGCAACAAGGAACACAAAAAATGGGGTTTTATGCTAATATCAATATAACCCAACTAGGTGAAGTCGTATACCAGTTTTTATTCATTAATGGTCATAATTAAGGGAGACAGAGCATTTAATTATTCTCCATAAGAATAACATGGGGGCTGAGTATGCAGGTTTGCTGCTATGGGAGCCTTTTGCAAAAAATTTTTTTGAGCAAATATTAATAGACCACAACGATTACTGTATACCAAGTTTCGTCAGTATACGTTCACAATTAAGCGAGATATAAAAATTTTCTTTTCCTCCATAAGAATAACATTAGACAACGTACTGTGTTTAGCACTTTCAATATCTCGGTAACCAATTGACGTACAGAAATGATCAAAATACCAAATTGTGTGTTTTTCTAAGCTGAATCCAATGGTGAAAACTAAAATTTGACTATTTCAAAAATTATACGTAAAAAAGTCAAAAAACCCATTTTTGGGGTACAAAACCCCCGAAAAATACCCCTTAAGGTAAAGCTATATGGCTGGTTTTCGAACTTAAAGTCATAAATGTTCCTTTACACGTTATACCAAATTTAATCAAAATCGGACCTTTTTTACGATGAGAGTGATCGCACATATATATATACAGTTTCGAACGAATGGTGTTTTTGGGGTCTGGGGACCTCAAAACGAAAAGTTACCATGGTCCCGGGCCTAGGTCTTACCATGCCGACTACGGTAATAGCTTCTTCCCTATAGGGGAAATTCGCTAAAAAGGTCCGATCTCAATGAAATTTGGTAAAGCACCATTTATTTGAACGAGTTTGAAAACCAGATGAATCACACCATCCAAAGGGGGGGTTTTTGGGGGTTTTGTACCCCAAAAATGGGTTTTTTGGGGTTTCCACATGTAAGTTTTATTTTAATCAAATTTTAATTCATACCATTTAATTCAGCATAAAAAAACAAACAATTTGGTATTTTTATCATTGTTCTACGTCAATTGGTTCCTGAGATATTGAAAGTGCTAAACACATTACGTTGTCTAATCTAGTGTTATTCTTATGGAGAAAAAGAAAAATTGTATATCTCGCTTATTTATGAACATAAACTGACAAAATTTGGTATATGGCTTCATCTGGTTGGGGTTTATCGTTGTTTGCACAAAATACAAAATTTTCACATATGGTCCCCGTAGCAGCAAACCTAGGTAATCGGTCCCCATGTTATTCTTATGGAGAATAATTAAAATGTTATATATCGCTTACTTATACATGTATATGAATGAAACTTGGTATGTGACTTTACTTAGATGAGTTCTAATGATTTTTGCATAAAAACCCATTATTTTGTGTTCCTTGTTGCAGCAAACCTGCGTACTCATCCCCAATGTTATTCTTATGGAGAATAATTACTATTTTTAATATCGCTTGTTTGTGAATATATTTCTTATGAATCATGTTAAGTGTTAATGTGTTATGTTATATATTCACTGGAAATTGGCTGAGTATGCAGGTTTGCTGCGACGGGGGTATTTGGAATTGTGCGTTAGGTCGAGACAATCATAAAACGTCGTATAAACATGTGTCTAAAATGCCTAGTTTTCCGTCTGTCGGTCTGTGTGTGATTTTCACACATTATTTAATAACTTCAGTATTATTTGAGATAGAAACTTCAAACTCGGCACAGATGTGTACCTTATAGTAGATAAAACAAGGGTTTGAAATTTCGTTACGATATATTCAACCGTTTTAAGATGGCGGCCATTTAAAATATTTGATGTCAAATTTCACAAAAACCGTTCGAATTAAAGAAGATTATAAAGACAGGTAAAAGATGAGGAATCAAAAGGCAAATAAAACGACTCCTTATTTTGTAAAATCGGATTATAAATAACCGAGCAGTTAATCTTTACTGAAAAATAACATCAATTTCCATTCATTTAGGGGTATCTCATTATTACTATGGTACTGTTTTACCTCTAAATAAATGAATAATTGAGTAATAAAATGGCTAATACTAAGTAAATAATTCAAGAACCATAAAATGTGCACTTTTTAATCACAAATCTAACGGTAACTTCATTATGATAAAGGCGGTCCCACACTTCTCGCGAACAGGCCCGAAAATTCGGCCGAACTGCGAGTGTTCGGAGTATTCGCGAGAAGTGTGGGAGCTGCACTTCCCCATGTTTTGGGTAAATACCGGACGGAATGTTCAGAGAACATTCGGGAGAATGTTCGGCCGAATGTTCAGGCTTGTTCGCGAGAACTGTGGGACCGCCTTAATTGGATGGTTGATAACCAAAATGTGAGACTTTGACAAATCTCAAATCAACTGTTTTCCGTCTAATTTATGTTACAATTGAATCAGCTGTTTATTACTAACGCATTGTTGAAATGAGGAAAGTAAACATTGTCTGTTGGGCTGCAACAAGCTGTGTTAAAGGTTATGAGTTTTTTACTATGATTTAAGTAATAATTGTGCAAAATTATGAATACCTTTACATTTCCGGAATATTGTGATAGTCATTACAGTTACGGGATGGCAAGGGGCAATTCGAAATTAGCTCGAAGATTGTATCGTGACAATTTCCCGAACAGACATCTTCCAAATTACAAGACTTTTACAAATGTTCATAACAAGTTAAGGGAAACTGGGACATTTACCGCCATCAGCGAGCACCAGATTAGTAGCTCAAGAATTCGGCTGTAGTAACGGTACAGTGTGGAAAGTTTTACATGGTGAAGGGCTTTATCCTTATAAACTTCAAAAAGTGCAGGCTCTGAATACTCAAGATTATCCTAGGCGTGTGGAATGTTCCCGTTGGTTTTTAAATAAAGAAATTGAGAACCCAATGTTTCTGGATAATGTATTGTTTACTGATGAGGCAAGTTTTACCAGAGAGGGAATCTTTAATTCACGGATATCACATGTTTGGGCTAAAGAAAATCCTCATGCAACTTGGTTAGAGGATACCAAGACAAATTTTCAGTGAATGTATGGGCAGTTATTATTGGGGATTATCTAATAGGCCGTACATTTTGCCTAACCGCATTAACTCCACAGAGTATTTAGTCTTCCTCAGAGACATTCTCCCAGAATTGCTGGAAGGTGTGCCACTGAATGTAAGACTTGGAATGTGGTTCCAGCATGACGGAGTTCCAGCTCATTTTGGTAACATTGTTAGGTATTATTTAAATGTTATATTTCAACATAGATGGGTGGGACGTGGGGGACTAGTACCATGGCCTGCCCGATCACCTGACTTGACCCAACTGGATTTTTTCCTTTGGGGTCACATGAAAACACTGGTTTACAGTACACCAGTGGAAAGCGAAATGGACTTAGTCGCCAGAATTGCTGAAGCTGCAGCAATAATCCAGAAAGATGTAAATTTTAAAAATTTTCGCCAATCTGCAGTACAACACTTTCGAATGTGCAATCGTGTCAATGGACACCACTTTGAACAACTTTTATAATTTGGTTTGTCTTTGTAAGTTATAATTTCTGTTTCTAACTTTGTAAATAATCCATTATTTAATAGAGCTGATTAACAGTTGTACAAGTTGGCTCTATGTAATGTTCATCATTGTGATAGGCATGTAGCGTGGTACTATTAGAATTGCATCCCACTATGATTTGTCACAGTGTCACATTTTGGTTATTTATAATCCAACTATCATAATGAAGTTATCGTTAGATTTGTAATTAAAAGATGCACATTTTATGGTTCTTGCATTATTTACTTAATATTAGCCATTTTATTACACAATTTTTCATAGATTTAGAGGTAAAACACTCGACCACAATAACCACAGTAATAATGTGATACCCCTAAATGAATGGAAAATGATGTTATTTTTATGTAAAGATTAACTGCTTGGTTATTTATGATAAGATTTTATCAAATAAGGTGTCGTTTAATTTGCCTTTTAATTCCACATCTTTTACCTGTCTTGATAATCTTTTTTAATTCAAACGGGTTTCGTGAAATTTGACATCAAATATTTTAAGTGGCCGCCATCTTAAAACGGTTGAATATATCGTAACAAAATTTCATACCCTTGTTTTATCTACTAAGGTACACATCTGTGCCGAAGTTTGAAGTTTCTATCTCAAATAATACTCAAGTTATTAAATAATGTGTGAAAATCACAAACAGAACGACAGACGTAAAACTTGACATTTTAGACACATGTTTTATGATTATCTCCACCTAAGGACCAACTCCAAAAAAGGGGACCACAGGTTTCGTGGACACCCTGTATAACAAATTACCTCAATCTGCTATTAATATTCCATTTAGTTCATTTAACAAAATACTGTTTGCATGGCTATTTTCAACCCCATTTTATTCTCTTGACGAATTTTTGGAGTTTCTAAGTAAATATATTATAATTTATTATTTTACATGAAAAATATACCTTGATGTTGTTTATAACCATGAATTGTGTTGATACAATAAAATGTTGGTTATTCATTATTGAAGTGATCAAAATTTAAGTTCCACCTAAAAAATATATTAAGAGAGAAATTACTTTGGTTTGGTAAGCCTTTCTTAATGTTATCTTATAATATTTTCAGAAACAATTCCCTGACATCACAAACTTTAGTAGCCAGCTAATACCTTATGACAGTTAATCATGGAATGGATTAAATCACTAAGGAAGTAGAAACTATAGAAACTTAGAAATTATCAGGCAATAGTTAGTTATAATCTATTTATTATTGTGGACATTTTCCATCACTGGTCTGTTTTATCAGTGATAGAAAATGCCCACAATAATCTCTTAAATAACATAAACATCACTAACAATGAATAATACTGGTTTAAATACCTGTACTGTTAAAGTGATCCTAGTATCCTTAAAGGGCCGATCACTTTGGCAGTACAGGTATTTATACCAGTTTAATTTACTAAAGTGATTCGGAGGCTTACAACATGAAAAATGAATAATACATAATAAACAATAATGAGGCATAGTATGTTTGTTTCTAAATTATGTCAAGAGATTGTAATTATTTTCTGAGCACAGAAATTTCTGAGCAAATTACAGATGAGAGCCAGATGAAGCCCTTTATCAACATTAATTTTTCAATATATTTGGGTGATCATGGGTTCAAATGAGTTTGAACAGTTTCTCATCTCATCTAGGCTATGTCAAAGCTCTAATAGCTTCCCAACGGGCAATACTCTTTATTACTCTTAACCTCGCCTAACAAAATAAGCAAACCCTCCCTTAAAAAAATCAAAACTGCTATATTTTTAACAAAATTAGGTTACATTTGTAAAATACAATTAACAGATTACATAAGGGAAATTTGCCCTCATTTTCCTATGATTTAGTGTGGATCGAATAATATTTGTGCTGTGTTTTTTATTCTGCACTCATGAACTTTTACGAAATATTAACATTAACTCTGTGGATAGAAGCCACAACTTGATATGTCGAGTTTATTAAATTTTACAGGAGAGCGATTTTAAGTTTGGATTACTGTCAAAACTCTGGAATTGACCCAAATTTCTTAAGGAAGTGGTTTTGTTTGGTAGCTTTAAAGTTAAACTTTTACTGCTATAAAATTACAACTGAAATTTGAATTATTACCTGCGATAATCACGATTAAATCAAAAGGTTTACATAACAGGTTTTGCCAACTTTAAGAATAAACATCACCATTAATGGGGAACTTAAATTTTAAAAATTGCAAAACTTTGTTCAGTCCATCAGACCGTTCGACGGGCCGATTTTCATGATTACTTTGTTAACTGACAGGTAATTATGTCTAGATATGTCATCACCCATCCAAACTAAGGTATCTTCAATGGGCTTTGCCCCAGTGCCTCTTAAAGTTCCCATGGTAATCTTATGGTGGAGGTTTGTTTACATCAGATGATTATCATATGATTTACTTAAAACCTAGACAACTCATTTAGTTCACCAAAGAATAATGCACCACATAATACAAAAATACTTTATTTGCGGGGGTTTATATAGTTAAGAATGTACATGTAATCCAGTTATTGTTGTACATACAATGATATTTTGAGAAAGGTTGCTTCATGTGCTAAGAAGGCTTTATATGTGTATTTGAGAAGGAACATAATATGTTATGTTTTGAGATTTTGCTATTAAATTTAGGGCTCTTTAAACAATTTCTAACTGATTGACGTTTAAAGCTTTCTAAAGAAAATATTCTTGATCATCCAATCATTACGTTCCTTAAAGAACCTTTTTACAAAATGGTATTTTCTTTTAAGTACGTACCTATAATATTTTTCTGGATTCTCTCTGATCTCTTGATAAAATATTTTCCAATAAAACCTTTGGGGTTAACGATGTGGGGTTTCCGTAAGTGTATTTGTACGTGTACGTATGTGAGTAGAAGTGTATTTGTATTTAGCCATTTATTTAAAATCTGAAAATGTTTAGCACTCTGGAATGATTTCCTAAAGTCCTACATTAAACCCCAAAAGGGGGGTAATTTTGACAGGACATCACAAAACTAGTGTCAAAGCCAAAATAAATCGTAGGGACTTTATTGGTTAAAACAAATTCGGTGTACCTTTTAGCGAATTTCCCCTATAGGGAAGAAGCTATTACCATAGGTCTCATGGTAAGACTTAAGCCCGAGACCATGATAACTTTTCATTTTGAGGTCCCCAGATGCCAAAAACACCATTCGTTCAAATTTTTATATATGTATATATATATATATATATATATATATATATATATGTGTCGGTAAGCACGATAACTCTCGTAAAAATGGTCCGATCTTAATGAAATTTGGTACAAATATGTAAAGTACCATTTATTTGAACGAGTTCGAAAACCAGATGAATCGCACCATCCAAAGGGGGTTTTTGGGGGGTTTTGTACCCCAAAAATGTGTTTTTTGGGGTTTTCACAGGTAATTTAAATTTAAATCAAATTTTAATTTATACCATTAGGTTGAGCTTAAAAAACAAACAATTTGGTATTTTGATCATTGCTCTACGTCAATTGGTTACCGAGATATTGAAAGTGCTAAACACAGTACGTTGTCTAATGTTATTCTTATGAAGAAAAAGAAAAATTGTATATCTCGCTTATTTATGAACATAAACTGGCGAAATTTGGTATATGGCTTGATCTGGTTGTGGTTTATTGTTTTTTGCACAAAAAACTATTTTTCGCCTATGGTTCCTGTAGCAGCAAACCTAGGTACTTGATCCCCATGTTATTCATATGGAAAATACTTAAAATGTTATATATCGCTTATTTATGAATGTATATAGATGAAACTTGGTATGTGACTTCACTAAGATGAATTCTATTGATATTTGCATAAAAACCCATTATTTTGTGTACCTTGTTGCAGCAAACCTGCGTACTCATCCCCAATGTTATTCTTATGGGGAATAATTAATATTTTAAATATCACTGTTTGTGAATACATTTCTTATGAATCCTGTGAAGTGTTTTAATGTGTTATGTTATATATTCATTCGAAATTCGCTGAGTATGCAGGTTTGCTGCGACGGGGGTATTATAAGTTTTGTTGTTATATATTTTTGCAAGTGATTAGTTTTATCTATAGGTAGTTTTCCCAAAATTGAAGCAATTAGTGCTCAGCGCTTTACTTAAAAGAAGAAAATAACCCTCCGTCACACTTTACCAACTTACGTAATGAGAAAATCCATAATTGATTATAAAATATTTGCATTTTTAGCGAATTTCTCCCAAAAGGAAATAAGCTATTACGTAGTCGGGTACATATAGCTAAGACCTATATAGGCCGGGGACCTATAACGTTGATAACGTTGTAGTAGGGAAAAATGGATGGTTCAGAACCAGCAGGAGCAACAGGCAAGCGGAGGTGGAGGAACGCCCGAGTTTAAGGACAAGGTGTACCCTTTGAAGGTCTGCAAGCGGGAGCGCGAAGACCACCGTGATCTGCTGTACGTGACAACGGTCGGAGACAGTCACTGCGCGTACATCACGGACCTGAGCCGACTGTTTCGCTCCTAGCTCACCGACCATGAAAACAGGATCTTCATCTGTAAGTGATGTTTCGCTCACTTCGATAACCGACCCAACAAGCTCGGACTGACGGGCGCTCAGCGTCTTGAGGAGCACAGGCGTTACTGTTACGCCAAGGCTCCCCTCCGATTGGACATGTCGAAGAAAGAGAAGATCCGGTTTACATATCCCGAGTACACCCGGAGAGAGAGGTTCTGCATCTACGCGGACTTTAAATGCTCTCTTCAGTATATCGCGGATGTGGATGACCCGGTGGAAGCACCGCCCAGTACCAGACTCCTGCGGATGCACGTCCCTTACGCCTTTGCCTACCAGATCGTAGACTCACTAGGCCCGGAGGAGTTCGAACTTCGAGTCTACTTCGGGGCCGACGCGTCCAAGGTGTTTATGGAAAGGCTGAAGATGGACGTGTTGATGCTGTGGGAGTTCCTGTTTAACATGAGAGCTCTGCAGCCTTTGCTGACTCGAGAGGAGGAGAACGGATACTTCACGGCGACCCATTGCTATCTCTGCAGCAAGGAGTTTTCCAAGCAGGATCCCAAGGTGTGGGACCACAACCACGCTCCACCGTAGGAGTTCCGTCGAGCGGTGCACCGGTCGTGCAACCTGCGGTACAGGGGTCAGAGAGTCATCAACTGCTATTTCCACAACCTATCCAACTACGACACCCACTTCATAGTGCGGGAGCTGGCGATCGACACCGGCGATGTGGACGTGTTGTACCTAAGAGCGGTACATCGTTTTTACCAAGTGATTCCACTTTGGTCAGCCCGGATATAACCAACGACAGACGGGATTCAAATCAATCAAATCAAATCAAAATATTCTTTATTCAGAGTCAATACATATACAGTATTTGAATAGAGTCAAAGTTCTAGTCTAAAACTAAAAATTACATTCTTATCAGGTTATATGGAGAGAATATAAAATATTAATCATAAACATAAATTTAAGTTATTTTGACTGCAAATTTAACAATAAAGATATATATATATATAACAACTTAATCAGTTACTTAGACAATACATTTACATTGTAATAGCTGACTTAAAATCATTATTATTTAATTTGTATTACTTTATTTACATTTTATTTCATTACATTATTTATTATAACTGAACTCAGGCAATCAGTAGTAGGTCCTAAGGAAATTCTGAAAAAGAATAAAGTGCCTTATTAGTCAAATATTCTCTGAGTAAGCTTTTAAATTTATTGTAATTTTGTTCTTTTTTGATTGAACCTGGAAGTTGTATACAAAATTTTTTCCCCATGTACCTTGTTTTGTTTTTATAGAAATTTAGATTGTGTTTATCTCAAATAATTTGATTACGTGTATTATAAGGATGATTAGCTTCAAGCGAAAAAACACTGTCATGCTCTTTAACATATTTAATTGTTTCAAGGACGTAAAGACTGTAAACTGTTAAGATTTTAAGATCTATAAAAAAGGTTTTTACACTTTCTGTGTTTTTTAAACCTAGCATGATTCGTATTGCTTTTTTTGTTTTATTAGAATTTTGTCCAAATTATGTTTTGATGTAGCTCCATAGATACAAATTCCATAAGACAGATGTGAGTGTAATAAAGAATAATATATTGTTTTCAGTAGTGTGAGGTCAGATATTTTAGACATTTTCCATAGTGCGTATATTCCTGATGACATTTTGTTGACTACATTATCAACATGTTCATCCCACGAGAGATTTCCATCAACCGCAAGTCCTAAAAATTTAGTTTGATTTGTTTTATTTATTAAGTCATTTCCAACTTTGATTTTTGGATCTAGTGCGGTTTTATTTTGTTTTGTGGAAAAAGATAAAATCATTGATTTGTTTGCATTTAATAAAAGGTTGTTTTGATTTAGAAAATTGTTAATACCCATTAAGTCCGAATTTGCTGAGACCTCTATATTAAAACAGGAATTTCCTTTAACAATCAAATTAGTGTCATCCGCATACAAACACATGGAGCTGGAGCCAACTCTTTGTGGCAGACCATCCAGGTAACATAAAAATAGTAATGGCCCTAAAATGAATCCTTGAGGAACTCCATACTTAATCACCTGAGGTTCACAGACATATTTTCTTAGGTAACTACAATAATTTCCCCTTTCCAAATATTTTACTTCAACCCTTTGCTGTCTCCCACTGAGGTAAGAGGAAAACCAAGCACACTCTTTCCCTTGTATGCCTAAGTATTTAAGTTTTTCTATTGAAACCTTAGGGATTCGCGGTGCTGTTCCTGGACACCAACAGGTTCCTGTCCATGAGCCTGGTCAGCCTCGCAGCGGGACTTCCCACTGACAAGATGCGGGAGATCAGGAAGCTTTTCTCTGACAACTGGCTCTTCGACCTCGTGCGCAGGAAGGGCGTGTTCCCCTACGACTTTGACACGTCGTACAACATCTTGTACTCCATCAAGGATTTGCCATCCCAGGCAGCGTTCAAAAATAGCCTGACCATAGAAGATATCGAGGACAAAGAGTACGAACACGCCCTCAACGTGTGGTGAGCCTTCGAGTGTCGCAACCTTAAGGATCTCGTCGACAAGTACCTGCGCTGTGACATTGCCCTGCTCACCGACTTTTTTGACCAGTTCCGTGACACGACGTTGGCTGAGTACGGACTAGACCCCACCCACTATTATACCCTGCCCTCTTACGCCTGGGACGTCATGCCAAAGACTTGCGTCGTGGAGCTGGACACGCTGCAGGACTTTGAAGCCGAATGGGGCTAAATGTTGGAACCCCGCTCGCCTCCGTGACCACGACCTGCACAAGGATCTTCCCTACTGCTGTGAGACCAAGCGTCCACCGACCGGGAAGTTCTCGAAGCTAGTGACCACCCTGGATGAGTACCACTACATTTGTCATTGCAGGATCCTGCAGCAAGCGTTGGACAACGGATTGGAGCTTGAAGCTGTGCATTGGGTGACCTCGTTTCGCCAGTCTCGTTGGTTCGAACCTTACATCGAGATGAACACCGAGCTGCGAACGAAGGCCAAGACCAAGTTTGAGCAAGACTTCTTTAAGCTCATGAACAATGCGATCTTCGGCAAGACGATCGAGAACGTCCGCAAGCGCCTCAACGTGAAACTGATGTGCACCCCCAAGAAGTTTAGAAAAAAATACGTGGCCAAGGCCAATTTCCTGGACCGCACGTATTTCACGGGGGATTTAGTGCATCTCGCCAGGGTGAACATCGTCCTGGACAAGTCCATCTACATAGGCATGTCTGTTCTGGAGCTGAGCAGGTGGCTCATGTACGAGTTTCTGCGGAAAATGAAGAACCGCTACAGCGACCACCTGAACGTCGACTACATGGACACGGACAGCTTCGTGTTTGATATAATCTCTCAGGACATCTACAGGGAGATGATGGAGCACCTGGACGATTTCGACACCAGCGCCTATCCCAGGTCCCACCCCTGCTACAGCCCCGTCAATGCCAAGGTCATCGGAACGTTCAAGCACGAATGCAACGGCCGATCCCGGTTTGAGTATCTCGGTCTTTGTTTCAAGCTCTATTTCATGGCCATCGAGGACGAGAAAGAAGAGACGGGGTCCAAAGCCGTTAAGTGGGCCAAGGGAGTCACCAACGGGATCGTAAAGAAGTCCTCACCCCCAACGACTTCAGGGAGTGTCTGTTCAACGGCGTGTTACTGAGCACCGTAAACACCCGGTTCCAGTCCCACCTGCACCGCGTCTTCACGGTAAAAGTGAGAAACTGTCCTTGAGTCCCGCCGATGAGAAGCGGTACATCCTCGCCGATGGCATCCACACCTTGCCGTGGGGTCATAAGGACGTCCCCCATTGCCCAGAGCAGGAATAAGAGACTGTCATGAGGAGGAGGAATGAAGGGAGGAGGAAGACGATGTTGACGAAGAATTCCCCGTTTAGAGTTAAGTTTATTTGCAAATAGTATTTGTAAGCAATTATATGGTAATAGTTTGGTTTACAGCAGAAATCTGCGTTGTTATTACCTCCCCATATTTCCCTTATTATTTTTTCAAAATTAAAAGATTTGTAAGTTTTAACTACTCTCTATTGAAATTATTTTAAAAATTCAATTGAAGAATTTTTCGAAAAGAGAAAAGTTTGAATAAACACAATTGATAAAAACTTGGGAGTATATTTTTTCTTGAATATTAAAGTGAGAGAAAGGACAAATTAAAAAAATCCAAGTGATTACAACAATCAATATTTATTGAAACAGAATAAGAATATACATACACAAATAATTAAAAAAAATCGTACTATTAAATTCAACAGCGTGGTGAGAAGATGGAGTTGAAGAGTCTGTGGACTAGAGTGTCTTTGGGGGGGGGGAGAGCGGCCGGATCGAAGAGCTGCATGTAATCGCTGAGGGACATGCCGAGGACCGCTCGACAGTACAGGTAGGTGAGACAGTAGTGGTCGCAGACAGAAGTAACTTAGCCCTGCAACCAGATCTTGACGAAATGTTGGTCTGGTGAAAAATGATGCTTGATTGATGTGAATGTGACTATTAATATGTCAATGCGAATATAGGCATTATTCCTAAAACTATCAAATTAAAGATTGGTTAGTTCCTTCTTGAATGTTCTTAATGCAATTTTCTTTTGTTTCGCAATTGCGTATCAGGTGAGATGCAATCGTTCTTGGCGATAATACCAATGCGACTCACTGGTGTCACTGTCCTGCGTTTCCCGCCAATTTTCGTTGTGTGTTCACTTCATCACTATCGGGATTACACCTCACACCGCTAACGGCATCACTGTCTGTGTCAAACCAGTGACTCCAGTTATATCGGTCCACCCACAAGTTTTTAATCGCGTTACGATGTTCATAATCATGATGTATATTTCATAGTCTTTATTTTCGTCCAAATATAAATTGCAACTATGTGTATGTCGATTCCTATGATATAACTGAATGTTCAAGAACACGTTACCCCGATTGGCGGGATTCTGTACTGTATATCGATAACCGGCATTGGCCCAACGGACAGTCGGGGAATTGTTCGAATCTTTTACCACAAGCCCGAAGTGTCCGATGTGTAGCTCCGGAGGATTACAATAAAAACGTTCACCATTGTTGTCGTTTATGCTATCGATATACTTGGTGCTGCTGTTCTGCGTACCTCTCTCTGCGGAGATTCGTGTGGGCGATGGCGTTGTGAAGTCTCCTGGTAGCTCTGGAGGATTGTCATAGACACTTCTACTGTTTTTGGCGTTTAAGCAACTGCTATCGATACACGTGGTGACGTTCTGGGGACCTATCCCTGAGGAGATTTGTGCAGACGATGATGTCGGTTGTGAGGAATGATTGTTTCTTCGCTCCTTTATGACATCCAGGCAGTGGTATTGTTGATGGTGACGAAGTCCCCTCTGTGCCGTAAATGACCCCCCGCAGTGCGGGCACTCGCAGGTCGACGGCTCCGATGATGGCACAGTGGCGACAACTGATTGTGACAGTGATGATGGTGGTTCTGAATTCTGTGGAGGAATGTACATGGTACTGTAGCCTTCCATCGCTTCCAACTCCTTCAACAACATAAGGACCGATTCGTCTACTTCGACAGCACTAGCCATGTTTGAGTTTACTCTGCAATGTCACTAGTCGAACTGACGGTGCGATGTGAATAGGTACCAGCATTTACATTCACAAACTCCGTACATCTCCAGAAGTGTTTCTTTTAATCCGACCAATCGGATAGCAGAACGTCTAATTTTGACCTCTCGGAGGGCGGGATAATTTCACCAATCACAGTACCCGCGTTCGCTTAGGCCTCCACCACGAATTTAGGGGTTTCCGGATATACTTGGTGGACCAAGTGAGCCCATTCTCTGGGATTCTTGAAACACACGATGTAATGGGCGTTCAGCGAGATGTCGTGCTGGCCCCGGCCCTGATAAAACAGGGATGAAGAACACGCTCATGTTGCGGTGCTGGGAGCCCTTGGTGAACAGGTCAGCCACGCTAGAGTTGGCCTCGCGCATCAAATGCCTTCATAGCAATTACAAATTGTTCAAATAATATATATTAAATGTAGAAAAAAAGTATAAATAAAGTGATTTTGTCGACTCATGCCCACGCACAGGCTTAAGCCCATGTGGGCATATTCCTTAAGGTAAAATAAGATAGTAGGTCTACCAAAATTGTAAAATAATTATTATAAATTAAGAATATCTTCAAATATATTTTTACTTATTATGAGAAAAATATGTAGTCCTACAAATTTATGTATTTTTTTGGAATAAAATTATGTGTATGTATGTATTTATGTATGTATATCATCAACGATCAACAGGGCGGGCTCGCTCCCATCGTACTCGTCGAGGTCGAGCAGGCTGGCCACGTAGCACACAGTTGTGTCACCTGCCCCGCCCCCACCACTACCATAGTGCCAACTGGTGATGCGGGCGAACCGCGTCTCGCACATACAGACGGCATGCTCGATGAACCGCGCCACAAAGAGCGACTTGACGCTGACCGAGGGTTCAGCCACAATGGCGGCGAACGTGTGTTTCTACCTCACATCTATGGTGACTACTGACTACTGACCGCGGACTGCGTACCACCCAGCTCTTATAACTAAATTTAGTATTATATATATATTTTCTTATTAGGATATAAGGAACATAAGGTTTTTATTGTTATTTAAACAAATAAACAACAAGAGAGATGGTGGGAGATGTTGCTGCCTGGAGAACCGCTCTTCTTCACAAGGTACAGTCTTGGCCCCACACCCGCGTTGTATTGAACAATGGCCTGCTCCCCTAGGACGGCCAAGTATCTTCGGGGCATGTAGACCCTTAGCGGGTCGTCCCCGGTGAAGCCCTCCAACATGGCCATCACCGTGTCACCGACGGGCGTTCCCACTCGCTCGAACGAGCGGATGGGGTATACGGTGTTTTCCCGCAGGTCGGTTATACGGGTTTAGCCTGCAGCCTTGCAGTTGTTGAGAGCTGTCTTGAGGTCATCTTTTGATCCATGTCGTTCAGTGTTCAGATGTGGAGGGTTGCTCACAAACAGGTCGCTTTTTATAGGCTTACAAGTTGTTTACAGGACGATCGGGCTTCCAGGAAAGTCATCAAGTTCTTTACGCCTACTTTCTCCCGCCAACTGTTGCACAATCGTGGGTTTTGATGAAATGATATATCGCAGAAAAATGGAATCGATGTTGGAAGAGAAAATGAAACATGTAGCCTGTTGCGACAAACTCTGTCACGAGACGTACGCCTCCCTCAAGGTCAAACGTCCAGAAGCTTCTAGCATGTTCTAGAACGTCGTGGTTTGCGCGGCTTAAAAAGCCCCCGCCGATCGGGAACGATCGGTGGCGCGTGTCGAGGTATGCATGAAGGAGTTGCTCAGCGGCTTGCTGATGCCCGAGGGTGTCATGGCACGCCCTCTTTGGCTGTCACGACCGCTCGGCGGGGATATAGCTGTTTGCGCGGCTGTCCGAAGATGAAGTCCGAAGGATCAGTTTTTGCACACTTGCTAGATCCCTGCCTATTGAATAATGCCAAACCATCACAAGTCCCACTACCAATCATAATATGTGTATCAATTGTGTAGTAGTCGGAGGGAGTCGGGGATGATAATGGCGACTTTTCCCGGACCAGGAGTTTCCTCCCCCAGGGCGTCAAGTATAGAAATTGGAACCAATATTTGGTAATTTTAAATATAATAATTGGAGGTTGTAACAAATATCCAAATCGGTTAAATCGAAGGGTAAATAAAGAAGTTTGCAATTGGCAAAAAATATTGTTTAAATTAAATTTAGAAATTATAGTTCATATTTACTTATGCAATTGCCTAGGACAGTAACATATCCAAGTTACAAACAAATGTGACAGTAAAAATAAAGAAGTTGGCATTTGGCGCTACAGTAATTTACTAAATTTTTTTTATTTGACTGTAATATTTAATTTGAAAATTATATGGGGTATTTGCTTGTGTGTTGGCCTAAGACAACAACATGTCCAAATTGTAGACAAATCGAACATAAATACCAAAGTTAGGGTTTTGTGGTTAGTATATATAAATATATATGTATATATACAGTATATATAAAACAATTATTGACTTTGAAAGCAATATATGTTAATTATTATATAATAGTCGAGGGCTATAAAATATTCGAAAATCAGCAATCAGACGACAAATAAAGAAGTTGACATTTAGCACTATAGTATTTTTTAAATATGTCTTTTAAATTTGACCGTAATATTTAATTTTGAAATTATAGGTAGAGATTACCTATATACTAGTATAGGACAATAACGTATATGAGTTTTAAACAAATTGGACAATAAACACCAAAGTTATTTTGTTGCCTGATTTTTCAAATTATTTTTTAAACATAATTTGGTGGCGGTTTAAGTTCTAATTTAAAGTTGCATGCTTTAAATGTGACGTGTATAGTGAAAGGAGAGGGGTAGGATGGTTTTAAAATTAAAATTATTTAAAAATTTTATATACAATTATTTTACATTTTGTATACAATTATTTTATATTTTATATACAATTTAAAATATAAAATCCTAAAACCGAATATATACCTCTAAAAATTGTCCTGGTGGAGGAAAATCCTAGTCCGGGAAAAGTCGCCATCATTTACCCCCAACTCACACCCGAATATATACCCTACGGTAAGGTGACAACACAATAGAGCAAAAAGTCAGTGTTGACGGCACGTTTTTGTAAAATATTAAGGCAGAGAGTAGTGACTCCAGATATCCAGAGAATTGAGCTCAGTGTATATAAACTATATCAAGTTATGCCACCTTAAATAAAATCAAAAGTTGACGTATCAGCTTTGGGCATGGTTCATAACGTCTATATATTGATAGATGTTATACATATTATGATTGTTAGTGGGACTTGTGATGGTTTGGCATTATTCAATAGGCAGGGATCTAGCAAGTGTGCAAAAACTGATCCTTCGGACTTTGTTTTTAAATGGCGGAATCCCGTGGGGTTTTCTCCGTCAAAAATTGTCCGCAAGTGGGTTTTGAGATGTCTCTTTCCTTTATTACCACTAATTTTATTTATAGTTAAAACTGGTTAGTGTTTTCAGTGCTAAAATTATAAATAATTTCAATGAATATTCATATAACTTTTGAAATAATTACCGCTGATAAAAAGTATTTTTAAATTTTACCATAAAAAACATTCATTATTTTAACTTGATTAGCTTCTATACGTAAACTTAAGGAGCAACATTGATTGATGCTGCAGAGCCACTGAACTCTATATTATAGCTGGAGTCACCACTCCGTGGTGAAAAAGCGTGCCGCTGTGTTTATGGTCGTTATGTTGGCCAGATGTGTTTTGACGTCTTGGTGGAATAATTTTTTAATTTCCTATTGGTTGAAATTTTGACATCGTCCACCCAATGCATTTTGATTGGTCCAGTTAGCGGTAAGGTGACAACACAATAGAGCAAAAAGTCAGTGTTGACGGCACGTTTTTGGAAAATATTTAGGCAGAGAGTAGTGACTCCAGATATAACATAGAGCTTAGGGGTTATAACCTATATATCAAGTTATGCCGCCTTAAATAAAATCAAAAGTTGACATATCAGGTTTGGGCATGGTTCATAACGTCTATATTAATAGGAATTTGACATATCTGGTTTCGCCATATTGTAGATCTGAGTAATGATAACTCAATTTTGATAAAACGTTGACATATCAAGTTATGACATCTATCCACAGAACTGATATGATTGAATCCATGCCTTGGTCAGGAAATCAATAGCTACGAGTATTATAAGGCTAACAGGTAAAGCTTTAAGGAAATTTCTAACATTTATGGGTTTTGGAACATTTGGGAATTTTAACAAATTATTGATATGGAACATGGTAAGTTTTAATCCCAATAAAACGTACAAATTCGATACAGTTGGTTTTTCTTTTCAATAAGTATATTTCAAAATCAGTGTTTTAAATACAGTATAGATGGTATATGAAACTGTTTTAAAATAGTTAACAAATGTTGCTTCGTTTTAAATTTATATTTTTGTCAACTGTTATATTTATTTAATCAAAAGTTTACCAATGATCAAGGTTTGACTGTATTTTGTTAATTGTTTATGTTTATTTTGAGTGGAGATTTTATCATTCAGGTTTGCTGCATCACCTTTAACTAAATGAAATGTTCATATTCAAAAATGTTTTGGAAAACTGTCAGTGGTAAATGTGTACCTTCCATTGAACGTGAAAAGGAGTTTCATTCGGGTTTAATTAAACCTAAACGCTATCCAACTCAGAGAGCCAATTTTTATAAACCACTCTTTGATAACCTTGGAGTGGATCCGCAAACACGTGGGGTTATGTATGTATGCATTACAGAACAACATTAATGGTTTATACTTCATAATTTATTAATTAATTGTTTTTTTTTCATGTGTAAACAAAACAGAAATCAATTCTATAATTTATTCTTGAGCAAGTAAATTGTGCAAATTACTTGCTTAAATTAAAAAGTTGTAGACAAATTTTCCCCAGAATGTTTTATTTAGCTAAAATATTTATTGGATCTACCTCTTATTATTTCACAATCCAGAATTTAACTTTAAAAATTACATCTTAAAAATTATTTACGTAAATATTACGATTACAATATAAACATGAAAATACTGTACAATAAAAACAATTGAGGTAGAATGCCTTTTTTAAAAACCTCGTAGCAACAACCCTGCATACTAAATTGATCTCCATTGCAACAAATATATATATCATTCTATGATAAAGAGCATCATACCAAGTTACTTCAAAATAAATTTATAAATAATCAAAGATCTAACTCTTTATTTGTCTGTCATATGAGCTAAGTACACGGGTGAGCTGAAACGGGGACAACAAAGATGGAGTTTATATGGAAATATTAAGAGATAATAATCACATGAAGCCACATACCAACATAATAATAAATTTCACCAACATATATTCCGATGATAATTAATTATAATATGAATAAGGGAGATATAATCATTTCCCAATAATATTCTAGGCGTCCCTAAATGATTACCTAGAATTGAGTATGAAGGTTTGCTGCTATGCGTGTATTCATACAAATATTAGTAGATTATAACCAGATGAAGTTAAATGATAATAATGATAATAATAATTTATCGTCTTATAGGCACCAAGTGTTATCAAAATATCTGATTTAGTAAGTGGGATGTAAAATTGCACTTACTCTCTATAAGAACACTGCGCAACATAGCAGTACTATGTGTTTTTCACTTACTCTCCACAAGAACACTTCGCAACATAGCAGTACTATGTGTTTTTCACATACTCTCCATAAGAACACTTCGCAACATAGCAGTACTATGTGTTTTTCACTTACTCTCCATAAGAACACTGGGCAACATAGCAGTACTATGTGTTTTTCACTTACTGTCCATAAGAACACTGGGCAACATAGCAGTACTATGTGTTTTTCACTTACTTTCCATAAGAACACTGGGCAACATAGCAGTACTATGTGTTTTTCACTGACTCTCCATAAGAACACTTCGCAACATAGCATTACTATGTGTTTTTTCACTTACTCTCCATAAGAACACTGGGCAACATAGCAATACTATGTGTTTTTCACTTACTCTCCATAAGAACACTTCGCAACATAGCAGTACTATGTGTTTTTCACTTACTCTCCATAGGAACACTGCGCAACATAGCAGTACTATGTGTTTTTCACTTACTCTCCATAACAACACTTCGCAACATAGCAGTACTATGTGTTTTTCACTTACTCTCCATAAGAACACTGGGCAACATAGCAGTACTATGTGTTTTTCACTTACTCTCCATAAGAACACTTCGCAACATAGCAGTACTATGTGTTTTTCACTTACTCTCCATAAGAACACTGGGCAACATAGTAGTACTATGTGTTTTTCACTTACTCTCCATAAGAACACTGGGCAACATAGCAGTACTATGTGTTTTCCACTTTCAACATCTCAACAGCCAATTTTACAGTATATAGTGTAAACTATAAATCTTTTTCAACGTAGAAACTTTAAATTCGGCCTAAATAGTTATTTAGTATAAACAATTATACAATTTATTTATTTATTTTTAACAAAATACGTTTTAAGATGATCGCCATTAAAAAGTTGAATGACAAATGTCTTGAAAATAAACAATAATAGTTATAGGAACAAAGTCGCACCGGGTACTTGCTGGATTGTAAATAAACAATTGCGTTAAACTATATAATCCATTACAGACAACAAATTAATAACTATGCAATGTTATTCCCAATTACAGTAAACAAGGGTTTTATTTCCCGATATTTCGTTAAATTTCATCATTTTTTTAGCTCATAATAATTTTTCTGCACTGTCATGAAATTTGGATTAAAGTGTTAAATGACTTGATACGGCTTTATTAAAAGAGGAAAACAACCTATAAGTTGAAAAAAGTGAAAATCAGAAACAGACCGACAACAGACACAAGCCATTTTATATATGTTAAAATGTTTTTTCAACTTGTCTTTCCCCTTGCCCCCCCCCAAGAAAAAACCTACCAATAAAGCACAAGAGTTTGGATACATACTGAATAATGTAGAGATGTACACAACTTATTTTAATGAATGGTGTTTTTGGCATCTGGCGGCCTCAATACAAAAGTTATCATGGTCCTACACCAACAACAGGAATAGCTTTTTCCCTATGAAGGAAATTCGCTGATACGTTCCTGATAGCCATATACTATACGTTGTTATACATTGACACGGGATGTAGTCTTAATGTATAGTACGGTATGTGTTATCGTTCGATTAGAGGTTTTCAATTTTTATTTATTTTTTGACTCCATACTTACAAACCCTCAACAAACCCTCAGGGATTAAAAATAAAAACTTATACAAAAGTTTAGAGATCCAAATGAACAAACATTTAAAGGTCTTAACTTGGTCTTAGGTGACCAGTGTGCCGCTAACTAGTCCTCAAGCAGACTATTAAGTCAAAAATGGCAGCCGGTCAATCTTTTCTTAAATGCTATTTTTCTAAAACTTTAAAAGACTATTAGATCCATTACAATTGTCCTTACAAGGTTGGTTTATGGTACTGTGTAATGCTTTAAAATTACTTACCGGTATCATACGACCTATGCCCAGCTCAAGACATCCAACACCTCCATTAAAGTTAGTTCATTAGTGGAAGTATTTTATGTCTTATGTCTTAGGTCATATCATATATCATTTTAAGTGTATTATGTAGAGTGGTTTACCGGCTGCTATTTCTACTTAGTAGTCTGTTTGTGGCATTTGGACTACTATTCCTGTGGGTAGGAAAAAAGAAAGTAAAAGGCTGTCGACCAATCCTACATGTGCTGAATTGCCAAAATACACTCCAGGTGGACGGCATAGTACTCGAGTGATATATTTGTCAACGGCAAAATGGCAACTGTGACAGCGTGGAGCCTTATTACTGTCTGGAGCCCAACTGTCTTCTTTTCTGCTCCCGATAATAATTAAGACCTGAAAGCTGATGTACAGTTTAACTTCGAATTTTATTGAAGATTTTCTTGTTCTTACTCCTTGCTGGCCTTAAAAAAACCGGAAGAAAACTTGATACATATTTTTTTAAGCTAACAATAACTATTATTGAAATTAGGTGAGTTCTAGCTGTTAAACAATATTCGACCAAAGCTACAAATGGACGTAGACTACACATCAAACGGTGTTCAGTGGTTTTTTTGCCATGCAAATTATATTCATTCAGTGACTGTTGGATAGTGAAGATAATCTTTGTTAGGAAAACAGTCTTTACATATTGTATACTGAGGGCATAGAGTCCACGAGTCTACTGCATTAATTAAAATATTATAGAGATGAGTTGGAATGTTTGTAGTGTGCGGAATTCAGCTTTACTTTGCAGAAACATTCCTGCAAGCGCCCTTATTCTTCTCAAATCTGAGGGAACTGAATTTGTCTTGGAATGTTAATAACATTCTACCAGCATATTTATGCCTTTGAGTTAATTTTAGTTACTGTTCAAAGGCGTTATTAGACAAATAGATCTTCAACTGGTTTTTAGTAAATGCATTAACAATTTAAATTCAGAGAAATCCTCCCAAAAAAATAAACATAAATTCAGCCGTTTGATATAGAAAAGTTTTATTAAACCTAGTATATATTTTTAGTTTTAGCCAAAACAATAAATAAATTGACTAAATTGCAAAACTTTTACAAACAATGTCCAGACTATTTGATTTGATCGTTAAAATGTTGAAACTACAGTTCTATTTTCCAACTAGTTTTAATTCTCAAGTTAAGCATCAGCTGAATGACTGGGGCTTGAAAGAATGATTGGAATGTGATTGGCCTAGTAATAAATAAATCGGAAAATTAGTAACCAACTATATTTGTGTGCTTAAATTGTCTTTGTAACTTTGCCATTAGGTCCAAGACATATAAGTTTATTCTGTAGAATTCGAAAGGAAATTCAAACGGTAAGTCTAGGAGAAAACCTACTACGTTCCGCACCTCACTGATTATTATTAATATTTAACTTCCCAAACAATAACAGTGTTTACGTTCTAAAAAATTATTGGTATAATCAAAACCACTACAACATATATTACAAATACAAATATTTTAAACCGCTTACAGAACAATGCTCTAAGGTTTGTTTATGACCTAAAGAAATTTGACCATATATCCCAATTCATAAGCCAAAGTGAAATGTTGCCGGTGCTGAATAATTACGTTTTGGACAACGTTGCCATAGGGTAGTTGGCACGCACAGACCCGTTTATCTCAAAGATAGAATAGTGACTCGTAAAGAGTAGGGGTGTGCGAGTACTCGAAACTTCGAGTTTTCGACCAAGTATTTTAATATTCGAACTCGACTCGAAGTTTTGAAAAATACTCGAAAGTTCGAGCGAGCATTTCCTGCCGATTTAGAGACGATCACTAGTCCGCCGCAACCTAACGCTGGGCAGAGCCATCGGCCCGTAGGTAATCTGGTCTATTCAGTCCCCTCCTCGCCACCGGCCCTAAATTATTGCCGCTTGGCTGAACGCGTGACTCACTAAGTGCACCGTACAGTAGGAATATGTAATATGTCTTATTTTTAGAAAATAAGGAAAACGAATGTTATATTTAGCATTGTGACAAAACCCCGATAAATTTGATATCAAACTTCACGAAATTCGGACAGTTTTTAGATCTACTTTGATTATGCCAATATGCTAGTAGAAATTTAACTTTTACACCTATGTCAGGCTCATGACCCGTTTTTTTAAGGCAAGATGACAATTTATTTATTACATCCAAGTCTAGCTTGTGACCCGATCATAAAGAAATAACTTAATTGTTAATTTTTGGAACATAATTATTCGTTTGTATATGTTTACTTTGCCTATTTAATTAAACCAGTTGTTTTATCTATGATTTCCATCACACTTTTCCAGGCTGTGGACTGGCTAAATATTCAAAACATTTACAAATATCTAGGCGTGTTTAAAATCTTTTTTTGTATTTTTTTATTTTTACGGGGACTTAGTACTTTTATGTGTAAACTAACTTTAAGACTGTAGAGAAGCTTTTACACAAACTAAAAAACATACGAAAATAATAAATAAGTCATAGTTAATAAATCAACTAAACTGTAAAATGTATAGGTGTGCTGTAAAAAGGCCAAAACCAAATCAATTAAATAATATCAGAGAAATAATAATCAACGATTAAACAAATTTCAATAATATGATTGAGATGTGAAATATTATTATAAAAAACAATATAGCGAAGTATAAACTCACGAAAAAATAAATAAATGACAATGTTGAAATACTAGGGTGAATGAATTAATTAAAAAGAGTAAAATGAGTCAAATAACAAATCACCGATTTTGAGAAATAGAAATCGCCATCTTTACAGGGATGACACGGCCGCGTGCCGTTTGTTTGTTTGTTTTGACAAACTGTGAGTCACTCTTCAAAAGTATTATCGAGCGATATATCTATAACTTCACTAAGTTTTGAGGGTATTAGGCCTACCCTGTATTTTTTCATTGTGTTAATGTCTGAATTAAACGTTTTTAGTTACGTGCAGTCCTTAAAAATATGTACTAGTAATTAGGGGTTCTCAGCTAGTAATTAATAATGTTGATTGTTTAAGAACGGGTCATGACCCTGTCATAGGTGTAAAAGTTAAATAATCAAAGTAGACCTAAATACTGTCCGATTTTCGTGAAGTTTGATATCAAATTTATCAAGGTTTTGTCACGATGCTAAATATAACATTCGTTTTCCTTATTTTCTAAAAATAAGACATATTACATATTCCTACTGTACGGTGCACTTAGTGAGTCAGTCGTTCAGCCAAGCGGCAATAATTTATGGCCGGTGGCGAGGAGGGGACTGAATAGACCAGATTACCTACGGGCCGATGGCTCTGCCCAGCGTTAGGTTGCGGCGGACTATAACGATTGCGACCGGCCAAAACGCGTAGTAACGGCCACAAAAGGCAATCTCATCACTTAAAATCGACCAAAAATGACGATCGGACTGCGTAATTTCGGCCGTAAGGGATGACGGAAAACATAATATCGGCCAAAAATTACGACTTGATCACGTAATCAAGGCCAAAAATCACGTATACCGTCTTCATTTTCGGCCGATATTATATTTTCCGTCGTCATTTGCGGCCGACATTACGCGGTCCGATCGTCATTGTTGGGCACTTTTGCCGATATTATGCATACCGTCGTCATTTTAGACCGATATAATGGGCCAAAAATTATGACTGGATCACGTATGGAGGTTGAAAATGACGACGGTATACATAATATCGGCCAAAATGGCACCAGGCCACTTAATATCGGCCTTAATTAACGATTTCGTAATCTAATATTGATTATAAACGATATCTGGACCAGGTGATATTTGCCAAACGACAACCGGACCGTGTTTTATCGGCCGGAAACGAATGCCAAACAGTGTTTTGTTTGTCAATACGTAACCCAGTTTGATTCTATTGGCTAAAACTTCGTATTGCTACTCATGTATTAGTTAGAAACCATATTTAGATTATCAAATCTAGGGTGGTATCCAAATTTCATTACACTATTTTAAACTACTTACTGATGGCAAATAATCGCTCGAAAATACTCGAAACTCGAAAATAATTGGCACTACTCGACTCGACTCGACTCAATTTAAAAAAATCACTACTCGCACACCCCTAGTAAAGAGATAATGGAGAAGTGTACAAGTTAGGATAGCTAGCTGAATTTGCCTCGCGTCAGTCTTGAGTTTGAAAAAAAGGTTTTCATATTTTGGACCTCAGAAATACAATGAGCTACTGTACCTGAAAATGTTAAAATTTGTAGTCATAAAACATTTAAATACCCCCGTCGCAGCAAACCTGCATACTCAGCGAATTTCCAATGAATTATAACATAACACACTAAGCCACATAACAGGATTCATAAGAAATATATTCACAAACAAGCGATATGTAAAATATTGATTATTCTCCATAAGAATAACATTGGGGATGAGTACGCAGGTTTGCTGCAACAAGGAACACAAAATAATGGGGTTTTATGCAAAATATCAATAGAACTCAGCTAAGTGAAGTCACATACCAAGTTTCATCCATATACATTCATAAATAAGCGATATATAACACTTTAATTATTTTCCATAAGAGTAACATGGGGACCGAATACCTAGGTTTGCTGCTATGGGAACCATAGGTGAAAAATTGTTTTTTTGTGCAAACAACAATAAACCACAACCAGATGAAGCTATATACCAAATTTTGTCAGTTTATGTTCATAAATAAGCGAGATATACAATTTTTCTTTTTCTCCATAAGAATAACATTAGACAACGTACTGTGTTTAGCACTTTCAATATCTCAGTAACCAATTGACGTAGAGCAATGATCAAGATACCAAATTTTTTGTTTTTTTATGCTGAATTCAATGGTGAAAATTAAAAATTGATTTTAATAAAAATTACATGTGGAAACCCCAAAAAACCCATTTTTGGGGTACAAAATCCCCCCAAAACCCCCCTTCGGATGGTGCGATTTGTCTGGTTTTCGAACTCGTTCAAATAAATGGTACTTTACACGTTTGTACCAAATTTCATTAAGATCGGACCTTTTTTACGAGAGTTATCGTGCTTACGGACACACACATATATATATATATATATATATATATATATATATATATATATATACATATATAAAAATTTGAACGAATGGTGTTTTTGGCATCTGGGGACCTCAAAATGAAAAGTTATCATGGTCTCGGGCTTAAGTCTTACCATGAGACCTACGGTAATAGCTTCTTCCCTATAGGGGAAATTCGCTAAAAGCAAGCAAACAAATTGTACATGCCACCATAATATTAAAAATAAGCTAGATCTGAGTTTTTGATATTTTATTACACTGTATTAATGTAAATATTGACTTGAGTTGTTTTGAAAAAAGTTGTATTTGACTGAAAACCACTTTAAATATTCTATTCTATTCTACAATATTTTTTAGTTTCATCTTTATTCATTCTATAACATTGTATTATCTAGCATTATTAGTACTTTATTCCAATAACAATGCAGATAAAGTAGTTATGATTTATAACTTAGTACCGGGGGACCGAGCCATGCTCGGTGTTTGATTCCGCAGAAGAGGCATTGTATTTGTTTTATTTCAAATACTCGTTCATTTCAATATGAGCTCGTTCGCTTCGCTCACTCGCCTCCCGGATTAGCTCGTTCACTTCGCTCACTAGCCTATCGAAAAACGAGTTTGAGTTGCCATCCAAGTAGTTTTTTTATTTCCATTATGAGAGTTGGCATTCAAGTAGGTGTTTTATTTCCATAATGATAAACAGCTGTTTTAATTTATAGAAGCTGATTTAATGGTTTGTTTTTGTTATTCATAGTAACCGGTGTTATGCTTTTAAACTCGATAAGCCCAATTTTCAAATGAGTTGTTTAGAAAAATAGGAGTTTTCCTGAGATAGTGGTTTTCACCAATCGATTTTTTAGACCCAAAAGCCCCTAATCCCAAACTTTCAGCGAAATCCTTCCGCTGGATCTCGAATTTTGCAAACAAACAAACAGACATAGCTCGTATTGGATTATAGGATTTAAACAAAAATTATAATAATATAGAGCCACAAAAAAATAAGTGACAGTAAAATATTTTAATAACAAAATATTAACTAGCAGTAATATGAACGAATATTTAATATTTTTAGTAAAGTTTAATATCAACCCCTTCCAAATTATTTTATTATTTGCTCAACCATAAAATTTAAAACCTTTTCAGATTTTTCCTTCATTTGAAAAAACTCAGCCTGCTGTATAGAAATAGAAAATTACTCCATATTGAGTCTTTGGCACCAACATTTCTTAGCATATAGATTGAAGCGAGGAAAATACTCTTTTCCAATGCTCGATTTCTTTTCTTATGTAGTTTTTCAATACTGATTTGAATCTTTATGTTCATACGATTACACAATTCCTTCATATATCCAGTCCCATTTCTTGTTGTGAACAGGAAATTTTGTAAGACGAATTTATTATTATTTCCAATCTATATGTAAAACGGAAGACTAAGTCATTGGGCGTTTTCCTAGAAGAGAGGTGTAAAAAACACAGAACAAGTTACAGAACAGATATTTCCATAAGTAAATACAGATTAAAATTTACAAATGTAACAAACAATTATTATTCATTGGAATAAATAACAAAAAAATTCAATAATAAATAATAATAATAATTTTTGTTGTGAATTTGTTCCCAACAAAGGCTATATGTCTGTGTGTAGGAAGTTTTGAAGTTATTTTCTCAAATATATGTGACAATTAGAGATCGCTTTGAACTGTAGTGCATGTTGACAAAAGCATGCACTGGTACTCAATTGATAAATCAGTTTCAGTTTATACTATCTTGAGTTCATAGCAAAATATTAAAACGAGTTCGCACGCAGCACGCTGACGTGAGGGAAGTAAATTTCCACATAACAACTTTTAAAACTCAAAATCAGTGTAAAAACATACATTTTTTCCAATTTTTATTGAAATCTGAAAACAGTGATTTTTTGGCTGTTCTGATGCTCCTGGTTTCAATTACCTGCAAAGCTGGGAATACAATTTTGCGCATTATAATGGTTAGGAGAATGTCCAGACAGGCTTGAAAGTAGGCGTGAGGTTGCTGGGGATGATTAAAGTACTCTAACAAAGGAATAACAGGCTTTTCTAGTGTAAAACCCCCGTAAGACAACGTACTGTGTTTAGTCGAAACACATTTTCTTTAATTACTCGGTAAATATTTATGCTAGAATGACGAGAGAGGACTTACAACTTTCGCCTCACTAATCCCCATCTTTTTACATGCATTAACGTTACATACGGGGCTTTTCTGACCTTTTTTAGGCCAAAAATTCGAAATTTGAAAGATTAATCCCCAAAAAACCAATTTAGAGTATTCCGATTGTTTTGCCCAACGAACTTGTCCAACTGATTACAGAAACGAACGTCCCTACCAAATTTTTAGAAAATCGGACAAAAAATGCGACCGCTAAACTGCAAACACATATATATACAATTTTGAACGACTCCCCCAAAACGTGTTCAGGCGGTCACGTTAGGAACTTCTATGGTGGTCCGGGCTTAAGTTTCATCGATAGTGTCATGCTGATAGTTCACTTTCCATAGGAAATTCACTAATAAAAAACGACCATACTACCAAAGTAGAATACACAAATACACAAAGATAGTTTCTATAGCTAACTGAACTATTTTCAGAGTTCACCTGCAGTGAAACAATCTGTAAACTTGTTCTGTAATAGTGACCTTGTTATCCTGATTATTTTACAAAATAATAAGACACCTGCTGCCTGCTACCACTACCTGATTCAATCTTCAAGACGATTATTAGGGCAAAAGGTCTTTTTAATAATTTTTGTAACAAATTATATTGATTTTACATTGCAATTGTTGGGTCAAGTATGAAATCATTGATTATAAACTCCAAAGTACGAAAGAAAATATATACATTTACTAGTATGCCTAATAGGTATAAATAATGGTATATATAATGTAGGATAAAATAATCAATCTTTTGGTTATGTGAAAATAACAATTAATAAGTATGAAATAAGATGGTTTTACTCTCACAATCTGTCACGTGCTCGATTCATTAGCTTTTAATTAAATTCATTCATTCACAGTCGAAATATTACAAAGTTTTTCCTTATAAAAGAGCTTAAATAAATTAGTTTAGAGACAAATTCTGACGACTGATTTATGTGCAGTTTAAAACTTTTATATCCAACATAAACAGGAAATGTTGCTTTCAACCCAGTAACTCCCTGTATTTATTAAAATAAGATAAATATCCTTATAATTTATTTAGATTAAAATCGCTTACGCGACTACTTTACTTATTATATCTATAATATTATAAAGAAGAGGTGGTTTCTGTCTGTCTGTCTGTCTGTCTGTCTGTCTGATGTTCCGGGTTAACGCAAAAACTACTGAACCGACTGGGCTGAAACTTTATACATAGGTAGATCTTGAACCCATGCAACACATAGGCCTATTCACTTCCTTAAAATCGCCTTGGGCTACGCCCCGTGAAGTCCTAAGTTTCAATGTTTACATTTCAGAATAAAGTAAACATTCAGAAACTGTAATGCGAACAGCTGTAGATACTTCCATTTGACAGCTTAAAGAGCAGAAGCAAGAACAGCTGTTTCAAGCTAACTAAAATGCGAATTGCATTGCCTAAAGAACGGGTAGAGAAAACCCCTGTGCGAAGAACGGGTACGTCATCTAGCTAATAATTAATATTAATTAACAAATATTAATGTGGCTTCATCTGGTTGTGGTCTATTCTAATATTCACAAAAAATATGTTTATCGATACATCCTGTACCCCCCTCCCACGGGTTATATTTTTGCTCCCCCCCCGATTTTATATTTTGCCCCCCTCTTCGATTTTTATTTTTATTTTATGTCCCCCTATTTAATATTTTTCCCCCATTTTATATTTTTGCACCCCCGTCGATTTTATATTTTTTGCCCTCCCCGATTTTATATTTTTGCCCCCCCTCTTCGATTTTATATTTTTTTATGTGCCCCTCCATTTTATATTTTTGCCCCCGCCCGATTTCATATTTTTGCCCCCACCCGATTTCATATTTTTGCCCCCCCCCGATTTTATATTTTTGCTCCCCCCAATTTTTATTTTTGCCCCACCACCAATTGTATATTTTGCTCCACCCCCTCTTCGATTTTTATTTTTATTTTATGTCCCCCCTCCATTTTGTATTTTTGCCCCCTCCCGATTTTATATTTTTACTCTCTCCCCCGATTTTTATTTTTGCCCCCCCCACCGATTTTATATTTATGCTCTCTCCCCTTCCCCGATATTTTTTGTATTTTTTGTACTTGAGTTCATTTATTTCTAGAACTGAATCCAAAGTGTTACGAGTACCGATTTGGAGTCGCAAACCATACGCCGTTCACTACCCAACAGAGTTCCTCGACTTAGCAATAGGACCAGAACTATTTGCCAGTATATTTCGTTAACTTTGATTTAATTGTACATTAAACGTGAAAAATGTAAAAAATACTGTAATATAATGTGGATTGTTATTCGCGTTAGTTAATCTACCATTTATATAAAACCCGTACGAAGGACGGGTACACAGCTAGTAATAAATAATTTGATTAACTGCAGTGTCCGGGTTAAAATTACAAAATGCCCTGGGAATTACAACAATTTTGTGCGCTAAATTCTGTGGTTAACTATTTGAAAGTAACCCAATATATATCTATAATTTTATAAAAAAGAGGTGGCGTCTGTCTGTCTGTCTGTCTGTGTGTCTGTTTGTCTGATGTTCCGGGTAAACGCAAAAACTACTGAACCGACTGGGCTGAAACTTTACACAAAGGTAGATCTTGAACCCATGCAACACATAGGCCTATTCACTTCCTTAAAATCCCCTCGGGCTATGCCCTGTGAACGTCCTAAGTTGTTTTCATTCTGTAATGCGAACAGCTGTGGACACTTCCATTTGACAGCTTAAAGAGCAGAAGCAAGAACAGCTGTTTCAAGCTGACTAAAATGCAAATTGCATTGACTAGAGATCGGGGAAAGAAAAACCCTGTGCGAAGAACGGGTACGTCAGCTAGTAAGTATATATAAGACTAAAATTTGTAATTTTGAGAGCCGATGATGGGACAGGGGCGGATCCAGGGAGTCTTGTTGGGGGGGATTTAGGGGGTATGGGGGGGTATGGAATACACCTCAGGGGTGGGGGGTCCAGGAGTCCACCCCCGGAAATTTGTTCGTAACATAAATTTTGCCGCAACTTGGTGGTCAAAAACACCAAAATGACTGAATTTTTTAGGTATAATGGACTGGACTGCGTTTTATTGGCTTCAAGCGGCAAGCGAGCACATATTTTGCACGGAAATACCAATATAATCTCGTTTTAGTGCCCGAAAAAGGCAATTGACCGACAAACCCATACTGCGATTATCAGGGCAAAAACATCGACCACAAAAAAATTAAGGACAGCATTTTACCGGCCAAAAAAAGACTGCCAGAATGCTTTTACAGAAGAAATTACTGACTACAAATTATTTTTTGAAACAAATAGGCAATTTCACTTCATTCTATTTGCCGAAAACAACCGTTCCTCGCATTTAAAGTCCGAAATACCGAAAGGCCGCAACGTGTTTATTGACTGAAAATGACGACCAAGCCTCAATATATGCCAAAAATCACAATATAACCGTGATTTATCATAACAATTGGCAATTGAACCACATTTTCTCAGCGAAAAATAAAGGCGGATCCCGTTTTATAGGTCCGAACGACAACTGGAACATATTTTTACGAATAAAATCGGCGATTCGACCCCGTTCTATCGCCAAAGAACGCTTATTTTTCCCGCGCCGGATAAGGTCAAAAACAGGAATTTTTAGTTGCATTTAATGACCCGAAATGACGATCGGCAAAATTTCTTAATCTGAAAATGATAACCAAAACTTGTTTTATTGGCTGGAAACGATAACCGAGCCGCATGAACGAGAACGGGCGTAAAAGAAGTTTTTACTAAATTAAAACTCCCGTATAATTATCCGATTTTACTGGAATTTCCGGTCTGTGGACACCCTGTAGTAGTATTACAGGCATATAAGTCTGACTGACGAAGTGGTGGCACAAAAAGAACGCAACTGTTTTATTGAAACTGTTTCGGAACCTAAATTGTTTCGAAACGAAGCAGTTTCAGGAAACACCCTGTTGCAAGTAGTTGCGCAACGGACTCACAACACAACGTCAAATAACAACGCTTCGTCGTGAAACGGCCAACTTCCCGCCGTTGCCGAATTGTGATAGCAGCACTGTACAGTAGAAATATTCTTCCGCACATTCGCGCAGTAAAATAATTCCCACGATTTCAGCTGTCAGATTGTCCAATAGTTAGCCTTTTTGTAACCAATATGTAAATTTTAAAAACAAAAAGTTGAATTTTTCAGAACTTGTACAGTTAAATAAGTAGATGTTACGAGTTGAATGCTTGTTCAATGACTTGAGCAGGCGAAACCGAAACCGAAACGCCTGCAAGCCACCGTCACCTCTCTGTTGCAACGTTGCAGCTGAATAACTGCAACAGCGAGAACGACAACGACAACAGACAACAGTGAGTGAAACGTGGGGAGGGGAAGAACCGAAACAGTTTACCGCAACAGCAACAGCTAAAACCGAAATCGAAACAGTCTTCGCTTGGCAGCTGTAGCTGAATCTAGCGCTTCGTCACGGACATTTTAAAAACGAACTATATCCTGTTGTCTGCAACCGTTTAATTAAACTGTTGTCGTGCCGAGACTGTTGCAGTTGCAGCCGTTTCGCTTGGACAACAAATTATTCCACCACTAGGGGACACTAGACTGACGACGCGACGCATCAATCAATGAATAAGTCGAGAGTCGAGATGACGCTGTCGGGCAGACGTAGCGCTGGTGCGGGGGTGTGCACGCAACTCCAACCTTTTGCCTTGGGGGGGGGGGAATCCCCCCATTCCCCCGTGGATCCGCGCTTGATCCAACCGTTATCGATATGACTGCCGTTATCGTTATGACTGTGAAGAAAAAAACCCTAGTGTATTAATATATAGGACGAGCCGATATATATTATATCTATTACAGCTTCGCACACATAAACTATGATAGTTGTGTGTACTGCATTTTTTAGTTTAGCCCCATGCAACTACTACGAATCAAGATCAGCTGTTTGAATTTTCATCAGCTCACACCAAAGTGAATATCCATAAGGAATACATGGGAACTTTGGGACCCAGCGGGGCGGAAAACAGGGGGAATTCCGTAATACCGTTTCTTACCAAGCACCTAGGGCCAAAAAGAACCGATATGTCAAATTTCAACTCTGTAGGTTTTATAGTTATGGAGATTTCGTGATTGGTCATTCAGTCAGTGGTATTAGGACTTTATATATTAAGATGCATAATTGTGTGAACACACAATGGAGTAACACAGGGAAGACCTCTCGGCAACAATACACCAGGAGCAGGGACTCCTCCGGACACTCACCTGTGTACTGTGTGACCGCTGGGCTACGTGACATACTTAAGTCCCGTATTGAATGAGATACCTGGTTAACCGTACATTAAGGCTGACAACTCCTGCCGAGAATCAACTGTGTATCATCACTGGCTACGTGACACACTTAAGACACGTATTGAACAAGATTCCTTGTTAACCGTATATTAAGGTTGCATGCAATTAAGGTTTCTTCTGCCTTCTATAAAAGTTGTAAATAAAATTGATTTATTTAGTGTGGCCTTGCTATGTTACACGCTGGAGTCACATAGTCACTTAGAGATCACTTGTCGACCCCCAAATTTTAACTGATGTTGTAAAGCCAGTTATAAGAAATAATTATTCACCTGATTTTAATTCAAGGATAATGCTCATTAAAACTATTCAATTAAAAATGCCAAAGATGTATCCTGAAACTTAAGAAACATAAAATATTTAAATTAAACAAAACCACTGGCATGATAACTAGGCCTATGCACAAGGGTGGCATGACTACTAAAATTGCTTTAAATACTTAAATAAAATATAAATAATGCACGCATTTTGGACTGAAAAACAAAAATGTATATTGACATCACTATTGGTAAACAGCTTGGAACATATGCACAACTGGGAACTATTATGAATGATCAGATGAGCTGACACTTGTTAAATAGTTAGGACCAAGGAACCTTGTTCTAGGTTCCTTGGTTAGGACATTAAAGTATCCCCCACTAATTTAAAGCGCGCAATTGAGTTCAATGCAGCACAAACGCCTTGAAACGAGATGGTAAACGTCTTTGTCGTTGTGGTCTTCCTTGGGCTTCTGGAACTGGAGCGTTAGCGAGATTGGGAGACAAACGGGAATCTAGAATTTTTGATCTAGTAGGAGTCGCAGGCGGATCTTGATTGACGTTTTGAGGATACTGTGGTTTTGGAGCCATAGGAATGTTATATGTTTGAATTGGTCCAAATGTGTCAGTCTTGGGTCTTGGTACCAAAGTGAAAAAGTTGGTAGTTGGTCAAAATGACGTTTTAGCAGTCGTCCTGATGTGTCGAGAGAAACCAGGTAATGCCGTGTTCCCAGATTTTTCTTTATTTTCCCAAACTGTCAATCGTTCTTGTTGTTGATGAACAGACGTACTTGTACCCTCTCCCTCTCGTGAGAAGAACGTGCCTCGTGTGTTGAGGCTTGAGGTCGGTAAGGGAAGATGGCGTCCATTCGGATTCTCAACTTCTGGTGCAGCTAAAGATTGGCAGGAGATTTACCGCAGGCGAGAGGATTTGCCCGATACCGCATCAGAATGTTTTGAACATTTTGTGGAATAGGAATGTTTTCAGTAGAGGAGACTTTGAGACGGTTCTCCAACATTTGAACTGAGTTCTCTGCTAGACCATTGGTTGCTGGATGGCCTGGTGTGATGAATTTTTGAAAAATTACGCGTCCTTTTCAGTAAGCATGGAAAGTGTCTCTTTGGAAGATTGTAGCGTTGTCAGATACAAGAATTCTTGGGTATCCACGAGCATCAAAAATTTGTTCAAGTAAGTGTATGCTGTTTGAGCTGGATGGTGCATCCTTAGTACCTTGACCTCAGCCCATTTTGATCTGGCGTCCATACATACAAAGAAGTTCAAGCCTTGAAACGGTCCGGCGTAATCTATATGTACCCTTTCCCAATTCTCGTTAGGGGGGTCCCAAGGGTGAACTGTAGCTTTCGGTGGGTTTTGTCGGGTTAGAGCGCAATTTTCTCATCCTCTTACAAGACGTTCGATATCCTTATCGACATTTGGCCAATAGACGTACCGGCGTGTGAGCTGCTTCAGCTTGGTTAATCAAAGATGAGTTTCATAAAGTTCATCGAGGACCTTGGATCTGAGGACGGCTGGAACATAGACCCGGTTTCCTCAAAAGAGAATTCCTTCAACTAATGAAATACTGAGTCAATTGAGCTGGTTAGAAGGTCGTGCATGATCTTTGAGAGCTCTGGATCCTTCTCAGTTTCGATTCTAATATTTTCAGCTGTGATTGTATAACTTTAAATCTGAAAAATAACTTGATTTACCTCTTCTCCCATGCCCTTTTCAGTAGATGCGTGGACGTTTTTGAGAGAAGCACTTGATAGACAGTCCACTTTTTTGTTTTCAATGCCCTTCTTGAATTTCAATTTGTAGTTGAAACCTGAAATATATGAAGCATATCGGAGCAGGCGTGCTGAAGTCATTTGAGGAAGAGCCTTGACGTGTCTGAAAATTCGAGAGATTGCTTGGTTATCCGTAACTAGCTGGAATTGAGGCCCAAATAAGTAATAATAGAAATGTGAGACACCAAATATAATGGCAAGAGCTTCCAGGTCTAGTTGAATGTAGTTGCACTCAGCGGCAGTGAGTGAACACGAAGGAAATGGGTCTTTCAGCTCCCTGGATCGTATGACTGAGGACAGCAGCTAGGTGAGGCGTCTGTGGTGAGAACTAATGGCAGTTCCGGGTCGAAGGGTATGAGTACCCGGTCACTACAGAGCTCAGCTTTGGTTTTTAGAAAAGCTGTTTCACATTTAGAAGTCCATTCCCATTTGATACGTTTCCGCAACAGGCGTCGTAAGGGTAAAGTGAGAGTTGATGCGTCTGGAAAGAATCGAGAATAATATAAAACTAACCCCAAGAAACGTCTTACTTCCTCGACGTTTGAAGGGTGGGACATTTCCTGGATGGCTTTACTTTTTGGCTGGAGATTTGCTGATTTTATTGAACTCCACCATTCGTCCCAGGTATTCGATTTTTTCTTCGAAGAAAGAGCACTTCTGTTTGTTGACGTGTAGGTCGAAGTCGGAGAGACGTTGAAGGCAGGCTTAAAGGTCGTTTCTGCATTCTTTCACGGTGGAACCATGGCAGATAATATAATCAAAATATGCTTCAGTTTTCGGTAAACCCTTCAAAATCTGCGCAAAAGGATTCGGTTGAATTCGGATGGAGCTGGCTTGATCCCGAAACTGAGGCGATTGACACGGTATGTACCGCGGTATATTGACATCGTCTGGATCATGCTGGAATCGTCGTCATTTTTAAGGTGCAGGTATGCTTTGTAGAGGTCAAGTTTGCAAAAGAAGTGGGAGCCACGTAAACTGTTCAGTACGTCATCGATTTTTCGAATTGGATGATTGGACTGGACAATTCACTCACTGACTCCACATTTTTAGTTGAAGCAGAGACGAACACCACCATCTGCTTCGGGTATCTCAACTAGGGGCGATCCCCAATCACTGGTTGCAACTGGTGTGACGATTCCATCAGCTTCGAGTGTGTCCAATTCATGGTTGACCCTGTCGAGAAGAGCATAGGGAACGTTCCGCTCCCGACTAAAGATTGGCTTTGATCCTGATCGCAGGGGTAGAGATACTGTAAAGTATGGAACGCATCCAATTTTCGGTTCAAAAGTTAGTGCAAATCTTTCAAAAATTTCCTCAAATGAATTAAATGGCTGAATCTGGAGTACTGTAGCTGATCGATTCATTTCAGAGTCAACCTCGCAAAGTTCAATACCCAGGCCCTGGATCCATTATCGAACCAGGAGTGCATCATGACCTGCGGATACAATGTGAAGTTTACCTTTGAACCGTTTTCCCTTGTATGCTACAGTGATTAAGACCTTCCCTTCTGGCGTGATGATGTCACCAGAATGAGATCGAAAAGCCAAATTTGATGGTTCAACTGGGATGTTTAAATTCAGGTTGTCGAAGTCGTTCTTTGCAAGCAGAGAAAATTTCGCTCCGCTGTCTACTTCAAAACGTTGAGCTTTCCCTTTCAAGTCGACAGACTATGTGTTATAAAGTGCCACAAGAGGAATATGATCACCGAACGCTGTTTGATCGTCTCCAAGAACAAAAACAAAGAAAGGAATTTGAATTTGAAGAAGCACACTGACTAAAGCACATGATAATACCCCCGTAGCAGCAAACCTGCATACTCAGCGAATTTCCAATGCACATATATTTGTCTCAATACCACATCAAGCCACATACTAAGTTAGATCAATATACAATCGTAAATAAACGATTTATGACATTTTAGTTATTCCCCATAAGAATAACATGGCGGCTGAATATGCAGGTTTGCTGAAATAAGGACACTAAAAATGGGTTTTTAGACAAATATCAATATAACTCAACTAGGTAAAGCCACATACCAAGTTCTATTAATTTATGTTCATAATTAAGGGAGATAACACGTTACTTATTCTCCATAAGAATAACATGGGGCTGAGTATGCAGGTTTGCTGCTACGGGAACTATCGGCCAAAAAATTGGTTTTTGTGCAAATATCAATAGACCACAATGAAATGAAGCAATATACCAAGTTTCGTCTGGATACGTTGATAAATAAGCAAGATATACAATTTTTCTTATCCTCCATAAGAATAACATTGGACAACGTACTGTGTTTGGCACTTCCAATATCTCAGTAACCAATTGACGTAGAGCAATGATTAAAATACCAAATTGTGCGTATTTTTAATCTGATTCTAATGATAACAAATAAAAGTTAACTTTTAAACAAATTATATGTAAAAAACTCAAAAACCCCATTTTTGGGGTACAAAACCCCCCCAAAATACCCCTTCGGATAGTTCGATCTGTCTGATTTTCGAACTTAAAGTCATAAATGCTGCTTTACACGTTTATACCAAATTTCATCAAAATCAGAGCTTTTTTACGAGAGTACACACACACACACACACACACATATATATATATATGTATATATACAGTTTCGAACGAATGGTGTTTTTGGGGTCTGGGGACCTCAAACGAAAAGTTATCATGGTCCTGGGCCTAGGTCTTACCATGCCGACTACGGTAATAGCTTCTTCCCTATAGGGGAAATTCGCTAAAAGAAGAAAGAAAGAAAGAAAGAAAGAAAGTATTTATTTCTATTCAAGTACATAACATAACATTGAATTCACTTATTACATAAATAAATAACAAATCAATAAACAACAAAATGATTCAACATAGAGTCTTAACCTAACAAAACAAAGATAATTAAGTGCTAGTTAATAAGTAAACAAAGTACCTAAACAGAAATTAGGTCCCCCAAAGGCGAACCTGTGTCGGGGTGACCATCATTTTAATAAGAAAGGGATGCAGGCCGGTGCATTACAAAAACTGAATTAACAAAGCAACAGTAATGACAATAAATAAAAAGTGCTAACTATCGTAATAAAGAAACATATATCGTACAAATAATAAACAGTATCAGGCATAATGACATAATACCGAACAATTTTAACAAAACTAACTTTACCTGGCCAAAGCGCTATACTCAAACATTGAATTCAAAAAGAATATTTATATCTGGAATATCAAATAGCCAAATAATTATTAATTTTTGAAACTTCTTTAAACTAAAACAATTCCTTATGTGATTTGGTATTTTACTGAACAAAGTTGGACCAATGTATTCAAAAGAATGTCTAGAAAATTCTAACCTAGGCAATGGTATAAAGAATGAGTTCGATCGTTGGTGCCTTAATTCATAACCTCTTTCAATTGAAATCCATTTTTGAGATTTAATAAAAAAAGTGCTTACTATTCTAAAAACGTATAAGTGTTTTAAGGGGAGTATGTTTAACGATTTAAAAAGAGGAAAAGAAGGTTCCATCATAGTTTTTTTTAGCATGCAACGACGAACAATTCTCTTTTGTATATTTACAACTGGTTTTAATAAATTTGAATAAGTATAGCCCCAGCACACTATTCCATATTGAATTTTAGAAGCTATTAGACCAAAATACACATTTTTTAAAATTTTTTAAAAGGATTGGATGATGATGAAATAGAATTCCTTGATTTGGTTGATAGAAGTAAATTAGAGGGGGAACGTAAAAAATCACTTGTGGAAGCTCGAGAAATGGCTGACTTCCGTAATAAGGTTACCCATTTCGAACAAGTCAACTACATTGAAGTTCTGGTTGATTGTTTCAATTTTGCGCAATCCATAATATGAGGATTCGCTGCTGGAACAGTCGTCATCGGAGATAGATTCTAGAGTATTGGTTGAACTGGATTTGTTACTTTTTTGTGAATTTGACATCAGTGTGGTTATGCAAACTCTAGAAACATGTACACGTTTCAATCACTCATTACAGTGAAATTTTGATCGGTTTACTTTGCAGATTGAGGTGGTATAGTTGTCCCTACCACACCTAAGACAAAGATTTTCAATTCCTAGGGGTAGTTAGGCTTAAACTGCCGGGGACGCGATTTATTGGGGTATGGACTGGGAGAACGACTGGCAGACCTCTGGCGGGATCTGAAATGTCTAGAGGACTTTGTAATTTTGTTAATGTCAGTGGAATCGAAATGAGATTGACTGGAACTGACATTTTTATGAAATTCTTTGCTCTCGATTTTTGATGCTTCAAGAGCAATAGCTTTCCCAAGGATGTCATCAAACGTTGTTTTGTCTGACTGTAAAATATTTTCCCTAAGCCAATCTTCTCTTAACCCTCTGATAAATTGTGCATGTAAGAAAATATCGGCGGTTGGTACCAACTGTTGACATGCAGGATTTGAAAAATCAACTGCAAATTCACAATTTGAAATATCGCGCCTGAGGTCAGCCACAAACTCATAAATCAACTGGCGATCTTTTTGGAAAATATTCAGAAAATAATATTGAGAAACAACAATACGCTTCTTTGGAATTTATAGTTTATTGGTAGGAGTTTTATAGTTGAATGATTTGAGAGATTTATCAGGACCCAAAAAAACAGAAAGACAATTGTAATGTTCCCTACCTACAGAAGCGTGTAGAAATTGAGCAATGTTTTTATCGTCTGTTAAACCATTCACTTTATAATCATTTTCGAAACGTTCAAGCTAGCTTGTGAATTTTTCCCGTCTGGCATCGAAAATCTCAAAAGGAGCTAAATTTGACATGTTTGTAGGTAATGTATCAATTTATTTGGTACTTACAGCAGATGAAACAATTGCTTGGACTTGAGCGTGAAACTGGGTAGAAATTTCTCTGATAAGTTCTATTTGCTGCTCTTTGAAAATGGCCAAAAGTGCGGCAAACTGTTGAGTTTCCATTGTACACAGACAAGATCAAAGATGTTAAATCAAAATCAGGAATAGTTTCTTCTTTCTTTGATGGTAATTCTCGAATTGAATAAGCTGAGTCTTCAACGTGCTTGAATTAAATGGCGGATAGTTGATTTTTACACTCGTCGCCAACTGAAATGTCTTTAAATACTTAAGTAAAATATAAATAATGCACGCATTTTGGACTGAAAAATGAAACTGTATGTTGACATGACTATTGGTAAACAACTTGGAACATATGTACAACTTGGAACTATTATGAATTATCAGATCAGCTGACACTTGTTAAATAGTGATGGCATTACAACTACCTAACATTTTTGGGGGTTCATAGAACATTGAAAGAATATTTCTACAAACATTTCAAACTCAAAAACTTTGTACAACGATTATTGTGATCCTGGGAAGATATTGACAGAAATGACTAACATACAGAAGAAAGGTATCTGCATTTATATAAAATAAAAAAAACAAAAAAACTATATGAGCGTTGACCCAAAAAATAGGAACTGAAATACCGAAGATAATAATGTCGGTAAATTGTTATAATACCGACCAAACCCAATATCAGTACTTTATTGTTATTCCTGTAATGTACATTTTGTTCCAGGAATACATTTACTGACAGTTACGGAAAACAAATATAAATAAACAAATATTCTCTTACCCTATTATATTTTTGAATAAATGCATATCACAGCCCTACAGGAAAATAGCCATGGCGCTTGTTTCATTGTTCAGTTTTTATATCCTTATACAGTATATAATTCTGTAAGCGAAATGTTTAAGTCAAAATCGCAGGTTTAAGTCAAAATGTGTAAGTTTTGAAAATCGCAGGATGATGGGAGACGGCTCAAATTAAAGATCTTGATCCCAGGGACTCGGGAAAAATAGCAGTATTTCCAAAATGTGACCAGAGAACAATAAATAACGTAAAACATCCCACATAAGAAAAGCACGAGGATTTAAAAACGTCTGCTTTGTTCACACTAAAGCATTTGATTAGGTGTCTACTTTGTTTACGAACTGACATGTGTTCCTCTATTGAGCAAGGTTAGGGGCCATGTCCCCTTCAAGCCACTAGTAAATAGTTGAAATGGTTATTTTTATAACTTATAAAAGTAAGTATTTAATGTAGCGTCAATTGATGTTATTTGATGACACCATGGATATCCATTGAAATTTCCATATAAAAAGTAATATGCCACATATTTATGTAATCTCAGTCACATTGTCGACAAACAATGCTCTTTCTCGGAGCATTCTCAGCAGTTGTACAGTCCTGTTCATTGTGAATGCTAGGGGAAGGTGATCATTCGACAAAAGACCAGCCTACCGTGACTTTTGTAATCTTAAAATCCAGACACCAAAAGACACCCATGTTATTTGTTTTTTGTTTATTTATAGATATATTTCTACAAAAACAAATTAAGGTACATTTTAGTTGGAAATATTTAATATTTAATTATTTTATGTAGTAAAAATCTTAAAAGTACTTTACAGTTGTAAACAAGTTAGTGGATAAAATAACTGTATCAGAAACTAACATACGTTTCGCTTCCAACCCACTATTTATCAATAAATTCCTTTCTATTTACTATATATCAAACATAAATTAAGGAACACTATATAGAAAGTTGAATAATGCAATGTTTCTTAAAATATGTTTACCCAAATATTTTTATTGGGATCGTTGCTGAGTCGTTTGCTGCATTTTGTGATTTTAATGGGTAAACCTCCCCCCCCCTATCAATCAGGGTTAGGTGCAACATATTCCAAATATTGGTAGGTAGTAGCTTAATGTTAATCAAAGGTTTTAATGCAATTCATCAGTGAATAAGAGATAAATTTGTTGTTGTTCTCCTGAAGAATAACGTAATTTGTTTACTGCTATACGTTATTTGTAGCACTATAAACCACCAACAAGTAGTGGTGAAATACGGGGGAGGCGCCACTTCCGGCGTTTTTTTCCCATGTTATTCTTATGGGGAGCCGTTTTTGCACCGACGCCAGCTCCCGCCTATACTAATAAGCCACAAGTTTCCGCGCTGGCCTATATTAAATATATAGGCCTAAATATATATACCCTTGCCTATATTAAATATATTGTCCCTCCTCTTTTTAAAAATTAAACCATCTTTGGTGTTTATGGATTTGTCTGCAATTTGGATACGTTATTGGTGTTTTAATAAATTCTCCCAATACTGCCGCCAACTGATTTAAAATTTGTGGGTGTTTTAATCCAAACTATTGATTTTAAAATTCATTTTAATACATCCTTTGCAGAAATCCACGAGTTCTGGCTACTTGGGAACCCGAGCCATTTGACATATAATAAATCACCCTTCCTCCTAATTACCTTCTCTACCAAATACATGTCTTTATATTTAGTTTTTAACAATTCTTCTGTATAAAATCCTCCTTTGATTATATTGCCATTCTCATCTTTCAAAATATAAGTCACAGGCTTTGTTTTCTTAACTTCTGCTATTGTAAAAAGCTCTCCCGTCCAGTTGGGGGTATATCCTTTACTAAATACATGTTTATATTTAGATATCCTTACACTATCCCCCACCTTATATCTTGGCTTTTTAACTTGTACTTTAGATGCTAACCTTTCATGTACATCTTTAGAGTTCTTAGCACTTACTTGGTTAGGCTTCATCCCTATGGATCTATGTACTTTATTATTATATATTCTTATTAACTTTGGAAGTAAATCCAACCACTTGTAACTCCCTTGTGCACTAAACTCTCTATACAACCAATTCTTTAAAGTTCTCTGGAACCTTTCCACAATAGCCGCCTTAGTTGTAGAGTAAGTGTGGTAGTGATTAATATTTAGAATTTTCATTAGTTTGGTAAAATGTTCATTAAAAAATTCTTTTCCGTTATCAGATTGAATATTTTTAACTCCCTTTGGGAGAATAGTTTTTATAGCTTCTGTGACTACTAATCCGGTTTTATTCTTTAGTGGAGCAGCATAAGCTTTTTTAGAAAATGTGTCTATTAAAGTTAAAATATATTTATTTCCAGAATTCTCTCTAGCATAATTCCGCATATCTATTAAATCTATTTGAACAGTTTCGTTTATACCCAACACCTTAAAAGACCTTCTAACAAAGTTCTTTCTCGCGGGCTTATGCAATTCGTAAGCAATTTTTTCCATTTTTTATTCTTTATTTTTAATGTTAACGTATCTGCCAGTCTCTGTCGTTTCAAAAACACCTCCATTGCTACCAATTAACATACCATCACTCATTCTTTGATATACATAGTTTTTTGGCAAATATGCCTCTCCATCTAAAGTCTTAAATCCGCTTAAAGATGTAGGGTCTGCAACCAACAATTTAGGATTGTACATCATCAAATCGATTTCATTATTGTCTTGCATAAATTTATTAGTTTTATTGTTAAACCTTAATGCATGTGATTTTAAACAAATATCAAATTTAATATTGACTTGTCTAAAAGTTTTAATATTATCGTCATACCTCAAAACCTGCGACATTAAACAAATATCACTCCTATCTTTGCCTTCAGGTACATTCTTTATTAATTTGTCCTCTGCATCCCACATATCTCTATCTAATGTTAATACATTATAATATTTATCCCCCTGTTTTATTATGCTTTTCTCACCTTTTGTTAATATTTGCTTAACAACAGCCACATCATTTGGCAATGTTCCAGGTAAAATGTTTGTTAATTGCTTATTTTTACCATCAAATTTAAGACCGTCTAAAGTCACAGTCTGATGTTTTGTAACACAATCGTTCTCATCAACAGCGGGTTTAACACGAACCAGCCTTTTATTATTAAAATCCCAAAAGTTTAGATCCATTTTTGGTACTTGAGATACGTTTACAACATCATCGCTTTCTTTACCAGCCAAAAAATTACTAATCTTTCGCTTTTTGGCATTCCAAATACCATTCTCCGATTCCAAAAATTCATAATTATTTTTGTCTTGTACAAAGACACCATCTTTTCTTATTAAAGTTTGCTCTAATGTGGGTACATCGGTTGAGCTTTCACCTCGTTTAACATTAGTAATTTTGCGTTTATTAGCGTTCCAATTATTACTCTTGGATTCTAAAAACTTATATTTAGTATTACCTTGTACAAAAACATCACCTTTCCTGGTTAACGTCTGCCCCAAAGTCGATACATCATCAGTAAACTCCCCACCTTTAACATTACTAATTTTATAATTTAAAGCATTCCAACCATCATCTTTTAGATTTAAAGTAGTTTCTTTAAAACTTCTAGCTTCTGGTTTACTATATGGGTTATATACGCGATAAAATTTATCTATCATATTTTTATTTAATAAACAATTCCACTTTCCCTCAATTCTTCTATGATAGAATCTATCTCATTATCCACTCCAGAATTTCCCGCCAATCGACTTAACCAAAGCAGTCTTAACCTATCTACAAGCTCATTAGGATCGTCCCAATAAACATAGTCTATTTTATTACCAGTTACCTGCCTTAAACCTTCACCAACAGTCTTAAACAGGGGTTTAATTATATTAAGATATTTAGTGTGTTTATTACTTGACATCGCCGCACCTGTTTTATAACCCTTTAAATGTGCATTTGTAGCTTCCAAAATCTCTTTATAATTTTGCAAATCAGCCTGACTATAGTTTACGGGTTCTTTTAAAGTTAACAATTCCCACAATCCCTTTGTCCCTTTATAAATTTTTTCTCCAACTGTAACATCGTCATTGGCAATTTGAACTTCCTGATTCCCAACAAAAAATTTATTTCCTTCTCGCCTAATACCATATGTGGTGTCTGTCATACTACTTCTACTAAGGTAATTTCCTAAATAGTCTGATGCTAAAAGACCAAAATCTAATTTGTGTGGTGTTATCTGTGTTATTCTTGGTATTCTAGACGGGGTCTTTTCTAAAATCATTGGGAGAACTGGCCTCTCTGTTTTTGTGGCTAAATTTTTTAATTCTTGCAAAGGCTCTATTAACGGTTGGAATGTTTGGAACCTCTCTTCAGCCTCTAGAAATTTACCACGTTTTAACGCCCTATATTTTTCTCTTATTTGTTTCGCAGACTCTACCAATTCTTGTTGAATATTTGTTTTCATTTTATTTACATTTTATTTATCTCATTTGTCAAAGGATTATACTCAAACACCTTATCGTGTATTATTAGGCAATATGCAGATGTGTTTGAAGGGACATTTTCTGCAGTTTCAATTTCTAATTTAATATCTACAACCCCCTCTTTTATTGATTCATTCTGCCTAGAACAATCTATTACAATTAGAGGATATTTCTTTATAAAGTCAGCTCTGTTAAACATAGGATCGGGGACGGTGTTGTAGTAACTCTCCCTAAACCTCACAAACATCTCATAAGCTTTAGAGGCATCTCCATTTTCAAAGTCGAGATTTAAATCACTATAAGGATAATATTCAGAGTTTAAAAACACTTTGATATTTTTCAATTTACAGTGATCAAATTCATCAGTTCTTTTTCGTGCACTGTTGTCCCTACCTGTTTGGAAACCAAATATAATATACCTGGGCTTCTCCAAACTCGAAGACGTCTTAACTGACCATGTATGTCTCTTGGTTTCGGGGTATGATGGGAGTTCGTGTAGCTCCAAACTTCTAAATGCAATTTGCAAATTTTTATTTTGCAATAACATCTTTTGTAATTGAAGCTTCTCCCCATCAGATGGCACCACGTGCGGCATCACCCACTGAATCGATTTAAGTGTAATTTTAGGAATAGGATCGACACCAGTTGGAGCATTAGATGTTGTTAATATACAATTTAAGTCGTTTTTGGATCTTTTCAACACCAATTCTTGTTTAACATTTACTAAAACCTTATTAAAATCCTCAAACACACCCATTAACAGCTCTAACGGGACACAAGTACTAAACTTGCCGCTTTTATGGAACTCCTTTAAATTTTCATCAGAATCAAATGCTACATTTGACAATTTAGTTGTTTTATTGTAAGAGCACAATATTTTCATAAGACTGGAAATTCCCGGATTTCTTACAATATCTATTTCTTTACCAGCAACTTCGTATCTAATTTCGTCAAATAAGAATGCAAATGCATTATTTATAAAATGTCCTTTATCATGATTCTCTATTTCTCCTTTAATATACAGATAACTCCTACATGGGAGTGTTAGTAAATCTTGATTATTTATGCATATTCGAATTTCATCGGAATTATTTATTGCTAAAGTGTTGTGTGGAACATAGGAGTGATTTGTAATTTTAACCAAGCTATCGTCGTATTGGAATTTTCCTGTAACGTCTAGAAAATCTTCCATTTTTATTAATAGAAAATTTTAACTTCAACCCAATTGATCGCAGAAACCTGGTATTTTGTACACTCAGTCCGTTCTTGTAAATTCTCATATCTTTTTTATATGACAAGTAATTGTAGTTTCTTCTTTATTAAAGTCAATTGGCTTGTCGTGTTGATCTGCAAATGTAATGCTAACAACATCTAAACTTCTCTTATTTACAGGGAAGTATATAATATTTCTGGGAACCTCAATAATTTTGTAGCCGGGAGGAGCTTCTGGGTAAAAACTGTGTATGGTGTGTGATTTGTCACCATTTAAATAAGACCCATTTGCAATATTACATTTTACTCTAATCACATTTACATTATTTATGTTGATTTTATTTACAGATTTAAACGCAATATCTGGAGTAGAAAATCCTTTAAATCCCAACAATTCAGACCCTAAACACGGTTTTGTAAAATCAAACACATGGCTAGAATGTAATGTGGCTTTCATAGTTTTATTATCGGCTATAAGTACAAAATCTGGGAGTTGCTTTTGAATTTCCTTTGCAAGCTCAAACACTTCGTATGTACCTTCAACAATTTCAATTACATTTGGAGCTTTGTGATCGTAATAATACACATCCTCACCCTCGTCTATAGTTAATTTTGTGTCTTTAAGTTTATTTAATTTTGGAACTAGCCCTTTGTAAAATATAAGTTTGACTTTTGTATTAATTAATGCTACTTTATTTTGTATAATAACTTCAACTTTACCAGCTAATGCCCGGTTTAATTCGTCAATTGTGACCTCCCCTTTTGGGGTTGTAATTTTGTGCATTTTGTAATATGTCAAAGTATTTAGAGGTTTTTTAACATTAAATATAGAATTATAACTTTGAAAATCTACCAGTCCAATTACATAATCACCATTTAATTCTATAGGAGGAAAGAACACCGACTTTAACTCTGGCTCTGTACCCGTAAATGTTATAGTAAATGAATCCATTTTTATAAACTAAAATTTTTCAGAAATGATAAACATAAAATTCCACAAATGGAACTGTTTAAATCTTGTATTTGATCAGTTGTATAGTAAATTTTAGATGGTACAAAATATTCAATTACCTCTTTTGGAGGCTGTATTCCGAAAGGGTCAAAATATATTACAACATCTTTATTTTTACGATATGCTGTCCAATGTGTGCCCCTGTCACTGTCTAAATTAATAATTCCACATTCTCTTACTTTTGGCCTTAGATGTTTTAGCTCGTTTTTTAGGTACACTCCTCGAAAGTGAGGCACGTCTCTTGCTGCCTCTAACAGCTGAAAGTTGTCCATCTTTTTTATTAAATTTTAATCCCATTCCCATTTTTGCCTTAGCCTTCATCAAATTTGTCACTGCATAAGCTGCTGCTTTTTCGGCCAGACTGGCGTCCTTTGCTGAAACCCTAGTCCAAGCCTGGTCCGCTAATCTCATATCTGCCTTGTTCCGGGCGGCTGTATCAGGATTATTCATGTAGAATATGTCGTGCTCTTTACAATAAGAGTCTAGCTTATTTTTTGGAGGTACATTTTTGGCTAAATTTTCACGCACGTTAGTTCCGGGTCCGCACCACATATACGACGGCAGGTGGAGAGGGAAAGGAAGGTTGTTTATAAGGGTATTTAACAAGCCACGGCCTCTATATGGCTTTAAGAATAATCCCTTACCCTTCTTACACTTTCTCTTTGCCATTTTTATTATATAAAAAAATTATTAAACAAAAGAACAAATTTAACACACAAAGAAAATACACCATTTTTATTATGTGTCATTTATTCAACAAATTTAACACATAAAGAAAATACACCATTTTTATTATATAAAAAATGTCATTTATTCAACAAAAGAACAAATTTAAAATAGCACATAAAGAAAATACACCAAAGAAGTTGGGTCTATTTCCTAATAATATTCGCTGTCTTATAATAGGGCCCAGTGGTTCGGGGAAGACTGTTGTAATTTATAACTTAATTGTAAAAAAACAAGGATTAAAGTTTACAAATTTATATATAATATCCAAATCTTTAGAACAAGAAAAATATAAAAAAATAATTGAAATATTCCGTCTGTGTGATGAAGTTAAATTACACACATATTCAAACTGTGAAATCACACCAAATGATGTAGAATCACACTCAATAGTTGTATTTGACGACATAAATAGTCCAAATATCACACAATTTTTCTCAATGGGCAGACACAAAAATATTAACAGTTTTTACTTGTGTCAATCTTACAGTAAAGTACACAAACATTTACGTGACAATGTTAATTTTCTAATATTATTTATACAAGACGATTTAAATTTAAAACATGTGTATAACAATCATGTGGGAAATGATTTTTCATTTAACCAATTTAGAAATCTCTGCCATCAATGCTGGGATAGGTCTAAATATGGCTTTTTTGTAATAGACAAGGAAAGGCCAAAGAATAATGGCAAATACAGATTTATGTTTGACCAATTTTATAGTGACCAAGGGCAAGGGTGTTGATGCCATCCACAATAAACCTCTTGTCGTCATCAAAAGAGAGTACCTTTTTGTTCATCGTTAATGTTTGCAGATGGTGGTTTGTGGATTTAATTCTTGTAACATTCTCATAGTAATCTTCCCCGGTTGCAAGACAGTGTAAGTAATGTTGGTGTCTTAAGAGATGTTTAACTGTAGCGTTGTCAGCTCCTTTTGCCTTCTTAACCTCTAGCTCATTTTGCTTTTCTTTTTCGTATAACCATTGTAAATGAATGAAAGAGTATAATTTTGGCCTTAAACCACAATATTCATACATAATTTGACCATTTAATTCGTCTTTAAACTTGCCCGTAACTTTTTGTTTTTATCAGAGTATAAGAAATGGTCTTTACTATATGCAGAGGTGTCGAAACGGTCCAAGTCACATTGTATTTCCTTGTAAAAGTCCTCTGTTACTATAGAATAAAGAAGGCTGTCTGTGTCTGTCATTAAGAACTTTTTATTCTTAAATTTTGACATATAATTATAGTGGAAATCATACATTATTACTTTGCTGATATCCAAAATGGTCATTCCTAAATATATTGGTTTATCAAACTTTACAATTAATTTATTTAAATCCACAGCATGCAACTTGTTATCGAACATTTTGCTGCAGTCAAATCTTGGCTTTGTAACATACTTTGTTAACTTAGACTCGTCTACAAGATGTATATCACGAAACTTGCGTTGGTTCATAATTGTTCGACCAAAGAGACTGTTATTTAACAGTTTGTAAAAGTCTTTTTCAAAATCATGTTCAGCTTTTTGTCGTTTTTCAATATTAAAATTAATATAGGGGGCGAGCCATTTTGATTGTCTGAATTTTAAGATTCTGTGGTATTTTGTAACTACCAAACCCAGTTCTTCGTATTTTTTTAGTGCTTTATAATGTAAAATATATTTGGTTTTGTCATTTAAATTTGGTATTAATTTTCCATTCATTTTTTCTGGTGCGAGCGGGTAGTCATTATGCAAATCGTGTAAACTTTTATCGTATTTTAAATCAACTTCCAAAATAAATCCAAAGTTTTCATTTTGATTGTATTTATAATCTTTCTCATTTGTCCATCTAAAGCCATCAACGGGCAACGACTCGCACATTGCTGTAGAGTATAGCGAGTTGCAGTCTAAGTATACAAGATAGGTGCTTTCTTGATTTGGGTCATAATGTTCGCCCATGTACTTATTATTGGCTTTAGCGTGGCGCGTGGAAATCATACTTACACCGCCTCTAATGGCATGTTCTATAAACAAATGCATGTCAACGTCTTGAAATAATTCTAATTTTATGCCGGTCATTCTAAGACACGCCTCCCATGTTAGTCCAGGCAGTGAGTACATGTGGACAGGGTCGAGTTTATAATCCTTTAAAAACAAGTCCCTAAATGTCTCAAACACATCAGCCAATAACAACACATCTGTTTTAAGGTATAAATCGTGATATTCTTTTAAATTCTTTATATTAAAATGATTCCATACGTTTTTAGCATGTTCATATTGTGCAGGAGATATACATTCTTTAGTTAGACTGCTGTAAAATGCCTCTATGGGTGGGAGGGGCTCTAAAAACTTTTCTGGTCCTGTCATGTATTCGTACGGAAATTCGCCCTTACATTGTAGTAGTGGATTGTCTATAAATCTAAACGTATTTAAATTGGAAGCTAATTTGCTTAAGGGAAGAGACAGAAAGTTGTAGGAATCCAAAAATACCAAATCATCAACAGAGAACGAAATATACTTTTCCATGTCTTTGGCTATGCAATTCAATTTGCGATTGAATTTTCCCAAGTGTTGCATTATTAAATGACCGTCATAGTTTTTAAGATTGTGGAAGAATACTGGAATTTTCTTGGTTACTTTATAGTTTAAATTGCAAGAGTTATGGGAGGGTCCTCTGAACTCGCCTGTTAGGTGGCAGTGGTCGCGCACTTTATCACACAGTAACAGTTGTTGGCATATGTGGCAGTGTGTAGAGTTTTGGAATAACATCTCTTGCTCTGGAGTCATTACAAGGGGAACATATACTCCCATCTGACTTTTAATAAAGTCATAAGTTTTAAATAACTTTTCGAAAAACACATCCATCACATTTTCACCGCTGTACAACTCTTCATAAATAATGTTAGAATCTCTCACCACAACATAAGCAAATCCAGAAGGAGTGTGTTTGCCACAGTTTATAAAACATTCGAAATCTGCATAAATCACAAAGGGAGCTTTAAGTTGATATTTGTAATTCGTAAATTGTAGTGTATCTTTTTTAGACATTTGTACTCTTTGGGCATCAAAGGTTTTACAATATGTTGTGTGACGTTCCAATATATCTTTGGTGCAAAAATGTTGCAAACAGAACTTGCAAAAATATTTCTTATTATTGTCTTTTGTAGAATTAAACATTAACTTATCAAAATCACGAATTAAACAGTAATGTGATTTCCGACCTTGTTGTAAAAGCAGCAGGTTGACGTGCGTATTACTGTTTAGTTTAGTTATTCTCAATGGATATATTAATTGTCCTTCAATTCCATATACGTTAACACTTATGTTATTTTGTTTTTCAAATTTATCAATGTCGGATATTTTTACTGGATATTTTATATTTGTCATATTTAACTGGCCTTCATAGGGTTCGTAGTAAAATACTCGATTTGCATGTTCTTTACTATTCCTTGGATTCAGGCTTGCTAAAACACTCCACACGAAACATTTATTATCACTGTTTTTAATATTTAAAACGGCGTGTTTTGATTTTATATTTTTTGGTGTAGGAATGTATGATTTGTGAGTTAGGGGCTTATATTTGTAAACATGTAGCTGCCAGTATTTAGTGTGGTCATATATCCATCCGCTGCCTTGGGCTTGATACTTGTGCATGGAGGTATCAATTTTAAAAAGTGCTTCTTTAATTTGAGTCTTTAATTGTGCTTTCTCAATCGATAACATCGTCAAACTTCGAAAATCAGCATTACATTCTTTGTCAATGATTAAATCACCATTATTGTCCACTGAGTGTTTGATGAACTTTACCCTCCTAATAAGAATCCATTTGATAGGTAGAGGACAAGATTGAAGCGTGTCTAATACTTCCACAGATTCACCGTTAAAAATATACAACCTGTAAGGTCGTTTGTCACATCGTAGGTGGTGGCGGGGTTTGTTCCGAGTGACGACTATCTTACACACATTACAAGTATTATGTTTTTCTAGCATATGAATTTTAAAATCTTTATTATCAAATATTTGATGACATATTTTACAAATTTTAGGAATAACTTTGTGAATGTTACGATAGTGTCTGATTAAATTGCCTCTTTTGGAGCAGGGCGTGGAGCAGATTGCACACGACAACATGTTTGATGATGGCATTACTCTGCTTTTTATAAACAAAAAATTACCATTTGTTAAATTAGACAAAAATTGGTTTTTATATTTTACAGGTTTGCGAGAGTTCAAAAATTGCCATAGTGATGGATTAACTGTTGTCCCTCCGTTGAAGACAGATTACAACTACCGTCGCTAACACTCACAGCTAACATAGAGTCCTAGGTGGAGAGGTGGGCCGAGAGACGTGGAGAGGTGAGAGCCAGAGTGCGGCGTGGTGACGTCATCTGGTGCCGGTGGTCGCCTCAATGTCGCTGGTGGCGTGTGTGGTGGCGTCATCTAGTGCTGGTGCCTTGTGTCGCTGGTGGCGCGTCCGGTGTCTTCATCCGGTGCTGGTGGTGGAGGTCACTGTTGCTGTGTGTTGTTGGTGGCACCTTATATACACATCAGATTTTCAATTTAACCAGGAAATTACCTCACATTGGCTGGACTTTCTATGGTAAGTGGAAATTCTGGTCAATGTGACGCATGCTTGCACATGACCGACTTTAGTGTGTTAGTGTGTCAGTGTGTCGGTGAGCGGTGGATTGTTGCGTGTGCCGTGGCGTCATGGTTGGTGGGCGGCGGTGCGGATCGTTGCGTGTGCAAGCGGCGGATGTTTTAATCAGTTGGCGGTTCGACCGTAATAGTTGGGATTAAAACACCAATAACATATCCAAGTTTTAAATCAGTTGGCGGCAGTATTTTTGGGTAGAATTTATTAAAACACTCACAAATTTTAAATCAGTTGGCGGCAGTATTGGGAGAATTTATTAAAACACCCACACCAAAGATGGTTTAATTTTTAAAAAGAGGAGGGACAATATATTTAATATAGGCAAGGGTATATATATTTAGGCCTATATATTTAATATAGGCCAGCGCGGAAACTTGTGGCTTATTAGTATAGGCGGGAGCTGGCGTCGGTGCAAAAACGGCTCCCCATAAGAATAACATGGAAAAAAAACGCCGGAAGTGGCGCCTCCCCCGTATTTCACCACTACTCCAACATCTTATACAAATCGTCCTTTGATAAATTTTTGTTTTTATTTTTTCAGCAATTTGTGTGGATGATGACCCTATAAAAAGAAAAAAAAAACTATGTGAATACAATATTTTTGGGTTCAGAAAGCACAAAAACCAATATTTCCACCAACAACTAAAATCCAAACACTTTAGGAGAACAATACTTTTCCATATACTACTTATACGGAGAAAAAGTAAATTAGAAAAACGTACTAGTAACAAGTATGCTATTTATCTTGTGAAGATCATTTGTATTCAATGCCATGAAACAGAGAAATAATTACAGAACTAATAGTAATTTTCTTAAATTTTATCATTCCTACTGTGTGCAATTTCTTCGGGCATTCAGCCACTAGAAGGATTTGGAGCCGGGTATATCAGAACAGCTCAGTGACTCCACACACGAATATGAGCCTAGAACGTATTAGTATATTACCAATGATGTCTATCGTGATCTATCGTTGGGTTGCTTCCAGGCAGCGAGCAGCTTCCAGGTCACCTAATGCATGACAACATATTAAATCACTACGGTAACCACATTTTGCGGTAAAACTACTGAAAGATAATCCAATACATCTATATTGTTAAGGATCGTTCAAGTACCTTTAGTTTTATTTAACTTATAATTAATTAATCTCCCCTTACGGTTCGAATTTATCGAGTTTAAAATTGAAGTCGATAGGTCATAAAGGGTTATAAGCCTGTAGGAAATTTGTATTCGTTTTCAAAAAGTCTGTAATTAGGTGTTCACTTTAATAACAGGGTATGATCTACGATTGTTATATTTTATATTGATTCTTAAAGTTAACTAACTGGTATTTTAGATTTTAAAAATTGGTAGATGCTATTCCGAGTATTTTATTCAACAAGTGGATAACAATAATATAAAACATGAATTTCGCCCATTTCGTTTAACGTTTAAGCCGAAATTAAACTTGAAAGATGATATATTTAGTATTGAGGTTTACAAATGTCACGCCGTTGTTTGAATAACATACCAAACAATTGGATTGGAATTGTGTTTGAATAAAGAAACTTTTCTCGTTAAGAACAAGTAGAAAGCTTAAACAAAGCTAAGAGCGGATCTGTCTTGAGCATAATTGAACATGAATCTGTGTGAGTTTGATTGTCGAGTGGAGAAACTTATCTGGCTCAAACCTGGCTTTTACATGGCTCAAATAAATTGTTTATGGATATAATATTGGTTATAGTACACGAAATTATTATAAAAATCAAATGTTGTATTTATTAACAATTCTATGTAATAAATTATTAGAATAATAACAATATTCTCGATCATTCAACAGAAAAAATTACTTCAATAACAATTTTACTACAGTGTGTAAGAATATAGAGCTATAATTAATTTTAATTTGTATCATTTAAGCCTATGCATTTTTAAAATTGCCAGTGGTTGAATACAGTTTATTTATTTAACCAGGATATACGATATAATATTGCACTGGCAATAAATTAAACATATTACAAAATAGTATCTAAATTTATAACTTAAAACTAATGTGATTGCAGTAATCAGTTATTAAGTGAAAAAATGTTTTTCCTTTCTTGATATTATCAAGAGAGTCAATTAGACTGCTGGGTAAGTAAGAATAAATATAATGTTTAATTTAGTATTTATAACAATTCTGAGGGATACTTACTGAATATTAATCCATACATAATTTGTTGGGTACGATAGTTGCAGCTAATAATCAATACTGCATTTTAGCTAATTTCCCCTATAGGGAAGAAGATATTACCGTAGGTCTCATGGTATGACTTAAACCCGAGACCATGATAACTTTTCATTTTGAGGTCCCCAGATGCCAAAAACACCATTCGTTCAAATTTTTATATAAGTATATATATGTGTGTGTGTGTCCGTAAGCACGATAACTCTCGTAAAAAAGGTCCGATCTTAATGAAATTTGGTACAAATGTGTAAAGGACCATTTATTTTAACGAGTTCGAAAACCAGACGAATCACACCATCCGAAGGGGGGTTTTTGGGGGGTTTTGGCACCCCAAAAATGGGTTTTTTGGGGTTTCCACATGTAATTTTTATTTAAATCAAATTTTAATTTTTACCATTGAATTCAGCATAAAAAAAAACAATTTGGTATATTGATCATTGCTCTACGTCAATTGGTTACTGAGATATTCAAAGTACTAAACACAGTACGTTGCCTAATGTTATTCTTATGGGGAAAAAGAAAAGTTGTATATCTCGCTTATTCATGAACATAAACTGACGAAATTTGGTATATGGCTTCATCTTGTTGTGGTTCATTGTTGTTTGCACAAACAAATTTCGCCTATGGTTCCCGTAGCAGCAAACCTAGGTACTTGGTCCCCATGTTATTCTTATGGAAAATAATTAAAATGTTATATATCGCTTATTTATGAATGTATATGGATGAAACTTTGTATGTGACTTCACTAAGATGAGTTCCATTGATATTTGCATAAAAACCCATTATTTTGTGTTCCTTGTTGCAGCAAACCTGCGTACTGTTATTCTTATGGAGAATAATTAATATTTTTAAATATCGCTTGTTTGTGAATATATTTCTTATGAATACTGTTAAGTGTTTTAATGTGTTATGTTATATATTCATTGGAAATTTGCTGAGTATGCAGGTTTGCTGCGATGGGGGTATGTAATTATACACACAGCAGTAAAAATCACAATCAACGTATTTTAATAGTATAAACCAGCCATACATGCTAGAAGAGGGAAGGTCGGTGCTATTAGGTTGAAAACATATGAGGAGGTGATTATTGTAATTGTTCTTGGTTTTATAATTAGTCCGTTTGGAGTTATTTATACTACTGTATTACGTCTGATTCCTGAATGTAACGGATTAATCGTTTGGCGGTGCTGCATCATAATTAGCATTCAAGAATACAAGTCTCTGTGCTGAAGTGGTACCTCACGTGGCTGGTTTATGTCAGAGGGTTTACTGTAGGATATGTAACAAACGGGGTTTCAGAGAAAACATTATTAAATGTTTAGTGGTTGCTATTTAGATTTTTATAATTTGTCTCTAGTTAAGAAGATAGTTTGTGATTTCCATTCTGAAAATACTGAATCTCTTCAATGGTCTTTTATTGGGTTTGAGAACTGATTGGGTAGTGTAGTTAGAGCGTTCGCCTCCACAATTTGGGGCTTGTCAGATCGACCATGAGCAAAATATAAAATTGTTGCGAAGTTTCTCAAATTAATGATGCTTTGTAAGAAATAATAAACCTAAAATACAGTTACAAGACCCCCACACTTTAAAGCGTTATAAATGCCACTGCCACTGCCACTACATACTCAAATAAACGGTATCAGGAAACTGACACATACTTTCTCCCTTTTAGCCCAACTTTAATGAATAAATTAATTTTTATTTACTAAATATAGAATACAAAGCACGGTCGAATGTACAAAAAATCTTGTAAACAAGTTATTTTAAAAAACATCCACCCAAATCCCTGTTTTGGAGGCACTACAGAATTCATTGCTACACACGTGGTTTTAAGAGGGGAAATGCCCCCTACTCACCCCCTTGGATTATTAAGGGGCAACATATTTCGAATTTCCTCCGTTGGTCAATGCTAACTTGACAAGCATATCAAATAAGAGAGAAATAGTAATTGTTGTACTCCCCATAAGAAAAACATTGGACAACGTATTGCGTTTACCGCAAAATGAAAAATTCAATTTTATCCGCAACCAGCAATCGTAGAATAGTAATTAAAACTACTAAATTATTTAGTTTTTTGAGCTCCTTTTAATGGTGAATGGTAACATTATTTTATATTTATATTTTTTTATGAAAAATCCAAAAAACTGAACTTTTGATGTTTTAAGTCTTGTAATTTCTGAACCTGAATTTTTACAGAAATGCGGGTGGTGTAATTTGGTTGAAAAATCAAAGATCTACAAACGACTAAAGTTTCATTAAAATCGTTTTTGAGAAACTTTGATTTTTCATGTTTTTTTGGCGGTTTGGGTGATAATTACCCTTAAAAATAAAAATTCAAAAAATGAGAAAAAAGCCTAGAGATATCGTGGATTAGTACCTACATACCAAATTGAATCAAAATCGGACCATTGGTTAGAGCTCTAGCTCTGTACACATCCATACAGACAGACAGACAGACAGACAGACGGATGGACAGACAGACAGACGGACGGACGGACGGACGGACGGACGGACAGACAGACAGACGGACAGACAGACAGACAGACAGACAGACAGACAGACAGACAGACAGATAGACAGACAGATAGACAGACAGACATCACGTAAAAAACACTTTTTTGGATTCAAGGAGCACCAAAACGAATATTTCCACTAACAATTCAAATTCGATCATTTTTACGAAAACACTACTTTCTCCATATACAGAAAGGGGGAGAAAGTAAAAATGTAAGGGAGGATCAAATACTGTCTAAAAATATGATAATTAATCTAACACGAATCATATGTCAAATACTATTAATTAATGTGACATAGTAGTTTTCAGTTTGTTCCAGTCAGTTATACGGAGTTTTAAACCAACATAAATCTGCCGGCAGCTGTTGTAACAACATTATTTCGTTTGAGTTGCTTTGCAGTACAGCGTAATATTGAAGTTTCGTGATCTATTGTTCTCGAGGACACACATTTAATTAAAAACTAATGCTCTAAAAGAACAACAGACAGAACAATGCAATACCTGCTCAATTATTTATTAAACGAGTAATTAAATTATTTAGTCTTGTTTCAACCCATTCCGTTCATTTTTGCATTAGAAGAATTAAATCGTATCACACAATGTTTTGTAATTTTGGGTTAGAGAATAGTAAGTGAAGGACATGTAATAGTGTAGTTTAGTATCTCGGAAAGCTGTCCATAATAAACGATTATTATGGTAATTTTTGTAGTAAGAAAAACTCAAAATTTACATATACATCAATTTGTTAAATATATTAACGTTATTTTTTTTAGTGAATTTCCTTTGGAAAATGAACTATTAGCATGACCCGCACGGTAAAACCATTAAGCCCGGGACCACCATAGTTCAAAATTATATATATATATATATATATCTATATATATAGACATATATATAGATATAGACATATATATATATATATATATATATATATATATATATATATATATATGTGTGTTTACACTCTAGCGGTCGCATTTTTGTCCGAATAACTACAAATTTGGTTGGGACGTTTCTTTCTGTAATCAGTTGGACAAGTCCGTTGGGCAAAACAATCGGAAAACTCCAAACCCATTTTTTGGGGATTAATCTTTGAAATATCGAGTTTTTGGGCCCAAAAAGGGTCAGAAGAGCCCCGTATGTAAAATTAATGCATGTAATAAGATGGGAATTAGTAAGGCGAAAGTTTTAAGCCCTCTTTCGTCATTCTAGCATACATATTTACTGATATATTAAAGAAAATGTGTTTCGACTAAACTCAGTACGTTGTCTTATGGGGGTTTTACACTAGAAAAGCCTGTTATTCCTTTGTTAGAGTACTCTTATCATCCCCAGCAACCTCACACCTAATTTCAAGCCTGCCTGGACCTTCTCCTAACATTATAATGCGCAAAATTGTATTCCCAGCTTTGCAGGTAAATGAAACCAGGAGCATCAGAACAGCCAAAAAATCACTGTTTTCAGATTTTAATAAAAATTTGAATAAATGTATGTTTTTACATTGATTTTGAGTTTTAAAAGTTTTTAAGTGGAAATTCACTTCCCTTACGTCAGTGTGCTGCGTGCGAACTCGTTAAATTTAATATAGCCATTTAAGTCGATTACGTGAAATAATTCATAAATGGAAACTAATTTTTATCTGTCGATAGTCTAATTTATATTATAGAAAACATATATTAACAAATTGAATAAATAAGCTTAACAGCTAGTTCCTGGGCAGCTCGTATGGAATTTATATGTTGTGAATGTCGCTGAATTCCAATAGAATTGGATATGAACACTTTGTCAAATTTAGGTAATCGTTGGATCACAACCCCTTAACACAATATATTTAGAAGTAAGCTTAACTGACGCTTATATTTAGTTGATACAAATGAATCTGAGGGTCGAGGCTTGTGCTATCTAGCACGTCCTAAGAGAATTTCAGTATTTACACAGCCATTTCAGACCTAAAACGTCAATTATTTTGTTGTAATTCACTGTTGGAGACATTTCATGATATTTATAACGCACGGTTGAAACCAAAAATAAATTCTAACTGAAATATAAAGTAAAGGAGAACTACTCTTTTGACTTCAAACAACAATAATAACACACAAACAACAAACTAAAATACGCCAATAAACCACAAATAATTTACACTGCGTACAAATGTTATGGAGTTTTCCACTGAATAGGCTGGAATTAAATTTTGTTTGCAATAGCATATGTTACTCGTATATTTAATTGTTAGCAAAGAATGTAATTATATGATTGAGAGACATTATGAAAAAGAAGGAGGTTTCCGGTATACAAAGTGTTAAATGTTGTTAAGTTACGAGAGGTTTTAAATGTTATAATGACTAAATAGTTTTATTTTTCAGCATATAAGTGGTTTAATTTTATCGACCATTTGTACGGACACGTAACCATAGGGACGTTTTGCCCTACTGGCATAGTTAATTTTTTAAATTGGCTAAGAGTTAAAAAGAACTTTAAAATACGCAAAATGGACGCAATTTGCAAGTAGAGGCACTAAGAGGCGGCTAATTCTCTAAAGACTCCTTTATTTTTATTCAGTTCCTCCCCTTCTCGTTGCTTCTTGATCATGGGAATCGTAATGGCCGTAAATTACCAGTCAATTCTTTAAATATTTTAAACCGTTACTCTACCTCAGGTATTATACATAATGTATTGATAATATAGAGTCAAACAAAATTGTTTATTAATTAATTTTATAAATAAGACGTAATAAAAACAACTTCTTTAACATTTTTAAATATTAAAATTGGGCTTATAGAGTTTGAAATAAAACAAGATGGATCATAATATCTGTGAGTGAATAATTAATGAAATGTCAAATTAACTCTCACTGGTATTGTATTAACATTGACTAGAACCATTGAATGAAAATTGCATATCGAGAGGACACATTCAAAATAAAATATGCATATAACAAAAATACTAAATGAAGGGAAATTGAGCTATAATAAATAGAGCAACTCTAACATGCACGAAAAAGGCAAAACGAACGAAGCAAATCTGCTCGTCAGTGGTGGGGGTGGAGGGGGTAAAGTTACTCCAGAATTATATGGAACACACTGACTGGCCTTCTCCAAGCAAAGATCGGTCCCCTAGTTTCTATATAAAACCTGTTAAACAAATTTTAATCTTGTTTACTTTTATTTTATTCTTGTTAAATATCTCAAAAACTAATAAAATAAATTAAAAGTGTACTCGAATACATTACCAACAGTTTGTTTAATGAAGTAACTATTTCTTTACTAATCTAAATATTCTAGAATGTAAAGATACTAAAGCGAAATTATTTTCCTATCTCATTTTATGATGATTCCACATGTAATTTAAAGTGGCAACGCAAATAGCACAGCTTTCAATTATTTTAAATTTTCTGCATAAGAGGCTTTGGTTATTTGTCAGACATAGTGTGACTGAATGTACTTTATATTTTAAAAAGCTACTCTTACACGGCTTAGTATTTTTAACATAACTTTATGCAAATAAAAAAAAACGGTAACTTCCAAGTTGACTTTAAGTAATTCTAGTTAAATATTTTCAATCAGAATATCAAATAAACGAAGGTGTGCAAGTTGTATTAACTGCTACTAAAGTAATTGAAACAAAAATACAAAAATAACAACTAACGAATTTACCGGTTCACTTTATTGATTGCACAATACATATTATCTACTGTTCAATTGACTATTTATGTTCCATTTATACATAGGCCTAATATCTCGTTATTTCAATAAAATTTACATTGTATTATTCCACTAAGCGAATTGGTTTAGAGTTTTTTAAAAAACAATACAAACTTCGTAACCCAAAGCAGAAGCGAAAAAGAAACAAGTGTAGGGGTTAATCAATAGCTAAACTATCTGTTAAATATTAAAAAATATGAAGACAATATTGTATAATTGTCATCAAATATTAAGCAAAGAAAACTTAAAAAATATGGCAAGCATAAAAGACTTTCTCTCTAACACGAAAATTTAGAATTACGTTTTCTTATATCATTTTATTATAATTATTTAACTTGTATATCATATTTTACACAATCAAACACCTACCTTTGTCTATACGTCTTAAAGACAAGTGCGTAGGTAGGAAGACAACGCATATCTAATAACGCCTAACATCACGTTTTATAGACGTAAGCGTAAATGTTACCAACACAGGGAAAATGGAATAATTATAATTTGAAACATTGAATACATTTTCCGCCTGACACGTAATTAAAAAGCAAGACAAATTATGTGATGCACAAACCGCTCTATTCCTCGAACAACCGATTTGTATTTAATCAACACGAATCAACAGACAGCGGCATGTGGCGACAGCGAGCAGCGAGCAGCGACAGCCATTGCCATTAATACAATTATATTTGCACTTCAGCAAAAGCTTTTCGTGGTAAGTGGGTTTGAACTATTTTAAATTTGTGAGCTAAAATGCCAATTATATATTTTATATCCTTGATTGCCTTTGTTTTAAGAAAAGGTCGGAACGATAGAAACATTTCAAAAATAAAAATAATATATAAAATGGAATTTTAATTTCTTTCCTTATATACAGAGTAATGGAAAAAGTATTATTTTCATAAAAATATTAGAATTTGAGTTATTTGGGGTAACATTGGTTTTAGTTCTACCTGAACCTAAAACAATTATTGGTTTTTGAGGTTAAGTCTATCTGTATATATGTCTATAGAAGTGTATGGACCTGGAGACCATTCCAATGAGTAGTATATATGTACCAATGCATGGTATATCCAGGGTTTGATTTTACTTTTGGAATTTTAAATTTTGACTGGTAATTCCCAAAAACCACTAAAATCTGAAAAATTCTAATATATCAAAACATGATTTAACGTTTTAATTAAGGTTTGGTGGTTTATATTGCATTAGGTCCCAAACAAAATTACACGACCCGTGTTTATGGGAACATAAGGGGCAGACATTATACAGGTTAAAGGTTTCAAAACTCTTTTTTAAAAACAACTTACTTTATTTTATGAAATAAACTTATCACCATTAAAAAGAGCTCAAAAACAAATAGTTTACTATCTTTAATTGTTATTCTACGGCAAACGGTTTCGCAGAACATTACAAATGTCTGCTAGCGGTAAACACAGAACCGTTGTCTAATGTTAATCGAATGGAGAATCAACACATTTTAATTTATCATTTATTTACTGGCAAATTTAATTAAAACCTAGTATATATTTTAGCCAAAAGAGGATATTTGGAATATGTAGCCTCCTACCTACAATGTAGGTGGAGGTGGGCATTATAAAACTATAAAACACCACAGAAAGCCAACTGGAGTTAGAGGGCTGCCGTAGTGTCAGCGCCACTGCTCGGGCCGCCGCCGAGAGGGGAGGCAGCGCGGGTATTGGGAAGTGTGGAAATGTACCCGAATGCACTCATCCCCTCTGAACGGCCTAGCGCCACTAGCGTTCAAAGCGGCCGGTGGCCGTACTAACTTTTGTTAACGCAGCACGCAACTGCCGGATGCCGTTTACATGGTGGTCAACTTTCTTTAGTGTTTATAGTTGCCTGTGATACGATTTACGTTCTTTATTACCAAAAAAAAATGGATATTTGATAATAGAAGTATCTTCCCTTCATCCTTATCTGTCGTTATAGACGAATCTTAAATTGAAAATTGCTGTTTTTGATATATTCTAGTTTTTTACTAATGTATAGCGTTGTATGTTAATCAAATTTATTAGGTCATCGATATTTATATAATATTGTTAAATTTTCAGAGACATGATAGTTTGAACTATAGTTCATTCACTATAGTTTGAACGCATTAACTTATCATACTTTTTAGGTAAGAAAACATTATTGTAAACAAATATTTATAAGGTTCAAAACTGGATCCAGATGGCATCTGTCACTATGCTATTTATTAATGTTGTTTTTAAATAAATGCAAATTTAGCAAGACAATTACTGAGTTAAACAGTTTTAATGAACTGGTAACGCTGATTTTGAGCTTGTTGAACTAGGAGTACTGTACGAGGATAAATCTGCTGTAATTAGACTGCATTACTTGGAGAAAAGTGCATTTTTCGTCATCCTGGAAGTTTGAATTTTTTGCAAATCTCGCAAGAGAAATTTAATATTAAAAATATGATTTAAGCTAAAAAAATGGTATTAGATATTTTTCCAAATAAACAGTTGCCATGCACAAGTTAAGTTACATTATATTCTAATTAACTATACACAAACTATAGTTCAAATCGTTTTAAATACTGCATTCCATTTTTAATTAAGTTTGAAATATTCCCCAGTTTCAAAGTGTCACTTTACTTAAAATACCTCTAAACAAGTAAATTATTTCACAAAGTATTTATTATTGAATGAAAATCTAATTGTTAACTTCCTCTTAGTTTTAATACCTCGCTAAATTCATGGCTCGAGTTAAGGTAAGTTGTTACTTTGTAACTTTTCATCCGTCAAATATGCTCCGCTGAAGTTAGCTTCGGTTCATGAAGTAAATAATAAGCCTATGCGAGCTAAGCTAAGTTTTGTTTGGAGAAGGTTGCTTCGTTCGTGCATAAGGTTAAAAGCAATATAAAAAACCTTACATTACAAGAAGATTCGCTTTTTGTCATGCCACTCTTTTTAAATTACAGGCTCTCTTTAATTGCATCGTAAGTAAGTTTGATGAGATTACTAAGAATATTGGATGTATTAACAAATTAAATTATTCTCTATAATATTCAATGACTTTAACCATAAATTAATGTCCTTCTTATATAAAACATTAAAAGCAATCTTATTGTACTTCAACAGGCAAACCAAATCCTTCATTTGAACTAAAAATAAAGTTCTGTAAGGATTAACAAAGTTTCAAAAGAAATAAAATAACATTATACTAATCGTACAAAAACGGCAAATATAAAACAAAATTTCCGACAATGTATCTGTAGTCCAAGAGTGGGTACATTGTAGAGTGGGATTGGGTGGGAGGGGGGGAGAGGGACAAGAATGGTGATACAAACAGGACTGTGACAAAAGTAATTCTCCTTTCAGATTACACTTCGTAATAACAATTTTCACTGCGAAAATCTTAATGTTTAATACACAGGCAGGGTTTTGTAAGACTTGATCCAAAATAAACAGCTACTGGATCAATTTTAATACTTCTTTTGTATTAAAAGAGGGAAAGGTGTTGATTAAACAAAACATTATCTAATTTACATCCATCTTCGGTATTTATCCCCACAGGCCACAGGCGTATTCATTCTATTTATACGTAAAAAAACAAAAACAAAAATTAAGTAGAATTCAAAACTTTAATACTCGTCGTAATAGTATTTTTAATTTTTAAAATACGTTGTTTACAAATGTAATTATTTTAAAGTTTCAAGGATACATTTACCAAATGTATATTTCTGTCCAGTATATTTGGGTATAATAGATTTTTCAGCATTGTTTTAGGATATCACAAAATCTATTCATCGTAAGGTAATAAACTAATTCATTATTGTTTAATTTCGGATGTTCATTGTTGAAAACAATCTAATTTATTTATTTATTGACGGAAAATCCGTTGTAAACAACACATGCCAAGGTTTGGGCTCCTAAGATATCCTCTCACCAAACAATATTTCAGAAGTTTATTTTTCTTTTACCTAAAAATGTAGTTGTTATCGTCTTTCTCGCTCCAATTTTTTTATCATATGAATGATATTCAAAATATATTTAACTCACAATGATATTGTAGTTTACTCACAATGATTAATTCCATACAATAATAAAACAATGTTAATGAACAAAAAAATCTGGTTATGATATACCGCTTCTTTATACAAATATTTTACGTTCTTAAAAATAAAATAAAATTGGTTTCAAACGCTATAATGTAGGTTAAAATGTAACTAGTTCACTAAATAATAATATTTTTAAACAGAAAAATGTATCAACACATTTAGTTAATTTACTTGGTAAGTTATAAAACTAAATTTCATAAACTTCGTAATATTATTTTATGTGCTTGTTTGTTCATCTGTCGATAGTAAAAATATTTTATGATTTACTTAAAACTTTAGACATTCTTTTAACTCCTTTAGAAATTAGTCACAAGGAAAAGAAGTTACTTGACGTTTTCTATTAACAATTCCAGAGTGGCAGTGAACTACATTTAAGATTGTAATCTAAGATAATATCAAGCAATCAAAAACGCGTTGACAGATCCAGAATAGTGGGGTATGTAAAGTTTTATTGAAATAGCATGAGAGATGATAATTAACAGGAAAGCTAAGCTTAAACTGAAAATTAACTGTCGGCGCTGCGCAGGATTAAGCTAGCATGTAAAATTTAATTATTATTTTGATACTGCAAAACTTTTGGAACTATAGTAGTATACTATTATAATACTGCTATTTTTACGAATAATATAATTCTGACATTCGGAACCTTTCGTTCACTGAAAAGGTAGTCGGAGGGTTGACGTGACCCGTATATTTAGTGGGAAGTCTGTTTAGAATATGAAGTTGGAAATAAAATACAGTAAGTTGATAAACTACACGATGGAAAATAATAACAATAACGTTCAAGCGATAAACCAATATATTATTTTTATTTTAGTAAACAAAATCAGGTTAATTTCAGCCACAAATATTGTAAAAGCTTCTAAATGTCGAGGAAGTTTAAACTGAGCAATGTAAATTGCGAGATGTTAGAAGTCAAGAGAAAGTTTTAACTTGATATTCAACACAGAATACACTACCTTAGAAAAATGGAGCTTATTCAATATGAGGTGAAATTAATATGTATACTATTATACTGGCTACATGTGTAATCTGAAGCATATATGCTTATTAATTTAAAATCTTATGTTTAAGAAAGTAGTCATTGGTTAGCTTTCATAAGTTTTACCCTATCTGGGTAATTTCAAACGATTTAATTTGTTGAATTAAATCATACTTTCCTTATTAGTCGAGTTTTTGATAAAACTATATGCAAAGCATTTCCACTAAAACCTCAGATTAAACACATTTTACGAAAACAATACTTTCTACATGTATATATAGGGGGAGAATATAAAAACGAGTTCGCACGCAGCACGCTGACGTGAGGGAAGTGAATTTCCACATACAAAACTTTTAAAACTCAAAACCAGTATAAAAACATACATTTTTACAATTTATTGAAATCTGAAAACATTGGTTTTTTGGCTGTTCTGATGCTCCTGGTTTCATTTACCTGCAATGCTAGGAATACAATTTTGCGCATTATAAGGTTAGGAGAAGGTCCAGTCAGGCTTGAAAGTAGGCGCGAGGTTGCTGAGGATGATACAAATACACCAACAAATGAATAACATGCTTTTCTAATGTAAAAACCCCATAAGACAACGTACTGTGTTTAGCCAATATACATTTTCTTTAATAACTCGGTAAATATTTATGCTAGAATGACGAGAGGGGGGGGGGGTTAAAACTTTAGCTTCACTAATTCCCATCTTAACATAAGCATTAACTTTACGTACGGGGCTTTTCTGACCCTTTTTGGGCTCAAAAACTCGAAATTTGAAAGAATAATCCCCAAAAAAGGGGGTTTGAGTTTTCCGATTGTTTTGATCAACGAACTTGTCCAACTGATTATAGAAAGGAACATCCCTACCAAATTTGAAGTAAATGCGACCGCCAGAGTGCATACACACACACACACACACACACACACACACACACACACACACACACACACACACATATTTATATATATAATTTTGAACGACCCCCAAAACGTGTTCAGGGGGCACAAGTTAGGAACTTCTATGGTGGTCTCGTGCTTAAGTTTCACTGTGCGGGTCATGCTAATAGTTCACTTTTCCATAGGAAATTCACCAATGACAAAGGCCGAGACAAATATGTGTACCGTACACTAAACATTTGAATGTAAATAGAAATTGTGCTGAAAAATGTATGTAAAAAATTAAGGTATTTTGCAAGTCAGAATTTTTGTGAAAAAAAATCAAAATAGCCATGAGGTCGTAACTATACTTGGTATTTTTTACTTTTAACCTCTTAAAAGAACATTAAAAATGTTTTATGCCGATAATTCAGGGGAATATCTGGTAAAACAACTGAAGTGGAACCGATAAAGTACTTACAGAACTGAGAGGTAATTTTTGTCCATTAAAGATTTCTTGATCATGAAGCAACGAGAAAAGGAGGGGCGAATAAAGAGTTCTTTAGAGAATTAGCCGCTTCTTTAGTGTCTCTATAGACTTGCAAATTGCGCTTATTTAGCCTTCTTTTAAATATATCTAACCCTAACTTAAAGTAACAGAATAATAATATCTCAACATTTTAAGTTTTCTTTAAAGGAAATTATACATTGTTTTTACAAGGATAGCGAAGTAGAGTGAAGTAGGAAGTAGGCTACCTCGTATGGAAATGGAAAAATAACACTCTTTTAAATTAATTAGTTTAGGAGTTTTTCATAATTAATCAGAGAAAACAAGCTTTACTTAAAATATGGATCTTAAACCCTATTTTTAACTAATGTATTGCAAACGTTAGCACTAACTTCACAAAATCATAAACTAATACCAACAATGCATTTGAGTTAACTAAATGAAATAGTCACTTAGTGTGGAGTTTTTGTAAGGACAAAACTTTAATTTACAGGACAGAATTTTAAGAAACAACAAGTCACTTTCTTAATAACCGTTCGTTCATCAGACGTCGAACGTCGGTATTGGAGGGTGGCATTTTAACTAATTATAATGGGAGTCAACCAAATAAACGTTCTAAAAAAAATAGTCGACAGTTAAAAACGGTAACCACAAATATAATTTCCAAGACTAATATAGGCTTTCTACACGAGATGTATTAAACTGAAATTCTATCTAACCTCATTGGTTGTGATTAGGGCCCAATACGATTGTGTTTAGACATGAACGATTCTCCACTGCTTCTAATTGGAACATATTGAACCTTTCGTAAACGATTTGAGCTTCATACCAAACTATTACTAACTTTAATGCACCACAGTAAATTTACGAGGGTTTAAAAATAAAATGTTAAAGTTTAAAAATATTTTGAATCATATTCGGGCAATGGAAAACTTTAAGTTTAAGTAAAATAAAATAAAAATCATGTTTTGTTGATACATTGTTAATGTGGGGTAAAATATAAAACTGTTGTGGGGAGTTGTAACTGTTGTCGAAATAAAATCAAAAGCTCGCACGGGTGAAACATTCTGCAGGAGATCTGAAGCTTCATGCAAGTGTTTAATTTACACTCGCAAAAAATGCCTTGGGCAGCTGTTTACAAACAGTTTTGAAATTAAAGCCTCGTATTTTGAAAAACGAACTTACATTGGTTTACTTCCCGACAACCTGAGTGATATAAATAAATAGAATAAGGTTTGAAAGACAAAGGAGACAAATACAAGTAAAATAAATTTGCAAACTTAATAATTGAAACTAGGTTAGTTCAGCTTCAATAATGATGAATTGTTGAAATATTTGCTTTGTAATGAATAAATTGCAAGTTTAGTGTGTATATAATGATTTACATAATAATTTACAAGTTTTATTATGAATAAGAGTATTTGTGAAAGTCAATTAAAACTTTTTAATTTATAAATGACTTAATTTTCGAACAATTAAGACATTACAGTAAAAAAATTAATACTGCTTGTTGGCCGCACTGAGAGTCACGTACATAATTTCAACCGTAGAAAGTTGGAGATAATATTTGTCCGTGACATTGCCGACAGTGGACCGGTCACGTAGTCGCCAACTGAAACCGAGACTCCACGATATTGTTTCCTCTGTACCAACACGCCAACATAATAATTCCTGGCTTACACTTTAATGCAGCTGATATTTCTTTAGTTTGTGTCTCTGTTTCCGTACAAATTGAGGCAAGATTTCCTGAGATATTTCTTGGTTTTACTTTATAATATACATTCCAGGGTCTAGTTGTTTACATCATGAGCCTACAGGTAAACCTAACGTCCTTTAAAGAAACTAACGAATACTAGAAGAGGGGAATTTTACTTCATTTCTACTGTAACGCTTAGTTTTATAAACTACTAAATAAAGGATATGTTAATTGTGGAAATAATTCTTTAGTGCATGATTTGTAGTGAATATTTGAAAATTTTCCCATATTTAATTTGATCAGACCAATAATTTTGGTGTGGCTTTAGTTCCGATGAGTTTAAAAGAATTGAAAAGTTACGAATGCAGTTTGTATATCTTATCAATTTTATATCGATGGTGGTTGATTAAACTAGCAAAAAGTACCTTCGAGGCAAATGGTGATATTTTATATAATATCAACCTGCTACGTTTAATTAAGATAAAGGGAATGAAGTTGTTTTAACCATCACAAACACTTAATTATAATTTAAAATAGTTCAGTAATTTACATCAGTTTGTTAATTTAGTGTAAAGTATAACTGGAAGTAATATTCGATGACTGTGAACGTTTATTGTAAATGTTTATTCACTGGAGACGTAACTAGTGAAATAAATGTTTTATGTAAATTGAATAAACTACACGTAAACAACGTTTTTATTTATATTTAGTTTATTTAGTCAACATAGGTATGTTTGGTTAAACAAATAGACGGTTATCGACAGTATTGTTAATTTTCAATACAGAAGATACTTGACAGTATGTAGAATAATGTAAAGAAGGTAACTCCAAAAATAGGTTCAATGCATTTCAGCAGCTGCCAATTTTTGTCGATGAAGCTTTATTGGTGCACTGAAAGAAATATAGTAATCCAAACAATATTGAATAGTAAACGCAATTCTGGTACTTTCTACAAGATTTGTCTTAATGTACATAATAGTTATGGTAATGTCCTACCATCACGTCTGTCAAAACTACAATAATATTCGCATATCGTTTTTAGATCGTAAGCAGACCGTAAATATTAGTTACATTAACAAATTTGAATGTATTCAAACCCACGAGTAGCATGAGATGAAAATCTTATCGCAGGGTACTTTCAAGCACCTGCTAGTTTACCCAAGCTTCTGCTAGTTTTTACTTTATATTTATAAGTTCAAAGTAATATTGACAAAGGAAATTTATGCTTATTTGCGGAAGATACATCCTTGAGTATTTCTAATTCTGATACAGAGGAACCTGAAGTTTACATTCTCATACAAATAACTTAGTGTTCCAATGGTTCAACAAAAACAGACTTTACGTGAATCTTAGAAAAACTGCAATGTTACTTTAAATCTAAGATGAAGTGTCAACGAAGCATATTTCTCAAATCTTCTCTCTAATGAAATGGAGATAATCGCTTGTTCTGAAACCAATTGCTAAGTTAAGTATAGTTATCGAATCAAAATTAGATTTGTCTTGCCATGTTGATAAGGTCACAAAACAAAGAAGTGACATTTTCTTACTCAGAAGGTTTTCTGTGTTTGTATTCTTATCCTTGCTTATAATGGGCGTTTTTCCCCTATATCATATGCTTTACAAATTGGGGATCTGAGAATTCTAAATAGAAAATAATATTTAAACCCCAACCATCAGGATTATTTTTTGTCTAAAGCAATTCCAATCACGCAGATGTCTTTTTATATATAACATATTATAATTCTTACATCCATACATTTTCAAATCGCTGATCTTTGTTAAACAAAGATCCCCCTTCGTAAAAAAATCTTTTCCCGTAAAAAAAACTTTATCACCTCTCTTAGAAATCTGAAATCACTGGCTCTTCTAAGTTATAAAACACATTTTTTCCAAAATCAGTGTTTATATTCTAGCATTAAACTTTACAATGATCTATCAGTTCACTTAAAATAAATCAGAAGGACTACCAAGTTAAAGTTTAAAATATTTTATTATTAATCAACTATATTCATAGTGTGAAGTTTTAGTTGGGAACAAAATTAAAGACTTTAGTTATTAGGTTTAATGACATGATTGTTTTAGCTTGTTTTAAATCATAAGCTGGAAGTTTGTCATTGAATTGTAGTTAATGACAATAACACGATTTGATTTGTTAAAATAACTCATAAACCATTCTTTTCCGTATCAGTGTATACTGGTATCTGATTTATTCACAGTTAGATAGATTTTATATCCACCAATCCTAAAGTATCTATTTGATCCAGGAGTTCAATTGAAAAAAGTGGCATCATAGTTATTAAAATATTATTTAAACGCAAAACTTAAGTTGAAGCAGGATAAAAAAATAAACTAAAAATTTGCTTCATGTTTCCTTTTCAAATATTCTCATTGCATGTAAGGATATAACCAAAATCACAATAATTGCAGGGAAGCGGACAAGAATCTAACTTAATTTCTGTTTAAAAAGGTTTTTACCTTGTAACTATCATATTACACAATCAAAGCCTGAACTTAACCAACCATAAGTTTTTCACAGCTGAGTTTGAATCGATGTCAAATTCCTTCGACGTTAAGCAATTACTTTACAATACAATCAAACTCATGGAAATCTTAGCTCAACTTTGGCTAACTCGAATCCGGCCAAGACCGTCTCAAGCACCTACTGGTTCCTAATGATGTCTGCTCCTTCAGACAAACCAAATATTAAGTTGTTAATGCAATTGATTGTTAGTGCTATTTTGTAGGCATGCTACTATGAGATACTGTGTTGTTTTATCTGCCACCATAAACCACCCAATGCCATTTATTTATTGGTTACTCATATATTTTTGTAACCAATCAAAAAATGAGTTATATCATTTAAAATTAAATCTTCATTCTATCGAATAAATAATGTTTCAGCTCAAACACGATTAAAATGTTCACAATTAAATATGTTCAGTTAAAATTTTACTTTTGAAAAAAAACATTTAAATTGAACAAATATTTAATATTTATATTTGATTTGAGCTTCTAACAAAATCAAATGAGTTATGTACTGCGTGCTCAAGTACATCTGGCAATTCTTTAATTAGTGTTGTATTGATTAGGTTTTGTTGATTTAAAGATACTGTGCTGGTACGTATTCAATTTCAAGTAACCTGACAAATGGTAAATTGATTTGGTATATTTAAAACAAATCAAATGTTTATCATGAATTGTGATTAGTTCAGCGTTGCACTCTGCTGTGCCTTCATATATCTAAGTAAACCGACATTAACAGACTGCGATTTTATAGTGATTTGACATTTTAAATCTCTGAAACAGTTGAACTTTGATGAATATACCACGGCGGCAATTAGTTTAAATTCGCTATCGCAGACAGAGATTCATGATTGGACTTTGAGCACGTGTAAACATTACGCAATCAACTCGCATCATGAGTGACACTTTCCTTCTGGCGTTGTAATTGCAGCTTTGACAATCATTTGTTTGTTTTTGATTCGAAAATTAGACACAACGTAATCTGAAAATTAGATTAAATGTTACATTTCAAAATAAATATTAAAGTTTCAAATTTTACTCTATATTAAATTTATAAGTATCTAAAAAGTGTGTGGATAAATGACTATACAAAACAGTCCACCATTTAAGGTTATATTACATGTTAATTTAGGGTTATTATTTACTATTGAAATAGGACAAGAAGTACATACAACCCTTAAAAACTGATGCATTTTGACAGTGCAGGGTTGAATAACTGATACTAAATAGAAGGTATTATAAACTTGCTAATGATACTTGAAATGAGATAAAATATTATATGATTTATGAAAGTAAATGAAAAAATCACTGTATTGGAAGTATTTGGAGACAACCTTCTTAAATATAGTTTACTATTGATAGAACCAATAATATAATTTGTTGTCGGTAATACAATACTGCAAATTATAATGACGATTTTATAATAAAAGATATTTTAATTTACGTATGGAGTTTGGAGAAAATGAACTTATATGGTAGACCAAAACATAATTTGTATGATCAAAAGGATTTAACCAACTATTTTAAAATACTGTGGGAAACTAATTAGAAGTTAGAGCATGTCTTTGACTCATTTTGCTGATCTTTTTTTGCCACATGATTGATACTTTTTTGACGACAAAGTTCGTAATGTTTAAGGAGATACAATTCACTTTTAATAAAACGCAATAATGCAGTCCTGATCGATGTTTTAGTTAGTTTTCAATCGACTGGTTCCTGTTCAAAGTAAGCAAAAACCATTCTAAATTTGAGACTAACTCCGTCGCATAACCCGGAAACACACAAGCTATAAGCATTTCTAGCTTTCGTTCTGTAATACATTTGAATCAACGATTATTAAAAGTTATTGTTCATAAGTCAATAAAGAGTGATGAGGTACATAATGTCTAGACGAATTAGATTTTACATTATTTTATATTGAAACATTTTATTTATTTATTTATATATTTACAGATCGAGAAGCATTGTATCAATTGATCAACTGATGTGAAAGAACATTCGAAGTCTCTTGCTGACATTTCCAATTTCCGCCATGTATAACTTATCTCAGTTCACATCTCACCTTTGAGTCGAGCATTAAAAAAAAAAAATAACTATCTGAATAAAAATCGAATAGATTATAGAACAACAATACATTTTCCCCCTTCTATAGTAAGAGAAAGAATATTTGATGTAAAAACATACGAATTTGAGCTAACCGATGGAAATATGCGTTTTGGCGCACACTGAAGCCAGAAAAGTGGTTTTTGAGGTGATGTCTGTATGGATGATACAGACCTAGAGACCACACTAATCACCATTTTAATACAACTTGGTATTGGGCTACTATTCCACGTAGCACAGACAATGAAGGCAAAATATCACCTGATATCGAAAATTCCCCCGAAGCTGGATTTTTACATATGATAGAACACGTTGAGACATGCATTTTTACAAAAGTCCCCGGTTTTCACCTTTGTGTTGCACCCCGGACCCCCTTTTGAAGTTAATTTTGCAAGCGTTTCGAAATATGCTAATATTTCCATAACTACTGCACTAAACCGAACATTACTTTTTTTTATTGTATTCCTTGTTGGTTGGCCTATAAAAAGGTTATTATCATTATTTTGATAGAAGCAGTATTCTCTTTGCAATTTGTCAATAAATTCAAATGATTCATTTTGTTAATAATATTTTATTCATTATTTGCAAATAAAATTGTCTCGAGTAAGTTTTTGAGAAAATATTTTATTTATTTATGTAGGATATATTTTAAGCTTTAAAAGATGTATAAGTCAATATGGTTTAGAGAAGGGAAACGGGGTACAGGCTAGAACAAAAGTGGGAGCGCTCAACTAGGTTTGGCGGTTTGGCACATGAAATAGTGCTGTAAAAATAAGAAAAAATAGCAATATAAAATAGTAATGAGATAAAATAGTATATGATTTATGAAAATAAATGAAAAAAATCAACGTCCAAACTTTCATCATTTCATTCATTTGAGCACGTGAAATAACTGGAATAAATACAAAATACATATTTATTGTTTGGAAAATACAGGATATTACGTAAACGTCTACATTTTTCACTAAAATAGCCGCCATTTTTAAACGGATATAGACAACTGGATTCTGTTTCTTCCAAATGTTTATTTTGACGAGACATTTAAAATGATGACTAATTCGCCTAGGTTCAGGCAAGAATATTTTGAGGTTCGAACTCGTGACCTTCATTTTTGAGCATCCTGTATCTAGACTTTAATAATAATATTTTAAATACATTTCCATATGCAATTTAGTACAGATAATTTTGTTTTATGTCTTTAGATCAAGCCGTTCTTGTGTTAAACAGGGTGAGGCAATGAGAACACCACAATTTATAAATAGCACAAATTTAATACTATTAATACTATACATACAAATAGCACATCAAAACAAAGGTTATTTTATGCCATTTTAACTTGACAAAGTCATTTTTTAATTTCTTGAAAACCACATCACTTAAGTGGTGACCTTGAACGCGTTGACATTCCTCGACTCGCTTGAAAAAAACCCGTCGAATACTCGTTCCAGCATTTCTTGAGAAATCGCTTGAACTTCCTCTTTGATCCTTTGCTTCAGTTCGAGTAAATCTCTGAAAAACCTCGAATTTCAAAAATCCCCATAGGAGGAAATCACAGATAGACAAATCTGGCAGGATGTGTCACCAAATCTTGAGATCAAACGACCTTCAAAAGACTTTCTGAGCGCGGTCATGGATTTATCGGCTGTACAGTGGCTCCATCTTGCTGGAAGTAGAGCTGCCTTGTATCGATTTCCAACTCCTCCAAAAATAGAATACAATATTTATTTAACATGTTCACATATCGATCTGAATTAACGGTAACTGTGTTTCAACCTAATGGTTCAACCATTGAACCTAATGGTTGAAACACAGTTACCGTTAATTCAGATCGATATGTGAACATGTTAAATAAATATTGTATTCTATTTTTGGAGGAGTTGGAAATCGATACAAGGCAGCTCTACTTCCAGCAAGATGGAGCCACTGTACAGCCGATAAATCCATGACCGCGCTCAGAAAGTCTTTTGAAGGTCGTTTGATCTCAAGATTTGGTGACACATCCTGCCAGATTTGTCTATCTGTGATTTCCTCCTATGGGGATTTTTGAAATTCGAGGTTTTTCAGAGATTTACTCGAACTGAAGCAAAGGATCAAAGAGGAAGTTCAAGCGATTTCTCAAGAAATGCTGGAACGAGTATTCGACGGGTTTTTTTCAAGCGAGTCGAGGAATGTCAACGCGTTCAAGGTCACCACTTAAGTGATGTGGTTTTCAAGAAATTAAAAAATGACTTTGTCAAGTTAAAATGGCATAAAATAACCTTTGTTTTGATGTGCTATTTGTATGTATAGTATTAATAGTATAAAATTTGTGCTATTTTTAGATAATTCTTCAAAGAAGTAGGGTCCAAAAATTATCTCGGTTGTAACTGCACACCACACTGTCACTTTAGGGTTGTGTAAAGGCTTAGAATAAAGCTCTTTAAGGTTACCAACACTCCAGTACCGCATATTATGTTTGGTGACATGGCCAGAAAGGTAAATGTCATCAGACATGATTATCAGGTTTGAAAAATTTGGCACTAGATTTTTTATTGCCAGTATTTCATCACAGAACTGTATTTCATCACTCTTCTGCTGTAGTCTGGTTATTTAAGTTCTTGCACGACTTGAATCTTGTAAGGATGGAAATGAAAATCTTGATGCAAAATTCTTCGTAGAGATCTGTTGGAAATCTGAAGTGCCAACGCTTGCTTTTTGGCGGACCTCTTTGGACTTCGAGTTACTGCGACTCGCACTCTTTCCACATTGTCTGGTGGTGCGTACAGTTTTGCGGCTTCCACCAATTCTTTTTTGGGCTGATGCAGTATTTCTAAATAATTTTACCAAGTTCCCTATCATTTGCAGATCCGTGTCGACCAACGTTGAAATGTGTTCTAAACAATCTCTGAGTCTTTGCAAAAGATTCACTAATCTTAAAAAAAGCTTCCACAGTAAAAGCACGCTGTTCAGGACTCCAAAGCAAAATGTTTACTAAAATGGCACAGTTAAATTGAGGTTATAAACACAGCTGTCCATTCATTGTTGCAATATTTATCATGTGCCAGCTAAAACAAATTGTGGTGTTCTCATTGCCTCACCTGTACATGCTGGACGTGTGGTCTGACTCGCCCTCTTTATATATTTATAACTTTAAATCATTAATAACTCAAAAACAGTCATGTTTAGATAAAAAACTATTATAACAAAAATTTTACACCTCTTAATTTCCAACACAATTTGTTCGAGACATTAATCTCTTATCATCAAAAATAAAAGAGAAATAAGTAAAAAAGTGAAAAATGGCCGCCAAATATCAAGATGGTGGTCCTATTACAGCATAAATTTTAGGGTAGGACTTTTAGTATGTTATACATGAAGAAAATGATAACAACTGAACCAAAATACTAGGTCGTGTTAATTTTGTTTACTTTTTATACTTCACTATTTCATGCGCCAAACCGCCAAACCTAGTTGAGCCCACTTTTGTTCTAGCCTGTACCCCGTTTTCCTTCTCTAAACCATATTAATTTATAAATCATTTATAAATAATGAATAAAATATTATTAAAAAACTAATAATTCATATTTATTGATAAATTGCAAAGAGAATACTGTTTATATCAAAATAATGATAATAATCTATTTTATAGACCTACTAACTAGGAACACACAAAAAAAGAAATGTTCGATTTGGTGCAGTAGTTTAGCAGATTTGGAAATGGTAGCATACTTCTAAACGCTTGCAAAATAAACTTCAAAAAGTGGTGGGGGTGAAGAACAAAGGGGAAAACCGGGGACTTTAGTAAAAATGCATGTTTCAAAGTGTTCTATCATGTGTAAAAAATCCAGCTTTGTGGGAATTATTTCCGACATAAAACTTTTGTTGACTGGGTGGTATCCCTAGGCGTATTTTAAACTATTTTTGGATTTTTGAATTTGTTAAGGGTAATTATTCCACTTAAAACATTAAAAATTTCTAAAAAACATCTGCAACGATTTTAGTGAAAATCTGGGGTGTAAATATAATGCTTTGAATCGTAAAGAAAATGGCACCAAACCGAAATTCTGGAAAACATCCGGTTCAAAATAATGGGGCTTAAAATGTCCCAAAAATAAAAATGTTGGATTTTAGGGAGGAGGAGGGGGATTGTCACTCTGAAAATCACTGTGTATAACAAATGATTAGTGCCTTTCCATACTAAGGGATTTGGGTGAACAAATCTGAAAAACAAGAAAAATAATAAACACGGTGTACTAGAAGAATTTGTGTATCCATACTACAGTTTTTTATATTCTTAATTTAAAAATATAAAGGAATTAATTATTAAAGAAGAGGGCTAAAATGGTAAAAGTAGGTTTCAGTGTATTGTTACCGTTTATTATAAATTGTAATCAATTATTTAGTTATTCAATAATTGCTTTGTAGCAATTAAAACTAAACATTTAGCAAAACAAAATTTAAAACTGACTGACTGGAATGCATCATATCAGCAAAACTCTTTATTTTGTTTAAATGTACAAAAACAAAAATGTTTTATTAACATTAAACTTGATCTCTTCTCATTCATTTATATTGTCTAAATATAAAATAAGTTAGCATTTATAGTTATCGGTATAGTAGAAATGATCACCCAAATCCAAATTGGAGTCAGAAAAGAAATTTGTTTATTAGACACAGTGAAATACTCGTCGGATGAGAATGCGCTCCTCTGCTGGCCACACAGAACTTGCACTCAACTTGTCACTCTCTGCCAGCCAAAAAAATTTCTCATCATCTCAGATCAGAAATTTGAGGAAGGCAATCGGGAAAGCAAATACGCTTCCAAGTATTGGGTCCCATGAGGTTCTCCACCTTTAACATACCGTTTCGAAAGGGTTAACCTACGATGTCTCTTCTGCCATTCTCAATATCAGTTGTAGAAGTTGAGAATGACGACTCACTGAAAGCCCTCGAAAAAAGGGCAGCACGACGGACCACATCGCTTCAATCATTAATAGCTTAGGAGCAGAGTCTTCAGGACAGCTGGAAGTCTGCCGCACTTCACTACCGGCCGCAAAAATATTTACTAGCATACTATATATGCTATAAGTTACTAATATTATTAAACGAAATCTTAAAAAAATTATTAAAATACTAATAAATTAAACATTTATATTTTTAAAATACAGGTTGATAAAAACTTGGGTTTTAACGTTGTTGTCTTAACCTAATATATTATGACAGTGAACATATAAAAGTATTTCAATATATTTTTAAAGGAACTTAATAATGATCATTAAACATGTTTTATCAGTACAGCTGAAGCAGGGCCGTTTCAGAAGTGCTTCAAGAGAGGATACATAATAAATCATTTTTTTTTGTTTAACCCTAAAACACAGTACATTATCTTTGGGCAAATGGAAGGAGGGATGATAAAAATCAACGAAGCGAATGTCAAGTCTTCCGCTATTAATGAGACATAAAGCTGTCACAAACATGGCCCTCCAGGAGCAAAGTTTGACCACAGTTGGAAAACATAATAAGCGCGTCTCAGTTTCAGTCAGTTGCTACGTGACCGGACAACTACGTGATCTTGTCTCCCAGCCCTGATCTCTCATCTCCTGCAGATATTCTTCATGACGTAACAAAATAATTTGCACTCTTCAACCCTTTGGCAATTTACAGTTGGTTTTACTGCTGTAGATAGTCTATTTCAAATTTGCAGTGTACAATTACTTAAAAATGTATCATTATTTTACTAGAAAAATCTGTTAACAGAAAAATTCCGGTTACATCAGCGTTGAGGAAAGTAGAAGGCGTGTTATTTATGACAGTCGTCGAACTGGCTGCAATGTTATTTCGCGAAAGCTGTGTTATTGACACATGCATTGGTTCAGACAAGTAGTGAATTGCGTTAGAATGTTATGTCTTGTTTTTGGAAATAAATTGATATTGAAATATTTTTCTCAGCCACCATTTTTGTGTTTTAGCGAATTTCCCCTATAGGGAAGAAGCTATTACCGTAGTCGGCACGGTAAGACCTAGGCCCGGGACTATGATAACTTTTCGTTTTGAGGTCCCCAGACCCCAAAAACACCATTCGTTCGAAACTGATATATCTAATCACATAAAACCATAATTAACTACAAAAACAGTTTATATTTCGGTTTACACCATCTTCAGAACTTGATACAAAATGTGTCCGTGGGTGCAATAACTCTCGTAAAAAAGGTCCGATTTTAATAAAATTTGGTACAAACGTGTAAAGCAACATTTGTGACTTTAATTTCGAAAACCAGACAAATAGACCCATCCGAAGTGGTATTTTGGGGGTGGGTTTTTTGAAAGTTTTACAGTAATATTATAAAAAGTCAAATATTAGTTTTTACCATTGGATTCAGATTTAAAAAACACACAATTCGGTGTTTTGATAATTTCTCTACGTCAAATGGTTACAGAGATATTGAAAGTGCTAAACACAGTACGTTATCCAATGCTATTCTTATGGAGAATAAGAAAAATGTATATCCTGATTATTTATGAACGTATACTAATGAAACTTGGTATACGGCTTCATCTGGTTGTGGTCTATTGTTATTGCCACACAAAAAGCAATTTTTATTAATAAGTCCCGTAGCAGCAAACCTGCGTACTCAGCCCCTATGTTATTCATATGGAGAATAAGTAAAATGTAATGTCGCTTTTAATTATGAACATAAATTAATAAAACTTGGTATGTGGCTTTACCTTGTTGAATTATATTGATATTTGCATAAAAATCCATTTGTTTTGTTCCTTGTTGCAGGAAACCTGCGTACTCATCCCCCATGTTATTTTTATGGAGAATAATCAAAATGATATATATCGCTTGTTTATGTAATGTATATTGATGAAACTTGGAATGTGGCTTCACCTAGTTGAGTAATATTGATTGATATTTACTTAAAAACCCATGATTTTTGTTCCTTGTTACAGCAAACCTGCATACTCATCCCCAATGTCATTCTTATGGAAAATAATTCAAATTGTATATATCGCTTATTTTTGAATATATTTTTATGAATCTTGGTATGTGGCATTATGTGGTACTAGCTGTGTACCCGTCCTTCGTACGGGTTGTATATAAATGGTAGATTAACTAAAGCAAATAACAATCCACATTATTTTACAATATTAAAATTACATTTTACACATTTAATGTACAATTAAATCAAAGTTAACGAAATAAACTGGCAGGTAGTTCGGGTCCTGTTGCTAAGTCGAGGAACTCTATCGAGTAGTAAACGGCGTGTGTGGTACACGTAACACTTTGGATTCGCTTTTATAAATAAAAGAACTCAAGCACAAAAAAATCAAGAATATTGGTGAGGGGGGAAGTGGGTATAAATATAAAATTGGCGGGGGGGGGGGGAAATAAAATATAAAATCAAGGGGGGGTGCAAAAATAAAAACTGGAGGAGGGTAAAAATATAAAATCGAAGAGGGTGGAAGCAAAATATAAAATTGGGGCCAAAAGAATTTAAAATCGGGGGGGGGGCAAAAATATAAAATCGGGGGTGGGGGCGAAAATAAAAATCGAGGGGGGACACCATAAAATAAAAGTATAAAACCGAAGAGGGGGGAGCAAAATATAAAATTGGGGGTGGGGAAAAAATAAAAATGGGGGGAGCAAAAATATAAAATCGGGGGGGGGGACAAAAATACAAAAATATAAAATCGGGGGGGTGAAAAATATAAAACCGTGCGGGGGGGCGAAACAAATATAATCGGGGGGTGGCAACAATATAAAATGGGGGGGACATAAAATAAAAATCGGGGGAGCAAAAATATAAAATTGAGGGGGGCAAAAATATGAAATCGGGGGGAGGGGCAAAAATAAAAAAATCGGGGGGGAATATAAAATCGGGAGAGGGGCAAAAATATAAAATGGGGGGGACACCAAATAAAAATATCATATCGAAGAGAGGTGGGCAAAAATATAAAATCGGGAGGGGGAAGCAAAATATAAAATCGGGCGGGGCAAAAATAAAAATCGGGGGGCACCAAAAATATAAAATCCCGGGGGGTTATAGGAAGTATCGGTAAAAATTGTTTTTGTGCAAATAAGAATACCCACAACCAGATGAAGCAACATTAATATTTGTTCATTAATATTAATTAATAGCTAGCTGACGTACCCATTCTTCGCACAGGGGCTTTCTCTACCCGTTCTTTAGTCAATTTAATTTGCATTTTAGTTAGCTTGAAACAGCTGTTCTTGCTTCTGCTATATAAGCTGTCAAATGGAAGTATCCACAGCTGATCGCATTACAGTTTCTGGATGTTTACTTTATTTTGACATGTAAAAATTGAAACTTAGGACGTTCACGGGGTGAAACTCGAGAGGATTTTAAGGAAGTGAATGGCCTATTTTTTAAGGCCTATGTGTTGGATGGGTTTAAGATCTACCTATGTGTAAAGTTTCAGCCCAGTCGGTTCAGTAGTTTTTGCGTTCACCCGGAATATCAGACAGATAGACAGACAGACAGACAGAAACCACCTCTTCTTTATAATATTATAGATTAAGACATATATTATGCATTGGAAATTCGATAAATACGCAGGTTTGCTGCGACGGGGGTATTTTCACTTGTCTACGCCAGTGGTATTTTGTGTTTAACGTTGCCGAAAGACAACGGTACAAAACTCTCAATCATGTGGGCGTCCTGGGAATCGATCCCGCGACCTGTTTCACCGAAATCCAACACCTAACTCTCAGGTTAGCCAGGCACTCAACCTTCATACAACTTTAGTTTTTGTATGTATGGTTTGTGTTTTACGACTGATTTGAGTTCATAATTCTAAACGTAATAATACATCAAATAGCATTTAATGAATTAGTAAGAGGGACTCACTAATGTAATCAAGGATTTGAAATCCCAATAAAGCAATTATATAGGGTGTCCCATAAAGGTCTCCCCCTCTTAATTGTTGAACTAACTTAAATTTTCACTGACTTAAACTAAAGCTAATGTAGACAAGTTTTCCCCCTGAAAATACTTACAAACTCCGAAATAATTAACAACTAAGCTTTAGACTGACCGTTTACAGGATACATTTTCAGTGTCAGAGTCTGTCTCACTATATTTTAGTCTTATATTGATAGGAATCGGTGTTTATTAGTGAGTTTCCTTTGGAAAGTGAACTATTAGCATGACCCGCACGGTGCAACTTAAGCCCGGGACCACCATAGAAGTTCCTAACGTGACCCCCTGAACACGTTTTGGGGGGTCGTTCAAAATGTTATATATATGTGTGTGTGTGTGTGTGTGTGTGTGTGTGTGTGTGTGTGTGTGTGTGTGTGTGTGTGTGTGTGTGTGTGTGTGTGTGTGTGTTTGTGTGTGTGTGTGTGTGTGTTTGCACTCTAGCGGTCACATGTATTGTCCGATTTACTTCAAATTTGGTAGGGACGTTCCTTTCTGTAATCAGTTGGACAAGTTCATTGGGCAAAACAATCAGAAAACTCTAAACCCCTTTTTTGGGGATTAATCTTTCCAATTTCGAGTTTTTGGGCCCAAAAAGGGTCAGAAAAGCCCCAGTTGCAAAATTAATTCATGAAAAAGATGGGAATTAGTGAGGCGAAAGTTTTAAGCCCTCTCTCGTCATTCTAGCATTAATATTTACCGAGTTATTAAAGCAAATGTGTTTCGACTAAACATAGTACGTTGTCTTATGGGGGTTTTACATTAGAAAAGCTTGTAATTCCTTTGTTAGGGTACTTTTATCACTCCCAGCAACTCACGCCTACTTTCAAGCCTGCCTGGACCTTCTCTTAACATTATAATGCGCAAAATTGTATTCCCAGCTTTGCAGGTAAATGAAACCAGGAGCATCAGAACAGCCAAAAACTCAGTGTTTTCAGATTTCAATAAAAATTGGAATACATGTATGTTTTTACACTGATTTTGAGTTTTACAAGTTTTTATGTGGAAATTCACTTCCCTCACGTCAGCGTGCTGCGTGCGAACTCGTTTAATGACTTATTTCAGTTCAGTAGCAAATTGTTCAAGACAATTTAATTACGAGATTATTTAATTATTCCTCCCACGACGTGATTTGAAATGAGATCAAAGGCCCTCTAAGCACTTAGTTAAGTTTCCAAACTAATTTTGTAGCTCAGTGTTATCGTGTCAACTTATTAGTATCAAAGCAACTTGAACTAAAGTAGATTTAGCAATTCATATACAAACGTCGTGTATTTACTGGATTTGGGTCACCCTAATGCCTTAAGCTTGCAAACTTCAATTCTATAGAAGATGGATGTGTATTGTTTGTACAATTACTGCCAAGGAGAAACCTTAACTCTAAGTGAATATATGTATACATAACATAAGATATGAAACACAAGTACTAAGTAAACTTGTGTTTCATTACTTTTGTTATATATACTTTGAATTTTTACTACCAATCTTGTATCATATTTTTAACACAGAGAACTCACAGTCAATAACAGCGAGAGATTTTGAAAGTTTCACCTGCTACCCGTTGATGCAAAATTAAAATAAATCAATAAGAAGAAAATGTTGGAAATTTAAAAGATCAATGTTTTGATTAAGTAATAGTTTTCTTTACGTAACTGTTTGAACCCATACTCTGCAAAAAAATCGAGAAAACATTTTAATTGCTTGTTAGACGAATATTTTGAATATTTATTTCTATTGCTTATGCTTTTATTTGAGACTACAGTATTAAAGCGGGAATTGAAAGGGAGTGAGGAGTGTAGATGGTGGACTAAGGTGAAGAGGGGGGTACTCCCTGCCACTACCTCTTCTGGCCTACCAACCCCCACAAGCGAGAAATACCCTCGAACTGTAAATAAACCTGAACTGTCAATATCAAATTAAATACTGTGCACATATATTTATTACACAATTAGATCGTAAATAGATAGATTACAGATAATACCTAGTTAGCAAACCCTCGGTACGCAGATAGTGAAATATTGGGTAACGTAAACAGAAGTATAAGTCTTATTTTTGGATATAGACTATTCATTAGCATTCGACTAGTTTACGTATAGTTTCCCATCAATTCACGTTTAAGGTTCCATAGTTAAAAAACCATGAACTATGGTGGAAACGTTAGGCTAAAAAAAACTTGAAATCCCATATTAAATTAATCAGAGGAATGTGTAAGCTTTGAAACCTATTAAAATGCTTCTAAAGCATCTATTGAACATAAAATATACACGGCTATAAAAAACGGAACATAAAGCGGGATAACCCTAATGTTAATACAACAACTGTTTTGCTATTTGTTGACCTACCAAAACATATATGAATTCGTTTGTGATAATAGTGATATCAGAAGGTGACAGACCTGTTGAAGGATTTACCGAAATAAAAATTTAATTTGGTGTCGTATCATTTAAGAGGAGTGAAATAATATCGGCCTGCTTCAGTAAAAGGAGATTTGGCTTATAGGTTCTTGAGGTATGATTATAGGAACGTCCTACTACCAGAACACATTTAACAGAGGTCTTCGTGAAACTAATGAACAAAATTAACTGTAGGACTTATGATAATAATAATGATCGGGTTAAAAGCTAAGGATATAGTTAGTGGGACTCAAGATTAAAATGTAGCAAACTCAAACTCAAATTTGTTAACTTCAAAAAAAGAAGTTACAACTATCTTTATACAATGAATACTTAAAACTATATACAACATGTCAAAAAACTAATATATATATATACATATACATGAAATTAGTACCTACATAGGTAAAAACAGTGCGTTGGTACGAGCCGCTATTGAATAATGGTCTTTTTTGTTTTATTATTAATTTAAATTAATTTTAATGAGCCCGGCAAAATATTTAACAGTGGAAATAATTGTACATCTGCTATGTAACATAATAAAAGGATGATGTTTAGAGTTACAAACTGTAGTAAAATTTTAAAAAATACATAAAAAATTGTAGAGATACAAAAAAAATCAAAGTGACATAACCGCCGATGGAATCAGTCACCGCGACAACCGCAGGGCTTGTCAGTCAAGTGTAGGTTCCAGGTACAAAGTATCTGTAGCCGGATGTGGCGACCGCCTCGGTAGAATCCCTTCCGATATCCAGCAGCCAATCTGAGACCTTTTTTTAAGTAGCCAATTTGTAGTTCCTGAAGTTTTGAAGATGAGGAGGAAGATTTCTGAAGAGAATTTGTGAGATGTAATGAGACTTGGTTACTGAAAAAAATGTCCTGACTAACGTACTCACTCTGAATCTCATAGCCTGAGCAATATTCAAATTGTTTTCAAACCAAAAAAGTAGAGAACTGATTAATATTTTTGTTTACATATAAAACAGTACCCAGTATAGAATTAGTAACTCAAGAGCTGCTAAGTTGACAACATTTGTAGTTTTTTTTTTAACCACTTACATGTATTTTAATGCAACTGAAAACCCAAACCAATATTGAATTGACTATTGAAATGCCTACACAGATTTGCGCACACAAATTCTTTCCCAGAATCCTATAAATAAAACCAGCCACGTGCAATTTGAAACCTCACTGAAAATGGCAAAATCCTCGCCTTGAAGTATGCAAATACTTGGTTGGGTGTTCTGCAATTACATGTTCGTGTAATTGGCCTTATGCTTTTAATAGATCACTTTGCTATTTCAATTAATACAGTAGTTATGTAAACGATATTACTACACCAGTCAAAGTTCACGCTTGAAATGCATTTAGTGAAACAGTTCAATAATACAGTTGAACATAAATTTCATTAGTACGATTATGAACAAATACAATTTTCATGTTGTTTTTACATATGAACATACAATAATATATGAAATAGTAATAACATATCTCTTGAACATAGGCAATCGGTTTCTGTGATATAAATACTGATAATGCAAATAGAATTGTAGAATATTAGTGGAAAAAACAAAAATAAAATAAAAGCAATCGTCGGTATAGACTCACTCTCCCCATCAAGTTCATGTACAATTAACGCACGAACACGACCTTAAAATTAAATGCATTATTTATGACCTTGAACATCTTGCATTAAAATGTCTAAAGCTTTAGGTTTTTTATTAGAGAAAAACTATAGAATTACATGTGAAAATGTTATTTATGTTTCGATACATTTATTATAATAAAAGTACTTATTACATATATATTTTGTTATTTAAATTTAGATAAGTATTCCCATTTAACTTTCCTTTCCATCCGATAGTTTTTAATAGTACCAGAAGAATGTAAATACTCCTAAAGTAGATTAAACCGATAAAACAGCTTAACTTCACCTTTCTCTCGAAAATGGCGAGTTTAAAAGCGTATTTGCATTTACATTGCTTCAGTAACCTTTTCCCTTATCTTGAATTTGCTTTTGAAGGTTTTTCTTAAACATGATGCTTTACTATACAAAATGCATTGCTATAACGTATTTATATTAACATATGTGTGTAATAACAACCACTTGGAAAACTGTATATTTATTCAGCCATTTAATTACTGTTTGTAAAATTTGTTCTGACTGCAAGTACTAAAGTTCTATATACACTTGAAATATAGTTGAAGTATATTACTATTTACTAAACACACCATTTTATACAAACAACCTTTCGTGAAAATCTGTTATTTTCTTCAAATTAGGTTCTTTTAGTGAAGGGTGTTCCACAACAAAACTACCTTCTGAGTCATATACGTGCAATAAATTGAATACCTGGTCATAACCTTATATCTTCAAGATTCTCTTTTGGTGTCCTACAGAATGATGAAACAAACATAGGCAGTAGTTGAATCGCCACTTTCCCTACCATATTATATTCTAGCTCTGGTAGGAACAGGTAGGAAGTGCATTATCAATTTATTAAAGAGCTGCACCGTTCAAAAGTCAGGCAGGGCATCATTATTTGGAATCAAAGTGTATTTGCACAGGTAAACTAGCTTTTTGAATTTTGGGGGAACTCTGTCTATGTCTTTTTAGCCTTACGCTGAAGCTACTTTCTATAACTGCGCCTTTGTCACGGAGAAGAAGCTTGCGACTGAATGAATGAACCTGGATTGTGTTCTATGAACATGTTTAATCCTGACCTACCGCCAGAACAGTCTCGTACCTTGGAATGAACGGACCCGGGACTAACTGCCGTCCAATTGGTTTTTAGTATTGAAAGTCTCACTTTTTTATACTGAAATGGAACTTTGAATGCCTGTGGGTGGAGTCTTAAAGTTGGAGAGTGACGGAATTACTTTATCTTTTCTATCTACCGTAATTGAAAGTCAAAATCAATGAATAAATTTAACTTTACACCTAATAGGGTAATGGAAGAATTAATGAAAAGTAAGGGATACAAATCTGTTTTAAATGTATGACAAATCCCACATATTTTCACATTTAGGGAGTGAACCTTTCACCAAGGTCCATGATAACAGTTTGAAGGATCTCCGAGGTATTATCCAAACGCTCCCATCATTTCTAGAGGCTCTTTCGTGCCTTAAACAAAGTCTTCTATTTAAAGCTGTTAATGGTTGATGGGTTATACACATGCATTGCTACATTTGATTTACATTTATTTACAACTGATTGAGGAACGCACACACGACGGGTCTATGCCGGTCATATTTCGTAAGCCTACTCGTAAAGTTAACCGGTATGTATGACTCGACAACCATTGCAAAATACTGTAGGCTTTTCTAAGTTATTTAACCGCTGCTGAGGTTGGACGGTATGCTCAGCGTGAGACGCATTGACAAGCTAACAGTTTGGCACCTATAGGCTGTTTACTTGAGTAAAGATCTTTTGGAAAAATACTAGATTATTTCATATGTCAAGGCTATTTACGTATACAAATTATTATGGTTTGTGTATTAGTGCCTTAGCAACCATATCAACATTTTGTTGATAACTTTTAGACTCAATTTAATATAAACCCAAAGAAGCTTTCTTTGATAAGTGTTAAGAATTCAACTAATATATTAATCTCTTTCGAAATAAATTGGATTTAACATTTTTGTTGAAAAACATTTCCATTGAAAATATCTAAGAGCCTTAAATTAAACGTGGTTTAACGTATGATGAACAGAAAAATAAGCTAATAAATGAATATTAATTAGCACTGTAGTAACTGTTACGTTAATTGAAAATCAAAATGTTTATAATTTTTAAGCCAACAAATTTTAAATCGGTTGATCAAAATGCTTATTTCATATTAATGGTAAAAACTCGCCATTTTGTGAAACGACACTCATTCAAGTGCTACTTATCTCACTGAACGGAATAAGCTTGTATGCTATATTTGAGAAGATGATTTCAAGGAGTGGAAATAAATTTGCCTGATCCACTTGAAGGATCAATTTATCAATACTGTCACCGTTATGGCTTGAGGGCTCATTGTAAACACTGACACAAGTGGATGTTTATGGCAACGAAGGAGCTTTCATTTATTGCTTCATTTATCCTCTTCATGAAACCCTCTTTGTGGAAACGGTATTTTATTTTTTGTTGTTGTGAAAACGTTGAACGTTTGATGTTCAACCTTGCTATTTATGAAAAAAGATTTTTATAGATTATTGTTATTGCTAACGATTTATTTACACGTTTGATTGTAAGAATGTTTTTAATGACGTAATAGTTTCTCTTTAGAAACATTGGAGGGTTGTTTAAATGCTGAGAACCAGGCTTACTTATTTTTTGAAATGTTCAGGTATGAAGCGATAAGATGTATACGTATACTCCTATTAAAAAATAAACTTTGAGTAATTCATACTGTATATCACATTTTAAACAAACTTTACACTTTTAATATAACATTTTAAATTTATACTTAAAAGTAATAATAATTTTGATCATTACTGTAACGTTTGAGGTAGCCTACAAACTTGATTAAATCTTAATACATAACTTATAATATTTTATGATCTAAATTAAATTCTTCATGTTTATACAATTACAGCTGGAAAATAAATTATTCTCTTTCAGACATTTACTAACGCTCTTAAGAAATCGCGTTTGATTTAATTAGTGGGCCAATGGGACCATCATATGAGTAAATGTGATGGAACAATAATATAAAACGAAAAATGTTACGGAAAAAGTATAGACCTAAATAAAATCAGTGTTCTCGGGACGAGTGTGTGCAATGTGTGGACTTCAAATAATAGAATGGGTTTCCTGCAATACCATCATCGAGCCCGGCTAATAAACAGACATGCAACAACGACCGCGATGACCGTACGGTAACTTAAACACAACCATCAATGTTAATTTAAACGTCATATAAAGACAAACCTAATATTGTCATTCATGACATTTTTGGAACAATACGAGTAGTGTAAATAACTAGTGGCTGTTAGGCATTCTAACCTCTAACCTACTGGTTACGTTTAATTGGATATACTGTTAACTGGGAAAATAAATTAATAATAATGTTTAACTGCACTTGATTATATATTATAAGTATACATTATAAATAGTAAGATCTGATCATTAGTAAATTTTATAGTTTACACATTTACACATACTTTAAGGACATTTTTAAGGACAAAAACAAACAATCGGGCGCCGTTGGGTTCTTTCCTATCTAATTGTATATGCATTTTCTAAGTTTAAGCCTTCTGGGTTGTGTTATAGCTTCAGAAACCACATAACAAAATACCCCCGTCGCAGCAAACCTGCGTACTCAGCGAATTTCCAATGCAAAATATATGTCTCAATATCACATAAAGCCGCATACCAAGACTCATAAAAATATATTCACAAATAAGCGATACATCAGATTTTAATTATTCTCCATAAGAATAACATAGGGAATGAGTACGCAGGTTTGCTGCAACAAGGAACACAAAAAATGGGTTTTTATGCTAATATCAGTATAACTCAATTAGGTGAAGTCGTATACCAGTTTTTATTCATTAATGTTCATAATTAAGGGAGGCAGAGCATTTAATTATTCTCCATAAGAATAAAATGGGGGCTGAGTACCCAGGTTTGCTGCTACGGGAGCCTTTGGCAAAAATTTTTTTGAGGAAATATCAATAGACCACAACGAGATGAAGCTGTATACCAAGTTTCGTCAGTATACCTTCACAATTAAGCGAGATATAAAAATTTTCTTTTCCTCCATAAGAATAACATTAGACAACGTACTGTGTTTAGCACTTTCAATATCTCGGTAACCAATTAACGTAGAGGAATGATCAAAATACCAAATTGTGTGTTTTTTTAAGCTGAATCCAATGGTGAAAACTAAAATTTGACTATTTCAAAAATTATATGTAAAAAATTCAAAAAACCCATTTTTGGGGTACAAAACCCCCGAAAAATACCCCTTAAGGTAGAGCGATATGGCTGGTTTTCGAACTTAAAGTCATAAATGTTCCTTTACATGTTTATAGCAAATTTCTTCAAAATCGGACCTGTTTTACGAGAGTTATCGCACCCACGGACACACACACACACACACACACACACACACACACACACACACACACACATATATATATACAGTTTCGAACGAATGGTGTTTTTGGGGTCTGGGGACCTCAAAACGAAAAGTTATCATGGTCCCGGGCCTAGGTCTTACCATGCCGTCTACGGTAATAGCTTCTTCCCTATAGGGGAAATTCGCCAAAACATAACTTTACCATTTTTAGCGAATTTCCCCTATAGGGAAGAAGGTATTACCGTAGTCGGCGTGGTAAGACCTAGGCCCGGGACCATGATAACTTTTAGTTTTGAGTTCCCCAGACCCCAAAAACACCATTCGTTAAAAACTGTATATATATTTATATATATATATATATATGTCCGTGGGTGCGATAACTCTCGTAAAAATGGTCCGATTTTGATGAAATTTGACACAAACATGTAAAGCAACATTTATGACTTTAACTTCGAAAACCATCCAGATCGCTTTATCCAAAGGGGTATTTTGGGGGGGGGGGGTTTATCCCAAAAATGTGATTTTTAGTTTTTTCATATCATATTTTAGTAAATCCAATTTTTGTTTTCACCATTCAATTCAGCTAAAACAACAAACAATTTGGTATTTTGATCATTGCTCTACGTCAATTGTTTACAGAGATATTGAAAGTGCTAAATACAGCACGTTCTCTAATGTTATCCTTATGGAGAAAAAGAAAAATTGTATATCTTGCTTAACTATCAACTTATTCTGACGAAACTTGCTATATTGTTTCATACCTTTGTGATCTATTGATATTTGCACGAAAAAAGATTTTTTTCTGATAGTTCCCGTACCAGCAAACCTGCGTACTCAGCCCCCATGTTATTCTTATGGAGAAAAAGTAAAACGTTATCTTCCTTAATTATGAACACAAATTAATAACGTTTGGTATGTGGCTTCATATAGTTTAGTTATAAACAATTTGCATAAAAGCCCATTTTTTGTGTACCTTGTTTCAGCAAACCTGCATCCTCAGACGCCATGTTATTCTTATGGAGAATAATAAAAATGTCATAAATAATTTTGTTATAAATGCATATTGATAAAACTTGGTATGTGGCTTTAAGTGGTATTAAGATACATATATATGCATTGGAAATTTGCTGAGTACGCAGGTTTGTTGTTGCGGGGGTATTTATTGTTTTTTTTTCTCTTCTCCAATTAGACATTAAGATAACTTAACACATTCAACATTTATATTTTCTCAATGTTACCTTTCGAAATTGCAATTTTTGCTGTCAAAAGACATATTGTTTCGATAGCTTGGACAGAAAGATCCTCTAATGTTAATAACTTTGTTGCAGCCACACACGTGACTCTCTTGGAAAGGGACTGTTTATAAAATATTAAAGCACAGTTATTAAAACTGCTGAACATTTAATACGCTGTGCTAATATTGTAGGAATTTAAACTAATCAAACTCTGCAGCAAACAGAAGGATTATACATTTCTACAGACTTTTACGTCTTGGAATGCCGGCGATGATTAGGTGCTGTAACGCGCCTTCTTCGCGATTTATTAACTCGGTCTGAAGATTAGCATTCCGTGACTCTATAGTTTAGGTTGTAATTCTTTTAAATTAGTGAGGCATTAAACTAAATATTTATATCGAAAATTGTTACAGATAAATCTTCAAAACCTCATACTATTTTTTTTACTAATTTAATATTTTATGTTACGTAACTGTCCTTATCTTTGGGCTACCAGTCTCTCTTGGTATTAAAAAAAATCTACCGTGGTGAGACCAGATTTCCTTTTTCATTATTTAACCAAGCTCTAGTATACACACTCTTAAAATCGTTTGTTGAGTCAATTTTACAGTTATAAGATTATTGTAAAAGTTTTTAAAAGGTAAATTGTATGACAAATCATCATGTTATTAACAAAAATAAGGCAGTTTTTGTGAACGGGCTATCGGCGAAACAATTTGGTTTGACGCACAACAACACATAAACATACAATAATAAGCAAAACATAAATAACAATACTTTTAGATTTGGAATGGCACAAGTTTATGTGTTATGTGAAAGAACTTGGCGTCTAGATGTGCCTTTAGTGGGTTTGGAAGACGTCCACCTTCAGGGCTCTACCACCTGGTTTTCAGAGTTCTATTGTTAATCTTATGGAAGAATAGAAATAAATGTAATTGAACATTTAACAGTACCGAAGCAAGATAAGCTGTTTTAAGAAAACTTTTGGATTAGCATCTCAATGTAAACTAATACGGTATGAGCTGGATATTCCAAAAACGAAAAAAAAAAATTACTCGAATTCGAGCAGCTGGATTTGCTAGTTACAATAAATTAGTTAACTATATCTTGAAAGTGGCATAGTCAAAATGCATGCACATAATGATACGGGCTAAACATTTCACCAAGTAATAGATTTAATTTGATTGAAGGTTGTTTATTAAAAACCACAGTACACTTATATTATATAAACATTTAACAACGTTAACTTCTTAGTTTTTGTCAGTGAACAGAAAATTAGCTGAACGAAGAACACGTTTCTTCATCTCTGCATGACGAGGGAGAATGCTTGTTTATCAAATTGGTTAAGAGAACATAATGTTGTAATTATTGTAAGATTTTGGGGTCGAGCCCAGTCCGCGTTGGTCAAAGCAAATCAATGCCCGAACATCTGGCAAATCACTGTCCGAACATCTGGCAAATCACTGCCCGAACATCTGGCAAATCACTGCCCGAACATCTGGCAAATCACTGCCCGAAAATCTGGCAAATCACTACCCGAACATCTGACAAATCACTGCCCGAACATCTGGCAAATCACTGCCCGAACATCTGGCAAATCACTGCCCGAACATCTGGCAAATCACTGCCCGAACATCTGGCAAATCACTGCCCGAACATCTGGCAAATCACTGCCCGAACATCTGGCAAATCACTGCCCGAACATCTGGCAAATCACTGCCCGAACATCTGGCAAATCACTGCCCGAAAATCTGGCAAATCACTGCTCGAACATCTGGCAAATCACTGCCCCAACATCTGGCAAATCACTGCCCGAACATCTGGCAAATCACTGCCCGAACATCTGGCAAATCACTGCTCGAACATCTGGCAAATCACTGCCCGAACATCTGGCAAATCACTGCCCGAACATCTGGCAAATCACTGCCCGAACATCTGGCAAATCACTGCCCGAACATCTGGCAAATCACTGCCCGAACATCTGGCAAATCACTGCCCGAACATCTGGCAAATCACTGCCCGAACATCTGGCAAATCACTGCCCGAACATCTGGCAAATCACTGCCCGAACATCTGGCAAATCACTGCCCGAACATCTGGCAAATCACTGCCCGAACATCTGGCAAATCACTGCCCCAACATCTGGCAAATCACTGCCCGAAAATCTGGCAAATCTATGTCCGAAGAAGCGTTTTACGTTATTGCTCAAAATATCATTTGCTTAAGTTGTGTGTTTGTCCAAATCAGCGTTTTATGTGTGTGAAACTGAAACTGTGTTTTCGTTAAAGTTAAAAGTCACCAGGATATAAACCAACTTAAAAAATCAAAAATCAAATGAAGGTGGATGAGTCCCATAATTGTGATTAGTGGAAAGATTAAAATTAAAAACCTTCTTTTGGGACGAAGCCCTAAAATATATTTTGGGGAAGAAAATGTTGTAAGAGCTAATACAATAATAAAATCAATCGTGAACCTAAATAATTCCGTAGCTAAAAAACCTTAAATTTAACAAACACTAGAATACGTGAAATATCGAAGGAAATCGTGTTAAGAAGAAGTCGGCACCTTGGCGTCACTGCGTCAAATATGATATCAGTTTTTCCCGCGTCAATAAAATTCTCTCTCAAACACAGCTACTTGGCCTACTTGGCTTCCTGAATTTATTGAATGGGGATTGTATTTATATTTATATTATTGGATTATATTTATTAAAAAGGGTTCTGAAAAACACGTAATTTTATATTATTAGAACGTAGCGCTGTTCAAGTCTGTTCCATAATATTTAACTTTTGCGTAGGTTTGCTTTACAATATTACACTGATGAAAAACACGTCACTTTATAATATTAGAACAAAGCGCTGTTTAAATTTGTTCAATCATATTAACTTTTGCGTGGGTTAGCTTTACTGTCTTTACACTAATGTTAAATTTATGAGTGTTTTGCCAAAAGCCTTAATGTCAGTGTTAATTATTAAGTGATCAAGGCATTAAATATGATGTCTTTTAAAGTGAAGTGAAAATCAGTGATATTTAATATATTAATGTAACTGTTGAACTTTGATAATATTAAAAAAAACAAGTAAAAGGTTATAACTGATTTGCATGTCGTTTTGATAATTTGTTTATCCTAAGTGTAAAATATACGATGTGTAATATGGGAAAAGAATAATTGTTGTAAAAATAAACAAATAAACATTTGTAGGTTTTAATACAAAACCACACAGTGCACGAAGTCATTTTACCGCAAACCTCATTATAGTGGAGTAATCAGGAAATTGCAGCAGAAAAGGAAACAGAGTGGCAGATGTTACGATTGGGTGCTGAGAGTTGTTATATTTTGCTTGTACTTTAAACTTCATTTACTAAATTTGTTAAGAAGCGGTTTACTTATAATAGTTTTGTTTAAAAATTGAGATATTGAAAGTGCAATACCAATTTAAGATGTTTGAGTACAAATGTTTGTTTTAATTTGTCATATTCAGCTCAACGGTACAGTTTATTTAAGTAAAAACAATGGTATTTAGTTATTGTTTAATTTTTATTATATTTTCAAAACCCGGTAGAACCTCGTTACTTAACAATTTTGACGTCGAATACAAATCAGGACAAAGATAATCAGAAAATAATTTCTTCCCTTTTCAATAAAACTATCCATAATAAAGATTGTTATAAAAGTTCTTACATCGACGTTTTTGTTTGCTCAATTGAGAGTTTATTATGTAAACTTATGATACATCATTTTGCAGCCAGACTACTAAAAATTTCAAAAGTTACTTATTTATTTGTCTAAACAGAGTGATCTTAGTTCAAACTACCATTTCAGTGTTCATGTAAGCATTCATGAGTAACAAACTACAGCTGAAAAATCTGAGCAGAAATTGAGCTGAGAAATCTACAGCAGCTATTGAAATGTTGACAACTACCTGAAAAGGTAACGTTATTAATTAATAGATTTGTAAGAAAAATTAGAAAACCCTCCTTTGAATTTATTTGAAAAAGATTGTCAAAAGTCTTGCTAAACAAGTAACATTTGAGTAATCTTTCTGAAATTCCTCATTTTTTAAAAGTAATAAAGCAGTTTAATAAAGCTTCAAATTATCTATTTTATAGTTTTCGAATGCTTATATGTGCTTATGTTATGAAAACAAGTAATCTAGAAAGAACACATATTGGACCAGTTCAGAACCAAAAAACGATATTTAAAGGTTCTTCAAAGGCATTTTATTTTGTAATATACGAAAGTACTTTCAGTTGTTAAAGTTAAGATTTTAATTTGATACAGAAATGTATTTATATTTAAATTAATAAATTAAACTGTGCATTATATCACTTTCAAAAACTCAAAATTCTTAATGGACGATCGATTTTCAGGTTTTTCTTCCGTATTATTAAGATCTTCAATTTAAATTAAACGTACCTGTATTCAATACTGAGAAGTAAAGAAAGTTTTTAATGAAGATAAGAACATAAGTTTGGCGAATCCTTTGAAATTACCGAAGTTGCTTTTATTTCCTTATCAGTTGGAATTATTCTCTCTCCGGTGTTACCTGGGAAGGATGCGTAATTTTCATTCCCTGCTGAACTTTCATTTTTGTAGTTCATACTTTATCCTTAATGTTACAATCAGAATGAGCTGTACACTGTTCAAGACTTAATACACCGTAGTCAAAACTAAGAACAAGTTTTTGTATATACTTCAACATTAAAACATGATGAAGAAAACGCCAGGTATATAACTTAAGGGCTTTCAACCCTTAGAAAACAAATTTTTTGTGTTTTTTTTAAATTTTACCAGGAAAACGTTATATCATTAGTTTAATCGTTAATTTTCCAAATATCAAAAACACGCTGTTATTAACTATACTATAATAGGGATTTTGATTTCAACTATATATTTCATGTAACATGTGAAACTGGATTTATTTAATGTTAGATTTGAGAGTTAGTAGTGGACAGTATTCAATTTTAAACGTATACAAGGTTATATTTTAAAATTATTATACCATTGACTATGTTTAATGAAGTAGACTTCTCATTGCCGTGGCAAAATATGTCCCTAGTTTTGTGTGTGACAGGATTCAAAGAGGACGTAGTTACACTAAACACCAACAGAGTATACTTCTGTCAAATATTACTTATCCTCTCAAGGAGGGAATTATACGTCAGTTGGTGTTAGGAAGTAAACATAAGTTTATTATTTGTAGAAAAAGCATTATTATTTGTAAGTTCGTACTAAATAAAATATATGATTATAAACTAAATTGTATCCAATTGTGTGTGTGTTTGTAATACAAGCAGGTTGTTAACGAATAACCCCATAATGCTGAACATCTCAAATCTGCAACTAAAAAGGGAGTTGGAAATTATTAGATAAATTAAGATACGGGGTGGCTCTTTACTCATACAAAGTATTCTATAATATAAAAGTAGATAGAAGTGTTAGATTAGTTATTGGATATTGAATTTTGGTTTAATTATTTCCTTTAAGTGCTCACTGAATTTCCTGTAAGTGCTCACCAAAGTTTGAAGGTTCTCACAGTTTAGTCTGATGTAATATATAAACAACATGTATAACATGTAATATGTATTTCAACTTGAATTATTGGTATTTTTGGCATCTTAGGGCCTAACAAAAGTTGTTATAATGTCCTCGGGCTTAGGCCTAACATGCCATATATGGTGGTAATTACTATCTCTCTAGGGGAAATTCGCTAAATACATGTATAATTTTTTCAAACAAAATATTAAATTATGCCAACCGAAAATATGCAAAATCAGTAAAATTATCTCAATTTGAAGGCTTAAACCGGGGAGGGTTTATCAAAGGGCGGGTTGAAACCTTAAAACCTTGGATACGCCGCGTCGAAGGAGTAAATAGTATGGCGTTTTGTCAACATTCACACTTAATCAAGGGTAATTTCATACAACGGTCTTTAAATAATCAAGCTATTTATGTTTTGAAACTAGCTTTAGACAAATACTGAGGGTACCATAGGAAGAGTTGATATATGGATAGCCTACCTGAAAACGTTTTAATTCATTTAATTAATAAATATGTTTTAAAGTATTTCAAAGGCTTTCAACTCATACCACTCGCGTCGGTTAAAATATTACCGGCTCAGCGTTCAGTTCTATTTTTATTGCGTTCGCAGAATCCAAATAAATTAATAATTCATTTCGGAGTCAAATATAAAGAAAATGAGGAATGTCACAGTTTTCCTCAGAGAGAAACTCATTTCTGGAAAATAAAATGTCTTAAATCTTTAATTTGGAAGTAAGAATTGAACTTAGTTCTTAATTTAATGAAATCCTAATGTTCTTATTTCTAAAAGACCATGGTGTACTGAATTTAAAACAAATTACTTTTAGCTAGGAAAGGCACTAAACATTTAATATTTGCTGATAAGTATTTATCCTTATAAAACAACAAATTGAGTAGAAAAAATCTAGAGAGATAAGTTAGTAGAGACATTTTTGGTCGTACTTTATAAAAAAATCATGCTAAAATGTGTCTAAATTTTAGTATCCAAAAAAATAAAAAATTTAACTATTGTGAAAGGAGAAAAACGTGAAAGAGCGGTAAGAGCATCAAATTAGTTAGATTTAAATTACTAAATTATATTATAATAGCTTTTTTGGATCATTACGGTACCTTTAACTGCCCAATCAAGACAATGAATTGCATCACTTTATAAATGAGTGAAAGACGATTATTAGAGTAAAACAAAAGAAATATCAGGAGCAAACAATAATTACAATTGAAAACTAAGTATGTTATAGTTGTATGAGGTAACAATGTTTTTGTGTCGTGAACACACCAAATGAAAGAAAGACGATCTACTAAAGAAAATTTTAAAATAAAATATTCAAATTTGGTCTTTACATTTTGTAAAGTTAGGACAACCTCAGATAAACTTTAGCTAGCTTTGCTAGAGTGGTTTTTACTAATGTAAGCTGTATTTTTTAGTAAAATTATAATTTTACACAGTATTTTGAAATAGGCTATATAGAATAATTTACTTCAAAGTAAAACAGAATAAATTTGATTACAAGGCTTAGTAACCATAGTAACACTTAAAATAGTTTTTTTATTTTATTTTTAAATGGCCATTCTCTTTTATATCAAAGTTTCAGGTTTCTACAATTATAGTATCAGCTAAATAATAAAACTCGCACCCCCAATTATCAATCCAGTTAAATTAAACTTATTTGTGTATTTATTTAAAATCAATAGTTTCCTAGTGATGGAACTAAGTTTTCCTCATTGGAATGAATAAATGATCGAGTGTTATGCAGTTTCTCACTACGGTAGATCATATTTTTACCTAACATATTTTTCAGTCACTTGCATGTCTGGACTATTAGAGCTCTACATGATGTAGTGTAAACATATTGGATTTACAAGAAGTGTTTTTTTTTATTCTGTGGATAAAAGAAGCAATCTATCTCCTTACACGTCATATACACGTAATACTTTGTCAGTGCGCTCAGAGTAAGCCCTCAAGCTACTTCGGTGACAACATTGATAAATTGATCCTTCAAGTGGATCAGGCGAAATTTATCTTAACTCTGTTTAACAAGTAAAATAGCTACTGAAAATAGCTGTGAATTCATTAAATTCTCAGAACCTATATTTAAATGGTCTAAAATTTAATAATTTACAGTGGAAAAAACTCTTTGTTATATATTTAGAAAATGTTATCAGGACAGTCTACTGTACCAGTAACTGTGTATACTTTATTGATGACTTTAGTGATGAGCCTTAAATAAAGTATCGTTCTTCGTATTTAAAATCACTAGTTTCCTAGCAAATATAAACTGGCGTAACTGACGTTACTGGTTAATAAATTAATGACGTGTTCCAATTACTTTTTCCCACAGAAAAGAAATCGGAAAATGTAATTGTATATCAAAACACATTTACAAAAGAATCAGAAAAACTATATTACATTTTTTTAAACTGAAAAAAATATTGACAAGTAACAGCATTTTATGCTTAAATAACGCTTCTATTATCCGATAAGGACAAGGAGGGATTCGTTGGTGTCAATATGCTGTGGCCTGGAGCACGGCAGTAACTTCCCCTAGCTCAAGCGCTAGTTTTATTATTTATTTGTTGTAATCATGCGAGTAGTATTTTCCCGATAAGTGTAAAACCGCCAATAAATTTATATTCATATACTACACCATGTGAAGGTAACTCCGAAGAAACTAAAATTACTTTAGAAAACATGAACTTTTATAAGATTCTAAAAAAAATTAATAAAAAAACTAAAAGACCACAGTTTATTTGGAAAATAAAATTCTTGGTAATAATCGTTATAATTTGTTATTACTGTCTAATCTTTCTTTACAATTCTGTAAGCAAAATTTGTAAGTCAAAATTATGGGAGCTGAGCACATTGCGGGATGATTGGAGATTTCTTAAATTAAAGTTCTTGATCCCAGGGATTTGGAAAAATAGCAGGATTTATAAATAACGTAAAACAACACCCATTAGAAAAGCGTGGGGATTTAAAAACGTGTGCTTTGTTTACATTAAAACATGTGATTAAGTCTATCCTTTATTTTCTAACTGACATGTGTTCCTACTTACATTGTTTTACTAGCTGATTTACCCGTTCTTCGAACGGGTTAGAAAGGTTGAGATCTTGAAACAGCTGTTCTTGCTTCTGCTCTTTAAGCTGTCAAATGAGTGTATCCATAGCTGTTCGCATTACAGTTTCTGAATGTTTACTGTCTTCTGAAATGTAAACATTGAAACTTAGGACGTTCACGGGTTGTAGCCCGAAGGGATTTTAAGGAAGTGTATATAGTGATGCACGGGTTCAAGATCTACCTTTGTGTAAAGTTTCAGCCCAGTCGGTTCAGTAGTTCTTGCATTTACCCGGAACATCAGACACACAGTCAGACAGACAGAAACCACCTCTTCTTTTAAACATTATAAATAGATTTTCCTCAATATGTAAATAGTAATAAAAACACATAAGGAGTATTGGAGCACGGTTAGCCATTAGTTAAGTATATTTTACTACGATTTTTAATATTAAATTATTGTTGTAAGGAATTTGGTGATGTTTTTAAAACAAAGTTAATCTTTGCTTTAAATTGCTTCTTCCATGATATTTCTGTTATCTTATTTCGAATTACATGGTTGTTAACTTACATCCCAGCTGAGTTTATGAAAGAAACTAAATAAAAACAATAATTTAATTGTAAATGACTTGTTATAGACTGTCGGTTACTGATGGGGTGCAAGGTACAAAAAAAATACTTATGTTGTTCATTAAAAACTAAATTTTGTTTCAATAAAGAATTATTTAAAATCATAGAAAGATACATATTAATTCAAATATAATATAACCCTACGATACAAAATTATTATGTAGAAGAAAACCAATGCGAGGTATATTTTTTGCAACTATTGCACAAACACATCCGAGTCTTTTCCGATATACAAAAGTTCACTAACTAACAAATTGCATACAAGTCTACATGGGCCTTCATTAAAAACAAGTACAGCGTGCCACGATGATTGAATGATTAATAATTGCTTTTAGATCTGGAAGCTAATTAGGTATGACGTTTTTTGTTGCATAATTGTAAGCAACAAAATTGTATTATAAATTGGGTAATTACTGAGGATTTTAACATATTCTGCTATTTTGGGCTTAAGTTACAAATATTCTCTAATTTACACAATTAAAAGGTCAAGAAATTGTTCCATTAAATTACTGAGCTTGAAAAATAATAACATAATATAAATTTGTATGTTTAAACGTAAAGATACTGTACTTTATTGATATTCCAAGGTCAGCTGTTGAATTACAGTTGTAAATGTTGTTCTACATCTAAAAATAACCATTCACATTGTAACAGAATCAGGACAGACAAAGCAGGGACTAGCGTGAGGCGAAATGTTGGCGAGATGCACAATTAAAATGTTTTTCTCGCAAAGCGTTGAGCTATTAACATACTTTGTTAACTGAAACCCACCAAACAATGTTAATTTAAAAGTTGTTTTTTGTGCTGCGAACACCAATTTGACAAAACATCACAATGCTATAAAGATCAGTTAGTCCAATGATGGACAGAGTTATGTATTACTTAAAGCAAGTGATTTTAACTAAACAAAGTTTCCTTCATAACTATTTATAACGGAATTACCAAAGTAAAGTAGTGATTAATAGAGTCTGTGTAGCCTAATGGTTGTTTTAAATGGATTTTGTTTTTGTTTGGTTTTCACATGATTTCTCTTACCTCTTTAGCTGAGTTTAATCAATGTGGCAGGACACCTAAAACATATTTTTTCTCGGAAAAATATGAAAATTATTGAGTTGGAAAACTTCTGAAATAAGCATTTGTGGTTTAGGATAGATTCCTATCAAGTATAATTTGGTTTGGAGGTTGATATTAATGATAACAAAAGGGAACTGCCACTGAATGTTGGATGTGAGCGCCCTAATATTTAAATCTGCTCTAGCATTGACTATATATACTGAAGTCCCTATAGTTAATGGTTCTAGTGTTTCCCTGCATTAATTTATGTGACCACTACCAATTACATCCAATGGTTTTCACTTTTATAATTTCTTAAATCACAGAATAAAACCCGTAGATATACGATCCCATCTGACAATGATTCTGATGCAGTGGTTTTGGAAGGAACTACCACAGTTTCACAATTTCCAAATATACCAGATTACCTCACCTTCAACATTTTATCTGCGCCATCTGATTACCCTTTTGTAATACAACAAAAAAAGGTTGATATAATTATGAATAACTGATTGAAATTTATATATCTGGAGCTGTAAAAACAATGAAGTCATCATTCTAATATTGATTTACGCAATTTCTACTTTATCCTTATATCAATAAAAGATGTAACAGTAACAAGAAAACAGAAAACAAACTCAATATTGCGAGAATACGAGAAGAGAATCGTATCAATTTATTAACCGCGCACCTGAGCGGTATATTGTTTCACATGAAGCTTTAGAGGCCTCTAAACACAACAAGATGTAAACTGGCGTTTTATTTTTAAGATTTTGTAAAACAAAATTATATTTTACGCTTCACAGTTTTCTGTAAAAATAGTGTACAATGTATATAATATACTGCAATGATCATGTACAATTTTTCAATCCCTGATTTCGTGAAGAGCAGTTGATACAAAGTACTGATACAATAATATGTGATGGTCGATGGAAATTTAAGATAATCGTTGTATAAGCAAAATACTACTCAGAAACATTATGTTTAATAATGAACTATTATATCAGAATAGGTTTCATCGAAACACAACCCAGAGGGTTTAGATAATGTTGGACCAAATATGATAGAATGTGATGGGTGTAATTTATAATTTCATCTCTTACTATTTACATGAAATAAAATGGTTACCTAGTTGAAGTATGAATTAATTACTTTCAGAATGGATCAATTTAAATGAAAAAGGCTTCAGAATTTGTAATCGCACATTCCAGGCAGCAAATATATAAATACACATATTGATTAATACCACTGTTAGATATACAGGTAATATACATTGATTATTGTTTGATTGTAACTTTTATAAATGTTTTATAAAGTATTTTGTATGGCAATCGAAATATTTGTAAAGATAAAAACAAGCAAATCAATAGCCCCTTAAACAACTGTATTTATGAATAAGAAAATTGTGGAGAGTTTTCAAAACACGTTGACCTAAAAACTGTTGATTTGAAAGAAACATCCTTTATAAATTTATAGTTTTAAGGAAGCAATTTGCCATGCATTTTATGAGAGACACTTGTAAAATGTTCAATGATTACATGTAGTACAAATAAACGTGATGAAAGTCCTAAAGTAGTAAATATCAGCATTGTAATCTTAATCATATGAATTTTAATTTTTGTAATGTTTAGGATAGTACCTTATGCAAAGGACAGCAACTGCATACCATGTAATAAGACTAGCCGGTTTAGTACCCGTTTTCACCCTAGGAATAAAAATGTTGTGAGTGTTGCATTCTGTAGCTAACCTTATGCTCTATTTAGAATAATAGAAGGCTGCTACTGTTACAGTATCTGGTCAAATAAAATGAATGGTCAGAATAACATTGTAACTATGAAGTCCCGGGACAGAACCATACGGTAAAATTGGAATCGACACCTATTACATTTTTTATTTTACATCTACATATTCCAAAGAGTATCAAATTTCACCTCTCCAGTATATACGAAAGTTGGAGAGTCAGCAACGAAAATCCAGGGTTTTAAATTTTATAATCCATAAATTAAGAAAAGAAATGTCCTTAAATATTTTAAGAACGGTGTTTATAAAAGCGGTTTTACAAACATTCTTTTGAACAGAAACAATTGTTACTTTGACTAAACAGCTACGGCTGGTCCCTCATTAACAGTAACTATATTATTAAAATTTCAAGTATCTATTTTCATCTGTCTACAATTATTATTTGAATTTGGTGTTTGAATGGTAGTAAACTGTAAGCAAACCATGAAAATGATAATTTTCTACTGATATTAAAATAAGTTGAACAGAGAACCCTTCAATATTTTAACTAAAAGACTGAAACATCTCGAAATGAGACTGGATTACATTTTCGGTACTAGGCCCAACAGAATTGAGTGCATAACCTAAACAAATAAACTGAACAATTATGGCTTTTAAAGATTATGCGAGCATTCAATATATTATGGGGTTTGTCGTGACGAGTCGCATTTATGTGACGGTCTCCTTTTCAGTTGATATTCTCTCCGTTTATTTCATAGTCAAGTATAGAATTGTTTTCTCCATTTATTTAATACATGTGGATGGATTGAAGCTATAAGTTGAGGCAGCCCAAACCGGCCCGCAGGTACAAGACCCGGGCCGCGTCCTCCCCCCTCGAGTAATCCTACTAGTGACGCTTCCTTGCACGCCCAAGTACAATTTTGATTTATTTTAAATTGTCACAATACATACGAAGTCACGCTCTTATATTATTGACAGCGAATTAACAAACATTTATTTTTAGCGAATTTCCTATGGAAAGTGAACTATTAGCATGACCCGCACGGTGAAACTTAAGCCCGGGACCACCATAGAAGTTCCTAACGTGACCCCCTGAACACGTTTTGGGGGGTCGTTCAAAATTGTATATATATATATATATATATGTATATATATATAGACATATATATATATATATATATATATATATATATATATATATATATATATATATGTATGCACTCTAGCGGTCGCATTTTTTGTCCGATTCACTTCAAATTTGGTAAGGACGTTCCTTTCTATAATCAGTTGGACAAGTTCGTTGGGCAAAACAATCGGAAAACTCTAAACCCCTTTTTTGGGGATTAATCTTTCAAATTTCGAGTTTTTGGACCCAAAAAGGGTCAGAAAAGCCCCGAATGTGAAATTAACGCATGTTAAAAGATGGGGATTAGTGTGACAAAGCTTGTAAGCCCCCTCTCGTTATTCTAGCATAAATATTTACCGAGTTATTAAAGAAAATGTGTATCGACCAAACACAGTACGTTGTCTTACGGGGATTTTACATTAGAAAAGCCTATTATTCATTTGTTGGTGTACTTTTATCATCCCCAACAACCTCACGCCTACTTTAAAGCCTAACTGAACCTTCTACTAGGCTTATAATGTGCAAAATTGTATTCCCACCATTGCAGGTAAATAGAACCAGGAGCATCAGAACAGCCAAAAAATCAATATTTTCAGATTTGAATAAAAATTGGAATAAATGTATGTTTTTAACTGATTTTGAGTTTTTATCGTTTTTTATGTGGAAATTCACTTCCCTCACGTCAGCGTGCTGCGTGCGAACTCGTTTCGTTTCATTCCAATCGGATATCTTATGCGGTTTTAACCAGATTACTTAAAATACTGTACTTACAAATAAAATACAAGTAGCCAATTTTTGGGATGCATGTAATCTAATGGGAAATCTGCTGGGTAGTTTGGCGGAATTTGGAGGTTTTGTAGGGATCTGTCTTTAAAAATGGATATGGTTAATGGAAAGCAAATCATACCTTCTTATTAGCAACGACATAAATCTCTCATACTCGTATTTATGTATCGTCCTGTTTTTAGGGGGCACTAAAAACTAAAAACTGTTTTAAAATTGTAACGCAATTGTAAAGATAAATAAATATTAAATCATTAATTAAATAATTTGACATAACCTTTATTTTTACTTTCTCTTTAAACTACTTATGAATAAAATTTTAATGACAAGTAACAAAGTATCCAGTAGCCTTAAACAGTTTTTACAACTACATTTATCTTCCTTTCATATGTTTAATTTACACGCCGCTAACTTAGTCAGGAGATAAACGAAATTAAAATCAGCTTATTTCTACACCGGATCTGCATTCGTTAGTTGTCAACCCCTAATGGAAAGCCGACGAGTCATGTTAACAAGAATTCGACCCTTCACGTCGGATGAGACCACTTCCTGTCGGCCAATATTGCCTCGTTATGACCATTTCTGCATCTACTTAGGAACCGTCATGTCGTCTTCGAAAACACCCGACCGGACCGTATCGGCTGAGAAGGATGTATATTACCATTCATATCCATGGGAAGGCTCTAATAAGTGGACAATGTTCTATGATTTTAACAGTATTTGGAAATATTCTGTTTGGAAATCCATCTAATTCACTACGCGAAATCTTTTAGCGTACGGCTAGTTTGACAGGAAGAAGAAGAGCTACAGGGGGCACATTAAGAAGACTATCGACGAAGCAAAAGTCTCAACAATTGGCTCGGCGGGTCATGTACCTGCGGACCAGTTTGAGTGCCTCAACTTAAAGTGTCGAGGCATCTATATTTGGCCAGTTCATCTTATATATTAAAGTACTATTGTAGTTGTTACTGGACTACCATCTCTTACTACTACTTCTGATACTAACGTCATAGTTCAAGAGGTCAGCTTATTTACGAGGTTGTGCAGTCAGAGTTTTCGAATAATTTCTATTGATTAATCAGTTGGTCTATATTCCATGTGGAGAAGTCTCTTGGTTTATAATCCCACCTTCAGACTCATATGCAATAAACTTCCTGTCACTGCATTGCCACCTAATAAGTTCAATTGTAAAACAATGAATAATAAAATCATAACACTGGTAATGAATAATACTGATTGTATACTTTAGTATTACAAAACAAGCAGTAATACTACTGAATTAGTTAAATTTTATAAACAACTAGAAATGTGAATTCCTTGTTTTTCTGGAATTCTCACTTCAAGAAAACAATAAATAAATAAATTGGTCGTTGGCACCTCTGCTTTGGTCTATGGAAGTCGAATGTTTATTAGCTAGTTATTTATAATATTTAACGTAATCACGTTTCAATAGGGGATAGTTTAAGTTGAGTCACAAATGTACATAGCACTAGTTGATTTAGTAATATACATAATTAGATGGAACATATATCACCAGCATGGCTGTTGGTTCCTCACGAGGTCAATCTGGAATCGTCATATCAGTCAGGCAAGCGGTTTGGCTAAACACGCGCTTGTTATCACTGAGTCATTGATTCATTTAGTCATGTATTCAGTGAAATTTTGGTGTAGTGCTTGAATTCTTATGAATTTTACCATCCATAAATTTGTCAAGCCCGCATTGTCGAGAAGTGCGAAGCGCCAGAAACCGTCATTGTCGCCGCTGAACAGTATGGACAAGAAAGGGCAGGTGGGGATGATAACGCGTGGCGAAGTGCTTAGGGGCATAAGTAAGTTGTTGGATGAAAAAACAAAATTTTCAGCCTGGCTATTTAAGATTGAAACAATGTATCCCATCGAGTTTTAGATCTGGAGAGAGACAATTTCTTCTGAAAAGTTGGGATAGTGCATTAGGAGAAAGAGGTCACTGCGAAACTATTAGAGCTGGAGGGTCGTTCAAGGCGTGACAGTTTGATATTCAGAGGAATAAAAGTGAAAAGTAATAAAACGGCTTTGTAAACTTTGTTCACCTTTAATTGTTCTTAAAGATTAGTATGCCAGAAAGAACTATCTTTCATCCTAAGAAAATCAAAGAAGAATAATACGTTTTGGAATCCATCAAACTCGTGAATGTAAATATCTGTGAATTTTCATAGTATTATTTTTAATGTTTGCAGATTAATAATTAGCTTAGTTTAACTCTATTAGGCTAGCTACCTACGTACGAGTATCTTGAACGTTGTTTCACTATTCGAGTACTTCACTGTTGATTCTGAAGTACCACACCAATTATTATTTCCCCTACAATGAATCTGATTCAACCTAGACTCTCCACCTTTCTAACTACTAAATAGGTTAAACTTGACTAATATTTCTAGGAATTGTTGGAATTGCAGATCTTATTTCATTATAAATCGCACATTGCAGTGTACCCAACAGCTATTTTCAACTAATAAAACAATTATTATTACCAATACAACATTAAACAAATATTATTAAATTTATTTTTAGAGGTTTTAAGTATTTTTGATATGTATAAATCAATTACAGAAGTATAGCTAATCTGCTAAGTTAGTAAAATAAAATTGAGAAATATTATCAATATTGATTCTTATTATCTTGTGAGTTGAATTGCAGTTTGACATCTTAAATTGGTAACATTTATACTTATATAAATTGCAAAACCTTAATTTGCTTAAAAACCATCATCTTGAAAAATCAGTTACCAACAAAATAATTTTTGCTTATCACTACTGTTGTAGCAAATGTGTATTCACCATAAATTATACAAAAATGAAAATGCTTTACCAGAATTATATTGCTGACTAAAGTTCCCAACACATTCTAAGAATTAACTACACTAATTAGCTTCCTTTTCATATATTATTTATTGAGATAAAGAATAAACAAATTGTTTAGGTAATGAAATCCAACCAAACTTAGTGGCCATAAGATTGATACTGCAAGCCCTGTAAAATCATTGGTCTGGAATCTCAGCCCCCAATATCGGATTTGGTGGAAAATAAACCATCCCTTTCCCCAGTCCCACTCGCCAAAAAAAAAAAAATGTACATGTTTCTGTTAATATGACATGAAATAGCTTGGAATAAAAGTAAACTTTGGAGATAACTGACAAAACTTTTATGAGCGAAAAATCATCATGTAAAGTTAAAAGTATTTTGAGAAATAGAAATAGAATTTTGATGTTAACGGTGCAGCATATTAACCGGGAGTTAGTGTATTTTTATAAATAGTGTTTGTTTGTAAACACAGAAACTGTAACGCAACAATTTCATGTGAAGGTTTGAAGAAAATCCGGGTTATCTAAATACACTGTTTAAAATAACATCGTAGCTTTGAGATTTTGGTTTATTTTGTTGAATATATACTAATGTTTGTTTTCCTTGACATGTAAAACATGATCGTATTGGGTCAAAATATTTCATTCTTATAATGCAAATAAAATGTAGTTTATATATGTTATTGAATCCTCTCACACTTTCAGCGTATATAGGAAACACAACATGCGTAGGAAACACAACACAATGGTTTGTTAAGATTTTGATGCATCGGTAGCCAAAAGCATGATCTTTTGTTCTCCGCTACATGTAGTAGAGCATACGATCCAAACCATACCAATAAGGTGCTACACCAACGAAAACCGCTCTTTAATCCCCCCCCCCCCCGGTCTTGATGGGGGAGGAAGGGTGTATTAGCTTTGAAACAATTTGAACCCAAATTATAAAAATATTATTCGTTTAGCGATTTATTTAGGAAAGGGAGACGAAATTATATTGAATGATTGCCATTTTTGTGTATGAATATGACATTAAGGGAGGGAAGGAGGGTTACTTAGTATTTTTTAATACTATGCACAGGCTTGTGATACATAATTTTAAGCTTTTAATTTACTTAAAGAAAAAATCTTTTAAAAGTTTAAGTTGTAACAAAGAAGAAAAGATTTAATTCAAAACGGTGTTTATGACAGTTTTAAATACTACAGTAGTGCGTAGTAATTCACTAAGGTTCTATGAATTAAGACAATATAGCTAAAAAATAAAAATTTGGAAAAACAGAATTATATTAAAAAGTTTGAGTCGTCCCATTTAAAAAGAGGAAAATCAAAATGTAGATGGCTTATATTTCAATTTCCTAGTACGTAAATATGGAACAGAATGTTTGATAATTTGTATAAAAAAGTCAAAACTTGGATAAAAAGAAGCGTTTAATATATCCTATATTTTTAAATATACATTTTTTTAACGAAAAATCGAGTGAAAGCTAAATCGAAGGATTCCCAGAAGCAATATGAATACTGATAGCCTTTTAAATACGCCATTTTAAAGAGAAAAGCGAAGTTAATCTGCTATTTTCCGGCTCCATATATTTTAGAGGTATTTGCATTCAGCCATAATGAAAAAATAATATTTAATATGTTGGACAGCTTTTAAACTCAGCATATTTAAATTAAATTCATTTATAGAATATTCGATGATTATATGATTAACAGTTTTATTTTTGGATGAAAGGAAAAAATTAAAACCTGAACGAAAATAACGATCCATTGTTCAATACCCCCGTCGTAGCAATGCTGCATACTAAGCGAATTTCCAATGCATGTATATGTTTCTTACTACCACATAAAGCCATTTACTAAGTTTCATAATAATACATTTATAAATAAGTGATACATAGCAATTTATTTATTCTCCATAAGAATAACATTAGGCCTGAGTATACAGGTTTTCTGTAACAAGAAATATAATAAATGTGTTTTTATGCAATTATCAATATAACTCAACAAGTTGAAGTACCAACTTTTTATAATTTATCTTCATAATCAAGGGAGATATAAAACTTTACTGATTGTCCATAAGAATAACACTAGGGCTGAGTATGCAGGTTTGCAGCTATTGGGACGATCAACAAGAAATAATTTTTTTGTGCAAATATCAATGTACCAGTACTAGTTGAAGCCACATACCAAGTTTCATCAATATACATTCATAAATAATCGAGATATCAAATTTCAATTATTCTCCATAAGGGTAAAATTGGACAACGTACTGTGTTTAACACTTTGAATATCTCTGCAACGAATTGACGTAGAATCACAATTTAAACACCAAAATAATTGTTTTGTAGAGCTGAACCGATTGGTATTAGCAAATGTCAAGTTTACAGTAAAATTAACTGTGAAAATACTAAAAACCTTTTTCCCATAAGATTAACATGGGAGATTTTATGAATACGTTTTTAGCGAATTTCCCCTATAGGGAAGAAGCTATTACCGTAGGTCTCATGGTAAGACTTAAGCCCGAGACCGTGATAACTTTTCGTTTTGAGGTCCCCAGATACCAAAAACACCATTCGTTCAAATTTATATATATATATATATATATATATATGTGTGTGTGTGTCCGTAAGCACGATAACTCTCGTAAAAAAAGTCCGATCTTAATAAAATTTGGTACAAATATGTAAAGTACCATTTATTTGAACGAGTTCGAAAATCAGACAAATCGCCCCATCCGAAGGGGGGTTTTTGGGGGGTTTTGTACCCCAAAAATTTCTTTCTGGGGTTTTCACATGTAATTGTTATTTAAATAAAATTTTAATTTATACCATTGAATTTAGCTTAAAAAACAAACAATTTGGTATTTTGATCATTGCTCTACGTCAATTGGTTACTGAGATATTGAAAGTGCTAAACACAGTACGTTGTCTAATGTTATTCTTATGGGGAAAAAGAAAAGTTTTATATCTCGCTTATTTATGAACATAAACTGACGAAATTTGGTATATGGCGTTATCTTGTTGTGGTTCATTGTTGTTTGCCCAAAAAAAATTCGCCTTTGGTTCCCGTAGCAGCAAACCTAGGTACTTGGTCCCCATGTTATTCTTATGGAAAATAATTAAAATGTTATATATTGCTTATTTATGAATGTATGTGGATGAAACTTGGTATGTGACTTCACTAAGATGAGTTCCATTGATATTTGCATAAAAATCCATTATTTTGTGTTCCTTGTTGCAGCAAACCTGCGTACTGTTATTCTTATGGAGAATAATTAATATTTTTAAATATCGCTTGTTTGTGAATATATTTATTTGTGATTATATATATATATATATATATATATATATATATATATATATATATATATATGTGTCAAAGTAATTTTTGGATCCAGTTTAATTATGAAGGGGCTCAGAGCCTTTATTTGTGTGGTAGTAATAGGCTACTACTGTTGTGATCACATTTTGTCCTCCCTGTCACCCGACAAAGTAATTTTCCAGAACTTATGTTTGGGCTAGGCAAACATTTTGAGCCCTGGCCCAATTCGATTGTACAATTTTCCTGGGGACTACTAGAGGTTATTTTACATTTGTATAATTGAGTAGAGACACTAACGCATGTCCCTGCAATTTTAATGTAATTAACACCAGGTTTAACTGAGTTATCAATGTTTTTAGGGTGGCCAATTTCTGATTTAATTTTTGGCCTAGGTAACCTTGTAGCCACAAGTCTTATGAGATTTATTTAGTGTTTGATACTATTTGTAAAGTTGTGGACTCCTTGCCCAGTCTTTGAAAGCTTTTTGAGCGAATTTGGTCTAGGTTTTTTCAAGTTATCGTCTGATTTATATGGGAATGCTTCCCGTAGCTAAAATATTTTTTATTGTTTAAATTGTCACGTTTTCCTAATTTAACTGTGTTGTCCTGTGTATTCCTTATTATTATTAGTTGCTTATAATTATTTTGAGCTTTATGAATTTTAGTTTTGCCACTTTAACAAAATAAAACCGAATTGCCGTTTTGTACAAAAATAAAACTTTCCTCCGGTAGGCCTAATAATTAATTTACCATGCTCATGTGAGTTACTTAAATTAAACCGGCCCTTTCTGTAAGGTTTAGAATTAACTGTGCTTCTATAAGATGATTTTGAAATTTAATTAATTTAAATTTGTTTGAAAGTGAAAATAATATAGGAGTAGTGGGTGTTGTATCATTCCTCAACTTTTTCTTATGTTGGACAAGTTTTATTTGTGGTACTGGACCTTTTTACCGGGGTCCCAGTATGTTCTCCACCCGTGTTCGGAAGGGAGAGGGAGCTGCGGGGATTTCTGGCTGCCCGCCCGCCTCCTGCATTGGAAGAACAGCCCGGACTACAACACCTTGTCCGGACCTGATTTCTGCTACTAGGCCTAGCTAGGCGAACAGCTGCCTAGCCACCTACCTGCTCACCAACTACCGCCTACTGCTGTACCGCAAGTCCATCACCTTTTGTTATTTGCATTTGTGTGACATGGACCGTTAAACTCTTTAAAGATTTAGTGCTGTTGATTAATTTTAAGCAGATTTCATTTTATAATGTAACGTGGGGCCCCGTTAAATTAAAAAAAAATAAATTCAATGTCTCATTGAAGCTTTGCACATCCTGAAAACATAATATTTTCTAACGAATCCAGTTATTACTTATTATTTGACTTCACACAGTTGATGATTTTGGCATTTAATTAAAAGCTTTTAGAAATATCTTGATTTAGAATTTATATTTGTTGCTCTGATTTATATGTAATGATATCCTAATTACTAAACTTATTTATTTTTTAAGGTTATTGTTACTTGGTTGATGGATTCACTTAAAGATAAACTTAATGCAGAAACTATTTGGAAGTTGCAGACTTAAGTTGGATCAATACGGGGACTACGATAACTCCGGGCCTGCATGCTATTTCTGTGACGTCACAAACGGAGGCCGGCTGGGCTCGCCTGCCCCATGTGATTTGCATTGCGGTCGCTCGCTTCCCTTACTTAAATGCGTGATTACGACTATAAGTGAACCATTAGATGAATTGAGTTGATTACTATGTTTTTGTAGATAAATCTGCCTTACTTTAATACAAACAAGTTTTGATTAATGAATTAAAATGACGAATATAAGATTCGAATGAAGTAACTGTACTATTAACCATTTTGTGTTCCAAGATAAACGTATAAGCGAAGGGATAAATAGCTAACAGAGTTTAAAACCAATTAATTAGAGGTTTTGGATAAGTACAAGACAATATTTTACCTTATATTAAAATCGTTTTCTTTTAGCGAATTTCCCCTATAGGGAAGAAGCTATTACCTTAGTCGGCATGGTAAGACCTAGGCCCGGGACCATGATAACTTTTCGTTTTGAGGTCCCCAGACCCCAAAAACACCATTCGTTCGAAACTGTATATATATATATATATATATATATATATATATATATATATATATATATATGTGTGTCTGTGAGCACGATAACTCTCGTAAAAATTATCCGATTTTGATGAAATTTGGTATTAACGTGTAAAGCAACATTTATGACTTTAAGTTCGAAAACCAGCCAGATCGCTTTATCCGAAGGGGTATTTTGGGGGGGTTTTGTACCCCAAAAATGGGTTTTTCGAATGTTTTACATATAATTTTGGAAATAGTCAAATTTTAGTTTTTCCCATTGATTTAGCTCAAAAAAACACAATTTGGTATTTTGATCATTTCTCTACGTCAATTTGTTACCGAGATATTGAAAGTGCTAAACACAGTACGTTGTCTAATGTTATTCTTACGGAGGAAAATAAAAATTTTATATCTCGCTTATTTATGAACGTATACTGACAAAACTTGGTATACGACTTCATCTGGTTGTGGACCATTGATATTTGCTCAAAAAAAAAATTTTTACCAATGGATCCCGTAGCAGCAAACTTGCGTACTCAGCCCCATGTTATTCTTATGAAGAATAAGTAATGTGTTATCTCCCTTCATTATGAAAATAAATTAATGAAATTTGGTATGTGGCTTTACCTACATGAGTTATATTAATATTTGTATAAAACCCCATTTTTGTGCTCCTTGCTTCAGCAAACCTGCATACTCAACCGCCATGTTATTCTTATGGAGAATAATTAAAATGTCATAAATCGTTTATTTATGAATGTATATTGATGAAACTTGGTATGTGGCTTTATGTGGTATTAAGATACATATATATGCATTGGAAATTCGCTGAGTACGCAGGTTTGCTGCTACAGGGGTATTTAATTTACAATGAATGCTGACAAATGAAAGATGTACTACTTTTCCACAGACAATTCTTTTTACTTTTCGTTTGTCTGATTGTTTAATCTTAAAATTAATTAATTTACTGAATTGTTAAGCAGAATGTTGGAAAAATCCAAATAATCTTTTTAAGAAGTCTTAAGCCAGTGTTTTCACATTAACTACATTTTAGTTATTCCAGTAGTATTATGATTGTTAAAGTATACAATATTTACTGTTATATAGTATATTAAACAACGAAATATATTTAGTGGAACGATTACACGCACATAGGTACACCAACAGTAGGTGGATTTAAATAAGGTATTGCGCATCGTAGCGTGACGCCATCTGGAGTGCGTCATCAATGTATTCTGATTCTCCTTTGTGAAGGAGTGGGGGACATGGGGTAGTCAGAATACTTTGGTGACGTGCTTTTTTAGGAACTAGTTTGCAACAATGGAAAACTTCAGCCGCAGCTACAGCCTATCCAAAAAAATCAGGTCGGGATCAAAATTTCTCAAAAACGACTATGACGATTTTGATTAAACACTATACGTTTGTAGAACTTTTGTTTCCAAACAAAATGACACCACCCGCATTTCTGTAAAAATTCTGGTTCAGAAATTACAAGACTTAAAACATCAAAAATTCCGTTTTTTGATTTTTCATAAAAAAACGTAAAAAATATTACTATTCCCCATTAAAAAGAGCTAAAAAAACTAATTAATTTAGTATTTTGAATTACTATTCTACGATTGCTGGTTGCGGAGAAAATTTAAATTTTCATTTTGCGGTTTACGCAGTACGTTGTCTAATGTTATTCTTTTGGGGAATAAAAAAATTACTATTTCTCTCTTATTTACGGATCAATTTCGTTCAAACTTGATATGCTTGACAAGTTAGCATTGACCAACAGAAGAAATTTGAAATATGTTTCCCTTAAATAATCCTGAGTGGGGGAATAGGGAGCATTTCCCCGTTTAAAACCACGTGTATAGCAATGGATTCTGTAGCACCTCCAAAACAGGGATTTGGGTGGATGTTTTTGAAAACAACTTGTTTACAAGATTTTCTGTACATTCCACCGTGCTTTGTATTTTATATTTAGTAAATACAAATTAATTTATTCATTAAAGTTGGGCTAAAGGGAGAAAGTATGTGTCAGTTTTCTGATACCGTTTATTTATGTCTATTTATCCGAGCACTATGAACGTGCTAAGTGATTAATCCCATAACGGTGTGTGCTGTACCCGGCCACCGCCTGTGACGTCACAGCGGGGAAGATTGGGAGTATGCAGGCCCAGAGTTATGGTAGGTCCCGATCAACACCTCATAATTTTGTATTAAGCAATTTTCAGTTTTACAGCATATTCTACAACCATTTATTTGATTTCAATGTTAACAGAGCTTTATTTTTAATTGTTTCTTAGACTTGCCCTCAAATTATGTTACTATTTAACTTATAATGATTGTTATTTTAATATTGAATTTAATATTGAATGTGTTGTACCGGTAATATGGATTCATATAAAAATTGTGAACCTGAGGAAAGTGTCATTCCAGTTAATATTGTTGAACGATTCTTATAGGGCACTTGCTGGGGTATTCCTTGTTCTAGTTCAATTGTGCTTTGTTATTGCTCAATATATTCTTTTAGTGCCTCTCAACAGTGTGTTTCTTTCTTGACCCGTCCCGTTAAAAATATATAAATTCATTTAAAAAATAATGTTAAACACAACTTTTATAAATGTTATTATCAGTTTGACATATTTTAAAACTTGTATTAACATAAAAAGGCGAGTTATGAAATATTGTATAACTGGTGTTAACATATAAAAAAGTGAGTTAACATTATTTAAAAACTTTACCATCATTAACATTGAAAAAGGGGGAGTAGAATAATTGAAAAATAGTTTTGATTAAAGTTTTAATATATTTTGATATTATTTCTAACATAACTTTAACATGTTTTAATATTAGTTTGACATATTTTGATATTATTTCTAACATAACTTTAACATGTTTTAATATTAGTTTGGCACATTTTAAAAATATTGTTAACATAACTTTAACAAGTTTTAGTATTAGTTTGACATATTTTGATATTATTTGTAACATAACTTTAACATGTTTTAGTATTAGTTTGGAATTTGTTTAAATTTATGTTAAAACTAATATTAAAATTGAAGAAAATGGGAATAGCATTATTTCAATTTAAGTTTAATAGGAGTTTAGCATAAGTTTTAACATATTTCGAAAACACTTTTTTTGCTACTTGGGATATTTTATCAGTGATAGTTCTATCGACTAATAACAATATTTTAGACGCGTTGTTTGAAATTAATAGGGACTTATATGGTTCAATTTATAGTAAAGAGCTTTTGGTTTAGTTCGATCGTTCTGAATTTTCCATTAAATCATAAGCAATGTGTGTGAGGAGCAAAGCTTACGCATAGTTAAAGACGTATTTATAAAAAACTATATTTTTAACTGGCAATAAAAATGTGGCACAGCCGGTAGACGGAGTGGTCAGAGACAACACACTCGGGCCTGTTTATCCATAGTTAAAATTGATAATATCTCAAAACGTGTTGTTTTGACAAGTGTTTTATATTTGATGAAAAAGTTTAATATTCCTTAAATGAAGGACTAAGAATCACGTACTATGGCCCTAGGTACGTGAGTAAACTCTGCATGATCTAATGTGAACGGAAAAGTAGCTTAACCCAGATATTCGCTCTTTCTACTATCTTTCTTTAAATACGGTAGCTACCAACTTGATGAAAATTGTATTATACTCTTAGAAAATATTTAGATTAAAATTTTAGAGTTCTAATAATCCATTCTTTTAGGAACTATCGTAATATCAACTCTTCTTGATCATCATCTGAAGTGCAACATACAGCAACATACGATTAATGTTTAAAAAAATCAAATACGATCTGTTCAAATAGATTTCTGCCATCAGAAAACATTTAGAAAAGCCTTTTAGAAAACTGTTCATAGAATGTTTTCATGTGGTTTTATGTGTCAAAAGAAGTAAAATATTTCCTATTAACGTATAGCTTATAAAATGCTTCGTCTTTCTTTGTGCACCACATGTCACCTGTCGAGCTTACCGAAAAGTTAAAGAACTGATTAGTGGCGAAGAATATGATCACCAAGGTCTTTGGACTTAATACGGTAATGTATAATAATTGTGGAGAATGTAAAAGAAAATACTGGGTATAGTAAGTATTATACACTTTTCTGACCAACTGCCAAAGAAAATTTCATTGAGGCTGATTGTTGAAACGTAGTCATATTTAGATTTTTACAAATCTATTACTTTTTAGCTCCGTATAAACTTGTACATATTTTAGTATACTATTTAATATACAGTTTATTGTATTGTAATCGCAGTCTCATAATGTTAAAAAGTCAATGGAATAAAAAATAGATTACATGAAATTCTAAGTTGACTGACAGCAAAGTTAAATAATATAATGTTACTTTAATAAATATTAGAATCATTATTAGGAGCTGTTTTTATTGAACGATATCAGGGTAACACTTGTATAACAATGTAAATAATCAATCGTCATTTTGTATGAAACCTTATGATTAATATTGGAATTTTACACACTGTAGAAGGCTCCTTAAGGTTAGTTAGTTTCTACTATCCTAAAAGGGTGCATCACATACATCACATATATAGAGTAACAAAGCTTTTCTTTTTGATAAGTATGTTTTATAAATTATAGTTTCAAGATTGAATAAGCTAAAGAAGGGATAAAGATTGAAAAAGCTTTAAAAATTAAGGAATTTATAATTTAGATTATGTGCTTGTGCTAGAACTATCTAACGTTTTACCTGCTATAAATTATACATTATAGTTAGTACTAGATTAGTAATACTAGTCTTGGTTTATATAAACATTTTAATGATTTAAATTCTAGTTTACTAAATCGACAAGATGTGAAGATACAAGTCGTCATTGTGTGTTCGTTTGGTTTGAGAATAAAATTTATATTGTTAAGTGGTTTTACAACCAAGTCCTGGTTTGATACGGATGTGTCATCTCTCCACCGAAGTTAATAACGTGGGTTGGTTCTAGGAGCGACTAAGGCTATGGCGAGTCAAGGGAAATCCAAACTCATATTTAAACCTCCCACAAAGGCGATGAATCATACTGTAGACAGCTCGTTCAGAGCTGACGTCACACCGAATGAATAGGTTTATTAATGCGAAGCTTATGATTGCTCAATATTTCTGGGCGTAAAGTATACGAGTGCATAACGTTTAAAGAGGAAGACAACTCTCTCTACTACGTCTACGAATTTGGACATGAACAGTTAAGAAGGTGCTGTATAATATGGGAAAACTAAAAATCCCATGCTAAAACCCTCAAAGTGATAGAACAATTGCGAATAAACTGCATTACTTCAAATGAAAGTGGAAGATATTCCCTTTAAATACGGAATGGATATTTCGAATAGCCCTAAGAAGCTATTTTGTTAAACATGGGACATTTTCCGGGAAGATAATTCATAATTCCTCACAAGGAAAAACGTATTCGTATATTTATCTTTCTAAATTTTTAAAATGTCAAGCTACAATAAAATGCATTGCAAAGTTTTCATTTCGAAAGTGAGTTTCCCATTCAATTGAATGATAAAGTATGCAATTTCGCACATCTTCATAATAAAATATCTTAAATAACAAATACATGTTTAAGTTGTGCTTACTTGTTTTCTACACGTGTAATGTTATTAAGTTGTGCCCAAAACTTTTAGCATATCTCAAAAAAGTACTGTTATGTTTAAGAGCAAGCTATTTCACATTCGTACCAGTAATATGGATCTAGTACTAAATAAAGTGAACCCAGAATTTGTCCCATAAGTACATCAGACTACCTATCGTTATTTGAACATCTGCTAGCAACTCCATAACCTAGCCACTACGTAATTTTCTTATTGTGACATATCCGTTTGCAATGAAAAAACATTATTTATAATTTATACTATGGAAATTGTTGTGGAAAACAATGATATTATTTGCCCCTTTTTGGTTTAGCTATAATAAATCTGCATTAGTTTTCAAAAGAATTTAACATCTGATAAGTACCACGTGACAACTAAAAATATGACGACTTGCAAGGAAATATTTAGATACACGGAATAATCGGTTTAAGTCCTTGCTTTCTTACATTTGCAGTTCTGCGAAAAAAAAATTACTCTGGAAACACAACGAAACGGTCATACATAAAGAAGTAGTAAACACGAAGAGAAAACAGGATTACATGTTGTTCATAGATTTACAGTGGTTACTGATTTCTAAAAAAAGTTATTAAAAAATGATTTCTTTAACAGTTTTAAAGTGTTGTGAAGTTGTGTGCCGATTAAATTTTTAGCATACACATCCTCTTCGCCCTCTTGAGGCAATAAACTGAATGAGAAATAATGTATTTGAGAATTTCGTTCTCTTAAATTCCATTTAAATGTCAGCTACAATTTCGCTTGCAATATCTTTCTAACAATTTTGGAATGCATGATTTGTCATTTATAGCCTAAAAAAGAAAATAAGTTGTTGAAAAATCGTGGTAGTTATTATTCAATTGTTGCTTACAATTAAATTGGATGGTTCATTAAATAAGGGTGATTTACACTTCAAGCCTTTCAGCGCGAAAATTAGCTTAAAATAACCCAATCATGGAATATTTTCGCATGAATGAGAAGGTAATTGCATTAATGAAAATAGTAATGACTGCTCGTCACATACCGATGTGTTGGTCCAGGTTGATTAAAAACTAATCGGTTGTTTCAAGTTATAGAGCGGATTGTTTAAACCAACACAGGACAACAAACTAATCAAATTAACAGACTGCATAAGAACTAGAAGGGTTTAATAAATACATTAAATGATTATTCGATGTTATATTTATTTATAGTTTATGACTTTAAACAATTAATTTACGGGATTAATTGTCTGATGTCTAAAGTTCCGTTGTATATCATAAACTTGTTAATAGCTATGCAATTGTTTGGAAATACAGACGAACAATTCATTCACAACCTTTTCATCCCATGTGAAGTTAAATATTCAATTTAATTATCAGATTAATTGGTCGAGTAGAGACAGATCACCTTGGTTGTATCTTTTTCACTCTACGATATCGTTGTGGTAACGAAAGGATTGTTTGTTTTCCGAAAAATTACCGTTTTGAATTTGATTATTTAGTTCACTTAATAAGGCTATACAGTAACAATAACTGTAAATGGATAAACATTACCTGGGTAACATTTCAAAATCAGCAGAAATCGAACGTTGTTTTCGTATTATATTATAATGCATACACAAGGGTTATTTCATAGGATTTATAAAATAATTTAAAATTTCGGTAAACACAATATGTATTAATAAGTAGGGTTTTTAGGCAAATATACTTATATAAACTTGATATTTTCCTTATACGTTTCGATGCAACGTTGGTAATTTTCAAACTTAAAGGAAAAATCAAGTTTATGTAAAAATGAAGTTGCCAAAATTGTTCTTATTAATGTTAACGGCTAAGAATTTAAGTTTAAGAATTTCAAGAATGGTTTATTGTTTACTCTGAATAATAATATTTAATTGCATATTATACAAAATTTTACACACAATTTGTGATATAAAATTATCAATCTCCAACGTTAGTTGTAATACAACTATTTCATCTCTTCAAAAATTGGACCAATTTTAATCAACTGAAAGCAGCGGCTTGTAGCGTTCTCTTATTTCTTCCATGGCTAACTCGCTCAAAAATTATTTTTCAAAGGAAGAAATGCATGTGCTCTAATATTTTATATTATAAGTTTAATTTTAAGTTAGAAAATTAATGAAGGGCTTTAGCAAAGTCAAGTCATAAACAAATGTTAAGAATATTCCAAATATCATATTAAACGAATATGTGTTAAATTTGAAATGAAAATGTATATTATACAAAGATAAAAGGTTAACCAAATGCAGTAGCAATTAAATAAAATAGTTTTAAACATATTAAATCAAAACACATCCTGATAATTCAAAGGATCACAAAGTTCTCACCAAAAACAGCAAAACTAAGATTTAACAAGTTTTAAGTCATATGTTCAAATTATCTCCGTCCAATTTGTGAATTCCCCCCACTCAAGGAAATGTCGGCTATAAATAAAAATTTGGCTTATACTTCAACGAATGTAATTCGTTCCAAATTACATTTGAAAACGTTAACAACAAAGAATATTAAACAAAATAGTTGTCAAAACATTGGGATAACTCATCCAAACTAAATAAAAATTGAAAAGGGAAACACGACCATCCTTTTTCTTACCAAATACGATCTGGAAGGCCTTAAACAAATCTAACTTGGATGGTCCTTCTAAAATTAGCTGTTAATTGTTCCCCTATTGACAAAACATATTTGTATTTCGTTGGGAAACCGTTGTACTAGCTGTTAACACCAAACTGACTTTATTTTCTTTACATATATACGGGCTACAAGCACAATATGACCAGTCAAGGTCAGAACATATATATTATTTGTTAAAAGTGAGGCCTACAGAACTCAATCTTAACCCTCTTAATAGTTGGTCTCAAACACCACTTTGCAACATGACGTCACGATTCAAATTATTTACTGAGAATTCCCCAAAATAGCAATCTGACAACGTTCACCGTGCAGTTAAATTTTGTCGTATTGAGTACCGGAACTCTACTTTTATCGAGCAAAATAAACTGTGCTGAGATCGGAAGGGAGAGGCTAAAACTATTGACTATAGGTACTGAAGTTGTTTTATAGTCAATGATAAAACTAACAGAATTTTTATTAAAAAAAAGGGAGAAACTCATAAATTAATAATATCAGTAATAAGGGATGGTGTTATGTTATCTAGTTTAGTATTTAACCAATGGTCAAACTAAATTAGATCTATAGTTAGTAAACGTTTTAGAAACATCCAAAAGCTAACAATCAAATGTACATGGTAAAAGATATTTAAATAAATTATAAAATATATTATTGTAAGTTTATATTTAACTGTAACTGAGAGAGGACTGAAGCAATTTATAACAGACATTTCTCTCTTGGAATGTTAATAATGTTCAAATATTTATAGCTCCGCCTTAGTGATTTAACGACCAAGAAGAATTCCTAACATTTCAAGATATGAATATCCTAATCCATTAGCATATATTTTAATTCTTTATAGTAACTTTTTTAATAATATATTTTATTAAAATGAAAACAGATATTCATTTTTGTTTTTATTGCAATGTATTTTTTATGCTTTGGAAAAATCATATTTTTAGTGTTAACATATGTTTGGCCTTTTACCAAGTAGACATCCCATGATGTGGATATTTTTAATTACAGTTCCAGTTGCAAGATAATATGATTATGGTTGTAAAACACCTTTTTTAACTTTTAGAATTAATGTTCTATCAATTCACATTGTGCTTATTTGTATTTAAAATAAATACGGGAAAATACAGAGAATAAAGTTTTAGTTTCAAGTTAAAAAACTCATATAGTGCTATTTAAAATACAATTTTTCTGCAGTTTTTATACGTACATTGTTAAAACTCTGTGGTAGTTAACCATGATGTAAGTTATTAAAACAAGTTACTGCAATTAACTTCCGATTAAAGTATAGCTTATAATGAACTGATCTTACATATTTCACACTTTAAATCTATATTAAGTATTTGTTTTTATAACACCTTTTCAAAGGTTTGGAAAAGGCATATACAGCAACAGCAAATTAATTAAGCTGTAGTATGACTCTATTTAACTACTGCATTAATGTTCGCTCCATTGTTGCAACAAAACTAATTACAACACAGGTTTATTGGTGCTACTCAATTATTTGGTTATTAATATCATCAAAACTTGAATTCGCTGAACTAATACAATAGGTATTTAATCTGTTGCTGAGGAAGGTCTGATATTCATTAAACAAATGGGTCAATGTGTTAATTTTACCACAATTCACTCAAATGTAGAATACAGCTATAAACACCTGGATATATATCTATGCTGGCCATTCTTGCTATTAATTAATAGTATTAGGTACAATATTTTATTTTCGAAATTTAGGTCTGTTGGAGTGCACGAATGTCTTATACCCAACTTAAACTAGAGATGTCTAGTTATTAAATGGATTAGTGTTTAATACTGAAAATATATTTGGTATTGCAAATGACAGTTAGTATACGTCAATTAACGTAATATTTCTGTTTGTGTGCATAACTATAATTCCATTTGATATTATTAGTGAAATAAAACCATAGTACCCTCTACTACAGTAAGGCATACACTAGTTTTAATTCGAAAATATAAAATCATTATTAATATATATTTGACTGATATTGATATTTGATATTGATACAGACCCCTAGGCGAACCCAGCTACTGTATCATGGGAAAGGGAGGTGCTTTGCTGGTTGGAACCTAGAAGCTCCAAACACCTTGGGGATAGGAAGGGGGGGTTACACCTGAAATGTTTGAAAATTGTTACCGTTCATTACCGAATTACATTCCATTACCTGATGCCAGCTCCGCACCTTCCACACCCACCTGGAATGGAGGAACTTTTGGGGTTCTCACCTTGGATTTTTTCATGCGTTTGTCTGTTTTTGGATCATACGAGTTCTGATGTCTTGTTTGTGTGTTCGTCCAGTGATTGTGTTGTGATTTGGATGTTTGTGAGTGTTGTTCGTGGGAGGTGGTTTTTTGGACATGTCGTTTCGCTGTCTCATGTGGTATTGTTTTATGGTGGTAGTCTGATGATGGATGTGTTGGTTTTGGGTGTGAGATTGGGGTTGGTTGAGGGGTGGTTGGAGATGTCGCTTTGACATTCCTGAGGGGGTTCGTCTTCTGTGCTGACATGGTCTGATGTTGGTTCGTTTTTAGTCTCAAATACTGTGTTCGAGAAGTGTGTTCGGAACTATGTCTCCCCAGCTCCACCTGTTTGTGTTTTGCCTCAAATCATGTTTTTGTTTATTTGAGTGTGAATGTGAAAGTGAATGTGGTGTATGTTCCTTTGGGCAGGGAAAGAAGGCAAGTGTGTTGTTCGATTTTCGTTTAAGTAAAGAAAGTTCATTCAAGATTAATCCCTCCACCGTTTCCCTTTCTTAACCTAATTATACTTAAGCATTATGAGACGCCAGGGGGTCTCCCGTTTTTTATCTATTTGTTCTTCCTTTCATTTGGCTCGTGGTCAGTACGGAGCCCCATCATCAACGGAGGCGGTACATGAAACAGGAAAAAAAATCATTTTTATTTGACACCGCATTGGCTAGAGACCTAGCGTGGTGCAATGGTGCCATCCCATCACCGGGTGAGTGCGCCACTACTCGGACCCTGCGGAGTTGGGACGTATCATTATTAATATTTATTTTATTAGATATAAATGTGTTTTTGATTCTGCCAACAACAAAAAAAAATATTATCTTTCAGAAGATAACAGTCAAAGCTGAGAGATAATTTAAGAGTATAACGTGCTAAATTGCAGACGTATACAATGCAATCTTCTTCGACAACTTGAAAGATACTCTGGCAGGAATTATTCATCTTCTCAGAATAAAGCGATAAATTTGATCTCAGTTTTGTTTGAAGAAATGATACTCTTTGACAATTCCTTACTCATATTCTTAGTGTTATCCGTTTCAAGGTAACTCCATTATGCTTGACACTATCCTTGACTACACCTTATTATCGTTTCATTCTACAGTGTCTTTGTTATTTTGAAATTCTGATTACTATCTAAAACATTTAGTCATACAATCCTAAATGAACGGTATTAGGAAACTCACAAATACTTTCTCCCTTCTAGCCCAACTTTAATGAATACATTATTTTTCATTTACTAAATATAGAATAAAAAGCATGGTTAAATGTACAGAAAATCTTGTAAACGATTTGTTTTCAACAACATCCACCCAAATCCCTGTTTTGGAGGCACTACAGAATCCATTGCTATACACGTGGTTTTAAGAGGGGAAATGCCCCCTATTCCCCCCAGGGTTATTAAGGGGCAACATATCTCGAATTTCCTCTGTAGGTCAATGCTAACCTGACAAGCATATCAAATTTGAACGAAATTGATCAGAAAATAAGAGAGAAATAGTAATTTTTGTATTCCCTATAAGAATAACATTGGACAACGTACTGCGTTTACCGCAAAATGAAAATTTAAAATTTCTCCGCAACCAGCAATGGTAGAATTGTAATTCAAGATACTAAATTATTAAGTTTTTTGTGCTCTGTTTAAAAGTGAATAGTAATATTTTTTAAATTTTTTTATGAAAAATCCAAAAAACGGAATTTTCTATGTTTTAAGTCCTGTAATTTATGAACCCGATTTTTACAGAAATGCGGGTCGTATCATTTTGTTGGAAAACTAAAGATCTACAAACGACTAAAGTTTAATTAAAATCGTAAGAGCCGTTTTTGAGAAATTTTGATTTTATATGTTTTTCGGCGGTTTTGGGGGGATAATTAAACTTAAAATTCAAAAATTAAAAAAAATGAAAAAAACACCTGGTGATCGTGGATTAGTACCTACATACCAAATTTCATAAAAATCGGACCATTGGTTAGGGCTCTAGCTCTGTACACATCCGTACAGACAGACAGACAGACAGATAGTCAGATAGGCACACAGACATCACGTAAAAATCACTTTTTTTGGATTCAGGAAGCACCAAAACGAATATTTCCACTAACAACTCAAATTCGAAAATTTTCACGAAAACAATACTTTCTCCATATACTATATATAAGGGGGAGAAAGTAAAAATAATTGAACGGACCATTAGATTACTTTAAGGAATATTTTTGTTGAAAACCAGAGCACCAAACGTTGGACTTTTATCGTAATTTCGGTTGAAATGATGCATATCAAAACTAATAAATAGGCAAATAATTTGAAGCCATCTTTTATCATGTATGTAAATAGTAACTGAAGCTAAAAAATCGTGTTTTGTAATGCAAAATGTACGATTATTTAGGACAATTATTAGGAATAATTTAATTTGGTTACAATCCTTTGATTATTAATTTATTTTGTTGCCTTTCATTAACATGATAAAACCTGTAAACAATTACTTTTAGTTCACTGACACGGTGGCATCAAGACGAACACTAGGTAACCCCGCAGTTGAAGGTGCATCCATAAAATTTGTAGTATTAGGATTTGTTTGGTATGCTGTAGTATTTAAAAGGCATACTACAAAGTAGTAGCATTCTCGCTGAAAATCTCATATGCTCTTTAGGGATTCTAAGCAGAGTCCGTTTGGTTTATCACAATATGTCCAGGCCTAAATTTGGTATAAGCTCATAAAGCTTGCACCGTTCTTAGCTGTCAAGAAATAGTTTAGTGTGATTGATTTTATTAATTATGTTACTGAAGTAAGCATTTTTAAACTGTTAATTATATATAAAAATAGCTCCTCCCTCAAAAATTGTTAGTACATATTTGTATTTGATTGTTGTTTTGTGGTATATGCAGTGATTGCATTGTGTAGTGGAGTACTTGACAGTAAAACATATTTACAATTTTAAAATACTTGTAACTTACTAAAAATATTTTCTACTCATTTACTGTGAAAGCGAGACATAAATCATTTTGGATACTAAATACAATTATTGTTATTTTGAACTGACATCGGTAATGCCAATTACTGTTAAAACTGTTTATTGAAACATATAGACCATGTACACAAGTTATGAATGGGCATAAATCCATGGTTTTGCCAGGATAAACTGGTTTGCGTAACCAATTCCTCCTAACAACATGTCATATAAAAGTTCCGAATAATTTGGGCACTATTATTTACAAATAAATACAGTATATTATTTATGAACTACTCTGTAATTGGTAACGAATACATAAAAAACAAAACTATGTTAACAATATTATTTGAAGTTAAAATACACCCGTCGCAGCAAACCTGCATACTCAGCGAATTTCCAATGAATATATAACATAACACTTAACAAGATTCATAAGAAATGTATTCACAAACAAGCGATATTTAAAATATTAATTATTCTCCATAAGAATGACATTGGGGATGAGTACGCAGGTTTGCTGCAACAAGGCACGCAAAATAATGGGTTTTTATGCAAATATCAATAGAACTCATCTTAGTGAAGTTACATACCAAGTTTCATCCATATACATTCATAAATAAGCGATATATAACATTTTAAGTATTTTCCATAAGAATAACATGGGGACCAAGTACCTAGGTTTGCTGCTACAGGAACCATAGGCGAAAAATTGTTTTTTTGTGCAAACAACAATAAACCATAACCAGATCAAACCATATACCAAATTTTGCCAGTTTATGTTCATAAATAAGCGAGATATACAATTTTTCTTTTCCTCCATAAGAATAACATTAGACAACGTACTGTGTTTAGCACTTTCAATATCTCGGTAACCAATTGACGCAGAGCAATGATCAAAATACCAAATGGTTTGTTTTTTTAAGCTAAATTCAATGGTATAAATTAAAATTTTATTTAAATTAAAATTGTATGTGAAAAACCCAAAAAACATTTTTTTGGGGTACCGAACCCCCCAAAAACCCCCCTTCGGATGGTGCGATTCATCTGGTTTTCGAACTTGTTCAAATAAATGGTACTTTACACATTTGTACCAAATTTCATTAAGATCGGACCTTTTTTACGAGAGTTATCGTGCTTACGGACACACATATATATATATATATATATATATATATATATATATAATATATATATATATAAATATATATATAAATATATATATATATACATATATAAAAATTTGAACGAATGGTGTTTTTGGCATCTGGGGACCTCAAAATGAAAAGTTATCATGGTCTCGGGCTTAAGTCTTACCATGAGACCTACGGTAATAGCTTCTTCCCTATAGGGGAAATTCGCTAAAAAGATAATTTGAATGCAAGCAAATCAGTTGCAGCCAAGTAAAGTTGCATAGTAAGTATACAGTTTAGAAACAACAATTTCATTTCAGACGAATAAAAATAACATACAAAAACATGATGACAAACCACTAACATAAAAAATCAATTACAAATGGATTTATATTTACTTGAGGCAACTAAAAATATAATTTTAAAAACCACAAACGGTGCATGTTTTGAGTATAACAACAGATAAAATAAAAGCCTGCAATAACCAAACATGCCATAGGAAGAAATCAATACTTTAAAAGAATGCAGCCCCCAGGGAAATGAAAAAAAAAATGAAAAGTAAAATTATTTAAGATCATTGTATTTGAAGAAATATTCATAACTTATTTATAAATACATCGACTGCTTTCTAAATATTTTATAATAATAACTATATATTCATATATTTGTTTAATATTGTTTGGTATTTCACTAGCATGTGTCAAAATTAATATATAAGAAGTAAATTATTTGCTAAATTGATGTAATATACATAACAATATTTAAATGTAATAAAATAAAGATACATAAATATATTGGTATCCAAAGTTTAAAGCTCACATTTTCTAAATGATGGTCAGTAAATGTATTACAAAATAATCTACTTTGTGTTCGAAAACAAACTTTATGATGTTAAACGTAAAATGAAATATGTTAAATACAATATACTGTTGTCCTATTTTCTTAATAATAAAAATGTTTCATACCAATTGGGCATGGATATATTTACCGTCATTGTGTGAGAACAGTACAAGTGTAAACACATTTGAAGTATATAAATACATATTTAATTATACTACTGTTTTTCTTAAGCTATATTTTGGATGGTTATGCAATTGTGTTCTATGAAGAGTCGCACAACTGAAACTAATGGAAGTAATAAACTAAAATCTATAATAGCTTTAAACAAGCAAAGTAATGTTTGGACATAAACTCTTGGTTAGCTATTTACAAAATAAATTTATTTACAGGAATTTTTCGTTAGTTAAAATTATTAGAATTTTAGTTCCTACTCTTTTGAGATTTAAAATTTGTTCATATTTTCCCCCACGCCCTGTATTTGAATCGTACATACAACGATATAGAGGTATGAGTTTGTCAGTCATCAGATAATCATGGTATTCCATCGGATGATCTAATCCCTGAATTGGTGGGCAAAGATTCGCTCTTCCCCCCCAACGAACGTTTGCTTGTTCGGCTTAAACTCTCTCGGTGGCAAATTCATAACTCGATTTAATCTACCCCAATTTCTCAAAGAAATGTCTTTTAAATGTTCCTCAAAATAGATTTCACTTAGTTATTTTTTACTATGAACTACTACTTATTACTTATTTTTTGTCCATTTTGTGCTAACTAACCCCCAGTGAAACAGTGCCTGAAGCTAAATGAAATGCACTTGGGATCATCTTGTGTGCTAAGAACTTTCATTCTTATCTTTGTTTCCGCGTTGGTTACTACCTCTAGGCTCTAATCTAAACCAAGTAAATTCAAGTTTTTCGCGTGGGAGACGCAAAGACCCCAGCGACAACCGCTTCTCCTTCATCTTGGAGGGATTCAAAGTGGATCTAATGATTTGGTGATTTGGAACCTTAAAAATGGCCAGCCAATGATTTCAAGTGAATGAAGTCGTCCTTTCACTTACTTTTGTTAGGCTCAATTGAAATTGATCCCGTGGTTCTCAAGTATATTTTTTCAAGATTCATAAAGTGTTTATTTTCCCATACAAAAAGACTGTAGTTTACTCCTTACCACACAACACTTCTCTATAAAGAAGTTATAGTGGCGTAAATAATTTCTATTTAACTATCTTATCAGCAATTGTTATGATTTTTTAGCTAGCTAGCAATTGTTATCAGCATATGTGTTTATTAAAATTTTAAAACGGATTACAAAATGTTTTAAATTAATTCCGTGCGTAAGAGGTTGGGGCAATCTGTGGTTTCCATTACCAGCGTATTTCTTGTACAACAGAATCCCATCACATGAAAAACATTTGAATTAACATTGTTTGCGTTGTTCCAAAACAAACTAGAATAATACCTCGCCTAAAACGATGTATTACGAGAAAAACATATTTGATGTTTACTCACCCAAACCGCACGTGTAATTGTTTATCCTTTATAAAATAAAATGTTGTATATACCATTGGAAAAGTAACAAAAATAGGTTTTATAGATCTTGGCAGCAATAATAAAAACAAAGTTGTTGAACAACAGCTTATGACTTAAAGATAGACTTATACATATATATAGTAATACACAAAGTAAAAATACAGTAATATTCATATTATCTATATTCGATATCATCAAATAAGTTTTACAGACGAAAGAAACTACATTAACGGTCAAAAAATGCTATTTACATTATCTTTTCATAGATCAACTTTTACAATTTTCAATATCTATGATTGTTTATTTGTTTGTTTTTGGGGGGTTTAGGAGGCCCCGGCATAGGCACGGCTAGGCACGTCTCTCTTGGAATATTGCGCAACCACCGGAAAGAGGGATGGGAAAGGTGGTAGGACGGGGTCGGTCTGCCTCGCTCCAGAAAGGGAGAGGCACCCTCACCTAGCTCCCGGGCTGTGTGGGGGTGACAACCCCAGGACGATTCGGGCTCTAACCCGACGTCCCCCTAAGTCCACCAGACAGGGACCGCCATCGCACAGAGCCTCCAGCCACTCAGGGGTCGAGTGGCTCCAGGACGGTTCGTCCCCCAGTCCGGCAGACCGGAGACCGTCAGGTAAGGGCCCTTCCTCCCAGGCACCCGTCCCAAGCTGCAAGGAAGATCCACTACTCCCTCCAAGGACTTGGACTAGACTGGGTATCCAGGCTCAACTGGGAGTCAAGCCCCCAGTAGAGACAAGGAGGAACCAAGGAATGGAAGTTGGTCACACTGGGTAGCCAAAAGACTTACCATTACTGTGACAGCTTCATTTTGCTGCACCCAATGTCGACCTCCGTACTAGTAACCTGAATTTTATAGAGCCGTCGAGGGCCTTCAATATCCATACATATATATGTGTGTCTTTAACCAACACAAAATAAATTAATGTTTTACAGATCAATTTAAATTAATTTAAATCGTGGTTTTGCAGTTTTATATATCAGTCGTAGTTAATTAATTTTTACTTTCTCCCCCTATACGTAGTATATGGTGTGTGTGTGTGTGTGTGTGTGTGTGTTTGTGTGTCTGTGTGGATGTGTACAGAGCTAGAGCCCAAACCAATCCACCGATTTTTATGAAATTTGGTATGTAGGTACTAATCCTCGATATCTCCAGGTATCTTTTTCATTTTTTTGAATTTTTGATTTTGACATTATCCCCCAAAAATCGCCAAAAAACATGTAAAACCCAAATTTCTCAAAAACGGCTCTAACGATTTTGATTAAACTTTAGTGGTTTGTAGAGCTTTAGGTTTCCAGCAAAATGACACCACCCAATTTCTGGGAAAATTGGGGTTCAAATATTACAGGACTTAAAACGTCCAAAATTCTGTTTTTTTGATTTTTCATAACAAATCATAAATGTTAAAAAAAGATTACTATTCACCATTGAAAAGAGATCAAAAAACTAAATAAATTAGTATGAATTACTATTCTACGATTGCTAGTTGCGGAGAAAATTGAAATTTTCATTTAGCGGTAAACGCAGTACGTTGTCCAATGTTATTCTTATGGGGAATACAAAAATAACTATTTCTCTCTTATTTACTGATCAATTTCATTAAAACTTGATATGCAGGTCAAGTTAGCATTGTCCAACAGAGGATGTTCGAAATGTGTTGCCATTTAACCCTGGGGGGGGGCAAGGGGGCATTTCCCCTCTCAAAACCACTGTGTGTGGCAACGGACTCTATAGTTCCTCCCAAAAAGGGATTTGGGTGGATATTTCTGAAAACAACTATTTTAGACAATTTAGACTACATTTATCTGTACTTCATATTCTATATTTAGTAAATAAAAAAAGATTTCATTAAAATTTGGCTAAAAGGGAGAAAGTGTGTGTCAGTTTCCTGATACCGTTTATTACTTTTGATATGAATAAACAAATATACGTGCGTGCTCAGCTCTTAGTGACCTTTGAAAGTTTGATAGAATTGTCATATTTACATTGTAAAGCTACCAATTTGGTTGTAACAATAAACAAAGATTTGATTTAAACGAAAAACAACATACGAACACTGAACCAATAATTGGTTTCGCTTCATTAGATACATAGACTGCTCATACATCTTCGTGAAATATATTATTGTTTTGTTTGTAGAATATATAGGTTTGAATGATTTCAATGCACTGATTTTTTTACTGCAGTAAACTTGCAGGTAAACCTTAAATAGCTAATGCATGAAATTATAATTCAGGTTATGAATTATCATGCACGTTAGAGTAAGTTGAATGAAAATAAAATACAAATTCAGCTTTCGACAACGCTTTTTGTCTTTGGCCATGGTATCATTAATATATTTTTATGGTAATTTTGTGTTCCGTGATTCAGTTTTAACTATGAAAAAACGATAATACACGGATGAAATTAAGTTGAAACGGTGTTGGAACTGTCGCAACGTGAGCAAGTAAATATAAATTACGTAATGACACTGACTCTAATAATTTGGGCCAAGCAGACCTTGGACATATTTTGTTAGTTAATCTGAAAGTTATTATACTAAGAGAATGTGTTGAAAGAGGTGGGAAGCTATTTTTGATATTTTTATCTAGTTCTAGACGCTCTTTTTGCTCTATTTTATCTCTAGTTCAGTTTCATGAAAGAAAAACTTTATGAGATTTTAACTTAAAAAAACAAATAAACAATTCTAACTATATCTACCTAATATACCTAATCTACCTAACTATATCTACAACTAATCTGAAGCTTTTGAAGCTATACAGTACATGAAAATACAATATAAATATACACTGCATTTGGGTTGTAAATCCCAAAAAACTCTTCTTAATTTTCAACTTCATAAAACTGTGCGGAGTTACTCAATAATACGAAATTCCATCAAACATTTTATTTCCGTTATTCGGTTCTTTATATCTTCTGTCAGCATATACACGCTGAATGTATAAGGTAATTAAAGTTATGTGACATTTTGAACGAATGTAATTTTCGGCGTAAAGAAGCATTTCCCTACAGAGAGGAGCTTTGACGGTGTCAATATTCTGTTGCCTCGAGCACTGCGGCACTCTCGCCTTTCACAATTACATAAAATATAGGAAAATGCTACTGCATTGAAAAAGTACTCTGAATAATAGTTTACAAATTCACTTTTACTGTAATATCATTTGTAACAAAATTCTAATTATTAGATTTATTATTAATAAGCTTGTTTGTTTGTTTGTCATACTAATTGGAGAAGTAAAATGCACTGAGATACTTAACGAAACGTTAACATTCATAAAAATAAGAATACTTCATACTTTTATTATACTTAATATCGTCTTCTATTTATAAAATTATTGCATGCCGAAGGTTGCATATGCATTTGCTACCAAGGGCTACGTTATTTCAGAAAAAGTCTTCTTGGCCTTAAGCCCATTATATTTAAGTCATGTAAAACGATTTTGGAGATTAGCGTTGATTTTCAATGGGATATGATAAAACTCGCATTAGAACAAATTAGATTATTTAAACCGTTTGGCCATGGAAGTAAAAAAGTATATAACTATAACAGATAACACTAAAAAACACGGACACATTACAAACTGGAATAAAAAAAATATAAAAAAATCGTTCCAGAAAACAATCCGACGTTTAGCGGGACCGAAATAACGTCCCGCTTCTTCAGGGATTCGTTAATTTTATTTTTTCCCGCACGTGGGCTGAACGACTAACCAGCTGATGAACCAGCTGTTCCTAGAGGGTAAGTGGGGTTGGGGGTCCTGTTTAGAACAGATACGGACACACACACACACACACACACACACACATATATATATATATATATACATATATATATATATATATAAATTTAAACGAATAGTGTTTTTGGCATCTGGGGACCTCAAAACTAAAAAGTTATCATGGACTCGGGCTTAAGTCTTACCATGAGACCTACGGTTATAGCTTCTTCCCTATAGGGGAAATTCGCTAAAAACAAAAAAATGTTGTTTACAAATATCATGTTCATGTGGAAAAAGTTATGTTGGGCAAACCTCCAGGCCAGTTAAAGTCCGCATTACAGAACATTTAAAAAAGTTGATAATAAAGAGACGTATGGATCGTGGATTTGTGAACGAACATGTAGTTGAGACAAACCATGTAGTGAGATGGGAAGATAGTAGGATAGTGTATAAGGAACCTGACTGGAGGAGAAGGAACATAGTATTTATGGCTATTGAAAATGAGCCTTTGTCTCGACCATCGATTGATATTAGTCCAGTTTACTTGAATATTGTAAGGCGAGAAATAGAGCAGCTAAAAGATAAGGCACGACAGATAGATTGCTTATCAGATCTAAACAGGACACCCAATCCCGCTAACCATCCAGGAACAGCTGGTTCGTCAGTCGTGGGAACAAATAAAGTCAACGAATCTCTGAAGAAGCGGGACGTTATTTTGGTCCCACGAAACGTCGGGTTGTTTTTTGGAACGAATGTTTTTTTGTTTTTATTCGTGTTCGTAATGTTTTCGTGTTTTTGAGTGTTTCCAGAACAACAAAATTAGGTGAGTGAAGCCAACAATGGAATACACCTCACCCACAAACAATCCATTCAGAAATAGTACAACAGATAGGTTGTATAACAATACTGAGCTATCTTCCGATTTGCCTTTAATGACGTATACAAGACGCGACCATGTTCTAATTGGTATACCTCAAGACAACACCTACTTACCAGTTCTTGAAACCCAAAAAGATGTCAAAATTTGTGAAACATAGATGTTGCAACTAAAACCTTTAGCTATGTTCATAGTAACTTCCGTCCAATTAAGATAATACCTTTAGTTAGATTAACTATCATTTCCCAACATTTAGTTGATTATCTTTCTTATTTTTTTAATATTTCAAAAGTTTACAACAAAAAAAAAACAGTAATATAAATTCAGAAGCGATTAACTCACGAAGGTTGAGGTCATATTTAAGCTACTTGACAGAGTGATGAATCGTTTCTCAGACAGCTTCACTCAACGGTAAGGTCAATTGAGATGAATGGTTTTGGGCATATATCATATGCGTGGTTATGTTTACTTAGAAAAGTGGACATTTATTTCGGCCCGCATGACGTTTTACACATCGAATGTTTCAAAGGTGAACGGAATTACAGTAGACACGTCCTTTGAGCAAAACTCACTTTTATACGAATCTTACAATTACTTTGAATTAATGTTATCATTAATTAATAATGAAAGAAGACAGTAGAAAATATCAGTAAAATATATAAGCAGGATTACCAATGCATTCTAGTAATGTGAAAGTATTGTGGTGAATGCGCAAGGGAAATCGGCCCGTCTTAAAGGTGCATTATGAGCTCTTCATGAAAACAGACTCTGATTATAATTTACTTAACGTCTGTCATGGTGCTATCAGACGTATAGTATTACAAATGTAAATAACGAAAAAAAATCAAAATCAAAATCAGCCTTTATTGATTTGGAATGATATTGTTTATATGTTTTGTTTACTTTTGCTTTGTGTTCTTCCACTGAATAAATCACATGAACTTTCTATACCAGTTCATTTTTTTGTATGTTTACAGTCCACTCGCTCTTAGTATTTTATACATTCACATACACATTTATTTATCAAGTAATAATTTTTGCGGGTGAGGATAGCACGGGGATATTGCTAGTTTTATATATTTAAAGAGAAATTTCAACCAACGAACCTCTAGCAAAGTTGGTTACATTGGGAGTAACAAATTGCAACTCTTGTAAAACAATCTAACTCAGTAAATTCCGAAGTGGAGATTGTCAGCTAATCAAGCAAGACACCACCCAGGGGTATATATTACCATCGAAATGGCTTCGTCTGTCCTTAACCCTCAACATTAGGTGGGCTACTTCATCCCCACTGTGTATTAGGGCTGTTGTTAGTATAATTAAATAATGACACTCTTACTTGTTTATTCCACATTAATTAACACAATAGGTTGAATAGGGCATCAAGCTTATTTGATCTTAACATTCAATCTACTTACCAACTCCTTTTTCTGAAAATTATAAAAAACCGAAGGTTTTATGTTAAGAAGAAGCCCAAATATTAGTTTTTATTTTTCAATCTCACATTTAATAAACGTCGCCATATTAACTTATTTTAAGTATTCATAGCCAAAATTAATAATTGCATACAGATTATTTTATAAAATAACACAGTTTTAGACTAAGTACCACGGATCAAGTTTTTATTTTAACATATTACCATATTTTATAATTGCTGAGAAAATCAAAATCAAAATGATACAAAATAAATAAAACAAGTTTGCAAGCAGCATGCTGACTTGAGGGAAGTGAATTTCCATTTAAAACATATAAACAAATAAACACGGTATTAAAACATAGACTTATTCCCATTTTTTGGATATCTAAACACATTTGATTTTTTTGGCTGTTCTGATGCTCCTAATTCTATTTACCTGCAATGCTGGGAAAACAATGTTGCACATTATAGGGTTAGGAGAAGGTCCAGTCAGGATTAAAACTAGCTGTGGGAATACTTGAGATGATAAAACTACACCAACATATGAATAACAGGCTTTTCTAATGTAAAATCCCCATAAGATATACATTTCATACATACATAGTATATACTTTATCTTTAATAACTCGTTAATTGTTTTTGTAAAAATATGAGAGAGGGCTTAACAGCATATGGTGCGTTGTACTGTCCTTAAAGTTTTATAAAAATGTGATATTGGTGTAGCGCACGTATTTATTGACGTTTGAGCTCCTCCAATACATTTTAGCAAGTAAAAATTGTCAGCGTTATTTTTGTTAGTATATGTTTTATCCTTATTGAATGAAAATGCATTGTAAAATTGATATCCTTGAAAATGTTTGACAAAAGTGCTCCAAAAAATCTTAACCCCAACAAAACAAAAACTTGTTTTTACCAAACTACTGTATATTTGTTAACTATACATTACTATTATATTACATTAACATTATTATACATTATTAACATGTTTGTTTTGTGCATGGGAATATTTAAGTGCAAGTGTTAGCTGACTCAGAATCTCCACTACTGAACTAATTGTGAATGCCATTGTGTGTATGTATTAATGCTGTACTGTAATTGGGCTTGTCCTGTTATGTAGCATTTTGAAATCAAACAAATAAATAAACTATAACAACACGGTGATTGTCAGTTTAAGTAGGAAAAGTAAGGTCAAACTGATAAAACTAGAAAACGGATAAAACCAAACTATTTATTCCAAATGGCTATACAAAAACATACTGAGAATTTATTGGAAATGTTCTGAAAATAAATCTTTAACTTCCATATAAAAGTCAAAATGCCTTTTTATTTGATAAATAAACAACATTCAATAACAAAGACAATGATGTTCATTCCATAATATCAATATAAAAATAAACAAATTATGCTATAACAATATAAATAAGACATCCCAATAAACATACTGTAGTTTATTACCTTATCGTTTAAAGAACAGAAAACTTTTCTAACTACTTAAAAATTTGATTTATATAATAAAAAGACAAAATAAAAGTGATGTTGCTAAACATTATATGTTTGCAGATCATATGATTATATAAGTACCTTTAACTAATTATTAATATTTAATTAAATTAATAAAAACTAAATAATTTATATTGTTATGTTTTACATAATAATTGTATTAATAACGCTACAACCACTAAATATTGAGTATTTATATAAAAACAAAGAATAATTGGATGCCTAAGAAAATTAAAAAAATGTCTCGCCACAGCAAACAACTGATGGAAATTAAAGTCTTCATAAGCGATTCAACTAAATTTATAATGAAATTGAACAACTTTATGCTTTTACGAAGGAGGTTTCTGAAATTTTACTCATGAATGATTGAATTTAATTAAAAGCTACTGAATCAAGCTGGAAGCAGATGGTCAATGGAAAACCAGGAATTATTGATGAAATTCTTATAATGATGGGTGAAAGTTCAAGTCATTCACAATTAATTAATTAATTAATTACGATTTTTCAATAACTAACAACTATAAATATGAGTAAGTTTCGACTTATGTCTCAACTTATTTTTAAATATAACCTTAAATACACCATATCAGCCTTTACAACTACGAATTATTCTATTGCAATTTTTAGATATTTTCTTACGTTGTTCCAAATCCAAACTCAAATATGAATACTTAAACTATTTACATAAATTAATCTAATTTAATTTAATATTCCAAAGCAATAATAGCCAGAGTAAGTGCTTACCATGTCAATATCAGAAATAATGTTGACGAAAGTATACTACGAACCAAAATAAAATCCATAACAACTAGAATGATAAAAAAAAACTCAAGTATAAAAAATAGTACAAAACAATAAAATAAACAAAACCAAGTCAAAATAACAGTTCAAAAATATAAAAAAAATAACAAAGATGTGACTCAACATTGGTGTTTACCAAACATGTTACTAAGAGATAGATACAATTATTTAGAAAACAAGAACAGCAACAAGAAATACACAAAACCAGACGAAAGCTTGGCCAGTAGTGAAAAAAAACATGCCGTACAATCATAAAAAAACTCCGAATGTGACCCTTTAGAGACAATACCAAAAACCATTACCAACATACTTAGCTATAGTCTGATGGATACAAAATGCAATACCACACAGAATATATTCCTTTGGATGCACCATCAGACTCTGCCACTTAGCCCACGAAACACTGAGAAATCACCTCTTAAAGGAAGAGCCATCTCAGTCAACATGGCCAGATATCTTTGGATGGAAATCCCTTGCATTTGGATCCCCAGAATGAGACTGCTCATTGCATAGTTTGTAAAACCCACCACCCTGGTGAAGAAGTTCCGGGATCCTGTACCAGAAGAAACTTAGAAGTTAACCATCTCGAGAGGAGCAGGTCAGTCTAGTTTGGGGTGAGAACGCGCTGAAGGAACTGGATGTTATGAATAAAGCATCCGACTGTGAGGGGTGGTAGTGCAGAAAGGCGATTGGATGTGGAAAGAAGGCACATCCAGATACCTCTAGCCAAAGCGGGTACCCACCAGCTCCCAAGCTCATCCTTATGTCATATTTGATGGGGGCCAAATGACGTTTCAGTACTCCAAACGGGAGATTAGGAAGCAGTGTTTGAGTCTCAGATATATAATATGTGATTTTAAGGATTTGTAGTATTTACGGTATTTACTTAATTCATTACTAAGTATGCAGTTACAAATTGTATAGCGCTGAGTAGCAGGCTATAATATTTCTCGAGGTTAAGAAGTGGTCTTTAAAAATAAAAATGAATAAAATAAAATCTTCTTGTATTTATTTAAACAAACAAATTAAAAGTCTTAGTTTTAAAATAAAATAATGTAAAATTCAAAAATAAAATTAGAACTTGGTTTTGCTTATCACTTCAATATTTCAAAATAAAAGTAAACTTTCGATTCTTTTTTGATATTTACTGAACTTTAGTAATATAAGTCTTCTTTATATACTTTATCAGTCTGGTATTAGTTTATATTCAACCCAATAATATAAACGCTTCAAACCCTGAAAAATAAATAATTTTTTTACAAACTGATCCCCACTTTTGAAAAGCAACAAAATGAGAAATGGAGCAATAATTTGAATAAAGACTCTAAATTTTAAAAACAACTTTTGTACCTTCCAATCTGAAGAAATTCACGTCTTGTTGGGTGGACTAGTGACAAACTTCCAACACCAGAAATGTACGCAATATTCCGCAGTCGCCCAGCGAGCGTGAATTTATAAGCTTTGGACCGAAATATCAGGAAGCCGAGAACGCCGGCCGTCACGTGACCCGGCTCCTGTTCCCTCAGGCCAAGCAAACAATTCAAACCATTGTCTCCAACTTCTTTCCGACATCCCAGGACATGAAAATCGCGAGTTTGCCCAGACTTGCAAAACCAAGTAGCACCAGCAATTCTAATTTGCAATTGTCAGCAATTATTCACAAAACTTCTTTTATATTATCATTTAAATTATTTACTTTTTACATGTCACAAATATTATATTAAATTATATAGTGTTTTAATGGCAATTAAAACGCTATAATTGTTATTTGGCAAATTAATTTGCGCTTTATCGTTATTGTAAATGTTAATTGATGAAATATTTTGGCTCCTAACATATAACAATATATAAACAATATTTATTTGTAAATAAAAACATGTCTTACTTCGAAAAAATATTTATCCCTCCAGTAACTTCCATATGAATAAAAATGTAAATAACTAAATAAATCTGATACAATCTAGTAACGTTACATCAGTTATGTAATAGAAGTAGGTATACATAAATAAAACTAAATTTATAATTTATGTTTACCCGGAGTTATTCAAATTATAGTTCAACATAATAAACACCAGATTCACAAACAAGAACGGTTTTAATCACAACTTAAAGCTGAATAAAGCGAGGTAATGGGTCAGCTTACGACTCATTGGGAGTGAACGTTTTAATTAAATAGCTAGCCAACATTGCGCCCAACTCGCCCTCGGCTCTGGAGCTGTTCTGGGGTTCCGAGCTGTTCACTGATGAGTGGAACTGAATCATCCAACCGAGGAACATTTCCCCAAACTTTCTCTCAAAATATCCTTTAAAGATTAATTTAATAGTAGAGGATACAAAGGCAACTCCTGTGGTTTTGTGGACAGAAATCATACCGTGCCATTGTTATACTTTTTCTGGTGTATTTTATTCTAAATTAAATCAAATAATAATTACTAAATCAGCAAATGACAGACAACCATGAAATTTTGTACTAACCTGATGTGAAGTATATTCACCTTATCTCTCAATCTGAGGTACATCGACTGATTCAACTACTTTGTTACATTTGTGTGTATTTTCGTCAAACTAGATGAGAAACACATTAAATTGAGATAGTATAATACACATGTGATAAAGCTTAAATAATGCTTTACATTGACTATAGTCAGCAACATATCATTGCAAGCTTGGGTTTTATGCATATGTTACCAATTTGTGCCAGTTCGTATACCTACATTTGAGAAGCTAACAAATATATTAATACGAACAGCAGGGATAAACCGAATGACAATATCGCAATGCAAGGGGGCTGGAGAGGAGTGAAAAGGTACTTGGCGTCAAAGCTTGCAATGATATGACGCTGACTATAGTGATAATATTAAAATAAAACGAGTTCGCACGCAGCACGCTGACGTGAGGGAAGTGAATTTCCATATAACAACTTTTAAAACTCAAAATCAATGTAAAAACATACATGTATTCCAATTTTTATTGAAATCTGAAAACATTGATTTTTTGGCTGTTCTGATGCTCCTGGTTTCATTTACCTTCAAAGCTGGGAATACAATTTTGCGCATTATAATGTTAGGAGAAGGTTCAGTCAGGCTTGAAAGTAGGCGTGAGGTTGCTGGGGATGACAAAAGTATTCTAACAAAGGAGTAGCAGGCTTTTCTAGTGTAAACCCCCCTTAAGACAACGTACTGTGTTTGGTCGAAACACATTTTCTTTAATAACCCGGTAATTATTTTTGATAGAATGACGAGAGAGGGCTTAAAACTTTCGCCTCACTAATTCCCATCTTATTAGATGCATTAATTTTACATACGGGGCTCTTCTGATCCTTTTTGGGCCCAAATACTCAAAATTTGAAAGATTAATCCCCAAAAAAGGGGTTTGGAGTTGTCCGATTGCTTTGCCCAACGAACTTGTCCAACTGATTACAGAAAGGAATGTTTCTACCAAATGTGAAGTAAATCGGACAAAAAATGCGACCGCTAGAGTGCAAACACACACACACATATATATATATATATATATATAAAATTTTGAACGACCCCCCAAAACGTGTTCAGGGGGTCACGTTAGGAACTTCTATGGTGGTCCCGGGCTTAAGTTTCCCCGTGCGGGTCATGCTAATAGGTCACTTTCCAAAGGAAATTCACTAACAAGTACTCCCACAACGATTAGGAAAATCATAAAAGATAATCGTAGAAAAATTAGAATTATACTTGTAAAAAAGAACATAAAAACAACATGTAACTTTTACCGTGAAGAAGCTGAACTGTTCTTCGCTGCAGATGATAGGGTTCCGTGTGGAAGGTCTGTAGCCCGGGGCACTGCTACAGCGTCACCCCTCACGATTTTATATAACTGTCTTTCACTCTTTTAAGCATTTCATCTTCATGATTCTCTTTATGATTGTTTTTCTTTTTTCATTAACATTATTGACTTTTATTCTGATTGTACTATTATGTCATGAATGCAATAAAAATAGATGTTTTTTAATGAACGACTTTTAATAATGCTATTTAATCTATTTGGCTTAGCTTTAGACTAGTTACCAATTATGATATGTTCGTGATTATATTTTATAATAGAAAAAATTTTCAAACAGTGACGGAATGAAGTTCATTAGTTTATCATTGCTATAACTATTCAAAGGCTTCAACAAATTATGTGTAAACAATATTTAGGCACACAATCAGTTTAAATACTCATGTATTGACTCTTACAAAAGTACCGTTTTTCTAGCTCTTTTGCAGGAAAATATGGCGAGGAACGTGAGGAATATCTATAGACCATCAATAGTATATAAATCTATTCAACCGATAGAATAAATTAAAAATTAAAATAAACACAGATTGTCACTAGCATACATAATGCGAATTACAATTTGTTTTATTTGATTTTGTACATATACATATATTGTATTTACAAAATATTTATATACATATATTTATTAAATATAGGATGTAGGGTGTAGTCTAATTAAAGTATTATATTTAACAACCAATCTTATATTTCCCATGCAATATGTAGGTTATGCAAGCAGAATCTAAAATTGAATTAAATAAATCGTATATTAATATTTAATTATAATTCTCAAACTGAAGATGTGCCAGTGAGCATGATACAGCTGTAGTTTCACTACACAACAGGATCATTTGACAGTAGCTCAGGTAACATAAACCTATATTTTGCTTAATTTAATGATCCGGAGGCTACCCCACCATAATGGAACATATATTAATGAAACTTGGTATGTGGCTTTATATGGTTGGGTTTTAATGCTATTTGCATACAAAACTCATTTTTTGTGGTCCTCATGGCAGCAAACCTGCGTACTCAGCAGCTACAATGTTATTCTCATGGAAAATAACTATATAAATAAAATAAGAGTTTTGTCTGTACATTGGTTGGAATTATGAAATGTTTGCATATTTTTACGTTTCATACCATAGGAAAGCAGAAACGCGTCTTATCTCCATTTCTGTCTGTCTGTCGGTGACGCTCAAGGACAGGTTTTTGTTCGCTTTTCACGGCAAAACGGGTGCACTGACATTGATGAAACTTTGTTTCGTTGTTCTATATCAGCGTCAGAAGGTTTTAGGTGACTTTAAACTTGCATACACCTTTTGGAAAAATAATGGTACCCACTCAAAAACGTGATTTCGTGCGATTTTGGACACGTTTTGTTCGCTTTTTACAGGGAAACAGGTCCACTGATTTCGATGAAACTTTTTTCTATTATCTATATGTGCGTTAGAAGGTTTTAGGTTGATTGGATTTTTGGAAATCACATTAGGACTCTGCCATACGGGGTTTTAAAGATCCTATGCTATTCTTTGGACAAAGTATTTATTTATATTGAACCGGATGATGATTTAATAGTTATATCTATAACTTAAAATATAGTTAACAGCTGTTTATCATTATGGAAATAAAAACCTACTTGAATGGCAACCCTCATAATGGAAATAAAAAACTACTTGAATGGCAACTCAAACTCTTTTTTCGATAGGCAAGAGTAGGGGGTATTGGGGAACTCTGTGCGCTCCCCCCTCCCGCGATCTTAATGTCCCCCCCGATTTTATATTTCCCCCCGATTTTATATTTTGCCCCCCTCCGATTTTTTTTATACCCCCCTCCCTCCCTCCCCGATATTATTTTATTTTTTTGTACTTGAGTTATTTTATTTCTAATAGCAAATCCAAAGTGTTTTGGGTACCGATTTGGAGTCACAAACCACACGCCGTTTACTACCCGATAGAGTTCCTCGACTTAGCAACAGTACCCGAACTATTTGCCAGTATATTTAGTAACTTTGATTTAACTGTGCATTAAACGTGTAAAATGTAATTTCAATACAGTAAAATAATGTGGATTATTATTTGGTTTAGTTAATCTACCATTTATATACAACCCGTACGAAGGACGGGTACACAGGTAGTAATTTATAAATCTTTAAAGATAATTTTTAATCTTAAATTTTGTATCTATTTAAGTACGTATCTTGTAATTCAATTTTTAATTGGGTCCGGGGTTTCTTGGCTTCGTCCATCACATCGACCACTGTTTCGTCAAAAAGCTGTGATACAGATATATAATCTTCTTCAAAAAGCACATCTGCACACTGTGATGGACTGCCGAATTCCTATTCAGGGTGTTTCAAAAGGTAGCCAAAGGCGAATTCCCCACAATAGTCATCATGTGCTGTCAGATTGTGGAATATGGTTGGATTTTAATGCTATTTGCATACAAAACTTATTTGTTGGGGTCCCCATGTCAGCAAACCTGTGTACTCAGCAGCTGTAATGTTATCATTATGGAGTATAATAAACATGTGATATATTGCTTCTTTATAACATAAATTAAAACTTGGTATCTTGATTCATCTGGAGGTGATCCATTGGCATAAAAACCAGATTTTGTGGTCCATGATGCAGCAAACCTGCATACTCAGTCGTAATGTTTTTCTTATGGGGAATAAATAAAATGTCACATCTCACTTATTTATTAATATGCTTTGATTAAAGTTGGTAAGTGGCTTCATGATATAGTGAAGTACCATTTGAAATTCGCTGAGTATGCTGGTTTGCTGCAACGGGGGTATATTTTTTTTACATTTGTGTATTTCTGTACCATAGTTATTTTGTTTACGTTTTGGTTAGGGACTGCGCATCTCCCTTAGTCTTGTTGTTATCTAAGGTCTACGCTTTCTAAAAAAAAGTAATTAACGTCCAATGGAAAAGGATATCCTTGATGAAAGCTTATAAAATTTAAAGATTTCGTCACAAACAATCTTCAGAGCTGACGTCATGCGTCAAATTCCATAACCAATACTCTGTTTATGTGACAGTGTTATCGTTTAATGAGAAACTATTGTTCAATGAGGGGTGATTTTTCTCTTCTATCACATTGCAAAAATAAAATGATGAATATTATTGTAATGGTGGTACTAGGCAGATTTCACTAACTGTCGTAATTTGAATAAGCGGGTAAACTGAGCTCGGGCTTCGGTTGTTCTGATTCACCAAGTTAGGTGACAAAGATCAGTGGGGCGATCGGCGGTACGTCATAACAAGTCGTATACGCAGTAATAACCACAAATTCTTTGAGGTAATAACACATTAGGACCTTTAATGTATATTAGCACAGTGTTTTTTAATCATAAACGTTCTTAAGAGAAACAATGATGAGTTAGCTTTAGCAGCCTCAAAACCGGGTTGTCTAAAATTACGAGCAGACGCTTTTTTTGCACTTACTCCCAGCTGTTTACAGGCCAAATTAACAGAGATAGTACTGTTATGAAGGAGGTAAACCTTTGGTGGATAAATGAAGTATGTTACTGGGAATAACACATACCTCCTTTATCCATGTGTATAGCAAACATATGTGTAACATACATCCTTCTTGCTTTCCTCAGCTGCTTAAAGCCAGATGGCAACAATATTTGTTTGTAGTTGGGAAGATGTGCCTGTCAAGTTATCAGTGTAAAAGTGTTGATATTTAATTTGTTATTAATTTAATATGACTTCCAGAGGACGGATTTTAATAGACCTGGTCTTAAAATCAAACTGTGTCAATAAAAATAAAAATAAAAAACCGGGTAAAACTGTTAACACCGGTAGTCTATGTCCTGATAACTTCCGTTTGAGGTGTTCTCAGTGACTTTCTGTAGAAGAAAGAAAATTTCTATTTGCATCATTTTATATATTAGATATTAATGCAACAACATTTTTACTATAACAGTATCAGAATAAGTGAACCACAAAGGAAGAGGACTGGGGCACTAAAGCGTAAGACAGCCTCTTTCAAATATACTGTCACATCTTGTGGTAAACAAATTAAGTTATATAAAATAGCTTTTAGTTCACTATACAGCATTAGCATGAAGAAAGTTGACCTAATCCAAAAATCAATTAAATCAGGTAAAGGAGCTCCAGAACAAGATAGAAGAGAAAAACATACAAACAGATCTAATAAAACATCTCCTAGAGTTGCTGCCTACGTAATTGAGAATATTTCCAGTTTTCCAGCTGAAGAATCCCACTATTCAAGGAATTGCAATATTCACAAGAAATATCTTTCTCCGCTTCTGTCAATTCCCATCATGCATAAACTGTATTTAGAAAAATATAATGCTGATAAAGTAAATTAAGAGTTTTTAGTTAAACAATCCACGTACCGCTTTATCTTCAATAACGAATTTAATTTATCTTTTGGGCACCCAAAGAGTGACACTTGTAGTACTTGTGATTCGGATGGTACAAATGAAGAACACACAGACAACTACAGAGCAGCTTTTGAATCACAAAAAGCAGACAGGGAAGCAGCAAGTGACTCAGACAGAATAGTTAATGTTACATTGGATCTACAGCAAACAATGCCATTGCCAAGGCTTAGCACTTCCAAAGAATTTTACCTGCGTCAAATGTGATTTTATAACTTGGGAATCCACATCTATAATATTATAACGAAGAGGTGGTTTCTGTCTGTCTGTCTGTTTGTCTGATGTTCCGGGTAAGCGCAAAAACTACTGAACCGACTGGGCTGAAACTTTACACAAAGGTAGATCTTGAACCCATGCAACACATAGACCTTTTCACTTCCTTAAAATCCCCTCGGGCTACGCCTCGTGAACGTCCTAAGTTTCAATGTTTACATTTCAGAAGAAAGTAAACATTCAGAAACTGTAATGCCAACAGCTGTGGACACGTCCATTTGACAGCTTAAAGAGCAGAAGCAAGAACAGCTGTGTCAAGCTAACTTATAACACAGTTATTAGTAGGCTATTCGTTCTTTTGTCCATACCGAGCGAAGAACGGGTACATCAGCTAGATATAACTAAAAATGTTGACAAAACAGTTTTCTGCAATTGAACTGAAAACCAAGCATGTAGAGGCAGTAGTGAAATCCTTAGTTGCCTTTTGAGAGCTACTGAGGTTAATTCTGCACTAAAAGGAAAATACCACCGCATCTTATGGACAGACTCATGTTCAAAACAAAAAGTCTGTAATGCTTTGTTTGTACCAGTATCTCGTCAGCAAAAATCATTTTAAAACAATTGACCACAAGATCCCAGAAGTAGGCCTTACATATTTTGATTCGGACAGGGCTTTTGGCCTCTATAGTATGTATACCAACTTACGAGGAAGAAGGAGGTAAGTGAACAAAACTTCTTCTGAAACAGTAAAACTAAAAATAAATACTCCCATAGCAGCAAACCTGTTTACTAAGCGAATTTCAAATACACATACCCTGTATATATATATATATATATATATATATATATATCTTAATACCACATACCAAGTTTCATCAATATACAATCATAAATAAACGATTTATGACATTTTAATTATTCTCCATAAGAATAACATGGTGGCTGAGTATGCAGGTTTCCTGAAACAAGGAACACAAAAATTGGTTTTTTGTACACATATGAATTTAACCCAACTTGGTGAAGCCACATAACAAGTTTTATTGATTTAGGTTTACAATTAAGAGAGACGTAATATTTTGCTTGTTCTCCATAAGAATAACATGGGAGCTGAGTTCGCAGGTTTGCTGCTACGGGAACCATCACTAAAAATATTTTTGTGCTAATGACAATAGGCCACAAACAGATGAAGCCATATACCAAGTTTGGTCGGTATACATTCATAAATAAGCGAGATATAAAATGATTCTTATTCTCCATAAGAATAACATTGGACAACGTACTGTGTTTAGCACTTTTAATATCTCCGTAACCAATTGACTAAGAGCAATAATCAAAACACCAAATTGTGTTTTTAAGCTGAATCCAATGGTGAAAAATACAATTTGTCTTTTTCAAAGATTATTTGTAAAAAATTCAAAAACCCCATTTTTGGGGTACAAACGCCCCCCAAAAAATATCCCTTCGTATAGATCGATCTGTCTGGTTTTAAACTTAAAGTCATAAACGTTGCTTTACACGTGTGTACCAAGTTAAATCCAAATCAGACAATTTGTACGAGAGTTGTCATGCTCACGGACACTATACGTATCTACATTTTTGAACGAATGGTGTTTTTGGGGTCTGGGGACCTCAAAACGGAAAGTTATCATGGTCCCGGGCCTAGGTCTTACTATGCCGACTAAGGTAATAGCTTCTTCCCTATAGGGGAAATTCGCTAAAATTAAAAATATATTTGATAAAGGAGGTATGTACACAAAAATATTTTTATTTTTATGGTTCAAAATATGATTGATTTTCAACCTTCATGAGAATTATATACGGCCTACCATTAGGTTAAAAAAATTGTGCATAAATATTAATTACATAAAAAGTCACCACAAATTTGAAGTCAAATATCTAGAAAACAACTTTTTGATACATAACTCCTTCATACACTTACCCCTTTAATTGTTACATTGAATGTCGATTTTACATTATTTATTTACAATTCTTTATTTAAAAAAAGTACACAAATCTTGATTCAGTATTTTTTTTTGTCATTTCACACTTTTTCATAAAACTTAGGAGGAAACAGTGGCAGCCACAGTTGTTTTCCAACAATGATTTAATATTATTTCGCTGCCCAAACCAACCGCACCCGATATTGAAAATGTAACTGTGTTGTTATTGGAGAGACAATAACTGAGGTCTGTGGTGGCGAATGAAGTAGATGTTCCGCTAGTTATTGGAGAAATACTGTGGCCGAATTTTTCTCTAAAATATCACTTGGACGTGTGATTCCACCGTGTCTTTGAAAGTCAACATTGCATCACAATTTTGAAGTACTTTTTTTAAGTTTTTAACTAGAAAAATCAACTAACCATAAACGAATACCTAGTCAAATTTTATAACTTTTTAAATTGCAATTGGAAAGTAACGCAGCTTAATTAGTTATGATGTCAATTTACATTTACTGCCACCAAGCGCAAATATTTGTATAGTACAAATTAAAATATGTATAATTAAAGTAAATGGTTTTAATTTACAATCATGTCTCGAAGTGGATGGTTGATTGAAGTATTGCATATAAAACTTATTTTATAAGATTGTCTTGTAAAGATTAGTGTTTTAATGGTGTCCTTATCAAAACTTGGTTTCATGTGGGTAAACCATATTTATAAGGCAGAGCTCAGTAAGGCAATTACATAAAAGGTGAGGCACTACACGTAAGTATATTGAAGCAAACCTGCGTACATAGCGAATTTTAAAGTGTACCTCACTACGTCATGAAGCCACTTGCCAACTAACATCAAAGCATATTAAATACCCCGTCGCAGCAAACCTGCGTACTCAGCGAATTTCTAATGCATAATATATGTCTTAATACCACATAAAGCCGCAAACCAAGTTTCATAAAAATATATTCACTTATAAGCGATTTTAATTATTCTCCATAAGAATAACATTGGTAATCAGTACGTAGGTTTGCTGAAACAAGGAGCAGAAACAATTGGTTTTTATGAAAATATAAATAGAATTTAACTAGGCGAAGCAACATACTAAGTTTCATCAATATTCAATCATAAATAAGCGCTATATAACATTCCGTTCTAGTTATCCTCCATAAGAATAACATGAGGGCTGAGAAAGCAGGTTTGCTGCATCAAGGAACAGAAAAATGGGTTTTTATATAATTATTAATATAACTCAACCAAGTGAAGCTACATACCAAGTTTTATTAATTTATGTTCATAATTAAGGGAGTCATTACATTTTACTTATTCTCAATAAGAATAACATGGGGGCTGAGTACGCAGGTTTGCTGCTACAGGAATAATCAACAAAAAATCAATTTTTTGTGCAAATATCAATATACCAGTACTACGTGAAGCCAAATACCAAATTTCATCAACATACATTCATAAATAATCGAGATATCAAATTTTATTTATTCTCCATAAGGATAACATTGGACAACGTACTGTGTTTAGCACTTTGAATATCTATGCAACGGTTGGACGTAGAATCACAATTTAAACACCAAAATGATTGTTCTGTGAAACTAAATAGATTGGTAAAAGCAAATGTGAAGTTTACATTAAAATAAACTGAGGCAAAGCCAAAAACCTTTTTCCCATAAGATTAACATGGGAGATTTTTGAGCAGGTTTTTTTGGATTTTCTCCGTAACCACTTAACCTAGGTTAATAATTCAAAAGACTAAATTATTTGTTTTTTAAGCTCTATAACATGGTCAAAACTAAAATTAAGTTTTTTAAAAATAGTAGGGTGAAAAATGCAAAAAACTTATTTTTGGAAAATTTAAAACCCCCATAAACCCCCCTTCCCATGGTTCGATTTTTCTGGTTTTCGAACTTAAAGTCATGAATGTCATTTTACACATTTGAGCCAAATTCCATCAAAATCGGACGTTTTTTACTCAAGTTATCATGTTAACGGACACATATATATATATATATATAAGTCAACGCAAAAGGCTATATATATATATATATATATATATATATATATATATATATATATATATATATATATATATATATATATTGAATTTGAACGATTAGTGTTTTTGGCATCTGGGGACCTCAAAACAAACAGTTATCATGGTCCGGGCTTAAGTCTTACCATGAGACCTACGGTAATAGCTTCTTCCCTATAGGGGAAATTCACTAAAAATAAGCGATGTTTTGCATTTTATTTATCCTCCATAAGAAAATAATTAGGACTGAGTACGCAGGTTTACTGCATAAAGAACCACAAAAATCTGGTTTTATGGAAATACCAATGGATCTCCGCTAGATAAAGCAACATACTACGTTTTATCAATATATGGCTATAAACAAGCGAGGCGAACATATTGCTTATTCTCCATTAGAATAACAATATAGCTACTGAGTATGGAGGTTCGCTGCCTTGGACCACACAAAATGGGACTTGTATAAAAATATCTGTAAACACTAACCATATAAAGCCACATACCATGTTTCATTAATATATGTTCATTAATAAGCGAGATATAAAATTATACTTATTCTCTATGAGATTAACATTGGACAACGTACTGTGTTTAGCATTTTCAATATCTCAGTAACCCATTTACATAGAGAAATAATTTCAGATACTAAATTGTTTGGTTTTTGAGTTGAATTCAATGGTGCAAACAAAGATTTGGGTTTACAAATAATTATATGTGAAATGTTCAAAAATCCCATTTTTGGAGTCAAAACCCCCCAAAACCCTATTTATAATAGTGCGACTTATCTGGATTTAGACCTCATGGAAATATATGCTATATTACACGTTTAAACCAAATTTCATCAAGATCGGACTTTTTTTACGAAAGTTATCGTGCCTCAGGACACACATATATTTAAATTTATATAAGTTTGAACGAATGGTGTTTTTGGCAACTGGGGGCCGCAAAAAGAAAAGTTATCATAGTCCCGGGCTTAAGTCTTACCATGCTACCTACGGTAATAGCTTATTCCCTATAGAGAAATTTTGCTTAATAAGTACGTTGCCAAATGTCCGGTGTTATTTTTATCGAGAATAAAAACAAACAAATTTATATCTTGCCTATTTATGTACATAAATTGAGAAAACTTGGTATGTTGTTTCATCGGCTGTGGTCTGTTAATGTGCATGAAATGCAACCAGCAGCAAACCTGCATTCATAGTCTTATGTACATAACATAAGGATATTGTGCTATCACACGTTATTCTTACGAGGAATAAATACAAGTCTATCTCTCTCTATATATATTTACCTTCAAAATTCAGCGAAAAATCAGGTTCGCTGTTTCGGCGGGGGTATTTTTGTCTGTCTTATGCATTGTTTTCGACGGTAATATATGTTTTCCCAATCAATTTTTGTAATAAAATAAATGTATTTGATGAGTTTATATTCTTTAAATCTGATCGTTTTAATGTTGGGAGTTCCAAGCCTCAGCGTGTTTCAGTTTAAAACCTGTATCATTAATAATACACTAGACACAGTGTAAAATATAAATCAGAGGGCGTAACTGGCCTTCATTGAATTAAAGAGAAGCTATTGTAAGAAGACTAAATAAACGCCATTTGCAAGTCTGTAGAGGTACTAAAGAGGCGGCTAATTCTCTAAAGACCTTCTTATTTTTATTTGCTCCTCCCATTCTCATTGCCATTTGATCAAGGAAACCATGATGGACGAAATTTATCACTCGCCTTCATAGGCCTATCGAGGGCAATGCAAGTTAATCATGAAAGTTGTTACTTAACTCACTAATTATAATTTGAAATCTGAACCTTTGATATAATAAGCTTATTTGGAAACGGTGACATATTTGGAATCACTGAGAAGATCAATTGGTTAAATAACAGTTTTTTTCAATTTACCATGCCGAAGGCCTTTACTCCATATGCAGTAACTAACTACCGTTTAGTTATATATTATACTACTTACTAGATGACGTATTATAAGTAGTGAGTAAACCAAGATTCATTGACTTGGTTCTCAAGATAGTTCAGTATAGTCAGTGCTACAATGTAAAATTTACTGTTCTTTAACTAAAAATAAATACTGCTAGTAGTAGTAGTATTTGTAGTTTCCAGTGTACTTAGTATTTAACATTATAGTTTGTTACTGCACTATTGATTTTAAATTATACTTTAAAAAATACAAAATTAAAACTATTTTAATTCTTATTAATTAAATTATAAGTTATTAAAACATCAGTTTCTGATGTCGATAGTTATTTTATTTTGTAAAAGGCAAATAAAAAATAGTTAAAAATGGGATGATTTTTTATCAGTTTTTTTTTATTAGTGTTTTTATTTTGTACTGCTGGATCTTAAATTTCAAACAAATTATTATTAGGTCGACGGAGTTGGAAATCACAACAGAACAATAAGGCGTATGAGTGAAGGGGATTCAATAAAGCGACTAATCGAAGCGAATCTCCTCGCTAGGTAAACGGTGGTGTGAAAGGACACTAACCCTGTTAAATAATCCTATTGATCTTCACTTATAAAAGTCCAGCCATCTGATTTAATACATTAAAAATATTTACTAAACTTTGTTATGAAAACTAATTCGAAAAATGTACTATTCTGTAAGCATGAACTGAACTCTAAAAGTGCATTACGCAAGGTGTTAAAAGCAAAGAAGAAGTTTTAATGTAATCTTCTCTGAATAATAAATGTCTTTAAGTAAATTGAGCTTACGTTCTTTGATAACTTTGAATGTTTGTACTTCTTCATAAATAGAAGGTTCTTTAGAAGCGTAGAAGACAAGGTAAACATTATTTTTAATTACAAGATTTCATGGATTGGACACCTAAGCATAGCTTGTTCTAACGGTTAAAACTAGAATAACGAAAACTAAGACATATTCATACAATACCCTCGTCACAGAAATCCTGCGTAATCAGCGAATTTATATACGTGTGCTTCACAACCACATCAAGTGTCTTACCAAGTTTCATCAAATACATTCATAAATAAGTGATATATAACATTTGATTTATTTTCCATAAGAATAACATTAGGGCTGAGTACGCAAGTTTGCTGCAACAAGGAAGTTTGCTGCTACAAACGGTGTTTTTGCAATTATCAAGATAACTCAAACAGGGGCAGTTACATGTTAAGTTTTACTGTTACAAAAAATGTTGATTGTCCGAATATCAATAGGCCACCACCGGGTAAAGCCACACACCAATATGCATTTATAAATAATCAAGATATCAACTTTTATTTATCCTCCATAACAATAAAATTGTACAACGTACTGGGTTTGGCACTTAGAATATCTCTGCTAAGGTTGGACGTAGAAGAAAAATTTAAACACCAAAATGATTAATTTTTAGAAGTGAACATATTCGTAAAAATAAATGTGAAGTTTTCAGTAAAATGAACTGAGGAAAATCGAAAAACTTGTTTCCAATAAATATGATTAACGCGGGAAAATTTACAAATACGCATTTTAAATTCAACCCGCAACCACTAAATCAATGATTACAATACTAATCTCTTTGTTTTTTAAGCTCTATAAAGTGGTCTTCACCAAAATTGAATGTCACTTCACATACATTTGTGCCAAAAGTTTCATCAAATTCAGACTTTGGTTTCAGAAGTTATCATGTTCTTGAGCACATAGTAAATATAAATAAGATCCAGCACCCCTCTAAAACCTCCCTTAGAGGATGTGATCAGTCTGGTTTTTAGAATACTTCAAATAAATGCTAGTTTACATATTTATGCCAAATTTCATCAAAATCGGGCCATGTTTTATAAAAGTTATCGCACTCACAAACACAACTTCTGTTTTCTATATAAACATATGTAAAGAGAAAATTGAATAAATGGTGTTTAGTGGAATAAAATATGAGTTTCCGAAAAAAGTTTTATATCTGGAATCTGAAGATAAATATATACATCAGTTAAAATAAAAAATTATATGTTTGCCAACGTTACGTTATAACCTGCGTAACCTCTTTTAATCTTCCACGATCTCAATTCACGGTAATAATAGTTTCTTTCCCATATAGCAATTAAAGTTAACACCGTAGTAGCAAACCTGCGTACTCAGCGAATTTCCAATGCATAATATATGTCTTAATCTATAATCTATCTATAATATTATAAAGAAGAGGTGGTTTCTGTCTGTCTGTCTGTCTGATGTTCCGGGTGAACGCAAAACTACTGAACCGACTGGGTTGGAACTTTACACATAGGTAGATCTTGAACCCATGCAACACATAAGCCTGTTCACTTCCTTAAAATACCCTCGGGCTACGCCCCGTGAACGTCCTAAGTTTCAATGTTTACATTTCAGAATAAAGTAAACAGTCAGAAACTGTAATGCGAACAGCTGTGGATACTTCCATTTGACAGCTTAAAGAGCTGAAGCAAGAACAGCTGTTTCAAGCTAACTACAATGCAAATTGCATTGACTAAAGAACGAGAAGAGAAAACTCCTGTGCGAAGAACGGTTACGTCAGCTTTCTATTAATTAATATTAATGAACAAATATTAATGTGGCTTCATCTGGTTGTGGTCTATTTTAATTTGCACAAAAAACAATTTTTACCGATACTTCCTGAACTCCTCCCCCACCCAGGTTATATATTTTGCTCCCCCGATTTTTATTTTATGTCCCCCCATTTTATATTTTTGCCCCACCCAGATTTTATATTCTTGCCCCCCATTTTTTTTGCCCCACCCCCAATTTTATATTTTGCTCCCCCCTCTTCGATTTTATATTTTTAGCGAATTTCCCCTATAGGGAAGAAGCTATTACCGTAGGTCTCATGGTAAGATTTAAGCCCGAGACCATGACAAATTTTTTGTTAGGTCCCCAGATGACTAAAACACTATTCGTTCAAATTTAAATATATATGTATATATATATATATATATATATATATATATATATATATTTATATATATGTAATTTTCAGTAAAAAGGGCTACTAATATAATTATTATGTTAAACATTTTAAACACAGTACCCTGGCTTAAATTATTTTATTTCAAGACCGACATGTTTCGGACCTTAAGGCCATAGTCATGGTCGTAAACAAAACATAACCTCACAATTATTAAAAAGAAATATAAATGTAAACCATAAATTGCTGACAATATAATCATATGACTTATAAATAAAAGAACTGTGGAAAAAGTCATATGATTATATTGTCAGCAATTTATGGTTTACATTTATATTTCTTTTTAATAATTGTGAGGTTATGTTTTGTTTACGACCATGACGATGGCCTTAAGGTCCGAAACATGTCGGTCTTGAAATAAAATAATTTAAACCAGGGTACTGTGTTTAAAATGTTTAACATAATAAATATATATTATATATATATGTGCCCATGAATGCGATAACTTGAGTAAAAAACTTCCGATTTCGATGAAATTTGGCTCAAATGTGTAAAGTGACATTTATGACTTTAAGTTCGAAAACCAGAAAAATCGGGCTATGGGAAAGGGGGTTTATGGGGGTTTTAAATTTTACAAAAATCATTTTTTTGCATTTTTTACCCTAAAATTTTTAAAACACTTAATTTTGGTTTAGACCATGTTATAGAGCTTAAAAAAACAAATAATATGGTATTTTGAATTATTAAGCTAGGTTAACTGGTTGCGGAGAAAATCCAAAAAAACCTGCTCATAAAATCTTCTATGTAAATCTTATGGGAAAAAGGTTTTTGTTTTTCCTAAGTTAATTTTAATGTAAACTTCACATTTGCTTTTACCAATGAACTCAGCTCCACAAAACAATCATTTTGGTGTTTAAATTGTGATTCTACGTCCAACCGTTGCAGAGATATTCAAAGTGCTAAACACAGTACGTTGTCCAATGTTATCCTCATGGAGAATAAATACAATTTGATATCTCCATTATTAATGAATGTATATTGATGAAACTTGGCACGTGGGGCCACGTAGTATTGGTATATTGATATTTGCACAAAAAATTGATTTTTTGTTGATTATCCCCGTAACAGCGAACCTGTGTACTCAGCTCCCATGTTATTCTTATGGAGAATAAGTAAAATGTAATGACTCCCTTAATTATGAACATAAATTAATAAAACTTGGTATGTAGCCTTGTTGAGTTGTATTGATATTTGCATAAAACCCCATTTTTTTAGTTCCTTGTTGCAGCAAACCTGCTTACTCATCTCCCATGTTATTCTTATGGAGAATAATTAAAATGTTATATAGTGCTTACTTATGATTGAATATTGATTAAACTTAGTATGTGGCTTCACCTAGTTAAATTATATTTATATTTGCATAAAAACCAATTGTTTGTGTTCCTTGTTTCAGCGAACCTATGTACTCATCACCAATGCTATTCTTATGGAGAATAATTAAAATTGTATATATCGCTTATATATGAATATATTTTTATAAAGCTTGGTATGCGGCTTTATATGGTATTAAGACATATATTATGCATTGGAAATTAGCTGAGTACGCAGGTTTGCTGCGACAGGGGTATTATTTTATGTTATCCCCCCTCCATTTTATACTTTTTTCGCCTCGATTTTATATTTCTGCTCCCCCCCGATTTTTATTCCCCCCTGATTTTATATTTTTACCCCCTCACGATTTTATATGCCCCCCGATTTTATATTTTAGCTCCCCCCATTTTATTTTTGCCCCACCCCCAATTTTGTATTTTGCTCCCCCCTCTTCGATTTTATACTAGCGAATTTCCCCTGTAGGGAAGAAGCTATTACCGTAGGTCTCATGGTAAGACTTAAGCCCGAGACCATGATAACTTTTTGTTTTAAGGTCCCCAGATGCCAAAAACACTATTCGTTCAAATTCATATATATGTATATATATATATATCTATATATATCTGTATATATATATGTGTGTGTGTGTGTGTCCGTTAACACGATAACTTGAGTAAAAAACGTCCGATTTTGATGAAATTTGGCTCAAATGTGTAAAATGACATTCATGACTTTAGTTTGAAAACCAGAAAAATCGGACCGTGGGAAGGGGGGTTTATGGGGTTTTTAAATTTTCCAAAATCAGTTTTAGCGAATTTCCCCTATAGGGAAGAAGTTATTACCGTAGTCGGCATGGTAAGACCTAGGCCCGGGACCATGATAACTTTTCGTTTTGAGGTCCCCAGACCCCAAAAACACCATTCGTTCGAAACTGTATATATATATATATATGTGTGTCCGTGAGCACGATAACTCTCGTAAAAATTATCCGATTTTGATGAAATTTGGTATAAACGTGTAAAGCAACATTTATGACTTTAAGTTAGAAAACCAGCCAGATCGCTCTTTCCGAAGGGGTATTTTGGGGGGGTTTTGTACCCCAAAAACGGGTTTTTTCGAATTTTTTACATATAATTTTGGAAATAGTCAAATTTTATTTTTCCCCATTGGATTCAGCTTAAAAAACACACAATTTGGTATTTTTATCATTTCTATACGTGAATTGGTTACCGAGATATTGAAAGTGCTAAACACAGTACGTTGTCTAATGTTATTCTTAGGGTGGAATATAACAATTTTATATCTCGCTTATTTATGAACGTATACTGACGAAACTTGGTATACGGCTTCATCTGGTTGTGGACCATTGATATTTGCTAAAAAAAACAATTTTTTACCCAAGGCTCCCGTAGCAGCAAACCTGCGTACTCAGCTCCATGTTATTCTTATGGAGAATAATTAACGTGTTATCTGCCTTCATTATGAAAATAAATTAATGAAATTTGGTATGTGGCTTTACCTACATGAGTTGGTTAGGGTTCATTTACGCTACAGATCGTTGACACAACGACCCTCCTAAATATTTAATAAAATATATCATGGGTTCATTTACTCTACAGATCGTTGACACAATGACCCTTCTAAAATAACTAAACAAAAATAAAGGTTCATTTGATCTACAGCTCGTTGGCACTATGACCCTATCTAAATAATTAAATAATAATTCAAGGTCCATTTACACTACAGATCGTTGAGTCAACGGCCTTAAAATGTAATATTTTAAATAAATATGGAATTAGGTCGTTGATACAACGAACCGTTTAGTTTAACATATTTGTTATTTCAACTTTAGGGCCGTTGGCACAACGAGCCATTTCATATATTTTATAGTGAAAATATAAAGAGTAGGTTCATTTACACTACAGATCATCGTTCTACATGGTGCGCAAAAAGTATCTTTAAACGGAAGGCGCTCATCCATTCGCACTGACAACGCGGCCGACACGACGCGACGGCGAAATTAATTTGCGCATGTTATTACTAAAAACCATACGCATATAATTATATAAATTCCTTTTAACAAATAAAAGTCAACTATTTTTAATGCAGTACAAAATATATTGCCGTAAAACAATGCTAATGCTAGAAGTTAATTTTATAGCACTATTATACTATATTTAATATTATAATTCAGAAGCTTTGACAAATCCTAACCATTATTAAAAGGCCTTTAAAGTGAGAACTAAGACACAAATATAAGGTAAGTAAAATGGAGTAAATTGAACCAAGACAATATATTCAACGGAACTGCTGTACAAAACAACTAACTTAATACAGTAAAATGCCGTGTTTTAATAGACGTATATTTTGAAGACGTAGAAGCTTAACGTATTGCCTGTGCTTATTTCGTCCAGGAAGTAATCGAATTCAACCTGTACGTTTTTAATGTTAGACTACATGTGTGTATGAACATGACAATAATTATAGGTACTGTTCTACAAGTAGTATAATCATAAGGAGCTTTAATGCCAGTACATATAATTTTAAATTTAAAATTAGCCTATGTATTACGGAAATGATAAGCGAGGAATTTGGCGTGACTGTAGTCCCTAGTTGGGTACTCCGTATGGAAGACAACAATTATTGGCCCGGTTTTTCCATTCTTGATATTCAGCCGGTCTTAACCGGTTGGCCATTTTAACTTAAGACTCCTAAAGGTGTTTTACAAGATGTAAGTGCAGGTGGCTTGTGAAGGTGGCTCTGGTTGTCACCTAAGTTTTTTTGTATAGTTTAATTTAAAAATATCAACTAAATAAATATTATTCTTAAGTCAGACCATTCGACTTTATTACATGTAAATAACATAATGATACAATGAGCCAACTTCTCCGAGGTTTTTTATTTAAATATCTTTTTACTTGATTGTTTGGTGTTTATAACTGGTACTGGTGTTTATAACAGGGGTTGTAAATCTAAGTTTACGACCTCTAAAGCCATGGGGAGAACTTTTAGCAGGCGAAAACCTCATATTTTTTACACTTTTTCCATATTTCTTCTTATAGGCCCTAAATGACACCTCGTACAGAAATTGTTATACATGCTCAATTTAAAGTTGACAAGATTTTTTATCAAATACACTGGTCAAAAGTGTTATTACTAAATTTGATTCATATTCCAAAGAACTTTGAAATTTGACGAAATTTGCCGATAAACCTCATAAAGTTCCCACTACTTTCATTTATTTACTGTAACTCGTAAATGAGACCTCGTGCAGAAAATATTATAATTGTTGGAATTAAAGTAGTCATAATTTAATATATAAAAATAAATGTTTGTACGTCTGATAGTCTGTCCGTTCGTATTTTATGCGTTGCTATACCGTTCATCCGATTGCTTTGAAATTTTGCATGGTAACACAGGTTAACCCTGGGAAGGATACCTTGTAAACGAGGTCCCGTACAGAAAATAGTTGCTCCATAGAGTAGACAAGATTGAATGTAAAACGAACTGGTAAAAGTTAGTATTACAATGTGTGGTTCATATTCCGAAGAACCTTGAAATTCGACGAAACTTGCCGATACACCTCAAAATTTTCGCACTTCTTTAGTTTTGTATCCACACCGACGAGCTACGGTCCAACCCAACAGTAAAATTCACCAATTGGTAAGTTATTTTGTTTTAAATAAACCATTTTGTATAGAACAAACGTTTTTCAGTGTTTGAAATCTTATAATTGTAACTATAAATCGAAACTACAATGACCCAAAACATCTACAGTAATGTAGTAAATAATAAAAATGAACTTTAATTAACTAAACATAGTATTTTTGTAGTTCCTATTTTATAATAATGTTATATGAGTTTTGATAGTACAACCATCCTATATAATAATACCCCCGTTGCAGCAAACCTGCATACTCAGCGAATTTCCAATGCATATATATATTTATATATATATATGTAAATATTATATAAAGCCATTTACCAAGTTTCATAGATACATATTAAAAAATTAGCTGTATATTAAATTTTAATTTTTCTCCATAAGAATAACATGGTGATTGAGAACTCAGGTTTGCTGTAACAAGGAACAGAAAATATTAATTTTTAATGCAAATATCAACAGACCACAACCAGGTGAAGGCACATACCAAGTTTCATCCGTATACATTTATAAATAAGCAATTTATACAATTTTAATTATTCTCCCTAAGAATAACATGGGGGCTGAGTACGCAGGTTTGCTGCAACAAGGAATACAAATTATGGTTTTTTATACAAATATCAATGTAACTCAACTAGGTGAAGCTACATACCAAGTTATATTAATTTATGTTCATAATTAAATGAGGCATAACAAATTTGTATTCTTCATAAGAATAACATGGGCACTGAGTACGCATTTTTTATGTAGCATTAGATTGCAAATACTTGTGGTTTTTTCTTTACTTTCCATATTACAAGGTAATACTTAAATTAGTTGTTGGAATAATGAGTTCTATGCAATTGTCTTCAGTGTCGGTTATTTTTAGCAGATTTCATTTTTCGGTATTATTAATCTGAAGGGCATGAGCCACCCTCAAAATTAGTTTTTTTGCCCTTAAGATTAACATAGGGAATAATTTGATTTGAATTGCAGCTGTTAATACATTATGGACAGGTTATTATCAATACCAGATTTTACAGGTAAGAATTTATTTATTAGTGAATTTCCTATGGAAAGTGAACTATTAGCATGACCCGCACGGTGAAACTTAAGCCCGGGACCACCATAGAAGTTCCTAACGTGACCCCCTGAACACGTTTTGGGGGTTCGTTCAAAATTTTATATATATAGACATATATATATATATATATATATATATATATATATATATATATATATATATATAGACATATATATATATGTGTGTGTGCACTCTAGCGGTCGCAATTTTTGTCCGATTTACTTCAAATTTGGTAGGGACGTTCCTTTCTAAAATCAGTTGGACAAGTTCGTTGGGCAAAACAATCGGAAAACTCTAAACCCCTTTTTTGGGGGATTAATCTTTCAAATTTCGAGTTTGTGGGCCCAAAAATGGTCATAAAAGCCCCAGATGTAAAAAAAACTAACTGGCTTTTCGAGCAAAGCTCGGTCCCCCAGGTACTTTAAAAAATGTAACGATTTTCTCAAACATACAATTGTACAGTGATCGCGAGCGAAGCCGCGACGGGATACTAGTATTAAGTAACCATGTAGCTTATAAAATAATAGCGTGTAGTGGCGAAGTGTAACCCTCTATTCAGAGCAAACTATTCAACGTAAAGAGGCCAGGGTTGTGTCAAAAAATGTCCCTTAGCCCAAGGACAGAATAGAGTTTTGATAATGGAACCAGAAGTAGATGATTTTCCTTTGATAAATCCTGGGTCTCAAAAGATATGACAACAGAACGGCATTCTAGTGGTTTACAGCTGGAATCGTAGTTTGATTTGCAATTTATGCAGTTGTTGTAGTTTTGTGTGAGCAGAATCAACAGTTTTTGGAAAAAATACAGTAGTGACTATCCTTCCTAAAGTTCGATTTGTGTATCAGTATAAAAAACCATGATTAAAGACACAAACACAATCTGACAAAACGTATATGGGAGGAGTTATGTTATGTTTATAATGAATAAAATGTGAAGATACAAGTTAATGCAATTGATATAATTCAGTAAACTATATTTTGGTTAAACATTTAAAGTCTAAAATTCCGATTTAGTTCTTTTATCTGAAAATTTTGTTTCATTTCACAGAGTATGCTTTATTTGATGAAATTGGATGAAAATATGGTAAGAAGTTTTAATAAAATTGATGAGAAAACTAAAGGAGTAATCGACCTATCCCTATTAGCATTGAATACATAAATATTTATACTAGCTGTCACCATACCCGGTTTCGCCTGGGAATAAACATTGTGGTGTGCGCTGCATTATGTGGTTACCCATGGAACTACTACGAATCATGATCAGCTGTTTTAATTATAATAAGCTCAAACCATAAGAGCTTATAATAAAGTGAATGTCCATAAGAATAACATTATCTAATGATTAAATTATCACAAGTAGACTTGGTGAGATCTTGCTGTATTTTAGGCCAAAAGACAAACCTCAGAATTTCATTAGCAAACGTTACCTCAAGATTTAATAAATTATTTATTTATAACTTTGACTTTATAATAGACTATAACTTTTATAGACAACAATAAGTAATAAATAACAAATTCTAAGATAAATAAGAAATTTAAATCAAAGCCTTAGAGGTTGTGTCTATTATTCACCATCTTTAATTTAGAGCTTGTGAAGAACTACAACAGTGACATTAATTAACTAACTAGAGATCTTTGACCTTGAGATTAAAATATATACCTTTGTGTAAACCAAAACTAACTAGGCCACCATTATTATATTTAAATCACCTACTGAAAATTTATTTAATTGAAATCCAGCAAATTTGTAACATCAGTTTCTGATTCCCTTGAATCAGTTAATCAAAACCGAATACACATGTAAAGTCACAATAAAGTAAATCTGTTCATATAAATAGCTGATTTATTTCATTACTGTAGATAAGCTAAACATAAGGTAAAACAGCTGAATAAATAGGGACAGATAAAGTAATTTTACAGTTTATCAGGTAATCTTATTAGGTTTATCTTATTAGCGTAATTTTCAAATAATCTCAGATTTATTTTGGAAGTTTAATTAAATAATATTATAATAATATTATTAAACCCTCTGGAATCCAAACAAACATCAGTATTTCGTGATGATTTTATTATTATTTATTATCTTATACTATTCAGATTATGGCGGGATTGTAGATTCTACCAAATATTATATGTGATTTGCAGGAGGGAATATCTGTTATTTGTTTAATTATGAGGATGTATTTAAAGAGATAAATATAAATGCAAAGGCTGTGTATGCATTTGTTTTTAAGGTATCTACAAAACGGATCTACAAATAACATAATCTGTTGAACAAAAGTATGACACGGCGCGGCAGAACACATCGTACAGCCGATGTTGGTATAGGCTGCTAAATTAAGCTCGTTACGTGTTCAGTTATCTCAGGCTGTATCTGTGTATAAACAGAGCATGAGATACGATTTTACTAATTAGGCTTTTTATAAATGTAATATTTTTTTTTATCACAAATAAGTATTTTATTTACAATTACTTTATAACACATCGTGAAATTTTACGTAATCCAAATAACTAACTTAATAAATAGTCCGTAACTTAAGCTGTATTTAACTATGGTACAATAAAAATTACAAAACTAAATGTGGACTTATTAGTTCCGATACCGTTTAAAAATTAGATAACTTCTTATATCTTATAAAATAAAAAATATGCCATCAAAGAGAAACTAATTTACGCTACTGTTATATAAAATGTTAAAATCAAATATATGTTTAAACTAATTTAACTATTAATTTAGCATTCACAAATTTATTTATTTTGCAAAACAGAACATTTTAAATTAATTTACTCCGCTAAACAACATCATTTACTACATTTACTACATCATTTACTACATTTCGCTTGAAGTGGGGCTTTAAGAGCCACTGGGCCAAAGCCCAATGAAGATATATTAGTTTGTGTAAGTGATCTAGACATAATAAGCTATCAATTAAAAAATTAATGATTAAAATAGGCCCAGTAGATCAGCCCGTTGGACTGGTCAAAGTTTTAATTATTTTGAAATATATATAGTGATATCCACTTACACAAAACCCCGATTTTGGGGAACATATCCCCTAACTTTGCCTGCTGAGTTTCTACCAATTATTTGTTTAATTGGTCTAGTAAATAACATGGAAATTTTGAAGGTCATTAATAGGAACGAGTCTCATTGGAATTGAAACAAGCCCTTAACTGCTTTTGTGATGGACCTATCTTCTTCCAAATATTTACTCAATAACTCATGTAGTTTGTGCATGATAGGCTTAAAACACATAACAAATTCAGCATTATAATCACAATGACTATCTAGATAAATTAAGCTTTGAATACCATGTTGCAAGGTCTTATCTGCTCCCAACCCAATGTTTAGTTGCCACGCCTTGATTTTATATTGTTTAGTACACCGTTGTGAAGTAGTTAGTAAAGCACGTGTTTTTTCCATTCTGTGGTAAAAGATAAACGATCTGACTAAATGCTCATTAGAACAAACATGGTGCATTGTACGGTGAAATGTTGAGTAATCTGTACCCATAAACTCTTCTATGGGGCAGTGACGGACCAATGGGCATAACCCTAATGACGTACGTAATGATTTGCAGAAGCCTAGACGTTTCCTGCCCAACACGAAAATGGGCAACATATTTTATTTAATTAGGTTCAGTATTTTTTTAGAAACACTGAACATATATGTTTCATAAACACATATTTAAGTGAACACATAGACAGGTGAATACAATTTAAATATCTCCGCGGCATACAATATTTCACTGCTCAAAGCGATGTAGAAAAAAATGTATTTTATTTATATAGATAAATACATTCCTTATGTGTAACATCTGTTATTGCCTGTCCATAATATGTGAACAGCTACAATTCAAATCAAATTATTCCCCATGTTATTATTATGGGCAAAAAACGAACTATGAGGTCAGCCCGTGCCCTTGAGATTAAAAATATCGAAAATTAAAAACCTTATTGCAAAACTACGAACTGAGACGAATTGTTTTGACACTTCAATCATTAAAATTGGCCAAGAAATAAGGGAGAAGTTGTGTTTACAAAAAACGGCTTAACGTATTATATACATGGATACTGGAAATTTACCGATCATACACATTTGTCATTTGACTTTCGTAATAAGTCGGCAAAGGGCAACCCTAAGCGCAAGCGTCTCAAGGTAAAGCGCCTTCAGTTTGACAGATACTATTACCATGCAGTGTAGTACGATGATCTGTAGAGTAAATGGACCGTTCGTTTCAGTTTAAATTTAGTTCACATGAAATGGCTCGTTGTGTCAACGGTCTTATTTTATAAAATTATAAAAATATATCGATGAAGGTCCGTTGTCGCAACGAGCCTGTAGACGCTTTGGACCGTTTTGCTTATATTAAATGGGTTCATTGGCTCTATAACCCTCTTTAAAAATATAATAATAATATAAGGGGCCGTTGTATCAACGATCTGTAGAGTAAATGGACCTTCTTTTTTAAAATTAAATATAACGTTGGGTCATAGTATCAACGAGCTGTAGTGTAAATGGACCTCATATTAAATTAAATATTATTAAATAGGTCCGTTGTGCCAATGATCTGTAGAGTAATTGAGCTGTCCCCCATGAGGTTTAGGGTTCATGAGTTATATTGATATTTGTATAAAACCCCATTTTTTGTGTTCCTTGCATCAGCAAACCTGCATACTCAGCTGCCATGTTATTCTTATGGAGAATAATTAAAATGTCATACATCGTTTATTTATGAATGTATATTGATGAAACTTGGTATGTGCATGGTTTTATTTGGTATTAAGATACATATATATGCATTGGAAATTCGCTGAGTACGCAGGTTTGCTGCTACGGGGGTATTTTGCATTTTTTTTACCCTAAATTTGTTAAAAACTTAATTTTGGTTTTGACCATGTTATAGAGCTTAAAAAACAAATAATATAGTATTTTGAATTATTAACCTAGGTTAAGAGGTTGCGGAGAAAATCCAAAAAACCTACTCATGAAATCTTCCACGTTAATCTTATGGGAAAAAGGTTATTGGCTTTTCCTTAGTTTATTTTAATGTAAACTTCACATTTGCTTTTACCAATCTGTTCAGTTCCACAAAACAATCATTTTGGTGTTTAAATTGTGATTCTACGCGCAACCGTTGCAGAGATATTCAAAGTGCTAAACACAGTACGTTGTCCAATGTTATCCTTATGGAGAATAAATGAAATGTTATATCTCGATTATTTATGAATGTATGTTGATGAAACTTGGTACTCCTTAAGGAGTATGCTTAATCTAGGGTACTGGTATACTACGCTGATATTTGCACAAAAAATTGATATTTTGTTGATTATTCCCGTAGCAGCAAACCTGCGTAATCAGCCCCCCATGTTATTCTTAAGGAGAATAAGTCAAATAAATGTGATGACTGCCTTAATTATTAACATAAATTAATAAAACTTGGTATGTAGCTTTACTTGGTTGAGTTATATTGATAATGATATAAAAACCCATTTTTTTGTTCCTTGTTGCAGCAAACCTGCTTTCTCAGCCCCCATGTTATTCTTACCCAAGTAGCATAGAAATAATTTGTAATAATTTCAAAATAATTTCAAATGGTACTTAAATGAGTTGTTGTTTAAAACGAGTTAACACTATTTTAATATAATTATTATATGGGTTTACAATTGATTAAAAATAATGTTGAAAACATATATTAAAGTCATTTCTATATCAGTTTTAATATTATTTTAAATAAATGTTAAAAAAATCGTTCAAAATAATAGAAACAATATTTTAAAATAATTTTAAAATTGTATTAATATAATTTTAAATTACTTTCAATTATAAAATTTGATGTTTTTTTAAGATTATATTAAATTACGTAATATCATTGTTTCGTTGATCAAAAATTATGAAGAAATCATAATGAAAATAAGTTTAACACTAACATTAGTTTAAAAATAATTTTAGATAATTTTTAAACAATTTTAACATATCTTTAAATTAGATTCAAAATAACTTTAAAATATTGATTTAAATTGTTTATATATTGCTTTAAAATTATATTAAATACATTTCTACTAACTCAATTGAAAATCCTAACTAAAACTTTAAAAATGATTTTAAAATTGGTTTAAATAAATAACTTTTAAAATATGAAATGTTTAAAATTAGTAATATTGTTTTTTCAGTGCTTAAAAGTTAATGAGAAACATGAATTGCTTAGCAAAGAAGTTTTGTATTAGTTTCAAAATTGTTTATCTTTACCTAAAATGAGTTGATTTAGTAAATTGTTTTCAGCCTAAAAAAACTTATATGAATGTACATTTCATTTCCCTTCCTGTGAAAGTCTATGTAAACTATATAAATACTTTCGTGGGCCTTTTTATATTTGTTGCATGCAAATAATTTGTGTAAAATCGGTTTTGGGTACCATATTGCTCAACAATTTTATATATAAATAAAAGGAATATTATAAGTTTTGTTTCTACAACCTTACAAGATGTATAAAAATTATAGTGTTTACCAGCAACAGCAAAAGCAAACAAGGAATGCTATAGTTTCACCAAGTCCAGGTAGGGAGTAGTCAACTGGTTATTTTATGTTGCCAGCCCGACCTTTAGTTATCAAGGGGCGAAGTGGCCAAGAGGGTTAAGGCTTGTGTATAGTGATCAACAGGTTACGGGCTCAATACCCGGTTTGGCCATAATATTTTTGAAACGTAAAATATATTTCATAATTTTGTTCGATGATTTTCATGCGTATTACATTAGTAAGATTGTGAAAATAAATATAAACAATATTTTTTCAGTAAATATTAATTTTGTAATTTTTAAATATATTTTTTAATCATTTAAAATTAATTTAAAACTGATTTATAAGTTATTTCAAAAGATTTATAAGTTATTGTAAAATAAATTTTAAAATGATTTGAAAATATGATAAAATAGATCAGATAGAAAATTTGTTTGTAAAAAAATCATTTTATAATAATTTTGAAACCTTAAAAAAATAATGTTGAAATTATTTTACAATTGATTTGGCCGTTACAAATGCTACTTGGGTATGGAGAATAAGTAAAATGCAATGACTCCCTTAATTATGAACACAAATTAATAAAACTTTGTATGTAGCTTCACTTGGTTGAGTTATATTGATAATTATATAAAAACCTATTTTTTGTTCCTTGTTACAGCAAACCTGCTTTCTCAGCCCCCATGATATTGTTATGGAGAATAAGTAAAATGACTACCTTAATTATGAACATAAATTAATAAAACTTTGTATGTAGCTTCGCTTGGTTGAGTTATATTGATAATTATATAAAAACCCATTTTTTTGTTCCTTGTTGCAGCAAACCTGCTTTCTCAGCCCCCATGTTATTCTTATGAAGAATAACTGAAATGTTATATAGCGCTAATTTATGATTGAATGTTGATGAAACTTGGTATGTGCCTTCGCCTAGTTCAATTATATTTATATTTGCATAAAAACAAATTGTTTGTGTTTCTTGTTTCAGCAAAACTACGTACTCATTACCAATGTTATTCTTCTAGTGAATAATTAAAATTGCTTATATGCGAATATATTGTTATGAAACTTGGTATGCGGCTTTATGTGGTACATATATTAGGCATTGGAAATTCGCTGAGTACGCAGGTTTGCTGTGACGGGGTATTTTGATTTTAAGTCCCCCCTCCATTTTATATTTTTTCCCCCTCCACAATTTTATGTTTTTACCCTCCCCCCGATTTTTATTTCCCCCCACGTTATATTTTGCTCCCCCCCGACAGTTTTATATTTATGCTCCCCCTCCCCGCTCCCCGATATTTATATTTTTTTACTTGATTTATTTTAATTCTAGAAGCGAATCCAAAGTGTTACTTGTACCGATTTGGAGCCACAAACCACACGCCGTTTACTACCCGACAGAGTTCTTCGACTTAGCAACGGTACCCGAACTATCTGCTAGTATATTTCGTTAACTTTGATTCAATTGTACATTAAACGTGTAAAATGTAATTTCAATATTGTAAAATCATGTGGATTATTATTTGGTTTAGTTAATCTACATTTATATACAACCTGTACGAAGGACAGGTACACAGCTAGTGCCACATAAAGCCGCATTCCAAGTTTCATACAAATATATTAAAAAATAATCGATAGATAAAATTTGAATTATTCTCCATAAGAATAATATTGGGGATGAGTACGCAGGTTTGCTACACAAGGAACACAAAAAATAGGTTTTCATTCAAATATCAATTTAACTTAACGAGGTGAAGCCACATACCAAGTTTTATTAATTTTTGTTCATAATACCATTGACTATAAATACTGAAGGAGACATCCCATCCAAATGGACCAGCTGTCCCACTTTTAGTGTATGCTAGAATTTAAAATTGAAGTAGTTTGATTGGGTCACCGACAGATTGTGCTGCTGTCAACTTTTATTTTAGTTATTTACGTTAACTTTTAAAATATCTCCACCCCAGAAAGCAAGTGATAATCAACTTATGTTTGCATCCTGACACACCAACTGTTGTATTATCCCCTCCTTGAGAGGATAAGTAATAGTTGACAGCAGTGTACTCTGTTGGTGATTAGTGTAAACTACGACCTCTTTCATTCCTGGCATACACAAAACTAGGGACACATTTTACAATGGCAATGGGAAGTCTACTTCAGTATTTATAGTCAATGATAATACATACAAGGGAGACATTAAATTTTACTTATTCTCCATAAGAATACAATTGGACAACGTTCTGTGTTTAGCACTTTCAATATCTCTGTAACCAATTAACGTAGAGAAATGTGTTTTTTAAAGATGAATCCAATGGTGAAAACTAAAATTTGACTTTTTTAAATATTACATGTAAAAACTTTATAATACCCATTTTTGGGGTACAAAACCCCCCCAAAATCCCACTTCGGATGGGTCGATCTGTATGGTTTTCGAACTCAAAATCATAAATGTTGGTTTACACGTTTGTACTAAATTTTATCAAAATCGGACATTTTTTAGAGAGTTATCGCACCCACGGGCACACACATATATATTGTTAAATTACAACAAAGAATATAATGACTAAATCCAAAGTGTTGAAAACAAAGAATTAAATTACATGAATTTGGGAACAGTCGAATTGGCTCCCCAGTCAGTTTTAAGAACGACAACCTTATGGATATATAGGTTATATAGGACTCAACATTCGTTAATTTGATAATTTTTGGTTTCTTATTCTTTCTACAGTATCAAAATAGTTTTATTCCTCATAATCTGATCTAGTTTTTTTCATTAATTTATCTGCTTCATAAAGAGAATATCTCGAAATATTGCATCAAAATGGTGTTAATTTCTTAAGTGTAAACATACGTTTATACCAAATTTCAATAAAATAAGACCATTTTTACGAGAGTTATTGTGCTCGCGGATATATAATATATATATAAAGTTTCGACCGAATGGTATTTTTGGGGCTTGGGGACCTCAAAACGTCAAGTTATTAAGGTCCCGGGCCTAGGTCTTACCATGCCGACTACGGTAATAGCTGCTTCCCTATAGGGGAAATTTGCTAAAATATTTTTTATTTTGGTCTGGTTATGAATGAAGATAGAAAATTAGCTATGAGAGTAGATACCTTTCACTTATTGAAGACACAGTCTTATTGATATATAAATTAAATGTAAAATTTAAAAAATCAAATCAGTCTCCATATAAAAATTACTGATTTGATGTTTTAAATTTTAAATTTAAGGAGATACCTCTATCGCAACATATCGAGTACAGTATTCCTATCTTGCACTATCCGTAATATGTTCAGTATGTGATAAACAGGTAATGGCAGCAATTTTAATGTTACCGAGGGTTGTTCATGTAAGATAACTTTTATTGTACTACGTTTATGACTTACTCACCTGCAGTAAGTGTAATGTTTTTATTAATGGACCCGGTTTATTTTATCAAAAAATTTTAAGTTAATGTTTTCTCGGGAGTTCGTAAAGATAGTTTACTATTTAGGGTATTAAAAAGTCAACTTTTATTTTAAAGCGTGTTTTTAACACCATTTAAATTAAACAGTTTATATAACTATATGTGCTAAAACGCTTAGTTTCCCTTGCATCCACCATTTAACATCGATTAGAAACGTAAAACTTAAACTTATTTAATATGTGAGTAGGGAACAATAGACATTCCTGGGGCAGGAGGGACAGGAGGGACGCCCCCCCGAGCCCCCCCCCTCGCGAATTTTTTTTTGCGAATTTTTGTTGTTGCGAATATTAACCTAACCTAACCTAACCTAACCTAACCCAACCTAACCTAACCTATCCTAACCTAACCTAACCTAACCTAACCTAACCCAACCTAACCTAACCTATCCTAACCTAACCTAACCTAACCTAACCTAACCTCGGATCAGATTTCTGATTCCAGATTCTTGTTCGTCTAGTCGAGCCGAGTAATTTGAGTACCCACAAAGTACCTTTGGACGATGTTGGGGGGGGGCTATCTCGGTTACCATAAGTCGGATTTGAATTCTGATTGCAGATTCTTGTTCGTCTAGTCGAGCCGAGTAATTTGCGTACCCACAGCGTACCTTTGGACGATGTAGGGGGGGGCTATATCGGTTACCATAGGTCGGATTTGAATTCTGATTGCAGATTCTTCTTTGTCTAGTCGAGCCGAGTCATTTGAATACCCACATCGTACACTTTGGATGATGTTTACAAAAAAGGGGCCCGCACCACACTTTTGACCTTTTTTTTACATTTTTGGAATCTCCTCGTCAAGCCGAGTATTCTCAGTACCCACATGACATACTTTGGATAATTAATAGAAGAGTTGAACAGGGTAACACTACAACCAACAGAGCTAGCCCATCAGCACTTGCGGACAATTGAGCTACCAGTGAACGCAAATTTTTAGGAGGATATAATTGTACTCTGCACCGAGGCAGACGTTCACACAAATAACCGTCGCGTCCAGTCTCCTGTCTGGGAATGCGGATGTTGTAATTTGATACCTCGACTGGAGGGTGCAGGTGTTCACACAAAAAACCGACAAGTCGAGACCTGTCTGGGGTGCAGCTGCGCCCGACCTCAGGAGGGACAGGAGGAGCCCCCCCCCCGGTCAAATAACCGTCGCGTCACCCTACTGTATGGGAATGCGGATGCTGTAATTTGATACCCCGACGGGAGGGCGATGCGACCCTTCCAGGAACCCATTATAGACCGCTCATATCGAGTTCCATTAGAGCAGGGTGGTCTTTACCCCAGACAGCGGTTGAGAGTTTTTGCCCCGACCTTCTCCGAAATCCATTAGTGGGGAGCGTCACCCCACATCACCAACCCTCCTTCAGTTCAGTTCGAGAGCTCAGTGCGTGAAGACGTGTTAGTCCGATCCTGTTCCGTTCTACGCGATTTGTGTTAGTTGCTGATTATCATCATTTGCGATTTGCGATTTGCGTAAAGCACCTTTGAACTATTTAAAACGTTCGTGTTGTGCTGTGTTGTTTGTGATTATCAAAACTTATAATCCATATTAAAGATGAACGCCACTCACTTTTGTAACATTTGTGGTTGTATTTACGTGCGTAGAAACAATTTGGTGCAACACCACATCAGATTCCACGGCTTGAGACCACAACTACCACCACCAACACCAACGCAGCAAGGTACGTTTTTTGCGTTGCATTATTGTTTTAATCAGACCTAAATGTTAGTAATATAGGAATACGTTATGCAATATAACCGGAGAGTGATAAAATTATTTTTATTTAAGAGCTTTAACTATTTAGCGCGAATAGAGAACTCTTTGTTTTTTAAAACTTAAAATTACATGACTATATCAATAAGATAATTTTAATAGTTATAATTTTATTTTAATAACTTATGTTATTGCTCGCCCCATCAAGTCAAGTCATCAGAGTACCCACATTACATACTTAAACAAAATGTTAACCCCCCCGACCTTTCCGGGGGGGGGGGGGGGGCACTGAGAATTTGAAAGTACTCTAAACAAAGGTAGGTGTTAAACATATTTCACAATCTAATCGTTTTGTGCGTTTGCAGATGGAGTAGCTGCATGTCGGCTTTGTCGAGCCACATTCGTAGACCGGGGAGCTTTAGAGCGTCACATGGAAGCGAATTACCGAGTCATTCCACCCCGGGAGGTGATTGATGCTCCGCAGACGACTGCCTATGACAACCGAAACTCCGATGAAGGTGAGAATCTACATTAAAATAACTTTTTCCCCTTGAAACTAATTACCTTTTTTATAATTATTTAACTAGGTACCTGAAGAAGAATGAGACCGTGACAACTGGTGTACTATTGATTTAATTGCTAGGGGGGAGATTTTCGCTCCCCCTAAAACATAATGCTTCTTTAGGGTTGGCGCAGCTCAATATTGCAGCTACATCCTTAGCTTTGAACCTAGGTTCATCAATGTAGACACACAGTACAGAAGATTACATTCCCTGTTTCAAAATTGATATTTTTAATTAACAACTCCATTTTGAAATGTGATTCTCGAGAGAGGGGAATTTGTATCTTCATTTATCCTAATCTGTTTTTTGTTTTTATTTTTCAGATGAAGGTCCGGGTCCTGGCCACCACACCTGCCATGAATGCGGTTGCCGTTTCCGTCGTGAAATACACCTGCGTCGACATGTGGATTCGGTATACAGCAGAGTCCGCAGGTTCATATGCGACACATGCGGCGCCAAATTCAAGAGGGAAGACAACCTGCGTCGACACACCAAGCAATTTCACGGCGATGGTCAAGAACGGAGATTCCCTTGCGCATACTGCGGTCAGGAGTTCAACCAGCTGTTCAACAAGGACCATCATGAGCGGTTCTCTTGCCCGATCATGAAGGACCTGATCCTGAACCGAGCGGAAAATGGATTCAGTACAAACCAATCTCCACACTGACTGATGATTCGCCCATCGACTTTTTTGTGCCCGGCAACGGCGAAGAATACACCGATCTTTCGCAAACAATGTTGGAAGTTACAGCGTCTATTGTAAAATCGACAGGAGCGGCAATCGCAGATGCCGATGAATCGAACAAAATTGGCCCAGTCAACAATTGGCTGCACACGTTATTCAGTCAAGTCGATATGAGTATGAATCAGAAACTGGTCACACCACAAAACAACACTTATGCTTATCGAGCGTATATCGAAACATTGATGAATTACGGCTATGATGCTAGGAAATCACATTTAACATGTGGACTGTGGCAATCGGACGACGCCGGCTATATGGACAATACTCTGGACGATAACGATGGACTTAAGGCGAGACGAAAAATGACAAATAAAAGTCGTGAAATCGATATGCTCGGTCGCCTACATGTGGACATGTGTAATCAGAACAAGTTCCTGTTGAACGGTGTGGAACTGCGTTTTAAACTGATCCGATCAAAAGATTCCTTCTCCATTATGTCGGATGATGGTGACTACAAGGTGCACATTGTTGATGCGAATCTCTGGATACGAAGGTGTAAAGTTAGTCCCACGGTACTGTTGGCGCACAGCAAGACGCTTCAGACCGGCACAGCTAAATACCCAATCACCAGAGTGGAATTGAAAACATTCACACTACCGTTCGGAGTGAGGAGCAAAACTTTGGACATTGTCTTTCTAGGTCAAGTGCCGAAAAGAATTATTGTCGGACTGGTCACGAACGCCGCTTATAATGGTGATTTAAAAAAGAATCCATTTAACTTTCAAAATTTCAAAACCAACTACTTCTCGCTGTACGTGGACGGTGAACAAGTGCCGTCCAAACCGCTACAACCACACTACGAAACCGGCAAGGGAAAATACGTGATGGCGTATCACAGTCTGTTTTCAGGCTCCGGCATACACTTTAGCGATGCTGGTAATCTCATAAATAGAGACGATTACGACGATGGTTACTGTCTGATGGCATTCGATCTTACACCTGATATGTCAGCAAGCGACACAACTCATTGGAACCTAGTGCGCAACGGCAGTGTGCGTATGGAGATTGCTTTCGACACGGGGCTCACAGAGACTGTCAACTGTCTGGTATACGCAGAGTTTGACAACGTCATCGAAATCGATCGTCATCGCAACGTGTCTGTGGACTTTGGCGGTTAGATCGTCGGCGGTGGCGTCATCGTCCTCCTCCTCAGTCTACAACCAACATTCGCACAAGATGGATCGTTTATGCAGAGTGCCGCGTAAAGATTCCTTATCTCCAATTATTTTGGATTTTCAATGTTTCAAGGACAACGCAAATGACTACATTCTGAAGGAAGTGTGCGTCTTGGAATTGGTCAGTGGAACACTGCTAATGCATCATATCGCCAAACCACCATTCAGTCGAGATTTCCTATCACAAGAGAAACTGCGTGAAAGCTATTGGCTCACAAAACACTGTCACGGATTGGAATGGGACCAAGGTGATATCTGGTATCATGTGCTAGAGGAAAAGTTACGCGCATGTATCGCCAAAGGACCGATTGTCTACGTCAAAGGTGCTGAGAAAAAAGAGTTTGTACGATACAATTTCATCACGGATCACTGTACTACTAATGTCATGGATATCAATGATATTGGCTGCGGATCACTATCGTCAATCAACAGTCTACTATCAACAAACGCAGTGCGATGTCGCCACCACAGAACAGCTCACACACGATGCGCTCTAGCCAATTGCATCACATTACGCAGTTGGTTACATCTAAGTACAAATATCGCTGACGCTGATGATTACGCTGACGATGGTGAGAGTGATACCAGCTCCTGCTTTTGTTTTGCTACTAGTACTACTACTCCTACTACTGACTGTGGCGTCGACACAGTAGAATGAATACCTTAGAGATACAAAAGTGTATGGCTAAACTGCCCGTACAGAATGTTGGTGTCTACGCTGCGGATCAATTGCCCCATTATATTTCAGCATCTACTGCTATGATTGTGAACACTGATCCACACAATGAAGACGGCACTCACTGGGTCGCATTCTACCTTAACAAAGGAGGAGAAATAATTGAATTCTTTGACAGCTACGGTCAACCGCCACATCTTCAATTCTACCAAGGATTCCTGAGACGCAACGCTCGTCGCTACCTGTACAACGAGCATCGCCTTCAAAGTGACAACACTCTGGTCTGCGGTCAATACTACCTTGTATTCCTGTACTGTCGCACCCACTACGGCATGAAGATGAAGGACTATGTGCAGCTCTTTGAACACTCTTCTGTCGGCCACAACGACGCACTGATCAGAAGACTTTTTGCACAAATGTATACCAATTGAGTTTTGAAATTTTGCATTTTTTCTCAATAAACTAGTTGTGTACTCAGAATAAAAAAGAAACATTCTTATTATTTACCATCCTCGCCTCCTTTACCCCAAAGTGGGGCAGATCTATCATACAATGACATTAGCAGGTGCATTCTAGTCTTCAACAATTCCTGTAGTATGGGGGAGCGAAAATCTCCCCCCTAAGCCATTATGTCTTAGGGGGAGCGAAAATCTCCCCCATGGTAATTAAATTAATTGAACAACAGTTGTCAACCACCTTAGGTCTCATAGGTCTATCTCACTTTTGGGGTAGACATAACGTACAATTATAGGTCTGCCCAAAATTGGGACAGACATATCATACAATGATTGTAAAGTAACATTCATATCTGAACCTGGTTTATATGAATTAACATATTCCTGAATAATAATTTTTTTACTATAGTATCTTAAGACTATGTGAGGGGAGAAAATAAAGACGAATGTATATACGAACAATTTGGCTATTTATTTACACACTTTATAGATATTTTACATCGAGTATGTACTCCTGAACATTTGAGATTGACTAGCAAAACGAGAATCGACACAAACTAATGACTAGAAAAAAGGAGCACATTTCTAAGTTTTACGAGACTCGATACAAACTAATGACTAGATTTTTAAAAATAATATACAAGTCAGGGTCTTTGGTAATATGACACAACCATTCAACGCTCCTCATCCTCCGCCTCTTCATCGTCTTGAGGGATGTCTTCGGGCTGAGGTGGAACGTCAATATGCCCCCAAGGCAGTGTATTTACACCGTCCGGAAGGATGTAACGTTTGTCATCGTTACAGCTCAAGGATAGCTTGTCGACTTGAACTGTGAAGACGCGGTGGTTTCGGGACTGGACCCTGGTGTTGATGGTTCTCTTCAACACGCCGTTGAAGAGGCATTCCCGATAGTCGTCAGAGGTTAGATTGTGTTTTACAACACCTCTAGCGACTCCCTTGGCGCGCTTCACCGTCATGACCTGCAGCTCGTCATCTTCAGTCCTCTCCTCGAACTCGACAATATCCATGAAGTATAGTTTCGAGCGAAGACCGAGGTACTCGAGCAGCGGAAGTCCGTTCACTTCTTCCTTAAACTTTCCGATGACTTTGGCGTTTATGGGGCTGTAGCAGGGATGATTTCGGGGGTACGCACTGGTGTCGAAATCATCTAGATGCTCCAACATGTCCTTATAAACATTTTCAGTCTGGATGTCGAACACGAAGCTGTCAGTGTCCATGTAGTCAACCTTCAGACGATCGCCGTAGCGGTTCTTCATCTTCCGAAGTAAGTCGTACATGAGCCACTTGCTCAGATCGAGGACACACATTCCGACGTAGAGCGGTTTGTCCAGGACGATATTGACTTTCGACATGTGTACAATTGCGACGTCATCGTTGAAGTAGGTTCGGTCCAGGAAGTTTGACTTGGCCACGTACTTCCTGAACATCTCCGGCGTACACACCAGTTTAGCGTTCATTCGCTTGCGAACATTCTCGATGGTCTTGCCAAAGACCGCGTTGTTCATAAGCTTGAAAAAGGCTTGTTCAAACTTGGTCTTGGCCTTCTTCCTCAGTTCGGTGTTCATTAGGATGTAGCTCTCCAACCACCGAGACTGACGGAACGAGATGACGCGATGCACGTTCACAAGCTCCAGTCCGTTTTCCAGCGCCTGTTGCAGGATTCTGTAATGATAGATGTAGTTCTTCTTGTCATCCAGAGTCGTAACGAGCTTCTTGAATTTCCCTCCTGGCGGACGTTTGGTCTCGCAGCAGTAGGGGAGATCCTTGTGAAGGTCGTGCAGGTGGGCGGGGTAGCGAAGGTCAACTTCCAAGACGTAGCCCGTGGGTCCTTCGGGGTCCAACGCTGCAATGTCCAGGGACGCGATCTCCTCGCGGCTGAGCCATTGGAAGTGTCCCTGTGGAAGACACTGGGACATGGCCCAACCGTAAAGGTTGTTGGCGTCCAAGTATAGCAGGTGATGCGTTGGCTCGTCAGGTCGACGATCTTCAGGGCGACATCCATCATGGTTGGCCTTGGCGTGTCTGGTGATCGCCTGGGAAATACCTCCTCTGATGCCCTGCTCGTAGAAGAGGTACATGTCAAAGTCCTGTATCGTATCAAGCTCCACTCGACAGGTCCTTAACATGACATCCCAGGCGTATGACGGTAGGGTGTAGTAGTGCGCAGGGTCTAGTTCGTATTCAGCCATCGACGTGTCCCTGAAGCGTTCAAAGACGTCAGTCAACAGCGCAATGTCACAGCGCAGGTACTTCTCAGCGTAGTCCTTGAGGTTCCTACAACCGAAGGTTTCCCACACGTTGCGAGCATGCTCGTAGTCTGCATCCGTGATGTCCTCCAGGGTCAGGTCGTTGTGAAAATCTCGCTGCAGAGGCAGTTCCGTAGTATCTTCCAACACGGCGTTCGACGTTGCAAAGTTGTACGGGAACACGCCTTTCCTACGGACTAGATCGAAGAGGTGGTCTTCGGGGAATCTCTTCCTCGTCTCCAAGAGTTGCGCTGGCGGAAGCGCGGCTGCGAGGCTGGCGAGGCTCAAAGCCAGGAACCTGTAGGTGTCGAGGAACCTGACTCTGAATCCTGGCTGTTTCTTTCCACGCCCTGGCATGCCAACCGGTGCCGCTGCTCGGTCGAACAGGAACCGCTTCGTGAAAGCGATGTAACGCTTTTCCTTGTGAGCCAACACCTCAACATCACCGGGGTCGACCGCCAACTCCCGCACTATGAAGTGAGCGTCGTAGTTGGAGAGGTTGTGAAAGTAGCAGTTGACTACTCGCTGCTCCCTGTAGCGTAGGTTACATGATCTATGCGCAGCGCCACGGAACTCGTAGGGCGGTGCGTGGTTGTGATCACGAACCTTCGGGTCTTCGCTTGAAAATGTCGATCCGCAGAGGTAGCAATTCGCTGTCGAGTTGTACTGCATCGTTTCCGCTGGGGTCAGGACAGGGCGCAGATTTCTTGCTTCGTACAGGAAGTTCCACAATCGCTCAACATCAGTTTTAAACATCTCCATAAATGTCTTTGACACATCATCCCCGAAGTAGACTCGAGGCTCGAACTCCTCAAGTCCGTACGAGTCGATGATCTGGTACGCAAAGGCGTATGGGATGTGGATGTGGGTGGATACTCCTCCGTGCGGTTCATCGACTTGTTCATGCATCTCCGCGGTCGGCAGTAGAGCATACTCAAAGTCCGCGTAGATGGTGAAACGCTCGCGTCGGGTGAACTCTGGATGGCTGAATTTTATTTCAGTCTTCTTCGGCGTATCCATGTGAATAGGGGCTGAAGCGGAGCAGTATCGCCTGTGCTCCTTCAGACGCTGAGCACCCGTCAGACCGAGCTTGTTCGGACGGTTGTCAAAGTGCGCGAAGCACCGCTTACAGATGAACATCCTGCCCATATGTGCTGTGAGTTGGGGACGGATCAGTCGGGCAAGGTCTTTGATGTAGGCGTAGTGACTGTCACCGTCCGTTGTCATGTACAAAATGTCGCAATGGTCTTCGCGATCCTGCCTACAAATCTTCAAGGGGAAGACGGTGTCCTGATACTTTGGTCGTCCGTTAGGTTTCTGACCAACGCGCGTGTGATCAATACCATAGACGTTGATACTGATGTTGTTTGTCCGCTCAAACGTCTTGATACTTTTCAGAGCAACGGGGAATTGAAGGCCGGTCCAATCGTATCGGGTGATGATGTCGTCGGTGTACGATGCCGGTCTTTTAGGGTTCTCTTGAACAATATTTCCCAGGACGGCATACATAAAACACCGCTCATCGGCGTTCGATACGTTGACGACTGCTTTGGTGTTCTCCAGAGACATAGACAGTGGGAGCCAAGCTCGACCATCTTCACCTAGAGGAGTGTATTCGTTGATGCCGACCTCCAAATCACGAACGCGAAGGTATGTCCACCCGGAGCCGATATGCTCACACTCGGCCTTCCCTCTGATAAGCTTCGCAAAAGCTGTTGAAATGTAATGGTTCAGGTCCGAGGTCGTCGTCAGCGGAGTCATCTTCGTCTTGAAGTTGCGCAGGCAGGTGTTGTTGTGAATATTTTGGAATTCACACTCCAGCTTCAAGTTGACCTTTATGCTGCGGTGTTTCGCCAAGGTGTTCTCAAGCAACTCCGTAAGGCTCACAATCAACATCGCCATCACTTCTCCGATTGTGACGAGATTCTCCATCGGTCGCTGCAGACGGTAGGTTAAGAGGCGGTTGCGAACACCCCATTGAATGAGTGAGAATACGGGGCTTGACTGTCCTGCTCCAGTCATCTCAACATCATCGGGTTGTGGGTGTGTGCTCGTTCAAGGTTGTGGCTCCGTGCTGGGTCCTGGCTGGGGTTCGTCCTGTACCATAGCCGCTCGGTTCAGGATCAGGTCCTTCATGATCGGGCAAGAGAACCGCTCATGATGGTCCTTGTTGAACAGCTGGTTGAACTCCTGACCGCAGTATGCGCAAGGGAATCTCCGTTCTTGACCATAGCCGTGAAATTGCTTGGTGTGTCGACACAGGTTGTCTTCCCTCTTGAATTCGGCGCCGCATGTGTCGCATATAAACCTGCGGACTCTGCTGTGTACCGAATCCACATGTCGACGCAGGTGTATTTCACGACGGAAACGGCGACCGCATTCATGGCAGGTGTGGTGGCCAGGACCCGGACCTTCATCTGAAAAATAAAAACAAAAAACAGATTAGGATAAATGAAGATACAAATTCCCCTCTCTCGAGAATCACATTTCAAAATGGAGTTGTTAATTAAAAATATCAATTTTGAAACAGGGAATGTAATCTTCTGTACTGTGTGTCTACATTGATGAACCTAGGTTCAAAGCTAAGGATGTAGCTGCAATATTGAGCTGCGCCAACCCTAAAGAAGCATTATGTTTTAGGGGGAGCGAAAATCTCCCCCCTAGCAATTAAATCAATAGTACACCAGTTGTCACGGTCTCATTCTTCTTCAGGTACCTAGTTAAATAATTATAAAAAAGGTAATTAGTTTCAAGGGGAAAAAGTTATTTTAATGTAGATTCTCACCTTCATCGGAGTTTCGGTTGTCATAGGCAGTCGTCTGCGGAGCATCAATCACCTCCCGGGGTGGAATGACTCGGTGATTCGCTTCCATGTGACGCTCTAAAGCTCCCCGGTCTACGAATGTGGCTCGACAAAGCCGACATGCAGCTACTCCATCTGCAAACGCACAAAACGATTAGATTGTGAAATATGTTTAACACCTACCTTTGTTTAGAGTACTTTCAAATTCTCAGTGCCCCCCCCCGGAAAGGTCGGGGGGGGGGGGTTAACATTTTGTTTAAGTATGTAATGTGGGTACTCTGATGACTTGACTTGATGGGGCGAGCAATAACACAAGTTATTAAAATAAAATTATAACTATTAAAATTATCTTATTGATATAGTCATGTAATTTTAAGTTTTAAAAAACAAAGAGTTCTCTATTCGCGCTAAATAGTTAAAGCTGTTAAATAAAAATAATTTTATCACTCTCCGGTTATATTGCATAACGTATTCCTATATTACTAACATTTAGGTCTGATTAAAACAATAATGCAACGCAAAAAACGTACCTTGCTGCGTTGGTGTTGGTGGTGGTAGTTGTGGTCTCAAGCCGTGGAATCTGATGTGGTGTTGCACCAAATTGTTTCTACGCACGTAAATACAACCACAAATGTTACAAAAGTGAGTGGCGTTCATCTTTAATATGGATTATAAGTTTTGATAATCACAAACAATACAGCACAACACGAACGTTTTAAATAGTTCAAAGGTGCTTTACGCAAATCGCAAATCGCAAATGATGATAATCAGCAACTAACACAAATCGCGTAGAACGGAACAGGATCGGACTAACACGTCTTCACGCACTGAGCTCTCGAACTGAACTGAAGGAGGGTTGGTGATGTGGGGTGACGCTCCCCACTAATGGATTTCGGAGAAGGTCGGGGCAAAAACTCTCAACCGCTGTCTGGGGTAAAGACCACCCTGCTCTAATGGAACTCGATATGAGCGGTCTATAATGGGTTCCTGTAAGGGTCGCATCGCCCTCCCGTCGGGGTATCAAATTACAGCATCCGCATTCCCATACAGTAGGGTGACGCGACGGTTATTTGACCGGGGGGGGGGCTCCTCCTGTCCCTCCTGAGGTCGGGCGCAGCTGCACCCCAGACAGGTCTCGACTTGTCGGTTTTTTGTGTGAACACCTGCACCCTCCAGTCGAGGTATCAAATTACAACATCCGCATTCCCAGACAGGAGACTGGACGCGACGGTTATTTGTGTGAACGTCTGCCTCGGTGCAGAGTACAATTATATCCTCCTAAAAATTTGCGTTCACTGGTAGCTCAATTGTCCGCAAGTGCTGTTGGGCTAGCTCTGTTGGTTGTAGTGTTACCCTGTTCAACTCTTCTATTAATTATCCAAAGTATGTCATGTGGGTACTGAGAATACTCGGCTTGACGAGGAGATTCCAAAAATGCAAAAAAAAGGTCAAAAGTGTGGTGCGGGCCCCTTTTTTGTAAACATCATCCAAAGTGTACGATGTGGGTACTCAAATGACTCGGCTCGACTAGACAAAGAAGAATCTGCAATCAGAATTCAAATCCGACCTATGGTAACCGATATAGCCCCCCCCTACATCGTCCAAAGGTACGCTGTGGGTACGCAAATTACTCGGCTCGACTAGACGAACAAGAATCTGCAATCAGAATTCAAATCCGACTTATGGTAACCGAGATAGCCCCCCCCCCCCAACATCGTCCAAAGGTACTTTGTGGGTACTCAAATTACTCGGCTCGACTAGACGAACAAGAATCTGGAATCAGAAATCTGATCCGAGGTTAGGTTAGGTTAGGTTAGGTTAGGTTAGGTTAGGTTAGGATAGGTTAGGTTAGGTTAGGTTAGGTTAGGTTAGGTTAGGTTAGGTTAATATTCGCAACAACGAAAAATTCGCAAAAAAAAATTCGAAAAAAAAAATTCGGGGGGGGGGGGCTCGGGGGGGGCGTCCCTCCTGTCCCTCCTGCCCCAGGAATGTCCATTGTTCCCTACTTATGTGTGTAGTGAGAAGCTCTAGGGTGATTCTATATGTTGATGATACTGCGGCTTTCTTGAGGAGTAGCAATGGAGTTGATCTCGGGCAAATGTTGGACGAGGCTATGGAAGACATGAACTCGTGGTTTTCTTGTACTGGATTAATGCTGAATAAGGAAAAACCGCTATTGTAAATTTTCGTCCAAATTATAGCAATAGCAGCAGAGCTTGGGCAGAATATTTTAAGTCATCAATTAATCTATCCACTTCTATTAATTTTCTCGGTGTCATGTTTGATAAGTCGCTCACTTGGTCTGAACACATAAGCTTCAGTCAAAACTCAACAAGGCTTTTTATGTGTTGCTAATACTTTCACATTCTATTGACACATCTACTCTTAAGGCTGTATATTACGCCTATGTTTATTCCATTTGTCATATGGAATCGTATTCTGGGGTTGTTCCTCTGAAAGCCTAAAAGTGTTCCGTCTTCTGACGGTGAATTCTGAGCGTGATGGCTGGTGCTCGTGTAAGGTCTTCATGCCGTAATATATTTAAAACCTTCGAAATTTGTCCCTTACCTTGTGTCTTTATCCTAAACATTGTCATATTTGTGAGATTGAATGCTTCACACTTTAATTCCAAAATGGAAAGTCATGGTTATCATACTAGATATAAATACTTACTACAAATACCAACACACAAGTCATCATCTTTTGATAAATCAGTTCTATAAACAGGTAGCAAATTTTATAATAAACTCCCACAGAGTGTCAGAGTAGTTTTTGTGCAAATATCAATCGACAGCAACGATATAAAGAAATATACCAAGTTTCGTCAGGATAAGTTGATAAATAAGCGAGATGTAAAATTTTTCTTATCCTCCATAAGAATAACATTGAACAACGTACTGTGTTTAGCACTTTCAATATCTCTGTAACCATCAGACATAGCCAAATGTTAAAACCACCAAATCGTTCGTATTTTTAAGCTGAATACAATAGTGAAAAATAAAATTTGATTTACTAAAATAATATATGTAAAAAACTAAAAAAAACCGTCGCAGCAATCCTACGTACTCAGCGAATTTCCAATGCATAATATATGACTTAATACCACATAAAGCCGCATAGAAAGTTACATAAAAATATATTCACAAATAAGCGATATATACAATTTTAATTATTCTCCATAAGAATAACATTGGGGATGAGTACACAGGATTGCTGAAACAAGGAACATAAACACTTGGTTTCTATGCAAATATCAATATAACTCAACTAGGTGAAGCCACATACCTAATTTCATCAATATTCATTCATAAATAAGCGATGTATCCCATTTTTATTAATCTCCATAAGAATAACATGGAGGATGAGTACGCAGGTTTGCTACAACGAAAAAAAGAGGGTATTTAAGCAAATATCAATATAACTCAACTAGGTGAAGTCATATAAGAGGTTTTATTAATGTATGTTTATAATTAAGGGAGACATAGCATTTTAATGTTTCTCTATAAGAATAACATGGGGGCTGAGTACGCAGGTTTGCTGCTATGGGAACCTTTAAAAAAAAAATTGTTTTTGAGCAAATATCAATAGACCACAACCAGATAAAGCCGTATACTAAGTTTCGTCAGTATACGTTCATAAAGAAGCGAGAAATAAATTTTGTCTTATTCTCCATAAGAATAACATTAGACAACGTACTGTGTATAGCACTTTCAATATCTCGGTCACAGATCGACGTATAGGAATTATCAAAATACCAAATTGTGTGTTTTTTAAATCTGAATCCAATGGTAAAAACTAAAATTGACTATTTCAAAAATTAAATGTAAAAGTTCAAAAAACCCATTTTTGGGGTACAAACCCCCCAAAAAATACCCCTTAAGGTAGAGCAATATGGCTAGTCTTCGAAGGTAAAGTAACAAATGTTGCTTTACACGTTTATTCAAAATTTCATCAAAATCGGACCTTTTTTACGAGAGCTATCGCACCTACGGACACACACATACACACACCCACAAACACACACACACACACACACACACACACACACACACACACACACACACACACACACACACACACACACACACACACACACACACACACACACACACACACACACACACACGCACACACACATATATATATATATATACATATATAAATACACAGTTTCGAACGACTGGTGTTTTTGGGGTCTGGGGACCTCAAAACGAAAAGTTATCATGGTCCCGGGCCTAGGTCTTACCATGCCGAGTACGGTAATATCTTCTTCCCTACAGGGGAAATTCGCTAAAACCTATTTTGGGGTACAAATCCCCCCCCCCAAAATCCCCCTCTGGATAGAGCGAACTGGCTGGTTTTCGAACTTAAAAGTCATAAATGTTACTTTAAATGTTTGTACCAAATTCAATGAAAATCAGACCATTAATACGACAGTTATAGCACCCAAGGACACACACATAACCTGTATATATATATATAGTTTTGGAATCTGTGGACCTCAAATCGAAAAGTTATCATGGTCCCGGGCCTAGGTCTTACCATGCCGACTACGGTAATACCCTATAGGAGAAATTCGCTAATAAAAACAAGGTATATATCTGAATTCACTTTCCTTCTGCTGGATATTGATATTTAAATCAGTAATAAAATTAACTGGTTACCTTTCAATATCCCGTTTTGTTTCACAATGCTACGTGTTGTACTATGTACACTGGGAGTCGCCGCCGGTACGACCTAGCGTGCACGCACCGCGACGGGAGCGTATTATAGTTACAAAAAATTACCGGTCTTATTTTTAATTGTGTCTTGTGTGTTATTGTACTCTATGTTTTCGTGTTTCAATTTTAATTTTATATGACAAATCTTGAAGATGCTGCCTGAAGATGTGGTTGTTGCCACGAAACATGTAGCATAGTGCAACACAACAGGATATTGAAAGCTAACAAGTTAATTTTATTACTGAAAATATATATGACTATGAAGACGTGATGAGAAAGAACCGACCCTAAGTTGCTAACATTTCCAACTTCCGCTAAAGTTTATCTAACCTTAGCTTTACCTCAACTTCTGTATCCCGGTAGTACTAAAACTTGCCTGTTGAACAAAGTTTTGCTTAGGAGAGTTAGTTGGACTATTTAACTAATTAATGCAGTTTTAATAGTGCTCATGCTCGCCTCCATATTAGGGAATTATTTTGTGCCACTTTTCGAAGTATCTGGTCCTATAGTTCTCGTTATAGCTCTTAAATTATGACTCAATCACTAGAATCACTCTTAGAAAGTTTTCTTTAAACTTTAATGACGTGGAATAGATTAACAACTCGAATGTCGAAATTTCAGGTTTACGACATTCTATAAATGAAAATATTTTCAGAACAAAACTGATTCTATAATATTTTAACTTTTAATACAAGTTAAAGGTAATGTTTAAATATCTAAAGTAAAACAATTTCCCTGTCCACATACGATTGGTTTATGTAAAGTTGATACACCTGGATTGAAGGTGTGACCTATTCAGACACAAAACCATTCTAACTCTACTACATTAAGTGGAATCTAATAGCGTTTGAGGTATGCGGCTCTTTAGGTTAAGCACTTGATAGGCGTAAGAACGCTAGTAGCGTACATCTGGAATTCCTGGCATAAACTCAAAAATCAATCTTTGTCCCATTAACTCGTGTCTTGTGTTGTGGTTAATTCTTTGTCTCTGACGCCAATGACATTGTATCGCGGGTTAAAGAGGACGCCTCGCTGGGTATCATGACCAATTATCTATTTGCTCTCTGTTTTCGGAAAGCTATAAGGAAAGTAGTGAAAGTCCAATCATCCAACAACTTTGGTAATTGTAATACAAATGTTTAAGTTCTTAATCTAAAAACTAACCAGTCAAAATTACGCCTTTCTTAAGTCTTGAATTTGAGAATAAAAATCTAAAACCATCCTCACTATCAAGATTGTCGAAACTTAAGTGGATTGACCAAATATGGGAGGACAAAATTACAACGCTTGCATAACGTATTCTGTTATCTTTCTAATAGCAACATCTGCCCAAGTCAAGTGCCGGGTAGCGGACTAGATCAAATGATCAGACGGCTGGAAACGGAGCGAGCCCTGCAGGCTTAAGCCAAATTTAGGCATAGCTTGAAGTAAGGTGACAAACAATCCCAGGTTAGATTAGGTTTAGGTTTGTCCTAAAGAGTTGAGGGGTTTTTAGTGGGTAGACCACCACAGGTTGGCCACCTGTTTGCATACATTAATTTTCCTCCTCTCCCAAAAACATTAAGGTTATTTTTGTTATTATTATTACAGCATAACATAATGTTCTCCATTATAATTAATTAGAGCATGCATGTTTGAATCTTGTTATGATGATTTACAGTTTTAATCGTAACAAACAATATGTCACCTCTTGAGAAACCTATTTATAGGAAATGATAATTTTTGCATATCATGTTATAAAATTAAGCAATATAATTGATGCATTATTTACTTGAGTATTATGATTGCATTATAAATATAAAATGCCAACATAACATATTTTCACTGATATCTATGTTTAATTTTGAAGTGAAAATATGGTAATACTGTTATGCGGCTGAAACACATGACGGAATTCAAATAACACTTTCTTATACAAAGAAATAAATATATAATTAATTCATTTTGTATCATATTTATCAAACCATCTACGATGCAACTCAGCATGTGGAGTTAAACATTACAACATATCGAATCAGTGCTCAGAACAATCAAACTTTTGCAAATCCTTGTTAAATAATCCTCAAGCTAGATCTACTCTTAGCCCCGTTTAAGCGCTATGCTTGTTCTTAACGAGAAAAGTTTCTTTATTCAACAACAATCCCACTTCATTTGTTTCGAATGGATTCAGACATTACTGCGACATCGGTTTAACTTTAAGTAAAGTTTTTTTTATCGAGTCGAATACTAGATATACTTAATTTCACATTTGTGAAAGCTTTTTCATCACTGGGGAATTAAGCCAAAGAGTCATAAATACCCCCGTCGCAGCAAACCTGCGTATTCAGCGAATTTCCAATGCAAATATATGGGTATCACTACTACCTAGAGCCACTTACCAAGTTTCACAAAAATACATTCATTAATAAGTGATATATAGCATTTGATTTATTCTCCATAAGAATAACATTATAAATGAGTACGCAGGTTTGCTGCAACAAGGAAGATAAGATATGTGTTTTCTTTGCAATTATCAATATAACTCAACCAGGTCACTAATAAAACATGCCAAGTTTTATTAATTTAGATTCATAACTAAGGGAGATATAAAACTTTACTTATTCTCCACATGAATAACATGGGGGGCCGAGTATGCAGGTTTGCTGCTACCGGGAAAAATCAACAAAACTTGTTTTGTGCTATTATCAATATACCATAACTAGTTGAAGCCACATACCAAGCTTCATCAATATACATACATAAATAATCAAAATATAACATTTTATTTATTCTCCATAAGGATAACATTGGACAACGTACTGTGTTTAGCACTTTGAATATCACTGCAACGGTTGGACGTAAAACAACAATTAAAACGCCAAAATGATTGTTTTGTGGAGCTAAACTAATTGGTAGAAATAAATGTGAAGTTTTTAGTGGAATTATCTGAGGAAAATCTAAAAACCGTATTCCCATAAGATTAACATGGGAAATTTTATAGACACATTTTTTTACTTTTTTCCAAAACCACTAAACCTAGCTTAATGATTCAAAATACTAAATTGTTTGTTTTTTTTAAGCTCTACAAAATGGCTACAACCAAAATCTAGTGTTTTTAAAATTTTAGGGTAAAAAGTTCAAAAAACTGATTTTTGGAAAAATTTAAACCCCCATAAACCGATCGATCTGGTTTTCGAACTTAAAGTCATAAATGTTACTCTCCACATTTGTGCCAAATTTCATGAAAATCAAGCGCTTCTTTCAAAAGTTATCGCGGTAACCGACATATATATATATATATATAAATATACACAAATATATACATTTGAACGAATAGTGCTTTTGGCATCTGGGGACCTCAAAACAAAAAGTTATCATGGTCTCGGGCTTAAGTCTTATCATGCCACCTACGGTAATAGCTTCTTCCCTATAGGGGAAATTCGCTAAAACACAAAATATTAATAAATCAAAGAAATTATGTAATGTTGAGATATTAAATCCCAAGTATTTTACGTACAAAGGCTGAGGGAAAAAATGTTAAACTGCCATAATATAACCATAATGTTTTAATTTGAATGTATAACCTGCAAAACAAATTAACTTGATCAAGATCAGTCTTGTAAGAGAATAGAAAGTAACAGAGTCCTTTAAAACCTTTATATGAAGGTAATAAACATGTTTTAAAGTAAGTAATATGTGGCTGCCATTTATACAGAATATAAACAGAGTACAGCATAACAAATTCAAAATTTTTTTTAATATTTGTAATTGCTATTGGCCGAACTAGAAAACTTTCAAATTATGATTAAAAGTTCACCCTTTAAATGAACTTAATCCTGACGGAAACATTGTAAGTCCAATACCTTATATTGACCCTAAACTATATCTAGCAATGGTGTATGGACTAATAATAAATTGTTTATTCTAAGAAGAGACCAACAGGAAATAAATCTGTGAGGGAATCGGTGGCCATCTGTAAATCGAGGATCCACTTTGACCACAAATTTACAGAGATAATTAAAAACCAAATAAATCGTGATGTAATTGAATAGTATTATAATGATTACATTTTACGAACAAAAATCATAATTTCTTTAAAAAATTATACTTTTTTGTTATCAACCCCCTAATATTCAGTTTAAATGCAACAGAATATAACAAACAACTTTTATAAATATTTTTTCTGTTGAAATTTGTATTTATTAATTTGTCGTATTTAATTATTATACGATCATAGTGAATTGATTACAACTCTGAAGTGTTGTCTATATTTATTAACAAACAGGATGGATGCACATAAGCGAAGTTAGGAATAAGGAAATCAGTTTTAAACATTACTTGTCAGCTGGTCCCAGTTAACAATACACCGCGCACTTGGCAAAGCTGTAAATATTAGCAGGTATCGTAGGATCAGCAGAGTTGTAACCACATCATGTGCGGCATTGTCCGTGCCCCTCACAGATAGCCGCTGATTTACGCTCTCTCCCGGGGCTTGTTTATTTCCTCTGTATTTAGCTTTGACCACTGATAACAAGCGTCGTTATTTATTAAAGTGGTAAACGATATTTGATTAGAAACTAAATTTGTTTTAAAGATAATATTCTATGGTTTCGCGTTAAAGGAAAACCTCAATAGAAACTATAAACGTAAAATAAAACTAAAATGTGTTTAGGTAAGAAACAGTGCTAATGAAATAATCATGGGTGCTGGAAACAAATACAATTTTGCTAGTGTATTTCAGCAGTTTTGGTCAGTACCCTTGGTCATCGTTGGTGATTATTTTATTAAGTAATGGAAACTTGTAATAAAACTATTGTGTATACTATCAGTACATTACTACTCTGGCGTATACTATTGTTGCTATAAGTAAATAAACAAAATAAGCATTCAGAAAATGTATATATACCTAAAGAAATAAATATATCCGGGTTTATTCCTCGTGATTTGTGCCCAAGTAATGCAATATTCGCTGGGTTTATAAGACTGACTTTTTTTATTATTATACATATTACAACAAATTATTTTCCCTTAAATTTTTGTCTTGAAATTGTCTGCTTAAAGCTCATTCCAATAAATCTATATAATTCGAGAACGGTTTTTCGAAACTATAATAAAAATGAATATGCGTCCATGTAATAGCTATGTTTAATGGTTTAATCCTTTCATTGCGATCCGAATACAAAAGTTGATGTTCGTAGATCATGTCTCCTATAGTTGTAAGTAAATATAGAACTAAATAGTCAGTATAGAACCGTATTAAGTAAATGAAAAATTATAGTTCTTAGTAGTAGGTATGCTGATTAAAATATAACGAATAAAATGTGTAAAGTTACACTTAATATATATTATATATCACTGAAAAAACTAAAAATGTATACCTTTCTCTTGTTTGTTTAGCATTACAATTAAAATTTTTTTACATAAACGGACCTAATCACAACATGTAAAAAATATAAAATATAGTATAAATAATTTCACAAAGTTTTACAACGTAGATTAGATATGTCATTACAAGAAATCTATATCTAACATTTGATGGTCACCCCAATTCGCCCATTATATAGAGTTGACAAAGTATTTTGTTCTGAGAAATAAAGTTCTGACCACGAGTCAGAAAATACAATAACCCTTTCTCAGTTTCAGACAGAAGTACGTGACCGACCTGAACGTGATCTTGTCTGTGTCTCTGTCGGGTTGTCACAGGGCTAGCCCCTTAATGTATTTATCACAGACTACTAAATTTAACCACAAACGTAGTTCTTGCATAATAATTAATGCGGAAAGGATGTCAACTATTCAATTACCAGTTCAAATAAGTAATTTTTGTTTGCTTAAAAATTAGAAAAAATTGTATTAGAAATAAAAATATAGAAATGCTCCCAGCCATCAGCATTAAAACCAGAGTTTCTTTTTCGCAACAGTTTGTGTCGGTGAATTTTGTTATGTGTTGAATTTTTGTCAGAGGGCATTAGATAGAGGTCATGATGGGTATTACTGTATAATTAAAACTAAAAACATAATATTCTCTCATTCTAATTAAAATTTGATGGGGTTTTCTCCTCTGAACAAACAGCTGTTTGCGTTGAAAACAAGAGCGTACAAACTATGCATTGTTTCTAAAGATAAAGGTCTATTAGATATAAACAACGCCATGCAGTGAATAAAGTTAAACAGAAAATAATAAAAAAGAAATTCGTTCGTTAATTAACCTTTCATATTTTTTTATAACATCCTTGAAAAAAAACATTACTTCGCAGTCTAGATTTAAAATTTTAGCCGTCTATTTTTAAAGAATAAAGATAAATCAAAATTTGTAAAATTATCAAAATTAATGTTGTATATACTCAATGTCATGTACGTATTTACTCAAATTCAGTTATATCCTGGAAGTTTAAATCAGCGGAACGGGGAGAGTGAAATACCTGAGTCATTAGGATTCCAAGATGGAACGCTCCAGCATGACATTCAAAACATTAAAACAATCTGCTCTAAACACTTCTCACAAAACATTCCAGCTTGTCCTTTTACCTAGTCTAGAAATGCAGTTGATTAATCTCTCATTCAATAGAATGTTTGTGCCAAATACGCTATTATTTATTTACGAACAAAATAACTACCGAATTATAACGCAACTCAGATGTAAATATAAACTCTGTCTGGTTTTCAATCGAAAATGTAATTTATCATCGTATACACCTTAAAAACGTTTTAGTTTTTAAATTTATAGATTTTGAATTTAAGTTGATATTTAACCTACATATACGGCGTCAATGTAGCCTCCACATTTTGAAACGACTATAAATAAAAAATGATTTTGGTTTTGCAATCTTTTTCATTATTCAAGGAGAAATAAGCACACAAAAATAGTTCTTAAATAAAATTTTTGTTAACATTGTTACAACAAACTTTTGTATCAAAATAAGAAGTGATGAATGTTGGGTATAAAATTATCCTGATAAAAATATTACTAATTAGTTGCCTTTTTATGAACCTTTTGTGAGTGGAGAAGCGGTTTATTGAATAAGATACAAATCGCAATGCCTATTTTTCTTATAATCATAATAAAACGTGATTATTTATTTCCTGTATTATACAACGTAATTTACTGGAAAGTTACAGTTTTATCGATACAGTTCCTAACGTGACCCCTGAACACGTATTAGGGGGGTCTTCAAAATTGTATACACACACACACACACACACACACACACATATAGACATAATGCAAACATATATATATATAATTCAAACACACACACACACACACACATATATATAAATATGTGTGTGTGTTTGCACTCTAGCGGTCGCATTTGTTGTCCGATTTACTTCAAATTTTGTAGGGACGTTCCTTTCTGTAATCAGTTGGACAAATTTGTTGGGCAAAACAATCGAAAAATCTAAACCGCTTTTTTGGGGATTAATCTTTCAAATTTAGAGTTGTTGGGCCCAAAAAGGGTCAGAAAAACCCCGTGTGTAAAGTTAATGCATGTAAAAACATGGGAATTAGTGAGGCGAAAGTTTTAAGCCCTCTATCGTCATTCTAGCATACATATTTACCGAGTTATTAAAGAAAATGTGTTTCGTCTAAACACAGTACGTTGTCTTATGGGGGTTTTACACTAGAAAAGCCTGTTATTTATTTGTTAGAGTACTTTTATCATCCCCAGCAACCTCACACCTACTTTCAAGCCTGTCTGGACCTTCTCCTAACATTATAATGCGCAAAATTGTATTCCCAGCTTTGCAGGTAAATGAACCAGGAGCATCAGAACAGCCAAAAAATCACTGATATCAGTTTTCAATAAAAATTTGAATAAATGTATGTTTTCCACTGATTTTGAGTTTAAAAAATTGTTAAGTGGAAATTCACTTCCCTCACGTCAGCGTGCTGCGTGCGAACTCGTTTTCTAAAATGGGGGTTTTATGGTCCATTTCTACATACATCGATTTTAAACTTGTACTCCCTCCGTATTTTTTATTTACTCTTGGAAGTTGTCTAGTTTAAGTTTATAAAAACTACTTTAGGTAATGATTAGCCAAAGAAAAGAAAAACCTGGATGTGTGTATGCTATCTATATTTAACATTCAATTTTGAAGTATATTTAATGAAATAGTACAGTAAAATTCCAACATGGATCGAAATTCTGAAAAATTAAACATTTCTGAGGACTTCATTCTGTTAACCTTAAAAGTATTATTGAAAGTATCGATGATTATCTAATGAAATTACTCGTTTCTGAGCAGATGATTTAACTAAATATGTTTAACACCCGTAAATATACATTCGTTTCAACTCAATGGTTCCACTCCCTATGAAACTTATGGGTTTATGAGGTCAAGATAGCGTAAAATTAACACATCAAGCATCAATAAATCTGGCATGAATCTAGCTTCATTCGATATATTGATATTCCAAAATACACCGGTGTTACACCCTAATATAAAATAAAATTACATCCGTATAACCAGTGACTCGTTAAAACCTGAAATAATATCAAAACCATTTGGCAAAAGGTAATAAGTATAAATTGGCCACACATCGTCTTATTAGGGTTTTATTTATGACTGGAATATTCCCGTTATAACTATGAACCCTAGCTAGTATGAGAATGGGGGGCTCTATGTCGAGACAATCTATGTTGGTACGCCATTTTTAAATAACCCCTTTAAAACGAATCAGTATGGAGATACAAGCATATAGATATATATATATATAGATATATATATATATATATATATATATATATATATATATATGTGTGTGTGTGTGTGTGTGTGTGTGTGTGTGTGTGTCCGTTACCGCGATAACTTTTGAAAGAAGCGCCCGATTTTGATGAAATTTGGCACAAATGTGGAGAGTAACATTTATAAGTTCGAAATCCAGATCGATCGGTCTATGGGAAGGGGGTTTTATGGGGGTTTAAAATTTTCCAAAAATCGGTTTTTTGAACTTTTTTCCCACAAATTTTAAAAACACTAGATTTTGGTTATATCTATTTTATAGAGCTTAAAAAACAAACAATTTAATATTTTGAATGATTAAGATAGGTTTAGTGGTTGTGGAGAAAAGTAAAAAATATGTCCTTAAAATTTCCCATGTTAATCTTAAGGGAATACGGTTTTTAGATTTTCCTCGGATGATTTCACTAAAAACTCCACATTTATTTCTACCAATCAGTTTAGCTCTACAGAACAATCACTTTGGCGTTTTAATTTTTGTTTTACGTCCAACCGTTGCAGTGATATTCAAGTGCTAAACACAGTACGTTGTCCAATGTTATCCTTAAGGAGAATAAATAAAATAATATATTTCGATTTTTTAGGTATGTATATAGATGAAAAGTGGTATGAGGCTTCATCTAGTTGTGGTATACTGATAATAGCACAAACAAGTTTTTTATTGTTCCCGGTAGCAGCAAACCTGCATACTCGGCCCCCATGTTATTTATATGGAGAATAAGTAAAGTTTTATATCTCCCTTAGTTGGAACCTAAATTAATAAAACCTGGTTGAGTTATACTGATAATTGCAAAAAAACACATTTCTTACTTTCCTTGTTGCAGCAAACCTGCGAACTCAATTATAATGTTATTCTTATGGATAATAAATAAAATGCTATATATCACTTATTAATGAATGTATTTTTATGAAACTTGGTAATCCCCAAGTAACCCCCACACACCTGAAACAGGTGCATAGCACGCTAGGTAATCTTTACTACCTAGATATGCTACCTATATGCTTGTATTTGAACGAATATTTGTTATCATGCCCATATACAGTATATGCATTGGAAATTCGCTGAGTACGCAGGTTTGCTGCGACGGGGGTGTTTTTTTAGCTTAGTTTAGCCGTAATCCGCCATTTTGCATTTTTTTGAAAATAATTAATAATTCAAAAACCCTTACAGATATTTGTACGAAACTTGGAATAACCTTTAAGTTTTATCTTAAAATAATTTTCAAAAAATATTTGTTGTCAAACTTATGAAATTTCAAAATGGCGGCCATTCAAAGATTTCAAAGTCAAATTTCATGAAAACTAGCGGCTAAAACAAAATCGTACAAGACATCACATTTAAAGTTCCTTTGAATACAAATTCAATGATACTTTTATTGTAATATTCGATCAATAAATAAAGAAGTTATGGTAATTTTTAATAATAAATTTAAAAATGGTGGCTATTTAAAAAATTTCAAAGTCAAATTCCATGAAAACTAGCAACTAAAACAACATTTTACAAGACATCTAATTTGAAGCACATAATTAGATGGTCAAGTACACTGGAGAATTCGACTTAGAAATTGTTTAATGGCCGCCATTTTGAAATGTTTTATTAAAAACTACCATAACTTCTTTATTTATTAATCGATTTTTACAATCAAAGGCTTATTGTATTTGTATTAAAAAGAAAATTAAAATTTATATCTAGTAAAATTTTGTTTTAGCTGCTAGTTTTCGTGGAATTTGACTTTGAAATCTTTAAATGGCCGCCATTTTGAAATTTGTGAAGTTTGACAAAAAATATTGTTTTACAATTTTAACAACATAAAACTTAAAGATTACATAAAGTTTCGTACAATATTATTAATTATAAAAAAAAAATACAAAATGGCGGATTACGGCTAAACTAAGCCAAAATCGAAAAAAATGTTACTTCACATTTGCAACTTGTTTTTGTATGTAGAATCCGGTTCTGCATAGCACGCTACGCATTTTTGTGACAACCTGTGTATATATATATATATACTCGCTTCGCTCGCTGGGGGCTCCGCCCCCAGACCCCTGTCGTAGTACCTATGGCACATGGTTTAATTACGCTAATAATCCGAGGTCCTATGTTTACTCAAATTATAAAGTAGACTTATTGAGCGAACAAATTTAGGCCTAGCAGTACAATATTAGAGTGTATAACAGTTTAAAAATCGCTCCGCCTCCGCCCCCAGGCCTCTGTGGGGGGCTTCGCCCCCAGGTCGCTGTTTGGCCACAGTTTAATGTAAATTGGTCCAAATTCTATTTAAGACCTAAATTCTACAACTATTCCAAGGCTTTGATTATTTTTAAGGGTTTAACCTATAAAATCCGGTCACATGCCTGTTAATGAATACTAATTGGCATGGAGACGTAGTATGTTAATTTTAAGCCTCCATGTATTAACTAAGTGCTTGATAAAAAATATACCCTTAACTGATGTATAATGTAGCCTTTATAAGGCGTCTTTTGAATCTTATAAGGGATACGACGACCGTTAACAACCTGAAATAATATGACTTTGGGTAACCAAAAGTCTTCTGAGTAGTGTGCATTTGGGGCTGCTGGGGCGGAAGTGACGTCACATCCGGTGAGTGACCGGATGCGCTGAGTCATGAAAGACGTCATCTGAGGCTGAGCCAGTGACGTAGGCGGTTTTGTGACGAAATGAGTAAAAGTTCAAAGTTCAAGGTCACGGTGAGGTTTTTTTAAAAAAATCTACCTCGCACTCGTAAAACGATTGTGATTCGATAGTTAATCGATAATAAATATCGAATGAAAATTATCGAATGAAACAATCGAATGATACGAGTGCGAGGTAGTACTATTACAAATATTACTTTATTTACAATAATTCATGTTTACAATAGTTCCCCGTTGTTCGTTGTCATCGATGTTGTTGATCCGGACGAGTTGCGGCCATCACTTCGCTTTCTGAAGAAAGACGGTAGATACTTCGATCCCTGCGCAGAGTCCATGTTGTTTTTTGATGCGTAAAGTTCCAAAGATAAATCGTAACCGGACGCAATAAGAAGTCTTAGCTCTTCACTAAACACCTCGAGGTCTTGGTAAGTCGCAAGATGAATAGAGTCATAATGAATACACCTAATTTTAATGGACATTTTAATATAATGTTTTACGTTTGTGAAGAGCACTCGATGTTCACCAGTCGAGAGCCGGAGGTGTACTGACTATTCGCTAGCTAGCGTTTTGGTATCAAACAAAATGGTGGGGGTAAAAGTGTGGTGGGGCGGAGCAGATGGCGGGCGGCAGATGGCAGGCGGCAGGTGGCAGCTGGTGCGAGGCAGATGGTTGCTACTACATTCGCCGCCACAGTAATGCAATCCTTCGGCGTAATTCTTGTATTTTATCTTGTCGGTTCATTTGATACGTTTTACATCTACATATGCAATAGCTAAAACACTTGCACTTACGACAAGCTTTCCCGTCAACTTGATCGCCTGGTATTTTAAAACATTGTAACTCGCAACAATATGTCTTCAAATTGTTATCGAAAAATAAATTGTTCATAGGTGGCACCGACATGTTAGCTGCAGCGTGTGTTAGACAAGACTGAGACTAACTTCACTGCTCCCTCTCTTTTATACCTCTTCATAAGTTAACCCTGAATGAAAGTTCAAGGTCACCCATTCGAATTTTAAAAAAAAGCAACACAGCAGTATATAAAATAATATACTGCTGTGTTGCTGTTTTCTTTATTTTTTTTCATATTTTTTTTATTTTTTTTTATTTTTCTTTTCTTTATTAAACAAACATTTTACAATACAATAAACTTAAGTTTAACATTGATGACTAGAAATACAAACAATAAAATACAAACAGAGAAATACAAACAGAGACATTATGTACAAGGATGCATGATGTGCAGAGTGAGTTCCGTTGAGTTGTTGCCGCTTACACCGTGTGATACCAAATACAACGTCCCCGGTTGAATATCTCGCAAATCTTCATTCTGTAGCAGTTGAACAAATCGTTTTGGAAGAAATACTTGAAACTTCGGCTCATCTCCTGAAGTTAAAGGTGCTTCGCTCAATGAAACTAGAATTGCTTCTCCATGTGTGGTTTCCACTTTCTTGATGTTATGAATAATGTAGTGTTTTTGTTCTTTTAATTCTGAACACTTTTTAGTTAGCAGAAGGTCGGATTTTGAATGAGTGTTGAATTGATCAACCAGTGTTTGTAGAAACTGTTGTGATGCCATCTTCGTCAGTGGTGGTTGCGATGTCTTCTGTGATGTTGCCTCTTCGGAGTCTCGAATAATACTCGTGCCGGAGCGGTGTTGGATCCTCGTATTTATAGGCCCCGCTACCCCCACCACATTCCGGTTCTTTGCTACCCCCACCACATTTCTGCGTTTGTTCCAAGTAAGCAGCCAAACGATATGCGTTGTGCAATGCGCAGTTTGATTGTCCGTGTTTAGGATCTTTTGCAGCAACACAAATATTACCGAGATTAATGTTAAAGTCCTTACCGATAGTTATATCGAAAACATCACCGTGCGTGTACTTTTGTATCCAGTTCCTTTTTTCTAATCCTCTTGTGTATATATGTGAATATTGTTTGCAAAAGTTAAACATAATACTGTGCAGATTACTGTAGCTTATAAATCCTTCATACCAATGTATGTGATGAAAGTAGTTTGTTATCCATTTGTTTGTACTTTTTGCTTTGGCGTTAAGGTTTTTAAAAGAAAAAGGAGCTTCAAACGTGAATGGGTAAACTACAAATGTAAGCAAGTCTAAAATTACTAATTCCTTGATAATAAACCTATCATCATTATTTCGAAATGCTTGAAATTCTATTACACAAGGCTTTACACTCACTTCTTCATCCCCTCCGCTCATCATGACACCTAACGATCAACTAAACTGTTTTCCACACCACGGTAGGTTAAATACCAGGCCGTACAGTTGCAGGCGCGTTGGTGTATATTTAACGTGGGCACCGTCCCCAATAGGCCTACCCCACGTGTGTTCTTCTTTACTAAGTTAAACTTTAGTCTTTTTTAACTTCCTCTTCTCGTGTTTCGTTTTCTTCATCTTCTTTTTTCTCCGTTTCTTCTTCCTCTGTTGTTTCTTCTGTAGCTTCTGTAGCGATTTCTACAAGTGGTTCAAAATCCTTTAACTTTCTCCACATGCAAACTTCATGAGGTATTCTATTAAAAATAGATGTATCCACAGGTCCGTACACGATGGTGCTATCAGGTTGTTTTTCCAAAGTATCGACCAAATATTCTTTAATAATAGCGCTTGCAAATACCAACTGTCTCATGTACCTTGTAATAGGTTCTGTTGCGTAGTTTAAAACGTAGAATTCTTCACGTGACAGTAGAATCTTATTTTCATGTTGAGTCAAGTCTCTAATTCGCACTTGTAGTTGTCCGCGATGTTTAACAATATCGATTTCATTGTCACAATCCAAAAGTCGAATATGTGTTTTTCTTCCACACAAACTGTTAGTTAAATAACATTCTATTAAATGTACATGTTTCAAAAATGACTCCCAAGCATTTTGCGAAAATAAAACCTTTTTTGTTCCATGGTGTAGAATTACTGTAGGGGAATAATCCAATGACTTTATCAATCCAACTGATACACTTTTACTGATGCATGCTGAGATGGGGTAAAAGATTCGCAAAAACACTTCAGTTAAAATGTGAGGAGGAATATTTTCTTCAACTTTCTTCTTCCTTTTTGGTACTACCTTTGATGGGTCTGCATTACTTTCCTCCTCTCTATCTCTTTTACCAAACTTTAAAAATGCAGTTATTTCCTTGATAATTTCTGCTTCGCTGGTATTATCACGTTCCAATAACGGTGCTATTTCTGCATCACCTTGTACAACAGATGGAGAACTCATTTTGTAGAAGATGTTGCCCATGCGACGATAGACGATCAACTGAAGACCTGCATTGTTGCTCCGCTATTTATAGGTTAGCGACAGTGGCGGTGCCGGTGGTGGTACAACGTTTTACAATACCGTCTTTACGATACCAGTCAACGGTGTGTATGTAACAATTTTATCGTGCAAAATTAAACAATACGCAGATGTATTTGCAGGTACGTTTTCTTGAAATTCCATTTCTATCTTTATATCAACACTAGACGATTTTACAGATTCGTTTTGTTTGGAGCAATCAATTACAACAATCGGAGCTTTCGATTCAAACTGTACGGGAGATAGTAGAGGTGTGTTTGTTTTGCCGTAATATGAATTTTGGAACCTAGCGTACATATCGTATAAAACACTGTACCTTTTTTTTATCAAAAGAGATATTAAAGTTGTCGTAGGGAAAGAATTGTGAATTCAGGAACACTTTACAGTTTGTTAATTTACAATGGTCAAATTCACCAGCATTTTCAGTTAATATACTTTTTTTCTTTGTTTGTAATCCAAAGATTACATATCTCGCTTTTTCCAAATGAGTAGAAGTTTTTACAGTCCATGTATGCCGTTGTGTTGAAGGTAAAACGGGGTATTCATGAAACTCCCAGCTTCTGAATGGCATTACAATGTCTCGATCTGATTTTAACTTTCTTAATAATGTAATCCTGTGTTCATCATTTAGTCGCACATGTGGTACTCTCCAAACAATCTTGTCTAATGTTAGTTTCCAGTCTAAATTGGCTTCAGTTGTTCCAGCAGATGCTTTAATAATATCATTATCGTTTGATGACCTTAATAAAACTAGTTCTTGTTTTACATTTATTATTATTCTTCTGTAATCTTCAGCAAATCCTAAAAGTAATCTTAAAGGTACGTAAAAATCAAAGTTTCCCGAAGCGTCAGGAGTAATTATACTTTTGTCTGGTGCAACCCATCCTGCAACAGCTAACAGATTCTTCTCATTTGGTGTTAAAGACGCTAATCCTTTTAATGTACTGGAAATTCCAACCTTTTTTGTTGAATCGACTGTAACTCCTGAAATTTCATATCTAATCTCGTCAAACAAAAATGCCATAGGATTATTTATGAACGGAACAGTGGTTCCAACAGTACCGTCAGCTTTTGTTACTTTTCCTTCAATATATAAATAACTTTCGCATGGAAGAGTATAAATGTCTTGTTGTTGTATAGGAATCCTAATTTCATCGTTATTGTTTAATTTGGACGAAGCGTAAGGGTTGTGCGTGTGATATTCCTTTTCCCATAAGGTCTCGTCGAATGTTGGGCCCTGCGCTATATCCAGTATATCCATTGTTAATGACCTTTAATCCAATTTCTTCTAGAAAACGAATGTTGTCACTTGTTAATCCTTCTACAGCTGATGAGCTACTGACCTCTTTGCTGGTTGGCTCTCTCTTTTTAAATGATAACCCCATTATCTAAGCGGATGATTTTATATGTATTCTTACAGTAATAGCTTCTCCTCGAAAGTCAATAAGGTTTCCGTCTTGATCCACTATGTTCAGCACGATGTCTGAAATGAAACTGGTGTTTAACGGTAGGTACACAAGGTTTTGAGGCTTTTCTACTATCTTGAAACCCGGTGCGACTGATGGGTAGAATGTGTGTAATATATGCCGATTTTCTCCATCTCTGTAGGATCCTTGTATAATGTTACATGTAATGTCTATGCTGTTTACTTTGATGATCGTCACAGTTCTATTCCCAGAATGAGTTGTATTAGGTTCTAATACCTTTGTTTCCTTAGAAAACCCCAATAAACTACCAATTGAACGTTCTTGGCCAAAATCAATATAATACTTAGAAGTAATTTCGGCTTTCATTGTATTGTTATTGCCTTTTATCGTTATATTTTCTTTTCCCATATGTTTTTGTATAACTTCATTTATATTATCAATTTCATAAGCTCCTGTTGGTAAACTGAATTCTTCCAAAGCTGAATATTTTCCTTTATTATCTTTTGTCTTGTAATAATGTATTTTGTTATTAATTCCTTCACTAACGTTTGGAATAGAGTTATATGTTGTTAAATCCAATAATGCGGCTTCCCATAGTCTTCCTTTTTGCAAACGTAGCGCTGGAAACAGAATACTGCGCAAAGTACATGAGTTACCGGTTAATGACACTGTATACGAAGACATCTTAAAGTTGACTAACACTTTTAGCTAAAAAGTCTAAACATAAATGACCGCAAATGGATGTATCATCAGGTTGTTTTCTTGTATAATTGTAAAAAACATTTTCTGCCGCACGAAAGTATTGTTGAAGTTCTTTCGGTGGTGGAAGGTTTCCAAAACTGTCGAAATAATAAATCGTTTCACCAAGTTTCTTGTAACACACCCAATGAGTGCCTAATCCTTCACTATTATCCAAATTTACTATACCAGTCTCATTTTTCCACATTTTAACCGGTAATTCATCTTTCATAAATACTCCTCTAAAAAATGGGATTTTCAAACAAGAAGCATATGTAATCAGTTCTTCATTGGTTAATTCTTTGTTTTTAATTATTAATTGCTCTTTCTTATTTAATACACACGATACGGTCTTAGGTATAGTCCTCCTCCCTTTTTTATCATTGACCATATTGTTGGTTTCTTTTTACCTTTACCACTAGTAGATCGACGTTTTCTTCTGATATTACCTCCTTGTTTCTTAGCGGGTCTTTTCCCACGCCTTCTTCTCTTTCCTCCTCCAAACGTAGTTTTTGCTTTCATTGCTGCTGTTACTGCTAAAGACGCTGCTTTTTCACCAATACTCGCGTCACTAGATTTTACTCTTTGCCAAGCTTTCTCAGAAAGTGCTCTATCCGCTATTGATCTATTTTTTGTATCACCAAATTTGGAATACGCTATATCGTGCTGTTTACAGGCCTGATCAAGCTTATTTATTCCAGGATCTCCTCTAGCAAGCCGTTTCTCTAATTTGGTTCCAGGACCACAATATTGATATCCTCCAGGTAAATGTAATTCCACAGGTAATAAATCAATCGCCTTGTTAACTATAGCTCCAACTGGTTTACTTAATAGAGAAAATGCTGTTGATGCTATTCCCCTTCCTCTCTGTAATCTCTCTCGATTATGACTGATGCGTTTAGCCCTCGGCATGACTATTTATAGCCAAACTTACAATCAGTAGGTGCACTCTATAAATGTTTTACAATGAATGTAATATTAGTCTTGGCTTCTTGTATTATATATACTGTTTAAAATCCATTTATTATATAGAAATGGATTAATTAATTAAATGTAGACATAATAAATAAAAGTAGTAAAAATAGAAATAAGGTGTAATTGAAGATGTTTCAAATGTTTCTCCGCTGGTGATGGTATCGTTGTTTTCGGTAAAATGAATAAAATCTAAATAGTTGTCATGTTCCCTTAGAAACTTGCCACTTAATCGTTGATAATTAAATAACACATTCCAGTCTAGTTTATCTTTAAAATTGTCAATGTAATTTTCAGAGAGATTTTGATATTTACTTATTACTTCCCAACAGTTATTAAAATTTGATGTCATCTCTACAAGGAAGTCTTCTGAAAACTGTTGTCTTTGTAAAATATGAATCCAGTTAACTCTGTGAAAATAAATTCTTAACATAGTCATTGTGAAGAGGTAGTGTATGGAAAGTTGTTCCCAATCCATATATCTATCAAACCGTTGAACAAAACCATCTGTCAGCACTCCTTGGGGAAATCTCGGCTCTTGAGATATTAAACTCCACGCAGTAATATTGGATTCCATCATCCTCTCTGTATCATCTCTCGAATATGACTGATGCTTTATCCCTTATCATGGGTATTTAAATTCTTTTTTCTCTTATGTAATCTTCATCGTTTTCTGTTGGTTCATTAATCACATTCACTTTATCCCCCTTTCCTAATGTCTTGACTTTAGAAGGCTCAGACGGTTTATCTAATTGATTAGGTTTTTCTGGATTGTGTATCTTTTTCCAGTCTAAATAATTGTGGCTGTCAACATCTGAAGCTACAGCTCTTCCTGAAGCCCGATGGATATAATTAAATAAAGCTGCACCAAACCTTTCCATATGTTTTTCATATTCTGTAGTCCATTTCTTGTGTACTATATCAAATATTTTCTTATTTACAGCGTCTCCATCCTGCTCACAATCACCTACATTTGACAATTTTAATTTTTTTACATCATAGCTTGTATCAGTTTCATTCTTTTTGTAAATCGTTAACAATTTTAAAGTCGCTAAATTTACTGCTTCACCATCATAAATGGGATGTTTTATATTGCTTAACCTTTTACCGGAAAACCCCCAATGGTCTTCGTGTACAATCGGGGTTCTTTTATCCATGTATTGTACCGTAACCGCATCAGAAGACAAAAGCGGATCACCAACATTTTGAATTACTTTTCCTTCAAAATTATAATTACCATCAGGTGTTAACGGAAACCCAGCTCTTTTTTCACTATATCCAGATTTTACTCCAAACTCGGAATACCGTCCAAACTTGTCCACACTCATGATGTAACTGAATCGCTATCGTTTAGGTTCTTACTATATATACGTCTACTGAACAATTATTTCTCGTTTTCGCAGTTCATCAACCAAAGCTACCCATTCGTTTTCTAAACCAGTGTGCCCGGCTTCCATAGCTTCATGTAATAACCTCATTCGATCAACTAACTTATTTATATCGTTGTAATATATTATATTGGTTTTATACAAATTTTTTAATAATCCCCTTCCAGATGTAGTAGGATCAGTTGTTTTTCTTTTTTTATGCAAAACATTTAATTCAGCAGAAGATAAAGCTCTTCTTTTAATTGGAGCTTTATTTGATTTCGAGGGGAAAAGACTAGATATAATGTTTGTGTATTTTATTGACCTGTTTCTATAAATAGGTAGGTCTTTGGAATATTTTTTTCTATGTGCATTTGTATACTCTAGTATATTTTTAAACAATTGTAAATCCTTTTTAGTATATTTACCAGGATTATTTTTAAAGATGAGTTCAAACAAACCTGTTGTACCTTTATATTTCTTATCACCAATAACTATATCATCATTTTCGTTTATATCTAACTTTCTATCTCCAATCATTAATCCTTTATCCTCTATTCTAGCTCCATATGTATGATAATTTCGATTAGCATCTGTGCCATGTAACATTTTTAATGTATATTTTCTTCCAAGTGTTCCTTTAAACATAATATCTGTGCCTAATTTGCTTAAGTTGGATGGGTTGATATCCTCTTCTTCTGCTCTTGTATCTTCCGCACTTGTATCTTCTGTACTTGTATCTCCTGCAATGTTCTTTTCCCTTAAATCTCCTATATCTCCGCTTTCTTCATACTCGTCGCTTTCTTCAGATGTTTGTAACTGGTCAAAACTTTCATCATTCTGAAATTCTTCTTCATATTTGGAAATTGGTAGCATTTTGTCTCCTTCGAAGCGAATTGAAGGTTTTTCCATATTTTGTGCTAATCGCTTTAAAGGTTCAGTAACAGGTTTAAATGTTGTTTCTAAAAATTGCTCTCTTTCATTTATACCTGATTTTAAAGCTCGGTTTTTTTGTCTAATAGAATCACTAAGTGATTTTATTTCTTTTAGTAGCTTTTCCTGGTTAACCATCTTCACACCTTGACGACTTGTACAGTAATACCGCTAATCAGTGTAGTAAAACAAATTTATCAAAACCTATTCTATAACGGCCGTCTTTTATAGCTTGATCTTTCATAATAACCAAAAATCCATACTTTTCCGCCCATGCTTTTCCGCAAAGCTCTTTAAACTTTTCAAATGCCATATCAGCATTTACATGATCGTTATATATATGTTTTAGGTTAGTATCATCTTGTTTAAATACAATTAAAACATTTGCATTATCTCTGATAAGTTGTTTTGGGATTTTGCTATAAGTTTGTCCTATATATATGCTATCGATGTTATTATGTCTTCCCATGGCAAAGTAGTTTCTAATAGTATCCTGATTTTCACAAGATACATCGTCAAATATAAATACAGAATACGGTTTCGCTTCGTTTGGTTGCATAATGCTATCACTAGCGTTAAATTTGTAAAAATTAACATCGGACACATCAGATAGGATTTTATCCAGCAATTGATACTTTGGTTGTTGTAGGGACTTTGAAAAAATATATAGGTTATTAAACCTTAATCCCTGCGGATTAGTGATCAAATTAAAGACAACATTGGTCTTTCCACAGTTTGAGGGGCCACTTACTATACATCGAACAGTGTTTGGAAATAAACTACCGTGTTTACCATTGTTGATATTAACGTTATCCACAGTTAAATCATCTATGTTATTAATATTGAATCGATCTTTATGGTGAATAATCTCCATCCTGCTCAAAGGTTAACGATGAAATGAGTTGCTTGCATTACACCAAGTCCTTTATAGGTATCCATGAATCCTCAGTTTTGTTAAACCCTAACCACCGCACTTTAACTGCGTCCTTTTTTCTTTGTAACACTTTTTCAACAAGATATACATCACCTACTGTTGACTTTAACATTTCATGTCCATAAAATGCACCTTGCAACAAATCTCCTTTGTTATCTTTTAAGATATACATTTCAGGTACAGTCGGTTGCACTTTATACACTGTAAAAACTTCATTCGTCCAATTGGGAAGGTATTTCTTGGTAAACACTCCCTTATATTTACTAATCCGTACTTTATCACTTACATTAAATTTTCTTGGCTGCATTTTTTCTACTTTAGGCTTTGTATTTTTCTTTATGCGTTTTAATACATCTTTTGCATTTCTTCTATTTACTTTGTTAGGTTTCATACCAATAGTTCTATGAAACCTGTTGTTATAATCATTTATTAATTGTGGTAAAACATCATACCATACGTAAGAACCTCTTTTTGAAAATTGTTTATAGAGTGCTCCTTTTAAGGTTCTACTGAATCTTTCTACAATAGCTGCTTTTTTCTCTGAATTTGTAGAATAATGATTTATTTTATATTTATTCATTAACTGTGCAAAGTTTGTATTAAAGTATTCTGTTCCATCATCAGTTTGTAAATGTTTAATTTTGTTTTTATCTCTTTTTATGGCTATTTCCATGGCTTCTGTTACGCTTTTACCAGTCTTGTCCTTTAGAGGCAAAGCGTCTGCAACTTTTGTAAAACAATTAATAATTGTGAGTATATATTTAAATCCTTTGTTTATTCTGCTATGCGGTCGCATTTCAATTAAATCCGCTTGATATAGATCATTTATCCCTTTTATAACAGTATTTCTTCTTGGAAACTTTATTCTTGCAGGTTTGTGTAGTTCATTAATAATCTTCTCCTTCAGGTCTGACATGATGGTTTCACGAAGACAGCTGATATGGTATTAAATATTCTTTTGTATAAATCTGCTTATATAGGCCAAGGTCATTCCAAACTAATGTATAAAAGGGGGAACACAGCAAAATACTGCTGTGTTCCCCCTTTTATACGGAAAGGAAAAGGAAAAGGGATGTAGGACGATGAAAGGGTTACTCGTCAATAGGGTTGAGGGAATAGTGGCCGAATGGTAGAGTGTGGATATTGTCTGCAAGGATGTGTCGTTTATCATCATTTGAAGAAAGAGCTTTTTTTACTTCAGTCACGCTGTACAGCTGATGGTTGAAACTTCTGATTGTGTTAAATTTTGCTATTATATCTTGATCTTCAAATAAACATTTCTTATAGTGATTAAAATGCACATTCTTCTTTAAATACAAACTTTTTACTCCTTTAGCTTTCTTAATGACTTGGTTTTCATTTAGTTGTAAAGAATATAATTTTGACATTAGTGCAACAATTTCTTGAAGTATAACACCATTGGCTTCATCTTTAAATTTGCCAAGCACTTTTTTGTTTCTGTCATTGTCGTAGTTTTGATGATCTTTTGGATAGTCGGAAAAGTCAAAGTCGTTTTTGTAATCAAATGTCCGAAGATCTTCATACATATCGTTAGTAATTATCCAATATATAAAAGCGTCTGTATCCATGTAGGAGATGCCGATGTTTTCCCGTCCATAAAAGGTGACCATCTTTTTGTAATGAAAATCGTACATATGAGTCTTGGAGATATCCAGGATTGACATTCCTATATACAAAGGACGATCCATCTTCACACTTGTTTTCTTCATAGATACAGCTACAAGATTTTCATTAATAATTATAGATGTATTAAAGTTAGGCTGTTGTACGAGTTTCTGTAGTTTGTTCGGATCTGTAACAAGTTTAACGTTTTTATGTCTTCTTTTGTTTTCTAATGTTTTACCGAATATCGCATTGTTCATTAATTTAAAAAAGTCTTTTTGAAAGGCTGATGTAGCGGCTGCTCTTCTGGTAGTGTTCGAGTCTATGTACGGTTTCAACCAGCACGATTGGGAAAATTCCACGGCTCTATTAATTTTAGTAAGACGTAAACCTAATTCGATAGCTTGTTGAACAACGCAATAGTGAGCTACGTATCGTTGTTTATTGTTAAGGGTCATCATTAATTTGGGGTGTTTTCCAGTTGGTGAAATTTCTGTTCTTGCAAGGAGTGGAAGGTCATAATGAAGATCGTGTAAATGTTCTGGATATTCAAAGTCGCAATCCAAAATATATCCGGTATCTCCATGTTTTGGAATTTGTGATATATCCCCAATACAATCGGGATCAACCCATTTAAAGTTGTCAAATGGAAGTGGGTTCGACATGGCCCATCCATACAGATTATTTGCGTCGAAATATCCCAAGTACGTTGAAGGTTTCTCTTGATCATGGTCTGGTAGATATTTGTTGTTGGCTTTAACATGTCTTGTCACGCTTTGAGTTAATCCACCTCTAACACCCGACTCAACCATTAAAACCATATCTATATCTGTTAACAGCTGGAGTTTGCATTTTGTTTCTTTCAACATTGCTTGCCAAGCTAGTCCTGGAGATGTATACGAATGTAGAGGGTCCAAACCGTATGCTGCAAAACAGGTTCTTCGGAATTCTTCCATAACATCGCAGAGAAGAGTCACGTCAAGTTTTACATAAAAGTCTGAGTATTCTCCTAAGGTCTTCATATCCAACTCGTTCCATACTCGACATGCATGTTGATAATCTTCAAGTGAAATTTCCGAATCATTAAGTTTGTTGTTAAATTGTTCTGGTGGAGGAAGTGATGTTTCATTAAATCTATGCAGTCCATCGATGTAATCGTAGGGGAAGACCCCTTTTCGAAGAACCAGATCCATTTTATTACTGGCTACAATTTTGCTTGTTTCTATCAGATCTTCTTTTTTTAAATTCTCAGTTAATTTCATTAGGCTAGAAGGCATAAATTTAAACGAATCAATAAACCTAAGTTTTATTTTGCCAACCTTTTTAGAGAAGCTTATAAATTTTTCCATTGTTGTTGCCAAAACATCTATCGCCCCATCATCTCTTCCCAATTCGGGAATTATAAAGTGAGAGTCATATCCACTAAGGTTATGTAGAACAACGGGTATAAAAGATGGAAGTTTGTAATTCAAATTGCAAGCGTTACAGGCTGCACCTCTGTAGACTCCTGTAAGATGGTCGTGATCACGAACTTTAACGTTATCTGGTGTAAATATGTTATTACACAGATAACATGTTGTTGCCAGATTGTGATGTTGAAGTTGATGTTCTTCCATAGGCAGCATCGGTATTTTCATTTTGTAGAGTTCTTCCACCTTAGAGGCAATATAATACAAATCGTCTACAAAGTGTTTCGCTGCTTGTTCACCGCGATAAATCTTCGGAGCAGATGATAGTCCAAATTCTTGAAGATGTTCTTCAGACAGCGTGGATTTTGTTAGTATACAGTAACTGTTTGGTGCGTGTTTTTGATATTTGCTTCTTTTTGTAATATCCTCTTCTTGTTGTTCAATTGGAAGTAAAGATGCTTCGAAATCCGCGTACACAACAAATGGAATAGGGTATTGTTGATTTACTTTGTCAAATTGTACGTATGCTCTGCTAGGATGAGGTAATTTAATTCTAACCTCATAATTCCCACTACATAACCTTTGATGTTCTAATAACCATTCTGAACCTCCTCTTCTTAATGGTTTGCTCACGTGGCAAAAGCATCTCTTACATGTTGTGATTTTACTTTTATGTTTTGTTAACTGTTTACATACAAGCCCTTCAAAATCTTTTATATACACGTAATGGGATATCTCTCCTTTATTGATTAATAACAGGTCAGTATGATTGTTGCGCTCATTCGATGTTATGCGCAAGGGATACACATTATTTGACGAATCCAAACCAAATATGTTGACTGAAGCCGACGGATTTTGCTTTTCAAATTTTGATATAACAGTAATTGCAACAGGGTATGTCATTCCCTGGAAATTATACTTATGTTGAACTTCTTCATATTTTTGACTTGGTCTTTTTTGGTGGTCTTTGTTTACATATTTTACCAACATAGCATATTTAAAACATTCGTTATCTTCATTTTGCACATTAATACAGGATTTGGTATCACTTACTTTTTTCGGAAGAGGAATGTAACTACTTCCTCTCATTCCATAACCGTGTTTATGAACTCTAACATCCAGACTTGTTATACTTAATAAAGTCCATCCAGATCCTCTTCCTTCATGCTCTTGTATTTTTGTCAAAAGTTCCTCAAAACATTCTGTTACAATCTTTTCAATATCTGACGCAGCCATGATGGTTCGGTTTTTTGTCATAAAACCTCTTGGTGATGTTTCGTTTTGTATGTTAGTGAATATAGCATCTAGCAACAGTCCAAATTTGATAAAATTTAATCTTTTTTGTTCATTCTTTAATGTTTTGGTTACTAATTCTTTGGCGTTATGTAGAAAGTTTTCAAGTTGTAATTTTACGTTGTCAATTTTAAAATGTGTTACTACCTTACCGGGTAGTGCTTGAGCGTGTAGTTCCACATCTACAGCTGTTGATGTTGAAGGTCGGTGAAGTGTAGACATAGCAGGCGTTGAAGTCGATGTTGATGGTGTTGATGTTGAAGGACGGTGAAGTGTAGACATAGCAGGCGTAGAAGTCGATGTTGATGATGCATATTGAATAACACTTGGTCTGGAATGTTGGTGTTGAGCTAACATTCGATCTATTTCTTTCAATTCTTCTTCTTCATACTTTTCATCTTGGTTGTTGTTATGTTTTAATTCTTTATGAATCATTAAAAGAAATTCATCCTTAAATGAAGACTTGCAAATATCGCAGCGATGCATAATGTAGGTGCGATCTCCGCAAGGGTCAAAGCAATAATGAAAAACACTGCAAATACCCCTCTATTTATACCCTAGCAAAAGTGGTGGGGGTACGTATTACGTTAAGTTTACTATTTTTTTGCATTTTATATTTACTATTGTAGCTGAAGGGTACAAAGTTCTGTATTTAGGTCAAGGTCATTGAACATATTTGCCAAAACGGGGAATAGAGCAGTAAATGATTTCATATCAAACCATAAACTGATCTATTCCCCGCTCTGTATTTAACTAAGACAATTTTCTCCAACAGGAACATTTGATAGATTTTAAACTCGGATGTGAAGTCGGATTGTACACATTGCATCTCGATCAACTAAAAATTTCATAAAACAATAGGGATCTTCAGTTGTAGATTCATCTTTAACATATTCGATGGTCAACATTGCCGAACGAAGATCTTGTGGAATTACGTCGACTTTTATGAGTCGCCTTTCGAGTTCAAACCGTTTTGTTATTGATGTAAGTTTTATCACATCATCGATATCGATGAGGGGAAAGCTGTAGCAAACGGAGTTTCCTGGTGGGTTCATCATGCCGATATGATAAATATACACTGTTGCATCGTCTTTAAATAGACGTTCCCCCACCATTAAATGTATAAGTTACCCCACTTTTTCAATCTTGTAAATGGGTCAAGGTCATACAACGATATTACCAAAACGGGGAATAGAGCAGTAAGTGATTCTCACTATAACCACAAACTGATCTATTCCCCGCTTTGTATTTAAAGTAAACTATTTGAAGACAACAAAGACTTATTCAGATTCTTCCGATGATAATGATGATGATGATGAGCTCATATCACTAAATAAGCGACGACGAACACAAAAGTTCCCTGTGATTGGATCTAGAACTACATCATCGATATTAATACTGCTTGGAGGGGTTTCACTATCAACAAGGTCCATTTCCTCCAAACAGAGCAACTGATGATGACATTCTGGTTCATTATCATCGTCGTCGTCGTCGTCAGTCAACAGCTCCAACAGCTCCATCTCTCCAAGATATGGTTCACTGCTAGCAAACTCACTCAGTAGTTCAAGATCACTAAATAGTTCATCTTCCATCTCTGAATCGTCTTCGTCTTCATCTTCGTTTATATTTACTGGAATATTTTGAATCAATTCCAGTATAGTCTTCTTAGAAGGGAAAATGTTATCTCTGGGCGACATGATTCCAAGTAGCAGACTGGTTTTACCACTAATACGAAACCACCTTTTATACCTGATTTTGGTGGTGGTGGGGGTAAGTGTTGAAAGTGCAAGTGGTAGGGAAAAGTGATAGGGAAGAGGTATTATTGTAACACAAATGATTAAGTCCTGTAAGTGGGTCAAGGTCACCTTATCCTATTACCAGAACGGGGAATAGAGCAGTAAGAGATTCTTATTCAAACCTCAAACTGATCTATTCCCCGTTCTGTATTCCCCCCCCCTTTGGCCTTTTATGTAGTTTATGAGGTTGTGTAATAAAGGCACAGGATGTAGCCTTCTCGTAATAATTGGTCAATTTTTTTCTTCAAAGGGATTGGTTTTACATCTATTTTTACTTCTTCTGTTCCACGAATACCCAATCCTTTGACCTGAACATGTTGGTACTCCGTTAACAGTTGGTAAACAAGCTGGATAAAAGTATCCGCTTTAGCAGTAGAGTCAATATAGTGGAGGTATACCATGGTAGGTGCTCTCTTGATGCAATTCAGAACCAAAGTGATAATTGTCTCTGCAACATCGGGCTTATATACCCATCGTTTTTTTTGTTTTTTTTTTTGCTTTAGTTACAGGTTTGGAACAATATAAAATGTTATGTTAATCTTCCATCCATTATCGACTAACCTTACCATATTGCCAAAGATTTTATATAACTTTCTACTATAGTTTGTTTCAAATGCTTCATTTTCGCTACTGTAAACTTCACTTGTTGGTCTCCACATGTACAATTGACAACTAACCTCTATATCAAGATACCGTAGCAGTAATCTCCTTACAGCAAGCAACTGATCAATGTTTTCGACCCGTCTGCTTACTATTATAGTTGCTGCAGAGATAGAAGGAGTGGATGCACTCATTTTCAGCAGAGTACTAATTTTTACCAACGATGGAGAACCTCCTTTATACTTAGTTTAGGTGGTGGTGGGGGTTAGGAAAGGATATTGTTGTTGTTGTAAGAAATAAGAAGATCTTTCATTATTTTTTATCAAACGAATATTTTCTAAGTCCCAAGGTCATTTACACCAGTTGCCAAAACGGGGAATAGAGCAGTAAGTGATTCTCACTTTGACCACAAACTGATCTATTCCCCGCTTTGTTTTTTTTTTTTTTTTTTTTTTTTTTTAACCCCTCTCATTGTTTAGTCATCTTCTTTTTTAAGGGTCGGAGGTTCGACAAAAACGTTCCCTAATTCTTTTTGTAAGATTGAGGGGGGCAGCGGTTCCTCAGGCAGTTCAGCTTTTATACAAGGTTCTTGAAGCTGTGTTTGAAGGAACTTAATATATTGTACTGCCTGTCGAATTTTTGAAATCCTAGAATCACTAGGATTAGCAAATGGTACAGCGACTTGTAATCTTTTGAATCCTTCTCTTACTTTATTTTCGTTTCTTCGCGAACGTGCACTATTTTGTTTCGCTCTACGTTTCCAGATTACTTCCATATCAGTAGCTGATGAGTTGGATGAACCTGCTGGAGTCTCCATAGCTGACTAATGAATATGTTCTACGATGCCACGCTTATATACCCGCTTACCCCCACCTAAAAGGTTGGTGAACAGGTCAATGTTTTGGTTTGAAAAGGAATTTAAACAGAGCGAAATGTTTCTAAGTCCGTTTTCTAGGTCAAGGTCGTTGTAACATTGTAAAAAAAAAAGTGTGGACAACCTATTTACACTCTGCAGCATATGCTACAATATGTAAATAGGTTGTCCACACTTTTTTTTTTTTTAATTTGGAAAAAGAAAGACTTGATTTAATTTGGAAAAATGTTATTACAATTTTTTCCACACAGTGGTTCCTGAATTGTCTCTGATTAGATAGTGCTTTTTCGTGGGTTTGTAGGGATGACGCATGGCTTTAGGTAATCTTAAAATGTAGAGTTGGTCTCCACATTTTAACATGACCTTTAAGAAACCCATTATTTTGACAAAGAAGTATTGTTTGTTTTTACAAAGCCTATTAATCCGAGTTTTGGCTGGTTTCACTGTTGGATGTGGTGTGGAAAGAGAAACGGTACCCTTGTGTTTTTGTCTTAAATGAAAACTGCATAATTCTTCATCTAAGACACAAGATTTAGCACAACGTTCCCCTTTCCTTGCACCTTTTTTAAAACTGTATTTACATTGTTGTGCAGGAAGTAAGCACTTCCTTCTCAAGGATTTTAATTCATTAAATTTCTCTGAAGGAGTTTGATCATTTATGCAGATTACTGACGGACGAAAACTTGTGGAAGGTGGAGTGATGATTGGAGAAATGATCTGCGGTATAGTGGGTGTTGAAGATCTTGAACTCGGTGATGATGATCCCGAGCTCGAAGATGAAGAAGAAGAGGACCTCGAGCTCGAAGATGACGAAGAAGAAGATGACGAAGAAGACCTTGTCCTTGACCTTGGTGATGGGGAAGATAAAGATGATTGTGTTGGTGACTTGGGTCTTGGTGGTGGAGAAGATGGAGACCTTGGTTGCGACTCTTCCGGGATTATCAAGGACATCAGTAATGCCTGGCGTAGTATGGACGCAGGACCGGATGATGAAGAAGCAGGCGATGAAGAAGCAGGCGATGAAGAAGCTGGCGAAGATAAAACCTGGCGGAGTAGAGACGGTGCAGAAGTAGTTGGTGTAGATGATGAAGAAGCAGTAGAAGAGGTAGTAGGTGACACAAGAGCTGGTTTTGCTACGACCATCTTCTTAGGCTTGGTCTGCTTCCTGATATGCGCCATGGTTAAACACAAACAGCAGAATGTTTTACCAGTGATGGGGAACCTCTTTTATACCCAATGTAAGTGGTGGGAGATGTAAATGGTGGGGAGATGTAAGTGGTGGGAGTGAAGGTGATTGAGAAAGGTTATTTTAAAAGTATATTTCTTCCAATATTTGATCAAACGAAAGTTTTTCTAAGTCCCGTCAGTAGGTCAAGGTCATCTGACATAATGCCAAAGCGGGGAATAGAGCATAACATACTGCTCTATTCCCCGCTCTGTATTGGGGAAGGGGACAAAAGACAACAAACAAGAGACTGATTTTAAACAAGAGACTGATTTTAAACAAGAGACTGATTTTAAACAAGAGACTGATTTTAAACAAGAGACTGATTTTAAACAAGAGACTGATTTTATATTTCACAAACGTTTCTCATGGGTGAGATAGGTGGTGTCAACCGGTTTGCATGGCCGTATTGATCTTATTGACAAGGCCGGTTTTCAGGGCCGAACCTTATTGTCAGGGGGTTAGGAAAAGGATGAGAAACAAGATACATTACTTTGAAAATAAAGACTTTACCAGCAACTATGTAAAAGAAACAAATTAATCAGTTAACGTTACTTTTACAAGAACAGCCGAGGTCGGTTTTGCAAAGGTCAACAGTATCACTGAAACCCGGTGGGACTTAGATCCAAACACCCGGCGTCAGGCTGCTGCGAACCCAAGTTTTGACCAAGGTTGTTGAGGGACCTGTAGGGCCGGGAGTACATATTTCATTAGTAAATAAGACACTTCAAACAGATACCAAACACTAACATATATTAGACTAACTACATTACCTAGCAGCAAACTACAAGCGTTATCTAACATGCTTAACAAACTAACTAAACATGCAAGGGCGCGGATCTCTTAATTGTGCGTCGGGCCCAACGCACACTTAACAGACCTACGCTGCAGCAGAGTGCAACCCACTGGGACGTATATCCAAACAACGGGCGGCAAGCTACTGCGAAGAGACTGCGGGCTGCTCCCGCTTATAAAGGCGGCAGACAGTGGTGGGGGGCAACCACGCCTGTGTCGTCACAAGGGGGTCAACTTTGACTTGACCTTGACTTGACCTTGAGTTGACCTTGAGTTGACCTTGGCTTGACCTTGAGTTGACCTTGGCGTGACCTTGGCTTGACCTTGACTTGACCTTGGCGTGACCTTGGCTTGACCTTGACTTGACCTTGGCGTGACCTTGGCTTGACCTTGGCGTGACCTTGGCTTGACCTTGAGTTGACCTTGAGTTGACCTTGGCGTGACCTTGGCTTGACCTTGAGTTGACCTTGAGTTGACCTTGGCGTGACCTTGGCTTGACCTTGACTTGACCTTGGCGTGACCTTGACTTGACCTTGGCGTGACCTTGGCTTGACCTTGAGTTGACCTTGACTTGACCTTGGCGTGACCTTGACTTGACCTTGACTTGACCTTGGCGTGACCTTGGCTTGACCTTGGCGGAGGGGGTCCCGGATGTTAACCGGTCTAGGTCAAACCAGTCCCCAACTTTCTACCCATATATGGATAGGACATGGTTTCACTTATGACCCGCTTTACTCCGGCTGTCAGCTCATTCCAGCTTTGCCTTGCGAACTGTAACCACCTACATCGCTATGACTTCTCCTCTGACAATCGAGAAACTGCAACGTGTGAAGGACAGTTTGAAGAAGACTTCAGAGAAACGAAGCGGGTTTAAAAGACCAACTTCTTTTAAGTCTTGTATCAAAAAGAATTTCCGGAACCACCCACTATATTTTAAACAACAGCCTGAGACTCGACCTTCAACTACGCCTCAACCATCTACTTCTGCCACGACTCGACCATTGCCTCGACCTTCAACTACGCCTCAACCATCAACTTCTGCAACGACTCGACCATTGACTCCGCCTCTAACTGCCGATGAGGTGCTGAAGCGGATGAAGATCGACAGTGTAGTGACGCCATTCGAGGTCGTGAAGACGAAGTTCAGAAAACTGAAGTTGGAGACGGGTTACATATTTGTATGTAAAAACGAGAACACCTGTCTTCTTCAACACCACTTCAGTGAAAGATACATCGAGGTGGATATGCCGCGGTGTATTCCACCGCCTCCTAAGACAGAGAAGGAAATGCTTCTAATTAAGCAGAAGGGGCTTGTAAAGTGGGTGGTAAAAGAATAAACCACTGACCTCCAAACTGACCGCCGTTCCACCGTTCCCTGACCACTGTCCTATCACACACAAACGGTCCTTTTCAGGACCACCTTAAGCATTTCAAGTTAGGGACTTGGCCTGTACATAGGCAGGAGACTGTTAGTCTCATGTTTGTGTGCAGCCCACTTTGTGAAAATTTCTAAGTCCTAAGGTCCTTGACCTTGGGGTTGGCCTTGAACATGACCCATTTTGGGGGGGGGGTGCAAAGTTTGTGTAAAGTATGTCATGTGGGTACTCAAATTACGCTAAATGATCAGACGAACAGGTTGGTGCAAACAGAATTCAAATCCGACCAAGGGTATAGCAGTAATAGCTAAAAACAACTATTTTGGAGGTCAAACCTAAATAACTTCTTTATTTACGGATTAAAGTATATCAAGTGGGTACTCAAATTACGCGGATTGATCAGACGAACAAGTTGGTGCAAACAGAATTCAGGTCCAACAAAGGGTATAGCAGCAACAGCGAAAAAACAACTATTTTCAAGGACAAACCTAAATAACTTCTTTGTTTTTGGTTCAAGGTCTAACATGTGGGTACTTCAATTACGCAGCTTGACAAGGCGAACAAGTAGGTGCAATTTAAATTTAAATCTAACCAACAGTATAGCATCCGTGGCGTAAAAACGATGGTTTGAAGGACAAGGTAACGTTGTGGTGGGGGTAGATGCCTATTATACACGATAACGCTACATAATTATTCTTCCAGCTCTTGTCGTATGAACATCTACCTAGACGGTCTGAAAAATGTCGCAGTTTTACAGGAACATGAGGAAGGTGACCTTCAGTAGTCCCCTTGACACTACTTTCTACTTCCCTGACGATGAAGACAGAAGGTCTACACTTTTAGTGGACAATGAGCGGTTTCGTCGAAGAATAATTGAGGTTGAAACACTTTTAACCAGTTGTTTGCTACGCAAAAAGAACCATATGAATACATGCACCGGTTTAGATCATAGTAGCTGTTATACTTATACAGCGTTGAAGCGCAAACATTATTGAGGTTTTTAGTTACGGAGGTAAGGTCTTGACAGTCTAAGAGCTAAACCCTAACTAACACATGTAAACTAGTTATTGTGCGATGTAAAACTTGGTGGGGAGACTGGTGTAGTGGGGGACTGGTGTAGTGGGGGACTACCATCTGCCGCACACTTGCCACCTGCCGCCTGCCACCTGCCGCCGCCCATCTGCTGTCCACCATCTGCTTCGTTCTACTACACTTTTACCCCCACCATTTTGTTTGATACCAAAAACGCTAGCTAGCGAATAGTCAGTACACCTCCGGCTCTCGACCGGTGAACATCGAGCTCTCCGAGACGCTCTTCACAAAATAACAATATCATTTCACTCAAGGTCTGATAGATGTTTCTATTTCATTGCCGTCACGTATTCTTTCCTCCTGACAGCAATGAAATGCAAACACCTAACAGAACAGATAGGTGTCAAAAACACAACATGGACTCTGCGCAGGGATCGAAGTATCTACCGTCTTTCTTCAGAAAGCGAAGTGATGGCCGCAACTCGTCCGGATCAACAACATCGATGACAACGAACAACGGGGAACTATTGTAAACATGAATTATTGTAAATAAAGTAATATTTGTAATAGTACTACCTCGCACTCGTATCATTCGATTGTTTCATTCGATAATTTTCATTCGATATTTATTATCGATTAACTATCGAATCACAATCGTTTTACGAGTGCGAGGTAGATTTTTTTAAAAAAACCTCACCGTGACCTTGAACTTTGAACTTTTACTCATTTCGTCACAAAACCGCCTACGTCACTGGCTCAGCCTCAGATGACGTCTTTCATGACTCAGCGCATCCGGTCACTCACCGGATGTGACGTCACTTCCGCCCCAGCAGCCCCAAATGCACACTACTCTTCTGCAACAAATACGACATGATTTATAAGGGATTTTACCCTCGACAGAGGGCAACATAAAAAAATGTACCCGAAAAACACGAAAAGTATTTATCTCAAAAGTATGTATCTCAAAAACTTTGATTTTTTTGGGTGTTTAAGATATTTAATCTGAGCGTGTGAGTGTTGTTTAATACTAATTGTAATGTATAAATACTGTGTGATAAATATTAGGCCTCTAAGTTACATATTAGAGCGAAACCATTAAAAACCACGAAAAAACCTCAGAAAAATTTTAAATTTACAAAATCCAGCGCTTCCTAAGGGTGAAGGGGGTGAGATACGGCAAAATGTCATAGGACTAAAGTTGTAGAGAGTTTAAAATCCGTGGCACGTGGTGGTCTTCGTTTTTCGATAGGACAACCCGTTCGGCCGCTAGAGCTCAAATAAAAAAATACTACATTTTGATTTTTGTATTCACAATTATTTATTTTGTTGAGATAGTTCAAACTAAAAATAGTAGGATTTGGGAAGAAAAGGTGCAAGGCACATGCATGCCAAATCTCACCTCTCTAGCTCAAGTATTATTGGTGTCACGCGTATGTCAAATAATATAAATTGGCCCAGAACCCCCAATACACCACTACTTATACTAAGAAAACAGTCAAATCTAAAGATATTTAAAGTTTTCCATTTTTCGACAGGTTTAGTTTATAAAAACAAAGCTCATTCCAATAAATCTATATAATTCGAGAACGGTTTTTCGAAACTATAATAAAAATGTATATGCGTCCATGTAATAGCTATGTTTAATGGTTTAATCCTTTCATTGCGATCCGAATACAAGAGTTGATGTTCGTAGATCATGTCTCCTATAGTTGTAAGTAAATATAGAACTAAATAGTCAGTATAGAACCGTATTAAGTAAATGAAAAATTATAGTTCTTAGTAGTAGATATGCTGATTAAAATATAACGAATAAAATGTGTAAAGTTACACTTAATATATATTATATATCACTAAAAAAACTAAAAATGTATACCTTTCTCTTGTTTGTTTAACATTACAAGTATAAATTTTTTACATAAACGGACCTAATCACAACATGTAAAAAATATAAAATATAGTATAAATAATTTCACAAAGTTTTACAACGTAGATTAGATATGTCATTACAAGAAATCTATATCTAACATTTGAAGGTCACCCCAATTCGCCCATTATATAGAGTTGACAAAGTATTTTGTTCTGAGAAATAAAGTTCTGACCACGAGTCAGAAAATACAATAACCCTTTCTCAGTTTCAGACAGAAGTACGTGACCGACCTGAACGTGATCTTGTCTGTGTCTCTGTCGGGGTTGTCACAGGGCTAGCCCCTTAATGTATTTATCACAGACTACTAAATTTAACCTCAAACGTAGTTCTTGAACAATAATTAATGCGGAAAGGATGTCAACTATTCAATTACCAGTTCAAATAAGTAATTTTTGTTTGCTTAAAAATTAGAAAAAATTGTATTAGAAATAAAAATATAGAAATGCTCCCAGCCATCAGCATTAAAACCAGAGTTTCTTTTTCGCAACAGTTTGTGTCGGTGAATTTTGTTATGTGTTGAATTTTTGTCAGAGGGCATTAGATAGAGGTCATGATGGGTATTACTGTATAATTAAAACTAAAAACATAATATTCTCTCATTCTAATTAAAATTTGATGGGGTTTTCTCCTCTGAACAAACAGCTGTTTGCGTTGAAAACAAGAGCGTACAAACTATGCATTGTTTCTAAAGATAAAGGTCTATTAGATATAAACAACGCCATGCAGTGAATAAAGTTAAACAGAAAATAATAAAATAGAAATTCGTTCGTTAATTAACCTTTCATATTTTTTTATAACATCCTTGAAAAAAAACATTACTTCGCAGTCTAGATTTAAAATTTTAGCCGTCTATTTTTAAAGAATAAAGATAAATCAAAATTTGTAAAATTATCAAAATTAATGTTGTATATACTCAATGTCATGTACGTATTTACTCAAATTCAGTTATATCCTGGAAGTTTAAATCAGCGGAACGGGGAGAGTGAAATACCTGAGTCATTAGGATTCCAAGATGGAACGCTCCAGCATGACATTCAAAACATTAAAACAATCTGCTCTAAACACTTCTCACAAAACATTCCAGCTTGTCCTTTTACCTAGTCTAGAAATGCAGTTGATTAATCTCTCATTCAATAGAATGTTTGTGCCAAATACGCTATTATTTATTTACGAACAAAATAACTACCGAATTATAACGCAACTCAGATGTAAATATAAACTCTGTCTGGTTTTCAATCGAAAATGTAATTTATCATCGTATACACCTTAAAAACGTTTTAGTTTTTAAATTTATAGATTTTGAATTTAAGTTGATATTTAACCTACATATACGGCGTCAATGTAGCCTCCACATTTTGAAACGACTATAAATAAAAAATGATTTTGGTTTTGCAATCTTTTTCATTATTCAAGGAGAAATAAGCACACAAAAATAGTTCTTAAATAAAATTTTTGTTAACATTGTTACAACAAACTTTTGTATCAAAATAAGAAGTGATGAATGTTGGGTATAAAATTATCCTGATAAAAATATTACTAATTAGTTGCCTTTTTATGAACCTTTTGTGAGTGGAGAAGCGGTTTATTGAATAAGATACAAATCGCAATGCCTATTTTTCTTATAATCATAATAAAACGTGATTATTTATTTCCTGTATTATACAACGTAATTTACTGGAAAGTTACAGTTTTATCGATACAGTTCCTAACGTGACCCCTGAACACGTATTAGGGGGGTCTTCAAAATTGTATACACACACACACACACACACACACACACACACACACACACACACACACACACACACACACACACATATAGACATAATGCAAACATATATATATATAATTCAAACACACACACACACACACATATATATAAATATGTGTGTGTGTTTGCACTCTAGCGGTCGCATTTGTTGTCCGATTTACTTCAAATTTTGTAGGGACGTTCCTTTCTGTAATCAGTTGGACAAATTTGTTGGGCAAAACAATCGAAAAATCTAAACCGCTTTTTTGGGGATTAATCTTTCAAATTTAGAGTTGTTGGGCCCAAAAAGGGTCAGAAAAACCCCGTGTGTAAAGTTAATGCATGTAAAAACATGGGAATTAGTGAGGCGAAAGTTTTAAGCCCTCTATCGTCATTCTAGCATACATATTTACCGAGTTATTAAAGAAAATGTGTTTCGTCTAAACACAGTACGTTGTCTTATGGGGGTTTTACACTAGAAAAGCCTGTTATTTATTTGTTAGAGTACTTTTATCATCCCCAGCAACCTCACACCTACTTTCAAGCCTGTCTGGACCTTCTCCTAACATTATAATGCGCAAAATTGTATTCCCAGCTTTGCAGGTAAATGAACCAGGAGCATCAGAACAGCCAAAAAATCACTGATATCAGTTTTCAATAAAAATTTGAATAAATGTATGTTTTCCACTGATTTTGAGTTTAAAAAATTGTTAAGTGGAAATTCACTTCCCTCACGTCAGCGTGCTGCGTGCGAACTCGTTTTCTAAAATGGGGGTTTTATGGTCCATTTCTACATACATCGATTTTAAACTTGTACTCCCTCCGTATTTTTTATTTACTCTTGGAAGTTGTCTAGTTTAAGTTTATAAAAACTACTTTAGGTAATGATTAGCCAAAGAAAAGAAAAACCTGGATGTGTGTATGCTATCCATATTTAACATTCAATTTTGAAGTATATTTAATGAAATAGTACAGTAAAATTCCAACATGGATCGAAATTCTGAAAAATTAAACATTTCTGAGGACTTCATTCTGTTAACCTTAAAAGTATTATTGAAAGTATCGATGATTATCTAATGAAATTACTCGTTTCTGAGCAGATGATTTAACTAAATATGTTTAACACCCGTAAATATACATTCGTTTCAACTCAATGGTTCCACTCCCTATGAAACTTATGGGTTTATGAGGTCAAGATAGCGTAAAATTAACACATCAAGCATCAATAAATCTGGCATGAATCTAGCTTCATTCGATATATTGATATTCCAAAATACACCGGTGTTACACCCTAATATAAAATAAAATTACATCCGTATAACCAGTGACTCGTTAAAACCTGAAATAATATCAAAACCATTTGGCAAAAGGTAATAAGTATAAATTGGCCACACATCGTCTTATTAGGGTTTTATTTATGACTGGAATATTCCCGTTATAACTATGAACCCTAGCTAGTATGAGAATGGGGGGCTCTATGTCGAGACAATCTATGTTGGTACGCCATTTTTAAATAACCCCTTTAAAACGAATCAGTATGGAGATACAAGCATATAGATATATATATATATATATAGATATATATATATATATATAGATATATATATATATGTGTGTGTGTGTGTGTGTGTGTGTGTGTGTGTGTGTGTGTCCGTTACCGCGATAACTTTTGAAAGAAGCGCCCGATTTTGATGAAATTTGGCACAAATGTGGAGAGTAACATTTATAAGTTCGAAATCCAGATCGATCGGTCTATGGGAAGGGGGTTTTATGGGGGTTTAAAATTTTCCAAAAATCGGTTTTTTGAACTTTTTTCCCACAAATTTTAAAAACACTAGATTTTGGTTATATCTATTTTATAGAGCTTAAAAAACAAACAATTTAATATTTTGAATGATTAAGATAGGTTTAGTGGTTGTGGAGAAAAGTAAAAAATATGTCCTTAAAATTTCCCATGTTAATCTTAAGGGAATACGGTTTTTAGATTTTCCTCGGATGATTTCACTAAAAACTCCACATTTATTTCTACCAATCAGTTTAGCTCTACAGAACAATCACTTTGGCGTTTTAATTTTTGTTTTACGTCCAACCGTTGCAGTGATATTCAAGTGCTAAACACAGTACGTTGTCCAATGTTATCCTTAAGGAGAATAAATAAAATAATATATTTCGATTTTTTAGGTATGTATATAGATGAAAAGTGGTATGAGGCTTCATCTAGTTGTGGTATACTGATAATAGCACAAACAAGTTTTTTATTGTTCCCGGTAGCAGCAAACCTGCATACTCGGCCCCCATGTTATTTATATGGAGAATAAGTAAAGTTTTATATCTCCCTTAGTTGGAACCTAAATTAATAAAACCTGGTTGAGTTATACTGATAATTGCAAAAAAACACATTTCTTACTTTCCTTGTTGCAGCAAACCTGCGAACTCAATTATAATGTTATTCTTATGGATAATAAATAAAATGCTATATATCACTTATTAATGAATGTATTTTTATGAAACTTGGTAAGTGGCTCTAGGTAGTGGAGCCACTACCTAGATATGCTACCTATATGCTTGTATTTGAACGAATATTTGTTATCATGCCCATATACAGTATATGCATTGGAAATTCGCTGAGTACGCAGGTTTGCTGCGACGGGGGTGTTTTTTTAGCTTAGTTTAGCCGTAATCCGCCATTTTGCATTTTTTTGAAAATAATTAATAATTCAAAAACCCTTACAGATATTTGTACGAAACTTGGAATAACCTTTAAGTTTTATCTTAAAATAATTTTCAAAAAATATTTGTTGTCAAACTTATGAAATTTCAAAATGGCGGCCATTCAAAGATTTCAAAGTCAAATTTCATGAAAACTAGCGGCTAAAACAAAATCGTACAAGACATCACATTTAAAGTTCCTTTGAATACAAATTCAATGATACTTTGATTGTAATATTCGATCAATAAATAAAGAAGTTATGGTAATTTTTAATAATAAATTTAAAAATGGCGGCTATTTAAAAAATTTCAAAGTCAAATTCCATGAAAACTAGCAACTAAAACAAAAATTTACAAGACATCTAATTTGAAGCACATAATTAGATGGTCAAGTACACTGGGGAATTCGACTTAGAAATTGTTTAATGGCCGCCATTTTGAAATGTTTTATTAGAAATTACCATAACTTCTTTATTTATTAATCGATTTTTACAATCAAAGTGTTATTGGATTTGTATTAAAAAGAAAATTAAAATTTATATCTAGTAAAATTTTGTTTTAGCTGCTAGTTTTCGTGGAATTTGACTTTGAAATCTTTAAAAGGCCGCCATTTTGAAATTTGTGAAGTTTGACAAAAAATATTGTTTTACAATTTTAACAACATAAAACTTAAAGCTTACATAAAGTTTCGTACAATATTATTAATTATTTAAAAAAATACAAAATGGCGGATTACGGCTAAACTAAGCCAAAATCGAAAAAAATGTTACTTCACATTTGCAACTTGTTTTTGTATGTAGAATCCGGTTCTGCATAGCACGCTACGCATTTTTGTGACAACCTGTGTATATATATATATATATATATATATATATCCCATATTAGCCGATATGATAACGTTTATAACCAATTTATAAACGGTAATAATATACTTTTTAGCGAATTTCCCCTATAGGGAAGAAGCTATTACCGTAGTCGGCATGGTAAGACCTAGGCCCGAGACCATGATAACTTTTCGTTTTGAGGTCCCCAGACCCCAAAAACACGATTCGTTCGAAACTGTATATATATATATATATATATATATATATATATATATGTCCGTGGGTGCGATAACTCTCGTAAAAAAGGTCCGATTTTGATGAAATTTTGTACAAACATGTAAAGCAGCATTTATGACTTTAAGTTCGAAAACCAGACGGATCGACTCATCCGAAGGGGTATTTTGGGGGGGTTTTGTACCCCAAAAATGGGTTTTTTGAGTGTTTTACATAAAATCTTTGAAAAAGTAAAATTTTATTTTTTACCATTGGAATTAGCTTAAAAAGACGCACAAATTATGTTTTAATCATTGCTCTACGTCAATTGGTTGCTGAGATATTGAAAGTGCTAAACACAGTACGTTGTCCAATGTTATTCTTATGGAGGATAAGAAAAATTGTATATCTCGCTTATTTATCAACTTATCCTGACGAAACTTGGTATATTGCTTCATTTCATTGTGGTCTATTGATATTTCCACAAAAACCCATTTTTTGCCCTATAGTTCCCGTAGCAGCAAACCTGCATACTCAGCCCCATGTTATTCTTATGGAGAATAATTAACGTGTTATCTCCTTTAATTATGAACATAAATTAATAGAACTTGGTATGTGGCTTTACCTAGTTGAGTTATATTGATATTTGTATAAAAGCCCATTTTTAGTGTTCCTTATTTCAGCAAACCTGCATACTCAGCCGCCATGTTATTCTTATGGAGAATAATTAAAATGTCATAAGTCGTTTATTTATGAATATATTGATGAAACTTGGTATGTGGCTTTATGTGGTATTAATATAAATTAATATGCATTGGAAATTCGCTGAGTATGCAGGTTTGCTGCTACGGGGGTATTTACCGTATAAGGCAATGGTAAAGCAGTTACTTTGTAAACTGACGTTTGCCGGGTTCATCATGATTGAATATCCAATACACATTATGAAGGTTTCAGACCGGATCTAGCTGACATTTGTCACTAGGCAATTTAGTTAAGCTGTATGATAAAATAATGACAAAATAATGACGTTGGATAGTAACAAGGCTACGGGTTGGACATTTTCCGATGACAACTCAAACTATGACTGGTTTTGTTACAAAAACATTAAAAATGTCGTTTAGAAGCTAATACAAAAAAGAAAATAACTAAATTTGTAAAAAAAAATAATTCTTAGTCCTGATATATCGATTTGTCCTGCATCCTTATAGTATTGTCTGTATAATAATCTTATCTTCTTTAAACTTCATCTGCAAATGGAACATAACTGGAATAATGGAGTATAAAAAGACAAACATGGAATTATTGTGTATGGTACTTGTATGGGTTTTATCACAAACACATAGATAAAATTCACTCAGAAAAAAATACAAAAATGGAATAGCATGATAGAAATGTAATTAACATGTGACCCTGGATGATGTAACATGTTGTTACAATTTACATTAACACTGTTGTTTCTTAAGGTATATTTAATGTATGCATGTTCGATTAGGTAATTTACATTCTTATGTTTTTAATTTAGTACATTCGCAGAGCTATATTTACTATCTATAACTTTAAATTAAATAACAACCACTGTCATGAATTCAAATTTAAAATTAACCAATAAATACCCAATACAAACGATCCACAACATAAACTGTATAAAAAATCAAACTAAGGGAAAAGCGGGTTCCTACTAAAACAATAATTGGCTCTTATCTGAAAAGAATGCAAATAACCCGAGGCAAAAGTTGATTAAAGTGATAAAACAGCTGATCAAGCCCGTTTTAGCGCTTTAAATAGGGAAATTAAGGTCGTTTATTATTCAAAAGTTATTCTAATATTCTATGCAATTTTGAAACTTGAGATTGTGACTCAATAGTAATAAATACGTGACAGCAAACATGATCAGAAGTACGCAATAGGATGCAATTTCCTTTAGTTTAATCTTTTTGTTTAGCCTTATAGTGACAAATTGGTCATTAGTTGAGTTTAGTTCTTTAGATAATTAGTTCAGTAGTGGTTGTGGCACTAAATATTTTCAGATTTATATGACAGAGAGTATAAACATAAATATATTCATTATAAAAATTATATTCAGTGTCGGTAAAGTAAAACTCCTTAGAATCCTATTAAAGATATTGTGGGAAAGAGGAAGTGACAGGGGTGGAAGACGAACCACACTCTAGTATTTTTTGGTAAATAATCAGTAACGGTTATTACTAAAATAACATATCAGTTTATCACTAATTTATCTCACCAAAGGATGTAAATGAACTGCGGAATAGACAACAACTACACTCATCCCTATTTAACTTTAACTTTTCTTCCATCTCTTCTATTCACGTGGTTAGAAAAATACGCTACGGTCGTCTCAATTTCTCCCCCCCCACCCTGCATATGCAAATTGTTTTTACGTAAGGCAATATCAAAGTAATTTCGGTTAAATAAGAAATTTATATTTATAAATAACAAATGCGATATGTTCTATTATATAGTAAATATATGCTGTTAAGGTTCTGAGTATTTTTTCTTAATGGCCAAAAAGTTGTATATACTTTTACAACCTAATGGTATAAACTAACCCAGCTCTCTCTTATCAATACTAAATATATTTATTCTAAATATATAAGATTATGTATAAACTAATAACATAGTTTACTATTTTGTATACCACTGTAAATTTAACTCAGCTGATGGTCATTACGTTCCAATAGCTGTTATGGTAAAAATATAACCATTATATGGTTATGTTGTTTACTTTCAAACTAACGAACTGGAAATAGGTTTTGAAATTTTAATTAGAAGCTTAATCAATTTGAGTAGATGGTGTACATAGTTAAGGTATACATTTTGTCTTTTGGGTAAGTAAACTATTCATTACATTTTCAGTTCTCGTTTTGTGAAAAACGTAAATTAAATCGCTATGTAAATATTATTATCATGTTCTACCATATTACGATTCAGTGAAATTAGAAAATTATTCAATCGTTCATAAGGAGTGTTTACCTTCCTTCAATTTATATGCTAAGAAATGTGGGCGTCAAAGAGGCAATATGGAGTAATTTTCCATTTCTATACAGCACACTTGGTTTATCTTAAAACGGAGAACGATTCTGAAGCGGTATTTAATTTCTTTCCGAGTAAGTGAATCGGTTTACTAAAGAAGATGGAATTTTTATTTAAACTTTATATTTAATTTGGTATTTGAGCTTGGAATGTCTCAGTGTTTGGCTAAACGTTACCTAAAATATATTGTATTTTAATAATCAAATCCAGAACAATCCTGATTTTTGAAAGTTCAATACCGACCCCAGCTGTATTTGGTGATTGGGCTTGATTAATGATCCTTACAAATGAATAAGATGGCCTTCAGTAACAAGGCCACACGTCATCTTAACCATTATACACTCAAAACTCATTATACAGGTTTGCTGCTGCGGGGAAAATTGGCAAAAAATAATTTCTTTGTGCAAACATCAATAGACCAGGACTAGGTGAAGCCACATGCCAAGTTTCATCAACATACATTCATAAATAATCGAGATATAACATTTTAATTTTTCTCCATAAGGATAACATTGGACAACGTACTGTGTTTAGCACTTTGAATATATCTGCAATGGTTGGACATAGAATCACAATTTAAATGCCAAAATGATTTTTTTGTAGAGCTGAACTGGTTGATGAAAGTAAATGTGAGGTTTACATTAAAACGAAGTAAGAAAAAGCTAAAAACCTACTTCCCATAAAATTAACATGGGAGATTTTATGAGCACGTTTTTTTGGATTTTTTCCGCAACCACTTAACCTAGGTTTGATTCAAAATACTATATATATTTTTTAAGCTCTATAAAATGGGCGAAACCAAAATTAAGTTTTTCAAAAATGTTAGGGTACAAAATGCAAAAAGCTTAATTTTGGAAAATTGAAAACCCCGGTCCGATTTTTCTGGTTTTCGAACTAAAGTCATGAATGTCACTTTACTCATTTGAGCCAAATTTCATCAAAATCACCGGTTTTTTACTCAAGTTATCGTGTTAACGGACACACACACACACACACATTTAAAAGAATAGTGTTTTTAGCATCTGGGGACCTCAAAACAAAAAGTTATCACGGTCTTGGGCTTAACTCTTACCATGCTACCTACGGTAATAGCTTCTTCCCTATATGGGAAATTGGCTTATAAATCACGTACCACTAAAGAAAAACGATCGAGTGAAGCAAATACATTAGCATTACTACTAGCTGGTGAAGTCCCCGGTTTCATCCCGAGAATACAACAGTTGAGTGTGCTGTGTTGTCCTTTTAAACAATTTAAACTAAAAATCATCTGTTTGAGTTATCATCCCAGAAATTAGAAACAAATGCCCGTAAGAATGATATAGACCCGTGGGAAAGAGCCAAGGTATAGTAAAACAAGTTATCTATTCCTATCATAAGAGTAATTGTACGACATTTAATCTTTCCAGAATTATCAATACACATAACGTCCACAGTTAACAAAAAAATTTAAATAGGAATCTACGTTGCAATATCCGAAATTGAATATGCTACCAAACCCGAGCAGTTCACACAATATATTATGGGAAATGTATGGGAAATAGAGTTGCCTTCCAATACATTGAACTGGAGTTTGTCACTTGCAATATGCCTGATAGAGGAAGTCGTTTTAACATTATTGCTCGATACTATGCCCACACAGATGTCATTCCCAGCACCTATATATACATATGCAGAGATAAGAGGAATATCTGATGAAAACTTCCATATTTATGACAGCTTAAACATTAAGAGTTAGTGATATCGTCCTTTTCCATAACTTTACAAATATCGAGTGGTAAAAGTAAAACATCACTTAATCACTGTGTAAGACGCCGACGCAACTAGGTCTCATTTTAAGGATAATTAAATGACTGGTGAATGTAGCATGGGAGCCCTCTGAGTAGTCTTTTTACTGACTAAGACCGACTGCTTCTTCAGCCAGGATCAAACTCTTGCTGTTAGGCATCTGACCAGCTTGAGAAAGTGAAGGAAATTTGTTCAAAACAGCTTAGTATCTAGTTAGACACATTAGTCTTAAGTACATTTACTGTCTAGTATGTAAACACGGGATGAATGTACATATATATTTTAAGTGTATTAAGACGTATTTAATTACATGATGTCCTAAAGTACTTGGTATTCCAGTTACCAAGATGAAACTTTGCACACGTTATCCATGTAAAGTTGGAATTCGGCCCAAAATAAAGTCTTCACTCGTTAAATTGGCGGCTAACAGTCTTAGATAGTAATTAAAATAAATTTGTTTATCTCACTAAACAAAAAAATAACCCTTTACTGTGTCATCAACGATATCCAATTTCAAGAAATCGGGTGCAACATAGCGGCGCAGAACCATTGCCGAAAACAATGTGCACTGTTTGAGTACTGGTATCACATGTCATCATTTCTGATGACGCTACACCACCAATTTTAATACAATTTCATAAATTAATCGTTATTGGGTGCGAACCAATAAACACAACATAAAGTAAAGAGCACATAACATAAAAAACCTTAACAAAACCTCTTCTCCTTCTGGGGAGGAAAGAAATAAGGCTAACTGCAGCACTGCTAATTATTTTTATGTTTTAGGAAAAAAGCAGTTATTATGTGATTAACTTTTATAGTTTTTAACACCCGCCATTTGAAACTTAGTTAAGGCAATTTCTGTATTTTTAAATCCAAATACTATCTTACCGCACTTCTGGTGTAATTCAATTTTAATTCAAATCAAACAGATAACTTGAAAACTAAGCATTTTGGGACATACCTTTATAATAATCTCTTTATAAATCTTTGCACGAATAATCATTTTCTAAATTATTAAAGTCATTTTTTATAACACCCTGAATATTGCTTATTAATGTTCAATAAAAAAATCCCGATGTATAGAAACTTAGACTGAAATCATGTACAAAAAAAGACCATTTCTTTTTTTGATATTTTTCATAAACGATGGTTATTTCCAGCAGTCTAAGAGAAGTATTATGTGCTTATTAGGTAAAACAAATTTTAAAATGATAATAATAGGAAATTCTTATTAATACTCGCTAAATTTCAGAAGGGTACATTTTCACCAGGCCACAATAATATGAACAATCTCTCAAAGCAGTGAGCTAAGTAAATACAAGGAGAATGCATTAGCGCTGGCCATGTGCTCATTTAAACAGAAGTCAGTCTGAATTAGAAGATTTAGTCGGCAATTACTTCAAAACACACCCGCACAGGGGAACACAGCTCTGCACTCTACTACAAATGGTCTCAGCCAGTGAACCGTGAGTAGTGGGGGTTTGCCGGTGCTGGCTCACTTGATTAATTGCTTCCGGAAGCGCTGCGTCATTAAATACGTCATCTGAGGCTGAGCCAGTGACGTAGGCGGTTTTGTGACGTAATGAGTGAAAGGTTAAAGTTCAAGGTCACGGGGAGGTAATTTTAAAAAAGTACTACCTCGCACGCGTAAAATCCGATTGTGATTCGATAGTTAATCGATAATAAATATCGAATAAATATCGAATGAAACAATCGAATGATACGAGTGCGAGGTAGTACTATTACAAATATTACTTTATTTACAATAATTCATGTTTACAATAGTTCCCCGTTGTTCGTTGTCATCGATGTTGTTGATCCGGACGAGTTGCGGCCATCACTTCGCTTTCTGAAGAAAGACGGTAGATACTTCGATCCCTGCGCAGAGTCCATGTTGTGTTTTTGACACCTATCTGTTCTGTTAGGTGTTTGCATTTCATTGCTGTCAGGAGGAAAGAATACGTGACGGCAATGAAATAGAAACATCTATCAGACCTTGAGTGAAATGATATTGTTATTTTGTGAAGAGCGTCTCGGAGAGCTCGATGTTCACCGGTCGAGAGCCGGAGGTGTACTGACTATTCGCTAGCTAGCGTTTTTGGTATCAAACAAAATGGTGGGGGTAAAAGTGTAGTAGAACGAAGCAGATGGTGGACAGCAGATGGGCGGCGGCAGGTGGCAGGCGGCAGGTGGCAAGTGTGCGGCAGATGGTAGTCCCCCACTACACCAGTCCCCCACTACACCAGTCTCCCCACCAAGTTTTACATCGCACAATAACTAGTTTACATGTGTTAGTTAGGGTTTAGCTCTTAGACTGTCAAGACCTTACCTCCGTAACTAAAAACCTCAATAATGTTTGCGCTTCAACGCTGTATAAGTATAACAGCTACTATGATCTAAACCGGTGCATGTATTCATATGGTTCTTTTTGCGTAGCAAACAACTGGTTAAAAGTGTTTCAACCTCAATTATTCTTCGACGAAACCGCTCATTGTCCACTAAAAGTGTAGACCTTCTGTCTTCATCGTCAGGGAAGTAGAAAGTAGTGTCAAGGGGACTACTGAAGGTCACCTTCCTCATGTTCCTGTAAAACTGCGACATTTTTCAGACCGTCTAGGTAGATGTTCATACGACAAGAGCTGGAAGAATAATGATGTAGCGTTATCGTGTATAATAGGCATCTACCCCCACCACAACGTTACCTTGTCCTTCAAACCATCGTTTTTACGCCACGGATGCTATACTGTTGGTTAGATTTAAATTTAAATTGCACCTACTTGTTCGCCTTGTCAAGCTGCGTAATTGAAGTACCCACATGTTAGACCTTGAACCAAAAACAAAGAAGTTATTTAGGTTTGTCCTTGAAAATAGTTGTTTTTTCGCTGTTGCTGCTATACCCTTTGTTGGATCTGAATTCTGTTTGCACCAACTTGTTCGTCTGATCAATCCGCGTAATTTGAGTACCCACTTAATATATTTTAAACCGTAAATAAAGAAGTTATTTAGGCTTGCCCTTGAAAATAGTTGTTTTTCGCTGTTGCTGCTATACCCTTTGTCGGATCTGAATTCTGTTTGCGCCAACTTGTTCGTCTGATCAATCCGCGTAATTTGAGTACCCACATGACATACTTTGCACAAACTGTGTACCCCCCCCCCTTTTTTGGGTCATGTTCAAGGTCAAGGTCAAGGTCAAGGACCTTGGGACTTAGAAATTTTCACAAAGTGGGCTGCACACAAACATAAGACTAATAGTCTCCTGCCTATGTACAGGCCAAGTCCCTAACTTGAAATGCTTAGGGTGGTCCTGAAAAGGACCGTTTGTGTTTGAAGGAGATGGTGGATAAGGAGCGGTGAGCGGTAGTCAGTGTTTATTTTTCCTTTGTAACCCACTTTACTTGTCCCTTCTGCCGTACTAAAATCAAGTCGCACTTGGTCTCAGGAGGTGGCAGAGTGGACCTTGGAAGGTGGACCTTGACGTAACGGCTGCCGCCAAAGAGGTGTTGGAGTAGGTACTCATCATCGCTGATCTTCCCCACAAGTAGATACTCCACGTTTAATTTCAACTGCGCAAACTTGACGGCGACAGACTCCAGCGGCGTTACCAACTCGGTAAGTTTCACCGTAGCCGTCCTCTTCATTATCTCCTCAACAGTTGGTGGCGGCGATGAAGGTCGAAGCGATGAAGGGCGAGGTGATAGCGATGGTGAAGATGCAGTGGACGTCGAAGGCCGTTGGTCGAAGTAAAGTGGGTGGTTTCGAAAATTCTTCCGTATGCAAGATTTAAAAGAACTAGGTCTTTTGAATCCGCTCCTTTTTTCCGAAGACTTCTTCAAAGTCTCCTTCAAACGTTGCAGTTTCTCGGGTGTAATGGGAGAAGACATAGCGCAGAGGTGTATTCAGTTCGCAAGGCAAAGCTGGAATGAGGTACCAGACGGAGCAAAGCGGGTCGCCAAGTGTAACCGTGACATTTCCATATACGGGTAGAAAGCTAAAAACCGGTCTACATCCGGTTCCCCTTCCCCCGTGACGACACAACCTCCCCCCCCCCTTTTTGGGTCATGTTCAAGGTCACCCCCCCCTTTTTTGGGTCATGTTCAAGGTCACCCCCCCCCCGTGACGTAACATCCCCCCCCCGTGACGTAACATCCCCCCTTCCGCTTCGGTGACGTCACTTTGCCTTTATAAGCGGGAGCAGTCCGCAGTCTCGTCGCAGTAGCTTGCCGCCCGCTGTTTGGGTATACGTCCCAGTGGGTTGCACTCTGCTGCAGCGTAGGTCTGTTAAGTGTGCGTTGGGCCCGACGCGCAATTAAGAGATCCGCGCCCTTGCATGTTTAGTTAGTTTGTTAAGCATGTTAGATAACGCTTGTAGTTTGCTGCTAGGTAATGTAGTTAGTCTAATATATGTTAGTGTTTGGTATCGGTTTGAAGTGTCTTATTTACTAATGAAATATGGGTACTTTGGTATTATACGGATGCCACCCTGATACAGCGCGCTGCGGCAGTTATGTTAGAATGGGTTATCATAAAAATGATAGTAGGACTTTCCTTGTTTTGTTACGAATCGAATGATACCTGATGAGTCATACTTCAGGCCGCCAAACCCCCTCCAAATAGGCCAAGGTCAGGTCGTTGACCGGAGCGCGCGCATCACCTGTCACCGCCTGTATCTGGGCCAGTGTCATGAGTGATTTATTGCCGTCCACTACGTTACATTTGTTTTCATAATGAGTGACGTTCTTTTGGTGTGGGATTTACCTCAAAATTAAGAGGAAACCGTACGTATTTTTATGATAACCCATCCTAACATAACTGCCACAGCGCGCTGTATATTGGGCGGAGTACATGTGGCGATCGGGTCTGGCTGCTAGCGGCGGCGACGCATTCAACATGATCCTAGCGGACATCGCTGTCTTTTGGGAGGCACAACGCAAAGACCGCTCATCAGAATGATGTAAAATTTGTACAGTAAGTCAATTAAAGTACGTTTTTTCGAATTATGTAGTTATCCTTTGTATCCGGTAAAAATTAACCTCCAAAAATAGTGGCATCCGTATAATACCAAAGTACCGAAATATGTACTCCCGGCCCTACAGGTCCCTCAACAACCTTGGTCAAAACTTGGGTTCGCAGCAGCCTGACGCCGGGTGTTTGGGTCTACGTCCCACCGGGTTTCAGTGATACTGTTGACCTTTGCAAAACCGACCTTGGTTGTTCTTGTAAAAGTAACGTTAACTGATTAATTTTGTTTACATAGTTGATGGTAAAGTCTTTATTTTCAAAGTAATGTATCTTGCTTCTCATCCTTTTCCTAACCCCTCTAAGGTATGGCGCGCAAACCGACCTTGTGTCAATACGGCGCGTAAACCGGTTGACATTTCCCATCTTAGCCTGAGAAAACTGTGTAAAATATAAAGTCAGTCTCTTGTTTAAAATCAGTCTCTTGTTTGTTGTCTTTTGTCCCCTTCCCAAATACAGAGCGGGGAATAGAGCAGTATGTTATGCTCTATTCCCCGCTTTGGCTTCATGTTCAGATGACCTTGGGACTTAGAAAATTCACGTACAAAGCGGGGAATAGATCGGTTTGTGGTCCAAGTGAGAATCAATTACTGCTCTATTCCCCGTTTCAATAATATGACCAAACGACCTTGACCCACTTCGGGACTTAGAAAATCCTCGTATTGTAATATCCCCCCCCCTTTGACGTAACATCCCCCCTTCCGCTTTGGTGACGTCACTTTGCCTTTATAAGCGGGAGCAGTCCGCAGTCTCGTCGCAGTAGCTTGCCGCCCGCTGTTTGGGTATACGTCCCAGTGGGTTGCACTCTGCTGCAGCGTAGGTCTGTTAAGTGTGCGTTGGGCCCGACGCGCAATTAAGAGATCCGCGCCCTTGCATGTTTAGTTAGTTTGTTAAGCATGTTAGATAACGCTTGTAGTTTGCTGCTAGATAATGTAGTTAGTCTAATATATGTTAATGTTTGGTATCGGTTTGAAGTGTCTTATTTACTAATGAAATATGTACTCCCGGCCCTACAGGTCCCTCAACAACCTTGGTCAAAACTTGGGTTCGCAGCAGCCTGACGCCGGGTGTTTGGGTCTACGTCCCACCGGGTTTCAGTGATACTGTTGACCTTTGCAAAACCGACCTTGGCTGTTCTTGTAAAAGTAACGTTAACTGATTAATTTTTGTTTACATAGTTGCTGGCAAAGTCTTTATTTTAAAAGTAATGTATCTTGCTTCTCATCCTTTTCCTAACCCCTCTAAGGTATGGCGCGCAAACCGACCTTGTGTCAATACGGCGCGTAAACCGGTTGACATTACCCATCTTAGCCTGAGAAAACCTTGTAAAATATAAAGTCAGTCTCTTGTTTAAAATCAGTCTCTTGTTTGTTGTCTTTTGTCCCCTTCCCAAATACAGAGCGGGGAATAGAGCAGTATGTTATGCTCTATTCCCCGCCTTGGCTTCATGTTCAGATGACCTTGGGACTTAGAAAATTCACGTACAAAGCGGGGAATAGATCGGTTTGTGGTCCAAGTGAGAATCACTTACTGCTCTATTTCCCGTTTTAATAATATGATCAAACGACCTTGACCCACTTCGGGACTTAGAAAATCCCCGTATTGTAATATATATTTACTCGTTACAACATTATTACCCCCACCGTATAACACTTGCACTCCCCACCACTATCAGTATGTATAAAAGAGGGTCCCCCAGCACTAGTAAAATCATTCTTCCTCTTGTGCTGTTATACCTCACACCATGGCACACATTAGGAAGCAGACACAACCTCTCAAATTGAAACCTTCTGCTTCGTCTTCGCCCGCCTCTACCACTCCGTCTTCTGCGGTTCCATCCATCCTTCGGACAGCCCTGATGTTAGCTAACATCGTCCCGGAGAACTGTCCACCACTACCTGCTGCGTCAACGACTTACACAAGTCCTTCACCTCTTCCGTCAACTTCTCGTGCTGTTTCTCCAAGTCCTTCACCTCTTCCGTCAACTTCTCGTGCTGTTTCTCCAAGTCCTTTGTCAACGTCTCTTGCTGTTTCTCCAAGTCCTTCTACATCTTCAAGTTGTTCTACATGTTCATCAAAGTCTTCCAAATCGTCTGCTTCTTCATCCTCATCAACATCAAGTTCGAGACCAAGCCAACTAGCCACCCAATCATCTTCTCCAACCAGACCTTCAGTAATCTGCACATATACTTCATCTCCTTCAGAGAAATTTAAACAACTTAAATCTGTACAAAGGATGTGCATGCTTCCTGCACAACAATGTAATTATATATTCAAAAAAGGTGCTAAGAAAGGTGAACGCTGTAATTAAACGTTGTATTTTAAATGAAGAAACGTGCAGTCTTCATTTAAAATTAAACCATGGCGCATCTCCTTCTTCACCACGTGCAACAGTGGTGCCAATTAAAATTCGAATTAACAGGCTTTGTAAAAACAAACGCTACTTCTTTGTTAAAATAAAGGACTTTGCAAAGGTGTTGGTTCAATGTGAAGGTAAACTGTACTATGTAGAGTTACCTAGAGCCATGGACCTCCACGTCAAAAAACCTACCCACAAGGACTATTTAATTCGAAATGATACAGGTATCACTGTGTGGAAATCATTAAAATAATAATATAAATAAAAAGACCAAAAGTTTATTCCAAATTAAATAAAGCATTTTTTCCAAATTAAAAAAAAGTGTGGACAACCTATTTACAATTTGTAGCATATGCTGCAGAGTGTAAATAAGTTGTCCACACTTTTTTTTGCAATGTTACAACGACCTTGACCTAGATAACGGACTTGGATAATTTACACTAAGTCAAAGATAAACTTAAAAGGAAAAAGGAGAAATATTATACTAAAGTCATTATTCAACAGTAAAGAGGGGAGGGGGTAAGCGGGTATTTAAGCGAGCGATTCGGAATATAATTATTAGTTGTATCATCATGAGCGTCAACAGCAACACATGGGGAAAGGAAATTAACGAAGAGGAGTTGTACGCAATTGCTGAGGCTGCAGAAATGACTGAAGTTTTTAAGATTAATAAGGTTGCGGAGAATGATGCTCAGTCACATCCGCAACAAACTACATCATCGATGCAGTCTACAACGCAGCAACCAAGACCCTATCATGTTATCCTGGAGGAGTATAATGAGGCAATGAGGTACGCCTTTACAAAGTGGTGTGCACAACCGCGTTCTCCTGAACAATGGGAGGAGCACGATGCAGACTTTCGCCTGGTTGGAGACTTAGAACTTGAGCTTCAAAGAGCAAAGGTTGCTCAATAGTGAGAAGATTTATTGTTTACTTTAGAATACAGAGCGGGGAATAGATCAGTTTGCGGTCCAAGTGAGAACCACTTACTGCTCTATTCCCCGTTTTGGTAATTTGTTCAGATGACCTTGGGACTTAGAAAATTTTTGTTTGGTAAAAAACAACATTAAAATATATATATCTCCTCCCTAAAACTTGCACTCCCCACCACTTCCATTGGGTATAAAAGAGACACCTTATCGATGATAAAATCAGTCTGCTGCTTGTGTTCGTTCACCTCAGACACCATGGAGCACATCAGAAAACCAACTTCTGCCACCTCTTCTTGTACTGTTTCATCCTCTGCTGTCCCATCGATACTTGTCCAGGCTATGATTTTATCTCACATTCTTCCAGAAACAGGTAGTACGTCACCAAACTCCAACTCGAGATCTCTCAAAGCCAAAAGAAGCAATGCTAGTTCTCGGAAATTGAGAGCGAGAATCGCTGATCGATATAAAATATTAAAAACCATATTACCATCCTCCAATCCGTATGATTCTAAATTATCCACTATAAAAAATACAATAAAGTACATTGCAAACCTTCAATCGCAGCTCCAAGATCCGCTTTCAATTCGCGAAGAAATCTCGAATACCCCTCTACCTTTTGAAGCAGTTTTCCTTAAAGAGGATGAGTTGGCGGATGAACATTTCTTCGCTGAAAACCCTTCAGCCTACAAACAAATCTTCCTCATGGATGAAGATCAGGATGCGTAAGCTTAACAAATTAAAGACTTTTAAAATACAAAGCGGGGAATAGATCAGTTTGCGGACAAAGTGAGATCCGCTTACTGCTCTATTCCCCGTTTTGGCAACAGGATCAAACGACCTTGAGGACTTAGAAAATAATCAATTGGTACAAAAAGAAAAATATTAAAAATCATTATTATTTCTTTACAACAAAATCCCTTCCCTAACCCTATTACTCCCACCACCTACAGCGAGTATAAAGGGGGTCTCCATTGCCGGTAAAGATCATTCTGCTGAAAATGACTGCATCGGCTCCTTCTATCTCTGTAGCAACTCTAGTAGTTAGCAGAAGAGTTGAAAACATCGATCAGCTGCTTGCTGTAAGAAGATTACTGCACAAGTATCTTGTCATAGAGGTTGGTTGTGAACTGTACATGTGGAGGCCAACAGGTGAAGTGTATAGTAATGAAAATGAAGCATACAAAACAAACGATAGTAAGAAGTTATTTAAAATGTTTGCTAATATGGTTAGGTTAATCGAAAAGGGATGGATAATCAACATAACGTTCTATATCAAACCAAACCTTTAACTGAATCAAAAAAAAAAGGAAAAAATTTAAATACAGAGCGGGGAATAGATCAGTTTGCGGTTTAAGTGAGAATCGCCTACTGCTCTATTCCCCGTTTTGGTAATATAATCAGACGGCCTTGACCCACTTACATGATGGGTATTAAAGCGCGATGTTGCAGAGACCGATTATTACACTACACGTTAGGTTAGCGACTTTTTCCCAAACAAGACATTGAACCAGCTATATTCATTGTAAAAGGGTGGGGGTAAACATATATATATAAGGCAGTCGGCTTCGGAGTATAGTTATTGTTCAGCTATGGATAGCCCAGGAGGATCGTCTAACTTCGATGTTAAAGGAAAGGAGGAGAATGATAGAGAGAAAAGAAGGTGTGCTAGAGAGAGAAAAAGGATTGCAATATTGAATGAAGCCTATAATTTATTACGAACAAAATTACCTTTTCTCGAACCGAACGCTTCAAGACTTTCTACTATAAAACACGCCATAAAATATATTGATATGTTGGAAATGTTATCACAAAATACATCGTTTCAACTGCCTGAAGAATTGCTAACGATGGAAATTGATCAACTTTCTTCAACTAACTAAGAGACTTTGGAAATACTGAACAGCGGAAGACAGAACGGGGAATAGATCAGTTTGTGGTTAAAGTAAGAATCACTTACTGCTCTATTCCCCGTTCTGGTAATAGGTTAAGGCGACCTTGACCTACTTACAGGACTTAATCATTTGTGTTACAATAATACCTCTTCCCTATTACTTTTTCCTACCACTTGCACTTTCATCACTTACCCCCACCACCACCGGAATCGGGGTATAAAAGGTGGTTTTGTATTAGTGGTAACATCAGTCTGCTACTTGGAATCATGTCGCCCAGAGATAACATTTTCCCTTCTAAGAAGACTATACCGGAAATGATTAAAAATATTCCAGTAAATATAAACGAAGATGAAGACGAAGACGATTCAGAAATGGAAGATGAACTGTTTAGTGATCTTGAACTACTAAGTGAGTTTGCTAGCAGTGAACCATATGCTGGAGAGATGGAGCTGTTGGAGTTGTTGACTGACGACGACGACGATGATGATAATGAACCAGAATGTCATCATCAGTTGCTCTGTTTGGAGGAAATGGACCTTGTTGATAGTGGAACCCCTCCAAGCAGTATTAATATCGATGACGTAGTTTTAGATCCGGTCACAGGGAACTTTTGTGTTCGTCGTCGGTTATTTAGTGATATGAGCTCATCGGAAGAATCTGAATAAATTTTTGTTGTCTTCAAATAGTTTACTTTAAATACAAAGCGGGGAATAGATCAGTCTGTGGTTATAGTGAGAATCACTTACTGCTCTATTCACCGTTTTGGTAATATCGTTGTATGACCTTGACCCATTTACATGATTGAAAAAGTGGGGTAACTTATACATTTAATGGTGGGGGAACGTCTATTTAAAGACGATGCAACAGTGTATATTTATCATATCGGCATGATGAACCCACCAGGAAACTCCGTTTGCTACAGCTTTCCCCTCATCGATATCGATGATGTGATAAAACTTACATCAATAACAAAACGGTTTGAACTCGAAAGGCGACTCATAAAAGTCGACGTAATTCCACAAGATCTTCGTTCGGCAATGTTGACTATTGAATATGTTAAAGATGAATCTACAACTGAAGATCCCTATTGTTTTATGAAATTTTTAGTTGATCGAGATGCAATATGTACAATCCAACTTCACATCCGAGTTTAAAATTTATCAAATGTTCCTGTTGGAGAAAATTGTCTTAGTTAAATACAGAGCGGGGAATAGATCAGTTTATGGTTTAATATGAAATCATTTACTGCTCTATTCCCCGTTTTGGCAAATTTGTTCAATGACCTTGACCTAAATACAGAAATTTGTAGCCTCCAGCTACAATAGTAAATATAAAATGCAAAAACAAAAACAAATAGTAAACTTAACGTACCCCCACCACTTTTGCTAGAGTATAAATAGAGGGGCATTTGCAGTGTTGTTCATTATTGCCTTGACCCTTGTGGAGATCGCACCTACATTATGCATCGCTGCGATATTTGCAAGTCTTCATTTAAGGATGAATTTATTTTAATGATTCATAAAGAATTAAAACATAACAACAACCAAGATGAAAAGTATGAAGAAGAAGAATTGAAAGAAATAGATCGAATGTTAGCTCAACACCAACATTCCAGACCAAGTGTTATTCAATATGCATCATCATCATCGACTTCTACGCCTGCTATGTCTACACTTCACCGTCCTTCAACATCATCATCTGCATCGACTTCTACGCCTGCTCTGTCTACACTACATCGTCCTTCAACATCATCAGCTGCATCGACTTCTACGCATGCTCTGTCTACACTTCACCGTCCTTCAGCATCAACAGCAGTAAATGTAAAACTACATGCCCGAGCACTTCCGGGTAATGTAGTAACCCACTTCAAAATTGACAACGCAAAATTACAACTCGAAGAATTTTTAAATAACGCAAAAGGATTGGTAATCAACACTTTGCAAAATGAATTAAAAAGATTAAATTTTATCAAATTTGGACTATTAATGGATGCTTTATTTACAAACATTCAAAATGAAACTTCACCGAGAGGGTTTTTAACAAAAAACCGAACTATCATGTTTTCGTCAGATATTGATTCAATCGTATCTGAATGTTTTGAAGAGCTAATGACAAAAATACAAGAACATGAAGGAAGAGGCTCAGGATGGAGTTTGTTAAGCATCACAGGGCTAGACTTAAGAGTACACAAACACGGTTATGGAATTCGTGGCAGTAGCTATATCCCTTTACCAAAAAAGATTAGTGATACCAAATCCTGCATCAATGTACAAAATCAAGATACTGAATGTTTTAAATATGCCATGTTGGTCAAATATGTAACAGACAATCCGATAAGACCAAGTCACAAATATGAAGAAGTACAACATAGATATAATTTTCAAGGGATGACTTACCCTGTTGCTATAACAGACGTTTTAAAATTTGAAAAACAAAATCCTTCAGCTTCTGTCAACCAACGGCTATGTAATGAAAACTATGAAGTAAGAATTAAACTGCCGCATCCTAGCAGAGCTCAGATAAAATTTGACAAAGTAATCCAACAATACCGTTTACCTGTTGTTGTGTATGCTGATTTTGAGGCGTCTTTACTTCCGCTCGAACATCAAGAAGAAAACGTAACAAGAAGAAGCAAATACCAGCAGCACACACCAAACAGCTACTGTTTGATGATAAAATCAACACTGTCTGAAGAACATTTGCGAAGATATGAATTAACAACAACACCGAAGATATATCGCGGTGAAGAAGCAGCTCGAAACTTCGTCGATGACTTATATATCATAGCTGGGAAAGTTGAAGAAATGTACAGAAATGTGGTACCGATGATTCCTATGAATGAAGATGAAATTCAACGACACGACTCAGCAACAACATGTTATTTGTGTATTAACACTTTTACACTGACCAACAGTAAAGTGCGAGACCATGACCATCTAACAGGAGCTTACAGAGGTGCAGCCTGTAACTCTTGCAATTTAAACTATAAACTTCCAAACTTTATCCCCGTTGTTTTACATAATCTTAGTGGATACGACTCCCACTTTATAATCCCAGAATTGGGCAGAGATAATGGAGAAATAGATGTCTTGGCAACAACCATGGAAAAATTTATAAGCTTCTCTAAAAAAGTTGGTAAAATAAAACTAAGATTTGTTGATTCATTCAGATTTATGCCTTTTAGCCTTGCAAAATTAACTAAAAATTTAAGAAGACAAGATTTGATTGAAACAAGTAAAATTGTGCCTAATGATAAAATGGATTTAGCTCTTCGAAAAGGAGTCTTCCCCTATGATTACATTGACGGACTGAATAGATTTGATGAAACATCACTTCCTACACCAGATAAATTCAAAAACAAACTTAATGATGAAGAAATAGAACCTGAAGATTATCAACATGCACTTCGAGTATGGAACGAGATGAATATGGAGACCTTAGGGGATTACTCAGACTTTTATGTCAAACTAGATGTGACCCTTCTTTGTGATGTGATTGAAGAATTTCGAAACACCTGTTTTGCCGCATATGGATTGGACCCTTTACATTCGTATACTTCTCCAGGATTAGCTTGGCAAGCTATGTTAAAAGAAACAAAATGCAAACTCCAACTTTTAACAGATATTGACATGGTTTTAATGATTGAAGCAGGTGTAAGAGGTGGATTGGTTCAAAGTGTTACCAGACATGTTAAGGCCAACAACAAATACCTTCCTAATTACGACGAAACTAAACCAACAACCTATTTGGGATATTTCGATGCAAACAACTTATACGGATGGGCTATGTCAAACCCACTTCCATATGATAATTTCAAATGGGTTAACCCCGACTCTATTGGCGATATTTCACAAATTCCAAAACATGGTGACACTGGATATATTTTAGATTGCGATTTTGAATACCCGGAACATTTACACGATCTCCATTACGACCTCCCACTCCTCGCTAAAACAGAAGTTTCTCCAACTGGAAAACACCCTAAATTAATGATGACTCTAAATAATAAACAGCGCTACGTGGCTCACTTTTGGGTAGTCCAACAAGCCATCGAATTAGGACTACGTATTACAAAAATTAATAGAGTTTTGGAATTTTCTCAGTCATGTTGGTTAAAACCTTACATTGATTCAAACACCACCAGAAGAGCAGCCGCTACATCAGAATTTCAAAAAGACTTTTTTAAATTAATGAATAATGCGATATTTGGAAAAACATTGGAAAACAAAAGAAGACACAAAAATGTTAAACTTGTTACTGACGCAAAAACGCTACAGAAACTCGTACAGCAGCCAAACTTTGGAACATCTATAATTATTAATGAAAGACTTGTAGCAGTGTCTATGAAGAAGACGAGTGTGAAGATGGATCGTCCTTTATATATAGGCATGTCAATCTTGGACATCTCAAAAACACACATGTACGATTTTCATTATAACAAAATGGTTGCCTTCTATGGAAGAGAGAACATTGGCATTAGCTACATGGATACAGACGCTTTTGTGTATTGGATTATTACAAATGATATGTATCAAGATCTTCGTACATTTGTTTACAAAAACGAATTCGATTTTTCTGACTACCCAAAGACCCATCCTAACTACGATCAAGACAAAAACAAAAAAGTACTGGGCAAATTTAAAGATGAAGCAAATGGAGTTCTACTTGAAGAGATTGTTGCACTTATGTCAAAACTGTATTCCTTAAAACTATATGATGAAAAAGAAGACGAGAAGAATAGCTATATTAAGAAAGCTAAAGGTGTAAAGAAATTATATTTAGAAAAGAAAGTTATTTTTGATCAATACAAGCAATGTTTATTTGAAGATAAAGTCATTACAGCTAAATTCAATACAATTAGAAGTTTTAACCATCAGATATACAGCCTAACAGAAGTTAAAAAAGCACTTTCTTCCAATGATGATAAACGACACATTCTTCCAGACAACATCCACACTTTACCATTCGGCCACTACTCCCTCAACCCTATTGACGAGTAACCTTTTCATCGTCCTAGATCCTTTATCCTTTTCCTTTCCGTAAAAAAGGGGAAACACAGCAATGTTAAGCTGTGTTTCCCCTTTTTTACACAAGTTTTGAATGCCCTTGAACTATATGTATATATAAGGAGATTTATACCAACGAATATTTAATACCATATCAGCTGCCTTCGTGAAACCATCATGTCAGACCTGAAGGAGAAGATTATTAATGAACTACACAAACCTGCAAGAATAAAGTTTCCAAGAAGAAATACTGTTATAAAAGGGATAAATGATCTATATCAAGCGGATCTAATTGAAATGCGACCGCATAGCAGAATAAACAAAGGATTTAAATATATACTCACAATTATTAATTGTTTTACAAAAGTTGCAGACGCTTTGCCTCTAAAGGACAAGACTGGTAAAAGTGTAACAGAAGCCATGGAAATAGCCATAAAAAGAGATAAAAACAAAATTAAACATTTACAAACTGATGATGGAACAGAATACTTTAATACAAACTTTGCACAGTTAATGAATAAATATAAAATAAATCATTATTCTACAAATTCAGAGAAAAAAGCAGCTATTGTAGAAAGATTCAATAGAACCTTGAAAGGAGCACTGTATAAACAATTTTCAAAAAGAGGTTCTTACGTATGGTATGATGTTTTACCACAATTAATAAATGATTATAACAACAGGTTTCATAGAACTATTGGTATGAAACCTAACAAAGTAAATAGAAGAAATGCAAAAGATGTATTAAAACGTATAAAGAAAAATACAAAGCCTAAAGTAGAAAAAATGCAGCCAAGAAAATTTAATGTAAGTGATAAAGTACGGATTAGTAAATATAAGGGAGTGTTTACCAAGAAATACCTTCCCAATTGGACGAATGAAGTTTTTACAGTGTATAAAGTGCAACCAACTGTACCTGAAACGTATATTCTAAAAGATAACAAAGGAGATTTGTTGCAAGGTGCATTTTATGGACATGAAATGTTAAAGTCAACAGTAGGTGATGTATATCTTGTTGAAAAAGTGTTACAAAGAAAAAAGGACGCAGTTAAAGTGCGGTGGTTAGGGTTTAACAAAACTGAGGATTCATGGATACCTATAAAGGACTTGGTTTAATGCAAGCAACTCATTTCATCGTTAACCTTTGAGCAGGATGGAGATTATTCACCATAAAGATCGATTCAATATTAATAACATAGATGATTTAACTGTGGATAACGTTAAAATCAACAATGGTAAACACGGCAGTTTACTTCCAAACACTGTTCGATGTATAGTAAGTGGCCCCTCAAACTGCGGAAAGACCAATGTTGTCTTTAATTTGATCACTAATCCGCAGGGATTAAGGTTTAATAACCTATATATTTTTTCAAAGTCTCTACATCAACCAAAGTATCAATTGCTGGATAAAATCCTATCTGATGTGTCTGATGTTAATTTTTACAAATTTAACGCTAGTGATAGCATTATGCAACCAAACGAAGCGAAACCGTATTCTGTATTTATATTTGACGATGTATCTTGTGAAAATCAGGATACTATTAGAAACTACTTTGCCATGGGAAGACATAATAACATCGACAGCATATATATAGGACAAACTTATAGCAAAATCCCAAAACAACTTATCAGAGATAATGCAAATATTCTAATTGTATTCAAACAAGATGATACTAACCTAAAACATATATATAACGACCATGTGAATGCGGATATGCCATTTGAAAAGTTTAAAGAGCTTTGCGGAAAAGCATGGGCGGAAAATTATGGATTTTTGGTTATTATGAAAGATCAAGCTATAAAAGATGGTCGTTATAGAATAGGTTTTGATAAATTCGTTTTAATACACTGATTAGCGGTATTACTGTACAAGTCGTCAAGGTGTGAAGATGGTTAACCAGGAAAAGCTATTAAAGGAAATAAAATCACTTAGTGATTCTATTAGACAAAAAAACCGAGCTTTAAAATCAGGTATAAATGAAAGAGAGCAATTTTTAGAAACAACATTCAAACCTGTTACTGAACCTTTAAAGCGATTAGCACAAAATATGGAAAAACCTTCAATTCGCTTCGAAGGAGACAAAATGCTACCAATTTCCAAATATGAAGAAGAATTTCAGAATGATGAAAGTTCTGACCAGTTACAAACATCTGAAGAAAGCGACGAGTATGAAGAAAGCGGAGATATAGGAGATTTAAGGGAAAAGAACATTGCAGGAGATACAAGTACAGAAGATACAAGTGCGGAAGATACAAGAGCAGAAGAAGAGGATATCAACCCATCCAACTTAAGCAAATTAGGCACAGATATTATGTTTAAAGGAACACTTGGAAGAAAATATACATTAAAAATGTTACATGGCACACATGCTAATCGAAATTATCATACATATGGAGCTAGAATAGAGGATAAAGGATTAATGATTGGAGATAGAAAGTTAGATATAAACGAAAATGATGATATAGTTATTGGTGATAAGAAATATAAAGGTACAACAGGTTTGTTTGAACTCATCTTTAAAAATAATCCTGGTAAATATACTAAAAAGGATTTACAATTGTTTAAAAATATACTAGAGTATACAAATGCACATAGAAAAAAATATTCCAAAGACCTATCTATTCATAGAAACAGGTCAATAAAATACACAAACATTATATCTAGTCTTTTCCCCTCGAAATCAAATAAAGCTCCAATTAAAAGAAGAGCTTTATCTTCTGCTGAATTAAATGTTTTGCATAAAAAAAGAAAAACAACTGATCCTACTACATCTGGAAGGGGATTATTAAAAAATTTGTATAAAACCAATATAATATATTACAACGATATAAATAAGTTAGTTGATCGAATGAGGTTATTACATGAAGCTATGGAAGCCGGGCACACTGGTTTAGAAAACGAATGGGTAGCTTTGGTTGATGAACTGCGAAAACGAGAAATAATTGTTCAGTAGACGTATATATATATATATATATATATATATATATATATATATATATATATATATATATATATAGTAAGAACCTAAACGATAGCGATTCAGTTACATCATGAGTGTGGACAAGTTTGGACGGTATTCCGAGTTTGGAGTAAAATCTGGATATAGTGAAAAAAGAGCTGGGTTTCCGTTAACACCTGATGGTAATTATAATTTTGAAGGAAAAGTAATTCAAAATGTTGGTGATCCGCTTTTGTCTTCTGATGCGGTTACGGTACAATATATGGATAAAACAACCCCGATTGTACACGAAGACCATTGGGGATTTTCCGGTAAAAGGTTAAGCAATATAAAACATCCCATTTATGATGGTGAAGCAGTAAATTTAGCGACTTTAAAATTGTTAACGATTTACAAAAAGAATGAAACTGATACAAGCTATGATGTAAAAAAATTAAAATTGACAAATGTAGGTGATTGTGAGCAGGATGGAGACGCTGTAAATAAGAAAATATTTGATATAGTACACAAGAAATGGACTACAGAATATGAAAAACATATGGAAAGGTTTGGTGCAGCTTTATTTAATTATATCCATCGGGCTTCAGGAAGAGCTGTAGCTTCAGATGTTGACAGCCACAATTATTTAGACTGGAAAAAGATACACAATCCAGAAAAACCTAATCAATTAGATAAACCGTCTGAGCCTTCTAAAGTCAAGACATTAGGAAAGGGGGATAAAGTGAATGTGATTAATGAACCAACAGAAAACGATGAAGATTATATAAGAGAAAAAAGAATTTAAATACCCATGATAAGGGATAAAGCATCAGTCATATTCGAGAGATAATACAGAGAGGATGATGGAATCCAATATTACTGCGTGGAGTTTAATATCTCAAGAGCCGAGATTTCCCCAAGGAGTGCTGACAGATGGTTTTGTTCAACGGTTTGATAGATATATGGATTGGGAACAACTTTCCATACACTACCTCTTCACAATGACTATGTTAAGAATTTATTTTCACAGAGTTAACTGGATTCATATTTTACAAAGACAACAGTTTTCAGAAGACTTCCTTGTAGAGATGACATCAAATTTTAATAACTGTTGGGAAGTAATAAGTAAATATCAAAATCTCTCTGACAATTACATTGACAATTTTAAAGATAAACTAGACTGGAATGTGTTATTTAATTACCAACGATTAAGTGGCAAGTTTCTAAGGGAACATGACAACTATTTAGATTTTATTCATTTTACCGAAAACAACGATACCATCACCAGCGGAGAAACATTTAAAACATCTTCAATTACACCTTATTTCTATTTTTACTACTTTTATTTATTATGTCTACATTTAATTAATTAATCCATTTCTATATAATAAATGGATTTTAAACAGTATATATAATACAAGAAGCCAAGACTAATATTACATTCATTGTAAAACATTTATAGAGTGCACCTACTGATTGTAAGTTTGGCTATAAATAGTCATGCCGAGGGCTAAACGCATCAGTCATAATCGAGAGAGATTACAGAGAGGAAGGGGAATAGCATCAACAGCATTTTCTCTATTAAGTAAACCGGTTGGAGCTATAGTTAACAAGGCGATTGATTTATTACCTGTGGAATTACATTTACCTGGAGGATATCAATATTGTGGTCCTGGAACCAAATTAGAGAAACGGCTTGCTAGAGGAGATCCTGGAATAAATAAGCTTGATCAGGCCTGTAAACAGCACGATATAGCGTATTCCAAATTTGGTGATACAAAAAATAGATCAATAGCGGATAGAGCACTTTCTGAGAAAGCTTGGCAAAGAGTAAAATCTAGTGACGCGAGTATTGGTGAAAAAGCAGCGTCTTTAGCAGTAACAGCAGCAATGAAAGCAAAAACTACGTTTGGAGGATGAAAGAGAAGAAGGCGTGGGAAAAGACCCGCTAAGAAACAAGGAGGTAATATCAGAAGAAAACGTCGATCTACTAGTGGTAAAGGTAAAAAGAAACCAACAATATGGTCAATGATAAAAAAGGGAGGAGGACTATACCTAAGACCGTATCGTGTGTATTAAATAAGAAAGAGCAATTAATAATTAAAAACAAAGAATTAACCAATGAAGAACTGATTACATATGCTTCTTGTTTGAAAATCCCATTTTTTAGAGGAGTATTTATGAAAGATGAATTACCGGTTAAAATGTGAAAAAATGAGACTGGTATAGTAAATTTGGATAATAGTGAAGGATTAGGCACTCATTGGGTGTGTTACAAGAAACTTGGTGAAACGATTTATTATTTCGACAGTTTTGGAAACCTTCCACCACCGAAAGAACTTCAACAATACTTTCGTGCGGCAGAAAATGTTTTTTACAATTATACAAGAAAACAACCTGATGATACATCCATTTGCGGTCATTTATGTTTAGACTTTTTAGCTAAAAGTGTTAGTCAACTTTAAGATGTCTTCGTATACAGTGTCATTAACCGGTAACTCATGTACTTTGCACAGTATTCTGTTTCCCAGCGCTACGTTTGCAAAAAGGAAGACTATGGGAAGCCGCATTATTGGATTTAACAACATATAACTCTATTCCAAACGTTAGTGAAGGAATTAATAACAAAATACATTATTACAAGACAAAAGATAATAAAGGAAAATATTCAGCTTTGGAAGAATTCAGTTTACCAACAGGAGCTTATGAAATTGATAATATAAATGAAGTTATACAAAAACATATGGGAAAAGAAAATATAACGATAAAAGGCAATAACAATACAATGAAAGCCGAAATTACTTCTAAGTATTATATTGATTTTGGCCAAGAACGTTCAATTGGTAGTTTATTGGGGTTTTCTAAGGAAACAAAGGTATTAGAACCTAATACAACTCATTCTGGGAATAGAACTGTGACGATCATCAAAGTAAACAGCATAGACATTACATGTAACATTATACAAGGATCCTACAGAGATGGAGAAAATCGGCATATATTACACACATTCTACTCATCAGTCGCACCGGGTTTCAAGATAGTAGAAAAGCCTCAAAACCTTGTGTACCTACCGTTAAACACCAGTTTCATTTCAGACATCGTGCTGAACATAGTGGATCAAGACGGAAACCTTATTGACTTTCGAGGAGAAGCTATTACTGTAAGAATACATATAAAATCATCCGCTTAGATAATGGGGTTATCATTTAAAAAGAGAGAGCCAACCAGCAAAGAGGTCAGTAGCTCATCAGCTGTAGAAGGATTAACAAGTGACAACATTCGTTTTCTAGAAGAAATTGGATTAAAGGTCATTAACAATGGATATACTGGATATAGCGCAGGGCCCAACATTCGACGAGACCTTATGGGAAAAGGAATATCACACGCACAACCCTTACGCTTCGTCCAAATTAAACAATAACGATGAAATTAGGATTCCTATACAACAACAAGACATTTATACTCTTCCATGCGAAAGTTATTTATATATTGAAGGAAAAGTAACAAAAGCTGACGGTACTGTTGGAACCACTGTTCCGTTCATAAATAATCCTATGGCATTTTTGTTTGACGAGATTAGATATGAAATTTCAGGAGTTACAGTCGATTCAACAAAAAAGGTTGGAATTTCCAGTACATTAAAAGGATTAGCGTCTTTAACACCAAATGAGAAGAATCTGTTAGCTGTTGCAGGATGGGTTGCACCAGACAAAAGTATAATTACTCCTGACGCTTCGGGAAACTTTGATTTTTACGTACCTTTAAGATTACTTTTAGGATTTGCTGAAGATTACAGAAGAATAATAATAAATGTAAAACAAGAACTAGTTTTATTAAGGTCATCAAACGATAATGATATTATTAAAGCATCTGCTGGAACAACTGAAGCCAATTTAGACTGGAAACTAACATTAGACAAGATTGTTTGGAGAGTACCACATGTGCGACTAAATGATGAACACAGGATTACATTATTAAGAAAGTTAAAATCAGATTGAGACATTGTAATGCCATTCAGAAGCTGGGAGTTTCATGAATACCCCGTTTTACCTTCAACACAACGGCATTAATGGACTGTAAAAACTTCTACTCATTTGGAAAAAGCGAGATATGTAATCTTTGGATTACAAACAAAGAAAAAAAGTATATTAACTGAAAATGCTGGTGAATTTGACCATTGTAAATTAACAAACTGTAAAGTGTTCCTGAATTCACAATTCTTTCCCTACGACAACTTTAATATCTCTTTTGATAAAAAAAGGTACAGTGTTTTATACGATATGTACGCTAGGTTCCAAAATTCATATTACGGCAAAACAAACACACCTCTACTATCTCCCGTACAGTTTGAATCGAAAGCTCCGATTGTTGTAATTGATTGCTCCAAACAAAACGAATCTGTAAAATCGTCTAGTGTTGATATAAAGATAGAAATGGAATTTCAAGAAAACGTACCTGCAAATACATCTGCGTATTGTTTAATTTTGCACGATAAAATTGTTACATACACACCTTTGACTGGTATCGTAAAGACGGTATTGTAAAACGTTGTACCACCACCGGCACCGCCACTGTCGCTAACCTATAAATAGCGGAGCAACAATGCAGGTCTTCAGTTGATCGTCTATCGTCGCATGGGCAACATCTTCTACAAAATGAGTTCTCCATCTGTTGTACAAGGTGATGCAGAAATAGCACCGTTATTGGAACGTGATAATACCAGCGAAGCAGAAATTATCAAGGAAATAACTGCATTTTTAAAGTTTGGTAAAAGAGATAGAGAGGAGGAAAGTAATGCAGACCCATCAAAGGTAGTACCAAAAAGGAAGAAGAAAGTTGAAGAAAATATTCCTCCTCACATTTTAACTGAAGTGTTTTTGCGAATCTTTTACCCCATCTCAGCATGCATCAGTAAAAGTGTATCAGTTGGATTGATAAAGTCATTGGATTATTCCCCTACAGTAATTCTACACCATGGAACAAAAAAGGTTTTATTTTCGCAAAATGCTTGGGAGTCATTTTTGAAACATGTACATTTAATAGAATGTTATTTAACTAACAGTTTGTGTGGAAGAAAAACACATATTCGACTTTTGGATTGTGACAATGAAATCGATATTGTTAAACATCGCGGACAACTACAAGTGCGAATTAGAGACTTGACTCAACATGAAAATAAGATTCTACTGTCACGTGAAGAATTCTACGTTTTAAACTACGCAACAGAACCTATTACAAGGTACATGAGACAGTTGGTATTTGCAAGCGCTATTATTAAAGAATATTTGGTCGATACTTTGGAAAAACAACCTGATAGCACCATCGTGTACGGACCTGTGGATACATCTATTTTTAATAGAATACCTCATGAAGTTTGCATGTGGAGAAAGTTAAAGGATTTTGAACCACTTGTAGAAATCGCTACAGAAGCTACAGAAGAAACAACAGAGGAAGAAGAAACGGAGAAAAAAGAAGATGAAGAAAACGAAACACGAGAAGAGGAAGTTAAAAAAGACTAAAGTTTATTTTAGTAAAGAAGAACACACGTGGGGTAGGCCTATTGGGGACGGTGCCCACGTTAAATATACACCAACGCGCCTGCAACTGTACGGCCTGGTATTTAACCTACCGTGGTGTGGAAAACAGTTTAGTTGATCGTTAGGTGTCATGATGAGCGGAGGGGATGAAGAAGTGAGTGTAAAGCCTTGTGTAATAGAATTTCAAGCATTTCGAAATAATGATGATAGGTTTATTATCAAGGAATTAGTAATTTTAGACTTGCTTACATTTGTAGTTTACCCATTCACGTTTGAAGCTCCTTTTTCTTTTAACAACCTTAACGCCAAAGCAAAAAGTACAAACAAATGGATAACAAACTACTTTCATCACATACATTGGTATGAAGGATTTATAAGCTACAGTAATCTGCACAGTATTATGTTTAACTTTTGCAAACAATATTCACATATATACACAAGAGGATTAGAAAAAAGGAACTGGATACAAAAGTACACGCACGGTGATGTTTTCGATATAACTATCGGTAAGGACTTTAACATTAATCTCGGTAATATTTGTGTTGCTGCAAAAGATCCTAAACACGGACAATCAAACTGCGCATTGCACAACGCATATCGTTTGGCTGCTTACTTGGAACAAACGCAGAAATGTGGTGGGGGTAGCAAAGAACCGGAATGTGGTGGGGGTAGCGGGGCCTATAAATACGAGGATCCAACACCGCTCCGGCACGAGTATTATTCGAGACTCCGAAGAGGCAACATCACAGAAGACATCGCAACCACCACTGACGAAGATGGCATCACAACAGTTTCTACAAACACTGGTTGATCAATTCAACACTCATTCAAAATCCGACCTTCTGCTAACTAAAAAGTGTTCAGAATTAAAAGAACAAAAACACTACATTATTCATAACATCAAGAAAGTGGAAACCACACATGGAGAAGCAATTCTAGTTTCATTGAGCGAAGCACCTTTAACTTCAGGAGATGAGCCGAAGTTTCAAGTATTTCTTCCAAAACGATTTGTTCAACTGCTACAGAATGAAGATTTGCGAGATATTCAACCGGGGACGTTGTATTTGGTATCACACGGTGTAAGCGGCAACAACTCAACGGAACTCACTCTGCACATCATGCATCCTTGTACATAATGTCTCTGTTTGTATTTCTCTGTTTGTATTTTATTGTTTGTATTTCTAGTCATCAATGTTAAACTTAAGTTTATTGTATTGTAAAATGTTTGTTTAATAAAGAAAAGAAAAATAAAAAAAATAAAAAAAATATGAAAAAAAATAAAGAAAACAGCAACACAGCAGTATATTATTTTATATACTGCTGTGTTGCTTTTTTAAAAATTCGAATGGGTGACCTTGAACTTTCATTCAGGGTTAACTTATGAAGAGGTATAAAAGAGATGGAGCAGTGAAGTTAGTCTCAGTCTTGTCTAACACACGCTGCAGCTAACATGTCGGTGCCACCTATGAACAATTTATTTTTCGATAACAATTTGAAGACATATTGTTGCGAGTTACAATGTTTTAAAATACCAGGCGATCAAGTTGACGGGAAAGCTTGTCGTAAGTGCAAGTGTTTTAGCTATTGCATATGTAGATGTAAAACGTATCAAATGAACCGACAAGATAAAATACAAGAATTACGCCGAAGGATTGCATTACTGTGGCGGCGAATGTAGTAGCAACCATCCGCCTCGCACCAGCTGCCACCTGCCGCCTGCCATCTGCCGCCCGCCATCTGCTCCGCCCCACCACACTTTTACCCCCACCATTTTGTTTGATACCAAAACGCTAGCTAGCGAATAGTCAGTACACCTCCGGCTCTCGACTGGTGAACATCGAGTGCTCTTCACAAACGTAAAACATTATATTAAAATGTCCATTAAAATTAGGTGTATTCATTATGACTCTATTCATCTTGCGACTTACCAAGACCTCGAGGTGTTTAGTGAAGAGTTAAGACTTCTTATTGCGTCCGGTTACGATTTATCTTTGGAACTTTACGCATCAAAAAACAACATGGACTCTGCGCAGGGATCGAAGTATCTACCGTCTTTCTTCAGAAAGCGAAGTGATGGCCGCAACTCGTCCGGATCAACAACATCGATGACAACGAACAACGGGGAACTATTGTAAACATGAATTATTGTAAATAAAGTAATATTTGTAATAGTACTACCTCGCACTCGTATCATTCGATTGTTTCATTCGATATTTATTCGATATTTATTATCGATTAACTATCGAATCACAATCGGATTTTACGCGTGCGAGGTAGTACTTTTTTAAAATTACCTCCCCGTGACCTTGAACTTTAACCTTTCACTCATTACGTCACAAAACCGCCTACGTCACTGGCTCAGCCTCAGATGACGTATTTAATGACGCAGCGCTTCCGGAAGCAATTAATCAAGTGAGCCAGCACCGGCAAACCCCCACTACTACCGTGCTTTGAGACGAATGCCATTATTATTTGATTTTTATTTCAGTACAGTTTGAATTTAACTCCAAGTTAAATTACATTGTTATATATAAGTCCTTTTTCCCTTCATATTAGGAAAATTTAATTGGATTGCGGTAGTTTCTATTTAAGAACCCTTGAATTTAAGGACACCGTAAAACTGCACTTTCGAATGTTTCTGACGTTTAACATTTTTAGTGCAAAGGGTTAAAGTAAAATCCCTACCCTCACTATATCTAATTTTAAAAAAGCCGTTGACTTTATAACCTTCCACCTTCCTACTGCCTAATTAAGTGCATCAGGTTTGATCCTGCAGTTGTCTCTTGGCTTCATTATTACTTGTACATCAGGACTTAAAGACTGAAGTTAGGGTGTAAGACCTTCTCCCTTGACAACACCCAATTGATGGACTAGACAGTGGTATTAGGCTCATTTTATTTACAATTTATTGAGTAGCATGATAAATGATGTTACAATTAAAAAGTCGGAATGGACTGAGCAGAAACAGAATGGATATGTCTGGTTGAAATCGATCGCCTCGTACCAACTTTAATGTATATTTACCATCTTGCATTATCAGTAAAAGTCTAGATATATTTTCTAGTGTTGTGAGACGTAGTTAATTTTATCCATATAATGAGACCAACTATATCGAAAAAGCCATTTACCTCCTTATACGGACTTGATACCATTAAAGTCTAAAAACCAAAACATTTGTTTAAAAGTCGAAATAAACCCTGTTAAAACCATTTCCCCCAAGAATGTTCATACCATCGATAACCATAACTGCTCTTAGTGCTTTGTACATTAAATACATTGTAATAATTAAACTACAGTGTGCACGATTCTAGGCTCTCTTGTTCACATAGCGAGATTAGATTATGTCAACTAGCTATGGTCCGGCTGAGGATACTGTTTGTTGTTCACCTTGTACAGGTCCTTTTACTCACAGTAATGGTCTGCTACCTAGTACAATATGACACCACCATCCCTAAATATTCTATTGAAAAATGTAGAGATGCTGAATATGAGCGTTCGATTTGCCTGAGGAACTGGAAGTTTGACCATATTTCAGATTTAAAGAGGCAATCAGGTGATAACTAGAGGCAGAATATATATTCCCTTCAAACTTTCAAACTTTAAAAATTGCCTTGTCTACATAATGATGTCACATAATAATCTAGGCTACTTAAAATGTAAATGATAATCCCCAGGTGAGGTGCCTTCCCATTGCACTTGACAGGACACCATGTTGGGAGAGCCTCTCATGGCTTAGACGTAGACCGCAAGGTTCAGTTGTTTTTCCCTCGAAGCGTTACAGAAATCTTAAGTACATCTTAAGTGATTTTGTGAGAATATCGTCATCACGGGTTGGTGATGAAACGTGCAGTTGCATAGAGTAGGATGTATTATCGTATTCTAATATTATATAATGTAGTGAGGTCGATTTTGGATTTAAAGTCTTTTGAACAACAAAATAAACAGTATCAAAATAAATTCATTGGTTGTTTTTTAAAACCCCATAATAAGGATGTGGTTATTTTCAGGCCAGTAATTTTGAGCAGTTTTAGAAAGTGTACCCAGCTCTAGGCCCCATTTTTGAGAGACAAAAACACGACTTAACACAAGAACTAACGAACATAGGGAAAAACGAGAAAGGTGTAATAGACTAATCTAAAATTTCTCAACATTGCTGGTCTAAAAATCACCAAATTAATTTTGAAAAGGAAGCAAACCGCAAAGGAAGCACACCGGGAACCTATTTTTTCAAAATAAAATTAATTGAAGCTTCGTATATAAAATTATCAGACAAACACATCAGCCAATTTTAAGTTGAAAGAAGATCATTATGGGTGCCAATACGGAACAGAGAATAAAACAATAGGGCACATAAAACCTCAGTAAACGGGGAAACATTGAATATTCATACAATTTCACACATTATGTTAACCCATAGTAAGGCCCGAGAGAAACATCAAGTAAACAAATAAGTCACAAACAAACATACCAACACGGCTGGGAATTTACCATCGTTTGTTTTCTCTGTTTCAGATTTCTGCCACCACACACTACGAGCGCTAGTGATGCATCTGTAAACGTGACCAGGACCTCCCAACACTGAAACTTAACTGACCTTCCTCGAGTCTTGCTCTATTAGTGTTGCGTGCAGTCCCATGTCGTACCGTTCTATGCCTGACATTTTGTCTTTGGTTTGATATTCCTTTTTTTCCTTTTGACTGCTTTTGTTTTAGCTTTGTTGTGGTTTTTGACTCAGGCAAAATTAATTTTTAATGCAATCAGTTTATAAAATAATTTTAGAATCGAAATTTTCCGAACATGCGGGTGGTAACATTTTGTATAGGATCTGATGCACTATTAACTAATAAATTTTGATCAAATTAGTTAAAGACATTTAAAAGAACATGTTTTCAGTTTTTTTTTATATCTGGAGGGTATATAAAACATCATTTTGGCCCTTTAATATCAAACATTTATAAGAATAAAAAAAGTCTGGAGATTACCTGAATTTACCTGCACTCCAAATTGATCAAAATTGTACAATTGGTGCATTATGTCACTTTTACAGCATACAGAAATAAAGATAGACAATTGAAACCAAGAAGACAACATTTTTGTTTCACTATGTAACAAAAAAAAAAAACTGTTTTTAACATTAACTTGAATTTTTACTTTAGATCAAATCTACTTTTCCGAACAATGTATACGTTTTGAAAGTAAATGAATTAAGGTAAATCGGAAGAAATTAGAATCAATTTGCTCTTATTTAAATTAATAGCAGATCCGTTGCGTCTTCGCCCGTGTAAACTATGACAGTTGTGTGTGCTGCATTCTGTGGTTAGCCCGTGGAAATATTACGAATCGAGATAAGCTGTCATCAGCTCAAACCATAGTGGATGTCCATTAGTGGTAACTCTGAAGTCCTGTGGGGCAAAGCTCTATAGTTGAATCGGAATGGAAACACTTTAACTTTCCTCTTTTGGACCTAAAGAATTGATGTACCAAATTGCACCACTCTGGCATACCGGGAAGTTGGAGAATAATTAGTGATGAGTGAGTGAGGGCTTTGCCTTTTATGGGTTTAAATGATGTAGAAACTAATCCAAATTTTACAAATTGTTCTAAAATTTATTTTGATTAATAAGTACAATGACAATTTGAAGTCAGTTAATGTGTTTGTAAGAACATTCACTATATCGATATGTATTTATTTTATAGCCATTTGCACTCAAGCTTGTAAATGGTTTATCCGTAAAAAACAAATAAGTATAAATTAATTAACCTGAACAATTGGCATCCCGTTGACTTTCAACAGTGAATTAAAGAAACCTCATAATCTTTTATTACTCCAACACCTGTGTACACTTTCCATCTGTTGTCCAAGAAGGCTATTTATAAAACATCATTATTAATGTAAGCTATTAGTTAGCATGTAAAAGTTCTTAATGATTTTTAGTAATTAGGCTGTTATTATTTCAGAAGCGTGCTTCTAAAGCAATTTAATAAAATCATTTGGTTTTACACAACTTTTGCAAAAATCCGAGAACTCCCAGTTTAATAGTTTTTCTCGTGACATTTTTTTGTTTTCCATTACGTTTTAGAATATCAAATCACAAATATCTGACACGTGTATATTTTCAAAACATTTATTATAAAAATAATTTAGATTAATTTTAGTTACGTTTAAGTTATTTATATTAACTTCCTTATTATTCAAACAAATCATAATTAACTTAGGTTTTGCGTTGATAAGTCACTTGACATGCATGAGATGTCAAATGAAAAATACAGATACTAAACCCAGTGCTGGAAAAATACTGGTTTTAAAGCAACACAATTACTGGCTGGGTAGCGTAGTGGTTATCGTGCTCGCTTTGTAATCCGAGGTTTGCCAGATCGATCCTGATTAAAATCGCAACATTTTTAGCCATTTGTCATTGGGCTACTAATTAATGATGCTTTCTAGGAACAGGTCGACCTTAGTTAGTAACAAGACCAGGGTTTAGACCGTTCCTTATTAAAACGTTAAAAAATGCCTCTGGCGTACACAGACAAAAAAATTACGCAGCCTAACTATATTGACTTACTGGCTTTCAAAATGATTAACTACAAATATACCGACTCCGTACTGAAAATCTGTTGAGGCTCCATCCTGCAAGTATTTAAAGTTTTGTTGTTTTAATTTATCAGTGTCAAGCTTATGGTGATTTTAGTTAGATTTCCATGGTAAACATATTTGTAAAAGCAGGAATATAAATGGGAATCAAGAAACATCATGCGGAAGCCGCATATGAACTGTGGACTTTATATTATATTTTACTTAGATTCTAAATTATTTGTACAAAAATTTGGTGTTAAATAAATATAAAACGTGTTTTTCTCTGCGTATAAATTGTTAAATACTTAACATATAACTGTTAAAGTTAAGAGACATAATATACAAAGATTGATGTTAAAGTTTAAACAAAATGAAAAACTCTGTTAGTTTATTAGTTACAGTTTAAAAGCATTGAATAGCTATGGCCTTAAACGAACCAATCAAAACTAAAGTTAATTTATCTTTTTGACTGAAGCACGTACCCTCTGATCTCTCTTTTGATGTTATGTTAGTGTTTATCAACCTGTTATTTAAGGCAATAAGTGGACATTGCCCTTTTAACAGCAATTTGGCATTTCAAATATTGAATGTAAATTCCAAATGTAAAACTATTGCGTTTGATAGCCGATGTCAATGTTTGTAGTACTCATTCAAAAAATACATATTTTGCTAATAGTATGTTTTTTAGACTTAGTACTCTAAAATATTTTAAAAATTAACCTTAACTGATAAAGTAAGTTAACTAAAGACTATTGATCTAAGTTTTCATAAGATTAACATGGGGAATATTTTTGAGTAGAATTGTAGTTGTAAAAAAATGTAATTGCATTACTAATAACAGCTGTTCCAAAAATAGTATAATAACAAAACAACAACAAAATCCTGTCGTGGTAAAAGATATATCCCAAGCTACTATGCTGACTGAAAAAGTATCAATCCTTAAGACCGCCATCAGTATTCGGTTTCTGCCCATGAAGATTATTACATGGAGATTCATTTTATTTAAACAGAATTCTAAAACAGTTGTCGAAGTTAAAGTATAGAATTACGTAATCTGTTAACCGTTAATCAATGCTACGATCAAAATTATATAAAGTATATTGAAAAAAATTACTTCAGTTTATTATTAATACTTTTATACATATCAAAATAACATTTATACAACACTTTAATTTGAAGGAAGGTTTAACAAATGAATACCTATTTTTATTTATGAACAAATGTAAATGTAATTACTATAAGTAAGACGATCAATTAGCTTTCCAGGAGATCCAATCGTTAGTGCAGTTACGAGCACTCAGTATAAAATCTGCCTTCCACGCAAATCCAGATTTCTCTGGCCGCCAGTTGTAATTGGGAAATCCCGGAAATTACAGCAAAAAGGAAACAAGAGGTTGATATTGTTACTGGTGGGATTTAGATTAGGAGTGCTGCGATTCAGCCATTGAACTTTTTTCTCAAAAAATGTTCTAAATAGACTGCTAACAATCTATATTATTTTTGTAATTCAGTCAAACTAAACACCGTGAATGCTGATAAAAAATAATTACAATAAACACAGAAATAAGCCTGAAACTGATTTCGTTTAAAGTGATCACAGGTTAGTTAGATGTAGAATGCTTTGTTAGGCTACAAAACATAGACATTAAAGTTAATAAGATTGTGCGGTAAAACAGCTACCGGTATTTTATTAAATAAAACAAATTTAAATACGTTTGAGGTATTGGATACGGTAACTATAATGATTAACCAGCCAGTTGTGATATTTCATTTTCCACTTGGTTTTTAAAGATGTCTAGCTGATATTGGCGCTTCAAAAATGACCGGATTAAAAACTAACGAGTTTGCACGCAGCACGCTGACGTGAGGGAAGTGAATTTCCACATAAAAACTTGTATAACTCAAAATCAGTGTAAAAACATACATTTGTCCAATTTTTATTGAAATCTGAAAACATTGATTTTTTGGCTATTCTGATACTCCTGGTTTCATTTACTTGCAAAGCTAGGGATACAATTTTGCGCATTATAAGGTTAGGAGAAGGTCCAGACAGGCTTGAAAGTAGGCGTGAGGTTGCTGGGGATGATAAAAGTACTCTAACAAAGGAATAACAGGCTTTTCTAGTATGTAAAACCCCCATAAGACAACGTACTGTGTTTAGTCAATACACATTTTCTTTAATAACTCGGTAAATATTTATTCTAGAATAACGAGGGAGGGCTTAAAACTTTGGCCTCTCTAATTATCACCTTTTAAAATGTATTGATTTTACATCTTGGGCTTTTCTGACACTTTTTGGGCCCAAAAACTCGAAATTTGAAAGATTAATCCCAAAAAAGGGGTTTAGAGGTTTCCGATTGTTTTGCCCAACGAACTTACCCAACTGATCACAGAAAGGAACATCCCTACCAAATTTGAAGTTGATCGGACAAAAAATGCGACCGCTAGAGTGCAAACACATATATACATATATATATATATATATATATATATATATATATATATATATATATATATATATATATATATTGTAACAGTATTATTTTTTCGCTGGAATATTTTATTCCGAGTTCGTTTTGTTTGGTTATCTTACGGAAACAAGGCAGAGTAGTTTTGTTTACAGATTGACCGAGCAGTCGGCGGCACTCTCTCTCTCTTTCTCTCTCTCTCTTCTTGCTCGAGCGCTCGCTCTCTCTCGTTTCCACCTCCAGTCCCGCGCGTCGAGTGGGGACAGTAGGGGAAGTAGGGGAACCGGCGCATGCGCACTGGCCACCCCTGGGCGAGTGCCGCTGCGGCGTCTGGGCAGTTCACTTCTACTCCGACCACCGAACGAAGCACACACGACAGGCACCCGCCCGCTAGTCGTACTTGTATTCGTATAATTGGGCTCCCGTAGTCTTCGACGTTACGACGGTAGGCCTAGTTGCTTTATTATTTGTGCTAACAAGTACATATTATTTTTTATTTGCATTAGTTTATTTTTCGATTTGATTACCCAGCCTTTTGAGTTGCTGTCAAATCAACCTGGGACCGGACGAAACCTGCCCGGTAGTTTGCGCTGAACGATATTTCTGCCGAGATTCGACCTTTGAATCTGACTAGACAGTCAGATTACTTTCCCAGTCTTACGCGTTGCTGTTAAAGCAACCTGGGAATCTAATCCTTTAACTTTGGATTCGAGTGATATAGTTTATTTAAGCGTGATTATTATTATTTTGGTTTCATACTTGTTTGATCCTGTCCCAGTTTCGTTAAGTTGCCGTCCCAGGCAACCTGGGATAATCGTTTTCCCGGGGTGATACTATAAGCGATTTTCGTATTTAAATCTGCGTCGCCAACCACGGTTTGAATTCGGTAACCCGGAATCATTTTGAGTTGCTGTCAAAGCAACCTGGGACCGTCAACGCTCGGGGTTACATGAAGCGATAAGATAGTTCAGACAGGATTCGCCCTGTATCCGGTAAGTTCTTTGTAGTTTAAATCCCAGTTTCATTAAGTTGCCGTCCCAGGCAACCTGGGATTATAATTTATTAACGGTTTGCACAGTTGTGAATTCTTTAGAAATTGTTTTACTAGGATTGTTCAATAAGATTGTACCGGTACCGCTGAGTTGCTGTTTCAAGCAACCGCGGAACATTGAAATTCGTAATTGAACGAAGAGTTATCTTAGTTTAAATCTGATCTGACGTTTTGGTTTCATACTTGTTTGATCCTGTCCCAGTTTCGTTAAGTTGCTGTCCCAGGCAACCTGGGATAAGGGTCAATCAGTACTTTAGGATAATTTAGGCCGAGCTTAAATTAAATTTTAACTTTTTGACCGTATGTTTGACTTTTCCTTGCTCAGTATCGCCGAGTTGCTGTAATAGGCAACCGGGGTTTTGACTGAAGTTTTGAATAAACAAGCCAAAAAACTTTCTTGTGCTTGAGTGTCGTATTTTCGATTTTACCCAGATTTTTCCAGTATACGTGTTGCTGATCCAAGCAACCTGGAAAATATCGTTTGACCTGCTGTCTTGAGAATAACATTGTAAATTTTCGTAACGGATAAACGAAACACTCTCAGAATTAGTGTGCAGTTGCCGTTGCAGGCAACCTGGGAGTCATAATTGGCTGGTTAAAGACCTTTGGCTGTGATGAACGTAAGCTATGCCACGGAGGCAATCTTGTTGAACTGAGCCAACTCTAAATTTCGTGTATTTGCTGCGATAAGAATCCTGGCCTCCGTTGAGTTGTCCCAAATAAATTTAATATGTTGGCGGTATTGTTTACATCCCGAAAATAACGTCACATATTTGGCGCCCGAACAGAGACTCGACAAAGTACAGGAAATTTAGTACGAAGTTGAAGTCGGAACTTTTTACATATTAGTGCTGACGAACGTTAAATATGACTCGTACCCCAGAAAAGACTGGTGCCAAGTCGAAAAATATCTCAACCGTAACGTCCGGTCAAAGTAAACTGGGCAATGACAAAACGACATGTATAACTGCGGTTACATCCACCATAACGACAGTCACCACCACCATAAAAGACCCGATAGTGTGTACCGAGGTTACGACTCCCCCCTTCAGTGGCATAGTTTCACTATCTCTACCTACAACTGATTCGACAATGGCGGCAGCTACTACCCAAAATTATTCCACTTCTCTTCCGGAACGTGACGAAAAAATTGGTTGGGTGTATAGATTATCCAAAGCACAGCTCCAAGCAGAAATGGAAAAAATGGGACTCGATTCTGAAGGAAATTCTCAAGAAGTCAGAGCACGTTTTGTACACTTTTTACGGATAGGATCTTCAAACAAAAGCCCTACGGTGGCCAAGACGACCGTTTTGCAGGAGCTTCAAGATGAAGCGGCCGTTTTTTCCCAATTTCATTTACCACAACATACTCATGTTGCTGGATTGCTAACACATCGCGGGTCTATCACGAGTTCTTATGTAAACGAGCCAGTGAGCTATTCTGAAAATTTTTCGACGAGACATTTGGAGCCAAGAGAGTTCGACTATGCGTTTCCGAGAAATAGCCGGACCTTTCTGCCGGTATCCGATCCAAATCGTAACGTCTATGGGCCGTCAGTTTTAGCCACTGGACAGCAGGGTCCTTCAATGACTCCTCAGAGTTCAAATGCGACAAATGTTTGTGAAATCGTAAGAAAATGGGCGCTGACGTTTGATGGAAGGAAGCAATGTCCAATTTCCTTCCTTGGACGACTAGACGAGATGGTTGAGGCATATCGCATAAATCCGGAGGATATGTTAAAAGCTTTGCCGGAAATCTTTAAAGGTACTGCCCTATTGTGGTATCGAAATACTAAGAATTGGTGGACTAATTTTGGCGAATTTCGACAATATTTTGAAGCTCAATTTTTCCGCCAGGCTACAAACTTAGTCTAGATGAAGAGGTGCGACGGCGCACTCAGGGCGCCCGGGAGCCTTTTAAGGACTTTGTCATTGCAATCAATACGTTGATGCGACGTCATGGTCAGATGTCACCACCTGAGATGCTGGATCGAATTTATGCGAACATGAGACCAGAATACAAACTGGTCATTAGAAGGTCAGACTTTCAGAATCTGCCGGGCCTAATGAGTAAAGCCGAAGAATACGAAAGTTATTTACGAGCTCAACGAGATTATCGGCCACCACCAAGTCCCGCCCAGGCATTAATCCCGAAAACGGCCTACAGCTGGTCTAAGGATAAATCCGATACGTTATACACTTCAAAAATAAGCAATGTAAGCGACCGAGCTGTACCCACGGTAACGTTTACACACATTAAGGACTCTGAACATTCCCCTCCCAAGACTAGTTCTAAAGACACGAGTTCCCAAACATATAGAGGGAATCATGCAAATAATCCTCGATAGCGGAATTATAGCCGATGAAACACCCTGAAGTCCCCTGAACAAATGGTTTGTTGGAACTGTTCTCAAACAGGACATCTTTTCAGAAATTGTGAGCGACCAAAAATTCTGAGATGTTTTTATTGCAAGGCGGAAAACACACGCACAACTTCCTGTCGTTGTCGGCAGGGAAACGATATGCCGGGACAGAGATTGTGAGGTCGCCTGATCCTCGCCGCCAAGAGACCTCAAACGACTGGAATCGATGGTTGGAGTTTGTAAAACAGTTTGGAATGAGCAACGGAAGTATTTACAATCAAAGAATAGACGACAGACCCTATATAGAGATAGACATTTTCCAGAAGAGATTTTTCGCTTTGCTGGATACGGGATCAATGGTATCCATTATTGGTGATAAGGTCTATGAGCACCTGAAACGTTCCGGAGTTATTCCCGTGATTATTGACAGTAAATTAGCTTTGGCTGATAGTACTACAGTACGAGTAACGACTGCTTTTGAATTTTGTTGTGAAATTGAGGGAAATACAAGAACCATACGAGCTTTACATATTCCTAACGCAACTTCCGATCTGATATTTGGAATGGACGTTATATTGCTATGTAAGTTGTTGGAGATTAAGGTTTCGGACACTCACCGAACCTCTTTGGAATCTGAAATTGTCGCTGTTGATTCACTGGAGATAGTCAGTCCAAGAGTCCTTTCAGAGAGCAAAAATGAAAAACTGAAGCATTTTTTTTCCTCGCAAATGACCCTATTTGAGGAGCTGTCGGGCCGTACAGATGTTGTTGAGCATACCATACGACTAAAAACCGATCAACCTATTAAGCAGAGATACTACCCGAGGAATCCGGCGATGCAAAATGTCATCGACGAGGAAGTCGAAATAATGCTTAAAGATGGAGTCATTGAACCTTCTAGTTCCGCGTGGAGTTCTCCCGTGGTCTTAATAAAGAAACCTTCTGGGCGATACCGGTTTTGTATTGATTTTAGACGGGTTAATAGTGTGAGTGAACGTGATGCGTACCCGTTACCCCTGATAAATACGATTCTCGAAAAACTAAAAGATGCAACGTTCATCAGCACGCTCGATCTGAAACAGGGGTACTGGCAAGTTCCCCTTGCACAAGAGAGTCGCCCGATCACCACCTTTACGATACCGGGAAGGGGGCTATATCAATTTACAGTTATGCCTTTCGGTCTCCACTCCGGGCCAGCCACGTTTCAGCGGCTATTGGATAAAGTCATCGGGCCAGAATTGGAACCACACGCTTTTGCGTACCTTGACGACCTAGTTTTGATTTCGAAGACATTTACGGAACATTTAGATCTGCTTAGAGAAGTTTTCTCCCGTCTCCGAAAAGCTAACTTAAAGCTAAACCCGGAAAAATGCCAGTTTTGTAAAACGGAACTGAAGTATTTAGGACATATAATAAATTCCAACGGAATTCAGACTGACCCCGACAAAGTAAGGTTAATTATGGAGTTTCCCCGGCCTAAAAATGTAAAGCATTTGCGAAGCTTTGTGGGGCTGGCGTCTTGGTATAGACGTTTCGTCAAAAACTTTTCGAAATTGTCAGCCCCTCTTACCAAACTAACGAAGAAAAACGTGCCTTGGAAATGGGCAGACTAGCAGGAACAATCATTCGAAAGATTGAAAACTTGTCTCTCCAATTCTCCAGTATTAGCTTGCCCAGATTTTGACGTGCCCTTCATCCTCGAAGTTGATGCCTGTAATGATGGACTCGGCGCCTCGTTGACTCAGCGGAAGGACGGGAAAGCCCATGTCATTGCTTTTGCAAGCCGTCTCTTGACGGACAATGAGCGTAAGTTTTCAGTGACCGAGAAAGAATGTCTCGCTCTAGTTTGGGCTGTTAAGAAATTCCGCCCATACTTGGAGGGATACCGGTTCATCGCCATCACGGACCATCAAGCCTTGAAATGGCTTATGAAGCTGCAAGAGCCCTCGGGGAGACTCGGCCGCTGGGTGCTGGAATTACAACAATACAATTTCGAGATACAGTATCGAAAAGGTTCAGCAAATCAAGTTGCGGACTCACTCTCACGGTATCCAGTTGAGGTAACTCCGACTTCGAAGACTCCTGAGGTTAATATAATCTTAAAGGAGAACGATTCTAAACCATCATTTCATCAACAGTGGTACGACCGAACTCTTCAAAAGGCTCTTAAGGATCCATCCCAGTCATCAGGATTCGTAGTCCGAGAGAACCAAATGTATTGTCATCGACCCAACAGGAAAAGCAAGAACGATGAAGCTACGGATTGGAAGCTGTGTGTGAAAGAAGAGGAAGTACCTTCCGTCTTATAGGAATGTCATGACAAGGCAACCTCGGGCCATTTGGGATTTTTTTAAACCTGCAAAAAGGTAGCCATGAGATATTATTGGCCGGGTTGGAGACGAACGGTCAAAGATTATGTACGGAAGTGTACCAAATGCCAACAGTACAAGGTGGAACAAGTAAAGCCAATAGGGCAAATGTACTACCGTAGACCGAAGGGACCATGGGTCACAGTGACAGCCGATTTGATTGGACCTCTACCCCGTTCCAAACGCGGGTCAAAATTTGCTTTTGTAGTTCAAGACAACTATACCAAATGGGTAGAGATCGCTCCGTTAAGAACCGCGACGGCCCAACCAGTCTCGAAATGTTTTCATGAAATGATTATCTGCCGTTATGGAGCCCCGGAGATTCTACTTACGGATAATGGGACACAGTTCTTATCAAAGATTTTTAAAACGCTCACCAAAGAATGGAAAATTGAACATAGACTTACCGCACCGTATTCCCCTCAAAAAAATCCGACAGAACGATGCAACCGGGTTTTGAAAACAATGATCTCACAATATGTAGACTCAGATCATCGTGATTGGGACGCCAATCTTCCGGAATTTCGCCTAGCCATGAATACCGCAGTTCACGAGTCCACCGGATTTACTCCTGCTTTGCTGAACTTTGGACGAGAATTGAAGATGCCTTCGATTCTTTATGGTCCTCTCTTTGAAAGCTCGGACTCAAAGGATGAGCCCACTACTCAGGATGTCCACACCAGCCGAGTGGAGCGTTACCAGGCTATGTTCAACGATGTCGAGATAAATTTGTCCAAGGCTTTCCAGCGTCAATCGAAGTATTATAACTTAAGACGACGCCCATCCTCGTTCAGGATAGGACAATCAGTCTGGAAACGAACCCATCCATTATCGTCTGCAGTGAACGCCTTTGCAGGGAAACTGGCGCCACGTTTCGAGGGTCCTTTCAAAATCATAGAGAAAATCGGGGAGAATATATTTTGGCTCTCAGGTTCTAAAGGGAATATCGAAAATACGGCACATGTAAAAGATCTGAAGCCTTTTTATGGTTAAGATGCCTGTTAAGCTTACCATGTTGTCACGACTACCGATCATTTTCCTCCTCTAATGTTTGATTTCTTTGTTGCAGGTTTATGAGGATTTTGTTTTGTTTTTCGTTTTTATTGTTTGTTTCACGGATTCAATTTATCCTGTCGTCATGGACAAGAGGAGGGAGAAGATGGTTTCGGCTTACCACCCTGAAGATGGGCAACCCTTACGGAAAAAACTGCAGATTGACTCGTCAGCGGCCTATACCCTGTTACCAAAGCAAGACGTTAATGGTGACGTTATCAACGCATATTTCCGACTAATTGAGCGAAGAAATTGGGCTTTTAAGGGGTTTCTCCCTAAAGTTTGGTCTTACGACACTTTTGTCTGGGAGATGTTCAAGAAAAACCGATCATCAGCTTTTGCCGCGAGTAGCCTTATCAATCCGTTTGAAATGGACCTGTTACTATGTCCTAAACACATCATGATAAATAAAACCTACCATTGGATTTTAATTGCGGTGTGGCCTCAAATCAGGCACATCAGGAGTTTGGATTCACTGGGCATGAGTCACCCAGATGAGTTATCGGAAGTCGTAACATTTCTCTTCCGAGAGGCAGAAATACGGAATATCACCTTCAACCCTGAGGACTGGGAAGTACTGCAAACTCCTTCAAATTGCCCCCGGCAAGAAGAAAGGGAATGTGGAGTCATCGTGTGCTTGATGGTGGAGGCACTAGCCCGATTGGCCGACCTAACCGAAATAGAGACCACCGCCACCAAACACCGGAAGAGTGTAATGGCTCATCTGAGGCATGGCAAAATCACTCAAGAGGATTTCGGCGATTACGAAATTCCCGTCTCCCATTACCTCTCCCCCGAGGACAGAGAAAATGCAAATGGAAATTTGAAATACCTAACCGAGGCCGAGTACCTACCGGCAACAGAAGACCTTCCGATGTTTGAGTTTGTGGCAGCCGACCACGATACCATGGTGATAGAAATAGATAAGTATCTCAACGATGATTCTACCACGGACCCCCTGGCACCCTCGACTGATGACGACCAAATGCCTGAGCGGAGCGAGGTATTGACGATTCACGTCGATAAAGAAGATTTCGCACTTCTCGGAGATGAACCTCTTCCAAAGACGTTACTGCAACCACCTTCTAATAAACCTAACTCGCACGGAGGTGAAATTGACAAAGATGCCAAAGAGACCAAAGACCCAAAAATGGATATCGATAGAAACGCTCTAGAAATCGAAAATCCTCGCCCTTCCACGAGCTCTGGGGAAGAGCCACGTAGGAGGAAGAAGAATCGGAAATCAAAACGTCGTCGAGTGTTCTTAGAGGACCGACACGGAAAAATCACTCGCCAAAGGATAAATGTTAAGCTTTTGCCAGATTGGTTTTAAAGCCTCAATCTTTCCCTAGTATATCAGAAATGACGTACCTGATTATATACACCACGGAGTGGTTCTTTTGTTTCGTTAAATAGTACGTTTTTTTTCTCTCTTATAGTCACCGTGTGACAATAGTTTACGAAAAGACTGATTTCGTTTGTAGTTATAGATTGGGAAAACATTCCCTAACCAAAGACTGAAGGTTTACCTAACGACAAATAATGTGATAGTGACCTGTGATATTTTTTGTACCCAAGTGGAGTTGATTAATTTTACACTCAGGCCTTTACGTTGTACCTAAGATAAGGTACTGGTTATTTTTGTTGATTTAGTTTAGTGTTTCGTTTTAAGGAAAGTCATTGATTAAGTTTACCATTAATAAAGTAATAATTTGCCTTTTTACAAGAAAGAAATGGTGTTTTTTTTTCTTTTCTTGTTTTCTTTTTTTTCGCCTTGAGTTTGGAGGAGAGTGTAACGGTATTATTTTTTCGCTGGAATATTTTATTCCGAGTTCGTTTTGTTTGGTTATCTTACGGAAACAAGGCAGAGTAGTTTTGTTTACAGATTGACCGAGCAGTCGGCGGCACACTCTCTCTCTCTCTCTTCTTGCTCGAGCGCTCGCTCTCTCTCGTTTCCACCTCCAGTCCCGCGCGTCGAGTGGGGACAGTAGGGGAAGTAGGGGAACCGGCGCATGCGCACTGGCCACCCCTGGGCAAGTGCCGCTGCAGCGTCTGGGCAGCTCACTTCTACTCCGACCACCGAACGAAGCACACACGACAGGCACCCGCCCGCTAGTCGTACTTGTATTCGTATAATTGGGCTCCCGTAGTCTTCGACGTTACGACGGTAGGCCTAGTTGCTTTATTATTTGTGTGCTAACAAGTACATATTATTTTTTATTTGCATTAGTTTATTTTTCGATTTGATTACCCAGCCTTTTGAGTTGCTGTCAAAGCAACCTGGGACCGGACGAAACCTGCCCGGTAGTTTGCGCTGAACGATATTTCTGCCGAGATTCGACCTTTGAATCTGACTAGACAGTCAGATTACTTTCCCAGTCTTACGCGTTGCTGTTAAAGCAACCTGGGAATCTAATCCTTTAACTTTGGATTCGAGTGATACAGTTTTTTTAAGCGTAATTATTATTATTTTGGTTTCATACTTGTTTGATCCTGTCCCAGTTTCGTTAAGTTGCCGTCCCAGGAAACCTGGGATAATCGTTTTCCCGGGGTGATACTATAAGCGATTTTCGTATTTAAATCTGCGTCGCCAACCACGGTTTGAATTCGGTAACCCGGAATCATTTTGAGTTGCTGTCAAAGCAACCTGGGACCGTCGACGCTCGGGGTTACATGAAGCGATAAGATAGTTCAGACGGGATTCGACCTGTATCCGGTAAGTTCTTTGTAGTTTAAATCCCAGTTTCATTAAGTTGCCGTCCCAGACAACCAGGGATTATAATTTATTAACGGTTTGCACAGTTGTGAATTCTTTAGAAATTGTTTTACTAGGATTGTTCAATAAGATTGTACCGATACCGCTGAGTTGCTGTTTCAAGCAACCGCGGAACACTGAAATTCGTAATTGAACGAAGAGTTATCTTAGTTTAAATCTGATCTGACGTTTTGGTTTCATACTTGTTTGATCCTGTCCCAGTTTCGTTAAGTTGCTGTCCCAGGCAACCTGGGATAAGGGTCAATCAGTACTTTAGGATAATTTAGGCCGAGCTTAAATTAAATTTTAACTTTTTGACCGTATGTTTGACTTTTCCTTGCTCAGTATCGCCGAGTTGCTGTAATAGGCAACCGGGGTTTTGACTGAAGTTTTGAATAAACAAGCCAAAAAACTTTCTTGTGCTTGAGTGTCGTATTTTCGATTTTACCCAGATTTTTCCAGTATACGTGTTGCTGATCCAAGCAACCTGGAAAATATCGTTTGACCTGCTGTCTTGAGAATAACATTGTAAATTTTCGTAACGGATAAACGAAACACTCTCAGAATTAGTGTGCAGTTGCCGTTGCAGGCAACCTGGGAGTCATAATTGGCTGGTTAAAGACCTTTGGCTGTGATGAACGTAAGATATGCCACGGAGGCAATCTTGTTGAACTGAGCCAACTCTAAATTTCGTGTATTTGCTGCGATAAGAATCCTGGCCTCCGTTGAGTTGTCCCAAATAAATTTAATATGTTGGCGGTATTGTTTACACCCCGAAAATAACGTCACAATATATATATACATTTATATATAAAATTTTGAACGACCCCTAAAACGTGTTCCCTTTAGGAACTTCTATGGTGGTCCCGGGCTTAAGTTTCACCGTGCGGGTCATGCTAATAGTTCACTTTCCAAAGGAAATTCACTAATAAATTATTGTTCAATAGGGAAAAAATACATTTACAAGGCTTTAACATTCTATATTTTAAAAGCTAATTTTTAAATAAATGTAATCCGCCGTGCAAAATTTAATGATGTTATCGTGGCAATGCCCCAACATATTGCATATTAAAATATTAAATTCAGAAAAAGCCTTTTTACGAAAGACTTACTACGCCGGCATGAAAAATAGCCCAAAAAGGGATGCAATAGGTTAGTTTAAACTTTTTTTTAGTTTAGTTTTGGATATTGAATCAGATCCAGATTTTGTCCCTTCAAGCTAAATTCTACTTCTTAAAAAGTGAATTAAAATTTTATTCAAAAGTTTGTTCATTAGGCTAAAATAATCAATATACAACAACCTATATACTTTCAATGTAACCAATAACATGTAACCTTAATAATTTGTTCATATTTACCAACATTATTTTTTATAATTTCTGCTAACTCAGAGACTATCAGACAGACCAACAAAATAACTACATTAGCTAAACTGTACAGATAAATGTATTTGCATTCAATGATAATAGTAGGATCCTTAGTTTTCTTATTCTTTTTATCACCAGTTCATCCAGTTTCAACCAATTTCATCTAGTATAGCAGATACTCTGTGAATTCAAACTAAAGTTTTAGAAAAATCCGAATTGGAATTGTTGACTTAAAATATGTAACCAAAAAGTATATCGAATTATAACAACTGCCTTAGCTTTTACCTTCGAATTTTACCATAAAAAAATGATCCCTTCTCCTTACGTCAAATTGTATTCATGGTGTTTTATACTCCAATTCAAATCACACTTTAACTGTAAACTGCTATAATGCCATATCCTTTTGTAATAATTTCCGAGATCCAGGATTTAACGAAGGAAAATAATCTACTTCTAGTTCAACTATCAGCGATAAAACACAACTATATTTTTATAAATATTATAAATTTTAAAACAAAGAAATATATATATCTATATATATATTAATAATCAAATGAACCATTTTTTTTTCAACTGAGTACCCTTAAGGGAGAAAAGATTCATTTGATTATTATTTATTATATTAGTAGCCCTAACAAATGAATGCAATATAAATAAATAAATAAATAAATATATATATATATATATACATATATATATATATATATATATATATATATATATATATATATATATATATATATATATATAGAGAGAGAGAGAGAGAGAGAGAGAGAGAGAGAGGATGTTGAATACATCAATTTGAATTTTAAATGCAAATTAATTTCTCAGACACTTTTATTCAGTATTATAAACTCTACTCCCTCTCAGCATAGAATTTTGTTGTTTATTACTTGCAAATGTAAATCCAAAAACATTTATTTTAATTTAAGAATAGTTTTCTGATTTGTTAACAAAACCATCCTTTACTTTATACTCAGCTGCTGTACTGAGGCTGCATGCAAAGAAGGGAATAAATTACGGATAAAATTTATAATATCGTACTGTTTCATCATCCTTTCACCTACCTGGCCACTTTACGTTCAGATAGTTTACTCTGGGTACACATCACCATTACTCGCTATTGTTAGTGAGTTTCCTATGGAAAAGTGAACTATTAGCATGACCCACACGGTGAAACTTAAGCCCGGGACCACCATAGAAGTTCCTAACGTGACCCCTGAACACGTTTTGGGGGGTCGTTCAAAATTATATATATATATATATATATGTGTGTGTGTGTGTGTGTGTGTGTGTGTGTGTGTGTGTGTGTGTGTGTGGGTGTGTGGGTGTGTGTGTGTGTGTGTGTGTGTATGCACTCTAGCGGTCGCATTTTTTGTCCAATTTACTTCAAATTTGGCAGGGGCGTTCCTTTCTATAATCAATTGGACAAGTTAGTTGGGCAAAACAATCGGAAAACTCTAAACCCCTTTTTTGGGGATTATTCTTTCAAATTTCGAGTTTTTGGGCTCAAAAAGGGTCAGACAAGCCCCGAACGTAAAAGTAATGCATGTATTAAGATGGGAATTAGTGAAGCGAAAGTTTTAAGCCCTCTCTCGTCATTCTAGCATATATAAGTACCGAGTTATTAAAGAAAATGTATATCGGCTAAACACAGTACGTTGTCTTATGGGGTTTTACATTATAAAACATGTTATTTATGTGTCTGTTATTTGTATCATCCCCAGCAACCTGGTGCCTACTTTAAAGCCTGACTGGACCTTCTCCTAACCTTATAATGTGCAAAATTGTATTCCTAGCATTGCAGGTAAATGAAACCAGGAGCATCATAACAGCCAAAGAATCATTGTTTTCAAATTTCAATAAAATTGGAATAAATGTATGTTTTTACACTGGTTTTGAGTTTTAAAAGTTTTGTATGTGGAAATTCACTTCCCTCACGTCAGCGTGCTGAGTGCGAACTCGTTATAAAGTGTTATTACCTTTTCTGGGCTACTTTATCCAGGAATAATTAATTAAATCACAAGTAGGTCTTCCCTAGGCAGAAAAACTGCGGACTCAGTAAATTAATTGTAATAAATCGTAACAAAGATATGGGAAAAAGGTAATATCAGTATATCATCACCGGCTTAGAGATATTTTATTATGCGTAGGTTTCGTATTATTGAAAAATTCGATCGACGACAAACCTTTATACGTAACATTATTGGTTGTCTTGATAATCAAATCTGTTTTTTAGAATCGACCAGGAGCATTCACCACATCTCCAAGTGATAACTGAATCAACCCCTCGTTTCCTACCAACTGGAATTTCCGGTTTCTTTCACGATCATTAGTGAAAAACGAACGGTTTTTTAAAGATTATTTTTATGACATACAATATGGAATGTATAAATGTGTATTATTTTAAGTACATGACTTGAATATTCAAATAACTACTGACCGTTTGGAGTTTAATGCACACATCAATGGTTTTTGAGAAAAACATTTCTATATCTGTTGCATGAGATCTCTAAAAGTTACCAAAAATATGTATTTAAACTAAAACATTGAATTATATTAGTATCAATCTATTTGCAATTTTTAAAGAACATGCGCGTTTGTAGTTTTCATATAGTTGATATCTAAATTGTTCTCAATATTTACATTAGCAATTAAAAAGAATTATCTTCAATCCATCATCAACATAAGTTTGAGGTTAGCGTGGGAGCTCCCATAAAATGTGTCTAAATGTTTATTCAGTCTTTAAAATTGTGTTTATATTTAAGTGTGTGAAATCTAGACGAAATCCAGTCAAGGATGATAACTTCACAAAACTTGGTTTCCCATACATCCACTGATGATGAATCTTTGGACTTGAAATCGATTTGGATTTATAACTTTTTGGATTGTTAAGGTAAGCCTAGAAATAATATAAATAAACAATCCAGTGGCTGCATAAACGATGATAGAAAAAAGGAGTCAGGATATGTAAGTTAAAAAAGCAAAATAAATATATAAATGTTAAAGAGGAATTTTGTAGTGGTAAACAATAATGTGAAATTAAACTTACGCGTGTTGTATAAGACGTAATTTTACATAGAGCTCAGTGACGGACATGAGTTTGTGTTAACGTTTAGTGAAAATGTACACTTTAACGAGTGGGTATTGTAATAAATAAACCCTCCTCGGTAAAATACAATTCGACGTTACATACAAGCATCTGCAGCGTGACGTGCCTTCCGCCCTTTAATATAGCATTCACCTCTATAGAATTACTACACTAAAGGATAAGTGGTTAATTTATCATTTAGAAACGCGTTTGGGATTCCAATAATAATAAATATTCCGTGGTTTAAATGTTTCAATCACCGGTTTTAAAATAACATTTATTCAAGTTGGTGAAAACAAAAAAAAACTACTAAAAGATGATCTAATCCATTATTTTTGATTTTGAACTAAATTTTCCATTAAAAAAGGTGCGCTTCTGTAGTAATCTTTTAGAGTGTTATGTTTACAAATAAGTAAACTAAGTAATAAAACTAGTTTAACTATGATTGCAATATCGGTTTGTTGTGAAGACGAAAAGGAAAATTATTTGTCTTATCCAACAACTTCCAGTTGAAACAATTCATTGGGGGACAGGGCTATTCCTATTATATTAAGTATTGTTTTATCTAAATAATAATACAATTGAAAACTATAGCATTTAAGGAATTCAATCAATACGTTTCATTTTCTTACCCTTGTAGAGTTTGAGTATTCTTCTACAGTTAAGTTAGTATACTAAACTCAATACATTTCAACTTTGTACGTTTTCACAGTCGAGAGTAAAGTATTTCACACTACTTTTGCCCAAATATGACTCTTGACTGCAAACCAGGGAGCAAACACGTGCATTCTCCAACTCTCAAAAATATATAATTATTCTACAATAACATCGTTCTCAACACGTTTCATAAACATAACATTGTTTGTTTCAGTTATTATTGTTACTGTAGAAACTGGCAGAAACATCATATTCATTTATCGCGTGAAACATGCACGCTAAATTACATTTATATTACAAGTATATCCATTGAGATAGATTGCACTCACTTTTAGCCGTTAAAAAGCCGTTTTCACTAAAAGTTAACACAAACTCACGTCCTTCACTGAACTCTATGTAATTACGTCTTATACAACACGCGTAAGTTAAATTTCACATTATTATTATTGTAAATAAACTTACTTTAGTTGCAGTTTTATTACTTGACATGATTGCAACTGAAAAATTTGTTTAACGCCCAGTTGAACTTATATTTCATCATTTCAAATATCTCAGTTGAATATTGATGTTGATATATTGTATTTATTTTAACATTATATCAACTCAAAGATAACAATAAATAATTATAATAATAAAATACAGGATTTTTAACTGGAGGTTATAAAGGAGAATAATATAATATATTACAATGATATGTTATAATGTAGGATATTATTATCACTTCTAAGAATTATTAAAAATACAGCTTTCGAGGTTAAAAACATTATAACAACAATTTTAAATACTAAGAGTATTTTACCATACTATCATCGGTTGGCAGAGTCACTTTACTAAGTTACAATAGTTGATTCAATTACAGGTTCAATTAGTTGAATAATACTAGAGAAAATATAAGATTAGTGAATCGACAAATCGATCTATTTTACCCCTAAGGCTTTCGATAAAAAATACAAGAAGGCAACAATAAAATTTAACTACAAACTTAAAAGAAAAAATTTGATAAAAAAACACACAACTAAACATAGGCTAAAAACGTTGATGGAAAAATTAAATTAATTTGTTCAGTAAAAAGCTACACAATTACGAACAATACAGTACTTCATATTGTATTAAGAGCTTATTATTTAGGATGATTTAAATAAATTAATGTTTGAACCAAGCAGTAAAACTTACCGAAAAGTGTGTGGGGTAGATGATGTTGTATGTATGTTTTACTGTAACGGGTGTTTTATTGATAGTAAGTTCAAGATAGCAACCAATGCACACTTCAAGCTAATACAATGATAATTATAATAATTATCGATACATGTAGTAATATGGCTATGTTAAAATGTTCAACAATAACATCTACAATATCTAACACATTAAATAGTATTTGAAAGTTTGGCTAAACTAAGATTAATAGTTTTTTTTGAGGGAGAGGAGGGAAACATGCATACAGGTGGCCAACCTGTAGTGTGGGACTCCTACTACAAAATTTAAACTACACACTAAAAAACCCCTCTACCCTTTAGGACTCTAACCTGGGATTGTTTGTCCCATTACTTCAGGCTAGGCATAAATTTGGCTGTTTGCGTTTCTGGCCATCTGATCATTCGGTCTAGTCCGCTTCCCGGACTAGATCAGTCTTTTTTCTGCGGAGGATGACCTGGACAAAACGCGACAAACAGCCCCAGTTGTCCTCGCCCTCCATCATCTTTTCACATACCGTGTCCACCGAAAATACACCCTGTGAACATGTGGCCTCCAGGCGGGGCCTTCCCCAACGCGCACAGCGGAAAAAAGTGTGTTCCGCGTCGTCGGGAACGCCCGGGCAGTAGATGCAATTCGGCGAACCGGCTTTGCCCATCAGGTGCAGGTACGACCTGAAATTGCCGTGCCCTGATAGGAACTGTGTTAGGTAGTAATCCACCTCGCCGTGCCACCATTCCACTCATGGTTGGACTTGCTTGACGAGTCTCCAGTCCATCGTCCCCGGGTGTCCTCTTCCCAGCAATGTTGCCATTGCTGGTAAGTGTGGGAGCGCTCTTCGGATCTGGCAGCGTCCTTACAGTTTCGCCTTGTCTCTGATAAATCGCCTTCCTCTCCCCTGCCAAGAGCTTGACAGGGATGACTCCAGCGACCACCAGGACGTAAGGTTCGGGCACTGAACGGTAGGCAGAACACACTATGAGCGCAGCTTGACGCTGTACTCGAGCGAGCCTTATCCGATAAATCTCTTTGTTGAAAGATTCTGCCCACACCTCAGCCCTATACATGAGCACAGACTGGACTGCAGACATCAGCAAATGTTTTCTGAAAACGTGGGACCCCCGACATTGGCCATCAGCTTGCTAAGATATGTGACTCCCTTAGCAGCCTTGTCCGCCGTACGGAAGATCCAGTCCCTCCAGCTTAACTTATTGTCCACCATGACTCCAAGGTATTTGGCAGCACGCGTGGTCTGGACCACATCCCTCCCCACTCGCAGCCGGACGACGGTGTCTATTATTTTCTTTGTTAGGATCACGATCTCTGTCTTGCTCAAGGCGAGCGATGTACCGTGATCAGACATTTAAGCGTTAACTGCACGCATCAATTGGTTCAGCTTCAGCTGGGCCATCTCAACGTTGTGTGCAGCGATGATAGCTGCAACGTCATCGGCGTACCCAACCAAAACGGTTTCCTCAGGCAACTCGGATCTCAGAAGGCGAAGTTCCAGAGATCCGGGCCGAGTATTGAACTCTGTGTGGCACCGGAAGTGACGTCTATTGTCCGTGTCCCATCTTTCGTGTCATAAATCAAGAGCCTGGAGCGGAGATAGTCTTCAATGAGCCACAATAGACACATAATACACAAATCAGCCGTGGTTCTGATGGTTTATTTTGATGATGATGGGGTGCGGAAGGTGTTTCGCAGCGCATCCAACATATTGATCTATCTCGCCGAGTTGAAGGCATTCTTGACATCAAGCGTAACGAGAAGCACTACTCGACGGAGTAAGTGGTTGTGGTTGATCTCTCAGCTCTTACCACCACTTTTTGAACCTCCGTAATATCATAAATTGTTGATCGACCTTTTCTGAAGCTGTAATGTCGGAGGCACATATCCCCGGCAGCTTTCACGGAAGAATTCAATCGGGAGCGAATCAACTTTTAAAAAAGTTTACCCGCCGTGTCCAATATGCAGAGAGGCCTGTAGGAAGACGGCAGGTAGGGTCACCTTTACCCTTGCTGATGAGTACAAGTCTAGCCGTTTTACAACGAGTGGGGAACACCCCCTCGGACAGGCAGGCGTTGTACGTCTTCAGCAACAACCGGGGATATACAGAAAAAACTTTCTTTATGGCCTCACTGGGAATTCCATTAGGTCCAGGAGCCTTGTTGTTCTTCAAGGAGATAACAGAAGTTTCCAATTCTTCGATGCTGAAGAGGGGAATGTCGTCTACCCGTCCGAAATCAACTTGTGGGCGCAGCGGATGTTCTGGAAACAGGGCGGTGACGATCCAATCTATGGTGGCGCCCTCCATGATGGAAGGTGGAGAGCGGGTGCCAAGTTTCTGAGTTACAACTTTGTAACCCAGGCCCCAAGGATCAGAATCGACATCCTCCCGAAGTTTTCACCAGCTGTTAAATATGCCCTGCGGAGTTCGGCGATCACTTCAGAACACCAGGATTGCTTATCGCGCCGGGGTTTCCTCCGCGTCATAGACTGGTCACAGGCAGAGACAATCAGTTCCATCATAGACGTAATGCCTCGGCGCCAGCCTCTTCAGGTGCTGCAGGATCCTTTTGCGCTCCCCGTAAGATAACCTGGGTGAATTTGGCCACGTCCAGCTTGTTTGTGTTCCAGCGGCGTGGCCCTTCTCAAGATGGAGGTACACTACGCTGTCCGTCACTAACATTAACATAAATTGTTGTTCACCACCCGTGTAATCCTCCACCACTCTCCAGTGGCAGAAGCGGCTCAGACGCAAGGGTTATGTCAGGGATTGTGCCTCTCTGCCGGGGTGCCGGCAAGTTGGCGTGTTGCCCTCATTTAGGATGACAAGCCCGGTCCTGGCGGCGAAGTCCAGGATGTTTTTCTTCCGGGAGTTGGTAAAAGACATTCCCCATTAGACAGCCCTAGCACTGAAGTGACCACCAACGATGATGTGCCCAGTTATGTCGGGCACGCTCTCTTCCAGGTGGTCAATCTTATCGCGGGAGTCTTAGACTGCCTCGTTGGGAGTGAGGTAGCAACTGTAGAAGGTTACATCCCTATACCTGACCCAGACGAATCCTCTGCCACGTCCGTGACTCCGCACTGGTGCTTCTTGTCTATGGGTCCAAAAGGCAGCAGCACCGAGACTGTCGGGGAACCAAGAATTTGAATCCCTGTCTCGGTACTGTTCGCTGACCAGGCGCGTCGACACCGAGTTTTTGGGCAAGCTGATTCAGAAGTTTATAATTGAATCTGGATCTCTGAATATTCAAAGATTAATAAATAGTAATTCAAGCATGTTTTTTATAACTATGATAAAATTACAGAAAAATAACACAGTAGATTAGGAAAATGGGGAATAGAGAAAAAAGCGATTGAGGATTAATAAGTTCCTTTGATGAATTGGGTTACAAGAGAGGACGTTTTGGAAAAAGCGTCAATGGGAACAAGGCTAGTATCGGAGGCGCAACGGGCTCAAACCATAGAGAGCGCTACCATTGGCAACATTTGAAATCTTAGCGTTGTTCACTGCTTGATGAATCATAACTTTCCGTTTGTTAGACATGCTACGGTAGCCCAGTTGATATGCTGTTGGATTTACGATCTTGCAGTTCCGAGTTAAACTCTTACTTTTGTGGTTTATTTTGAAGGTTAGATGTTTAAATTAAAAACACAATGAAGAGCCACCATAACCTAAACCACTCTGCCATACCTGGCACTCTGTGGAGCCAGGTTAGGTTACTATAATACTGTCGTGAACTTCAGCCACTAGCCTGGATCCTCTAGAAGCTGATACTAGTCGTTAGCGAATGAGTACTGTTTTGTGCACACTGCCGACTATCAATGTCGCGCTAGCGAACCACAGTTTTCGGAAAAGTTGAGCCAGTAACGCAGCCCCAGTCGTCACATTTGAAACCATGGCAGTCGCGTCCACTGGTGCACACTGCCGACGCGATCTGTCGCAGCAAACTCTGTGGTTCGCTAGCGCGATAGCGATAGTCGGCAGTGTGCACCCGGCCTAAGAGAGTCGCTGTAGAAGTCAACAACGCCATAGACTCTTGCCCAGCTGTTGCATCGTACAAGTGGGAGCGTGCTGGAGGCAGTTTGTTTGGTGTCATTGGTGAGCAAAAGGTCCACAAGATCTTTCACCTTCGAAAACTAAACTTAATTGCAAAAGATCGAATATACAATCTTCTGAAATTACATACGTCACTCCTCTGGGAGTAATGAATAGGTTTGTGTTAATTTAAATAAATACTACGATTCCACCAAGTTAAGTATTACTGGTAAACGCTACGTGCAGCAATACCAATAATACTTTTGTTTAAAATTAATTGTTGGTGATGGCGAGTTTAAGTTATTTAAGAAATTAAAATTGTGGTAATTTTACATCACTTATTAGTAAAAGCAAAGTAACTAATAAGCAATAGAAAATATCTGCAACATTTTCTTAAAAATAACAACAGCAAATTAATAATAATTTTTTTTGCCTATACTGTGACGCAGATTGTCAAATTCACGAACCAGAAATAATAGCTTGTACCATCTTTTGTGTATATTTTACCGTCTTGTATGTAAGTACAGTATAAGTGTAAATATACTTATAGTGTTGTAAGAGGTATTTTATTCATCCTGTTTAGTTAACAACACGTATGATGCTAATAAAGAAATTATTCAATTAAATAATAATATAAACTTATCAAGCATTAACGAGAGAAAAAAGTCGTGGAACATAATATTGAATATTTTACTTTTTTACCCTATTATGTGTAAATACATATTGTTTGATTGTTTTCCAACATTACTAGATAAATCAGCAAGTGTTTGCGTTAAGTAACCAGTAAAGTTTTATTTAGTCATGATTGCCACTTTAAGCTGTCGTTCGAATTCCAATTATATTTCATAAGTAGTTTATGAATACCGATGTTGGTGACGATGCTGTAGTATTGTTTTTATGTTGCATGGTTTGTAATAAAGTTCATAAACTGTATACTTTTTTTGTTATCACTTTAAACTACTTTTTATAATAATATACTTATATTTGTCATGGTTACCGTAAATTGAAACACATACTATTATACAGACAGCAAATTGATTTGCTTGACAAATTCCACCCATCGTTGACTTTTGACTGAAGAAAGCCGGAAATTGAAGCAGAAAGGGAAACAAGTGGTTGATGTTGTTATTGAAGGGTGCTGATTTGAGAAACAGTTCTAAAAACTTGAAGTTTTAAATTCCAAGGTAAAAGAATATAAAACGTATAAGTATTGTATTAAGATTACGAGAAACTAATAATACTGTTTTATTATACTTTTAATAAATAAAAGTAAACTTAAAATTACAAATATATATTGACGTTTTGTAATTTATGATGAGTTGTTTATTTTAAGGTACTAGCTGATATATTTTTGTGGAAATATGATTTGTTAAGAGTCGAGGAGGAGACTGTATGATAGTTATAATTAATTTGTGTTTTATGAAGGGTTATTATATTACGTATTATTTTGATTGAACTTTATTAAATGGAAGTCGAGAGTGCATACTATAAGGAATAAGTGCATTAATAAGGAATATAATTGTACTATAAGCGATATAGCTGTAAAATCAATAAACATCAATATTATTATTATTATTATTATTGTGTTTGAATAGTTACTACTAACCGTGTTAAAGATTGTTTTTGTATTGGACCTGCATTGGCCGGGTGTTTGCCACGCAGCAGAGGGCAACTGAGCTGTCGATCCATTGACCAGTGGGGACATATTGAATCTCTTCCTATTTATAACAACTATAGCTAACCACCTCAACATAGATTCAATTTTAAGCTATTAAATAAAATTGCAGTGCTTTGTGTTTTTTAAGCAATATAATTAACATTAGTACAGCTTAGGTTTTCAAATGTACGAAACGGTTGTTTATTGCAGTTTACAACATGATAAATCGTATAGTTAAATATACCGGGTGTCCTATAAAGACCCCCCTCTTAATTTTTGAACGACTGTACATTTTTAAACAATCTTTGGTAAATTTTACTAACATAAGTCAAAGTCATTTTTTAAGTTATTAAGGGTTTCAACCCTCATCCCTAAATGGGGGTTGCTGGGGGTGGTTTTTTATTTTTCAAATAGCAACCTTTAACAAGTTACATATCATTTTAAAGAGGGCAAAACAATAAAATGAATGCCACAAACTAGACCTTTGAACAAAGACTACTTGAAGTGCAAAAAAGTCATTTTAAAACCTTATTTATTTTTTGCCACGAGGTGAATGGAGGCCTTGGCAAAAATAAAGAAGGGTTTAATATGTTTTCTTTCACTTTAAGTGGTCTTTGTTCAAAGGTATGAACTAAGGAAAGTTGGATTGTCCCACTCTGTATCTGATTTCTGGTAAGGAGGGGAATATTAGACGTACAAATAACAAAACTAATACATACTTTGCTGGCTATAACATTAGATCAAATAAAGATAGAGAGGTCTAGTTTTCGCCATTCTCTTTCTTTTGTTAACTTCTTTAAAATTATAGGAAACTTGTTAGGGGTTGCACTAGTAACTTGCACTAGTTTTATCGAACAGTAAAACTTAAATAAAAAAATAAAAAAAAGGTTACTGGAGTATAAATAAACGTTGCTCTGACACTTATTACTATTATAAGGTGTTATTGAATAAAGTTTGTGCCAATCCTTTGAACGTCTGTGGTGAGAAAGAAATTTCAGTTAGCACAATGCCCGTCCCCCGGCTACGTGACACCAATCTAGATTATCCTTGATACGTTTAAATGCACTGGTTAGGTTTCTTTATGTTTGTAGCTGTGTAACCTCAAATCTTATCTTTATATAATTAAAGTTCGTTTGTACTTGTTTGGTACCAAGCATAGTTTTTTCTTCGAATAAAAAAAAACTCTTCTAACCAGTTTTACATATTCTTTAAAACTAGAAAGGGATTGTGAGCCTACATGTTACAGACAAACCGAAAATTATAAAAAAAATACAACATCATGAATTTATACTTATGTTGCTGGATTTACATATTTTTTTAGTCAAATACATTTATTCTTCTTCAAAGATGCTTTAGATAAAAAGGTAGTTTATTAAATTTAGTTTTTAAGGATGTGAGATTTTATCCAAATTATTAAGAACTGTAATCATAAATATACAATTTAAAAAAATAGCCATGGCCCTAGTAAATATAATTTTAAAATATGTTTATGTTGTTATCTCAAACAGGTAATTTGATCTCATAGTAGTGATTAGTTATTTAATTGATTCAAATTTATGACATTATTATGGTACATGGCGATAATGATTTGTCACCATAGCACTAAAGTGATTCAACGAATACGAAATTAATGTTAAAGTATTTATCCAATTATTTAAATCGGATTTTTTTTGTCTAAGTTAATAAACATTGGGAGAAGGATTTAATTTCGATCCAATTTGCGTTGTAATTGGAATTCTAGAAAGCTTCTTTGATTGTGTTTATTTTAACATTCATCCATGGCATTATTACTCTTTATGTTAAAAATAAGGAATTATACGTTTTTTACTTTCTCCCCTTATACATAGTATATGGAGAAAGTATTGTTATCGTCAAAATTTTTGAATTTGAGTTGTTAGTGGAAATATTTGTTTTAGTGCTCCCTGAACCCAAAAAAGTGATTTTTACGTGATGTCTGTGTGTCTGACTGTCTGTCTGTCTGTCTGTATGGATGTGTACAGAGCTAGAGCCCAAACCAATGGTCCGATTTTTATGAAATTTGGTATGTAGGTACTAATCCATGATATCTCCAGGAATTTTTTTAATTTGTTGAAATTTTTTATTTTTAAGGGTAATTATCCCCCAAAAACCACCAAAAAACATGAAAAATCAAAATTTGTTCAAATACGGCTATAATGATTTTAATTAAACGTTAGTCGTTTGTAGAACTTTAGTTTTCCATAAAAATGACACTACTCGCATTTCTTTAAAATTTCGGGTTCAGAAATTATAGGGCTTAAAACATCAAAAATTCTGTTTTTTTGATTTTTCATAAAAACATAAACATAAAAAAAATACTATTCACCATTAAAAAGAGGTCGAAAAACAAAATAATTTAGTGTTTAGAATTACAATCCTACCATTGCTGGTTTCGGAGAAAATTTAAATTTTCATTTTGCGGTAAACGCAGTACGTTGTCCAATGTTATTCTTATGTGGAATATAAAAATTACTATTTCTCTCTTATTTACAAATCAATTTAGTTCAAACTTGATATGCTTGTCAAGTTAGCATTGACCAACACAGGAAATTCGAAATATATTGCCCCTTAATAACCTGGTGGGGGAATAGGGGGCATTTCCCCTCTTAAAACCACGTGTGTATCAATGGATTCTGTTGTGCCTCCAAAACAGGGATTTGGGTGGATGTTTTTGAAAACAACTTGTTTACAAGATTTTCTGTACATTCGACCGTACTTTGTATTCTATATTTACTAAATAAAAAGTAATTTATTCATTAAAGTTGGGCAAGAAGGGAGAAAGTATGTGTCAGTTTCCTGATACCGTTTATTAAATATCAATTTAATTCCCAATGGAATTTTTTGTGGTCAGCCACGTTATTGTTTCAATGACAATCTTAACGATTGAGCTGTAAATTTGAAGGGATATTCCTCAAAATATTTCAAAACTCCGCTTAGTCCTCCTCGTTATTCGCCAGTAAATTTCCCACGTCATTCTTATAGATGAAAAAAATATTTTGGTCATATCTGTTTTGGTTTATTTAATTCAAGAAACAACAGTTATAAGATAAATCTAACTTAACTGCAGACTCTGTTGTTTACAGTTATGTTTAAAAAAATTGCAATATAAAGGGTGTTACAGAAATGCGTAGCGAGCTATACAGAACCGGATTTTACATACAACAATAAATCGAAAATGTGTAGAAACATTTTTTCGATTTCGGTTTAGTTTAGCCGTAATCCGCCATTTTGCATTTTTTAAATAATAATTAATTCAAAAAATGTTGAATATATTTTTATGAAATTTGGTTTAAACTTTAAGCTTTTTGTTATTCATATTTTACAAAAATATTTGTAATCAAACTTATCAATTTTCAAAACGGCGGCCATTAAAAAAATTCAAAGTAATATTCCCTAGTGCATTTGACGATCTAATTAAAAGTTATTTACATTTGATGTTTCAAAAATTTTGTTTTTGTTGCTAGTTTTCATGGAATTTGACTTGAAATCTTTAAATGGTCGCCATTTTGAAATTTAATAAGTTTATTGAAAAATATTTCTGGAAAATTGTAACAACAACAAACTTACAGTTTATACTAAGTTTAATAAAAATATCTCAAAGGGTTTTTAAATTAATAATTATCTTCGGAAAATTACAAAATAGCGGATTACGGCTAAACTAAGCCGAAATAAAAAAAATGTTAATGCACATTTTTGACTTTTTTTGTATGTAGAATCCGGGTCTGCACAGCAGGCAACACATTTTGGGACACCGTATGTCTGATGCAATATCCCCTTGGATAAGAACGGTGTACTGACTTGATATTTTGTTATTTACTTTTATATTAATGCATTGCAGTATCGAATTTAGACTTTCAAAGTGTAACAGTTTTGATACTTGCATTTACTTTTGAATATACGAAATTAAAAACGGTATTTTTACTGAGAGTGAAAAAAAAAACGAATACAGTATATTGATTAATCCACTGGCCTCCTTTGGGATCGCCTACGTCAGAGAGTAAAGATAACGTGTTATAAATTGTCTCTTGGGCTCTATTTATTTGCCCATATTTCAATTTAATGCTTGTGATAAGTATACGTGACGTCCCGTAATCATTGTTTAAAATACAACGGAGTAACTCTGAAAATAAAAACTGTCTCGGAATCTTAGTTATGATGGATGACAAATTACCTACTTTAGTAAATTATTAACTTGTAATATCATGGTTTTAACTTAGCTCAGAACTGTGATAACGCGATGAATCCATATGGCAAATTATGATCCTTCTAGTTAAAAGTATATGGAAAAAATATTATCTAGAAATTGTATCTTAGAATAAATCTAAGATTTGTATTTAAGATCGTATTTAAATCATTTCGATTAATTCTCTAATGTCAATGTAACATTAAACATTAGCTGGAGATTTATGCTTTACGTTTGCTGGTTTAATTCAGAGATAGTGTAAACGAAACTATTTCCGGAGCATTTATTTATTTAATGCCATTAAATCATACATATGATAGAACATACAGTCTGTGTTACAAGAAGTATCTTGAACTAAACTAAGTACCAAAATAATAATAATAACAAATAAAACATTGCGCCTTTACTAATCAAAATTGACATCTCTTTCTAAGTATTCTGTAACAGAATACAAATTTGTTTTCTTCAGCCAGGCTTTCAGGGTGGTTCTAAACTTAGAAGAATGTTCAATGTTTTTAATATGTAATGGTAGATTCTTATTGATTTCAGAATATAAATACTGTCGGGATTAATTAAATGTTCCTAATCTGTGGCTAATTGGTTTTATATTGATCCTAGGTCTTGTATAATAATTATGAATGGGCTGATCCATCAGTAATGTAATGATCATAACAAGTTAAAAGTGAAAATTTTTTAAATATTTATTTACACGGAGATCTGAGATAAACTTTGGCAATAATTCTCTTCGTTTCTTGTACCGTTTTACTTGAGTTATTTTTACATATACTATTTTCACCCACGCTGCTTATTATCGCCTTCAATCAGATTCTTACCATTAGGACTAGTTTGATTAAGCTTTAAACTAAATTACCTGGCATATAGATTAATAATTTACTAATAAGGAACAAGTGTTAACAATATAGTATGACCAGTAAAACATTTGCATTCATTAATTTAAGTCCAATCTTTACTACGATTGATAGTAAACTCCAAAAGTACTAGGCAGTATATGTTTAAAAGAGTAATAGACACAAGTTTACTTCGCAAATTTGTGTTGAATGTATCATTTTATACATTAGACCCTCTGATGTTATATTTTATTTAATACTAACTGCTATGCCCGTGATTTGCACTGGGGTGAAAATTCAGTGTAGAAAAAAAATAAAAACAATGACAGTCTGTAGTTAGATATAATCATTATAACAGTTGTTTATTTAATGAATTGAATTAGGAAAACAGACACGACATAAACTAAATAAAACTCTCCTCCATATGAATAATAAGGGACCTTGGAAGTCCAGTAGGGCAGAGCCCTATATAGGACAGGTCCCAGTTGTACATTGTGAAACCTTTGATCGCTATACAATAACAAGATCGAAGCTAAAATATCTATTTCAGGTTAGGCTGATGGTACTGTAGATTTACTTTAATTTTTTTAGATAAGCTAGTTATAATCTTGGCAAATGATATATTGTTGTACAAGTAAAGGGTGTATAATAATTATTCTGGATAAACATTATTTTTCATTTGCAACGGAAAATGTATTATTAAGTATTTATTCAAGGTTTTCATTTGATTTATAAACCTACAAAATTATTAGTATTTCTTAGTCTATATTAGTATTTCTTTTGATTTAGTATTTGTATAAGTATCTGTTGCTAAAAGGTTAAACACTGTGACTGAACTATTAATTGCATAAATGTTGTCTTATTTAAGCATAAAACATTTTTTCTGTTGTAGTTTTCAGCTTCTAAATACTTCATTTATTGTTTTCTAAGATAATATATGCGAACGAAAAACAGTAATTATGTTACTACTATAAGCCGATAATGACTGCGACGTTACCCTGAACACATATATTACATCCACCGCAAACCCTTGAACTAATATATGGTAATGAACGTACCATTATTAAATGTTTTTTAATATTTTGATTTATCTATAATTAGCGTTGAAAAACTGTTACACATTTTTTATCATCCCGGGAAAACACAACATACCAAATAATTAACGGTTTAGCATTGCTCATAATGTGGCAATAACAATACAAAGTTATTGTTGCGTCCCGCACCCGCAACTCCCCGACAGCGACTGACGCTCCCGCACCCCGCACTCGCCTACCTCGAACCCGAAGCAAGCGACCGAGGGGTACAGCGCGTCAGCGCCGGGAGAGAGTGGCGAGTCAACCAGGACGCGCGCCGGGTCGCCAGAAGGGCTGCCCGGTGCTGTACTTGCTTTATTTAATCTGAACTAACATAAACGGCCACGCAAGGCCCAGTGAGCAGAAAGTCTCACGCCATAGGGGCACATGAAAGTTGGGTATAATTATATGTGGAAGATCTCCAGTGCCGCCGTGACAAGAGGCAGAGGTGGAGGTGCTCGATCGTGGCTCGCAGGCGCCCAATATTCCGCCCAGGTACCATAATCCCTAGACGGCTGGAGATGGGATGTAGAAGCCGCCGAAGAATGGAGCGTATGAAGGACTTGGCGTGAGGGGCCGTCAGAACAATTGGCAACCGATGGAACAAACTCCACCATCCAGGAATTGTCCTTTAGGAGAGGGAGGACAGAAAGAAAAAGGGCGCGAACATCGTGTCGCCTAAATACACGTCCCTTTCCGGAGCGGAGCGCCCCGACAACGGAGGCGTTGCCAGAGCATATAATGATATGGACCTCAGAATAACGGAGAGTCGCCCAACGTAACCCCAAAATTGCCGCCACCATTTCGGCGTGGCTGATCTCAGCTGGGCGAGCAAATGCCTGAGCGAAGCCGTCGCGTAAAGCGGGAGCATAAGCGGCGACAGAATGGGGGGTGGCATCCGTGTAGACCCTAAGGGTGATGGGGGCGTCGTGAAACCGATGGGATTGAGCGATGTCAAAGTAAGACAGGGCGTCCAAGAGCCAGGAGGGGTCGCCTCGGAAAATGTCGGCCGCAAGGAACAAAGGCCAGCGGATATTAAACAAGATCCAGGTAGCATAGCCGTGGATTCGTTCACGATCTTTTTGTGAACCAGGGCGGACATAAGACAGAAGACGTTGCAATCTGGCGAAGGCGGTCTGCTCTAAGGTCAAGGTGCAGTCTGCTGTTGAAACGGTAAATACCAGATATGAAAGATAATGACAGGGCCTAAAGGAAGATTTGGCGTCATTGATTGTGACGCCCAGGCGTCTGATGAGGGAGACTGCGCGGCAAAGGACTGGGTAGTCTTTGTGAAACAAAAGCCAGTCATCTAAGTAGGCGATAAAGCCGCATCCTGTAAGTGATTGAACATGAGAAAGAAAGATGGAGCAGGCTCTCTGAAAAACGCCAGGAGCAACAGCATGGCCCATTGGGAGTCTTGTAAGGGCAAGTTTTTCAGTTCGGTAGAATATACCGTTAAAAGCGTAGTGGGCTGGATTGATCTTGAGTTGATGGAACCCAGAGGTGAGATCTAGCTTGATCAAAAAGGATCCTAGGGGGATGGATCGAAGAGCCGAACCGGCAGTCAAGAGAGAAAAACGAGGAGTGTCTATAAAATTTGTCCAGGGGCTGTAGTCAATTATTGGTCGAATGCCGCCACCGGGTTAGGGGCAGCAAACATAGGCATGGCGTGCTTTAGGCCTTTATAAGGTATTAAGAGGCCGGCGGATTTCCAGACCTTGATGACTTTATCCGTGACGGGTGAGATACGTGTTGGGATAAATGTATTGGGTGCGTCATAGGGTCGAGGGAGATCGACACCAACCGACGTGACACGAGAAAGCCAGCCGGTGTGGTCTTCAGGAAACACCATGTGGGGCCAGGGGTCCACCGAAGGGTCAGGGACTATTAAAGCCGGGTCAAAATGATGAACAGGGGGGTCAAGCAAATTTTTGGTACCTGGTAGAAGGACGTGACGTGGAGGTTGAGGCGCAGCAGAGAAGTCGGGTTCGTCTCCTTGAAGGGATGGCTCGGGAGAGACATCTGGGCAGTCTGAGTCAGGCGACGAGACATCAGAGGAGGCAGAAGACGGAAGAGGCGTTGGAGGGGCGACGTCCCAGTCGTCGGTGCCCCAGGGGGCCGTTCGAAGGCGGAAGTCCCAAAGAAAATCATCGGCCGGCTCAGCCGGAGGAGGCGGCTGGTCGTCCTCAGGCAGCCCGGGGTCGAACTCGGCCCAGAACTGGGCAAGGGCGCCAGCTCCCACTCCCCGAAGGTGGATGTCCAGGGGAAGTTCGAGCACTCCACCCGCCGGGTTGCCGACAGGAGACTTGGGTGGAGATGTGGAGACGGTGGGAGAAGTGCGTCTACCGCACAGATAATCCCACGCAGCAGCGTAGTCTGCAGGGTCTAGAGCAGAGGCCCTACGCCGATGACGGTAATGCATCGCAGCACGGGGAGTCATCGCCGATGACATAACCGAACACTAAAACACATCATTAAGTGACAAGTAAAAGCAAGTAAAATAGCGGGAACTACATACTTTCCTCACATAAGGGTGACAAATTTCTACTTTTCTCTTACGGCTGCAGTCAACGAGCTTAATTATAATAGAATGTGCAAACACATGTTATATCAAGAAAAAGGGAAGTCCACATGGTGGCGGCCATTTTACCCTTTCTTCATAAATAAAACCTTTTCGTCTCCTTTGTAATACAACAGAAAATAGACAGTTAAAAGTGAATTTACTGTACAGGTTATGGAATCAACTATACCTATAAAAGGCAAAGCTCTCACTCACTGACTCACTCGTCACGAATTCTCCTAATTACCCATTTACCCAGAGATTTGAAACTTTGTGTCCTGATTCGTTAGGCATAAAATAGGAAAACTAAATGGTTTTTATCCTGATCTGATATTAGGGCTCCACCAGGGATCCCGATAAGGTTCCCATGTATTCCTTATGGATGTTCAATTTTGTTTGAAAATACAAGTTGTGGGGGTTTGTAGGTTCTGGGCCAAGTGATTTATGGCTTCCGGTCACGTGACCGGAAGCGCTGAGTCATTAAAAACGTCATCTGAGTCTCAGCCAGTGACGTAGGCGGTTTTGTGACGTAATGAGGGAAAGTTTAAAGGTCAAGGTCACGGGGAGGTTATTTTAAAAAAGTACTACCTCGCACGCGAAAATCCGATTGTGATTCGATAGTTTTAATTCGATAAAAATATCGAATGAAAACAATCGAATGAAGCAATCGAATGATACGAGTGCGAGGTAGTACTATTTCATTTATTACTTTAATGTTTACATTTATTTTTATTTACAATAAGTTATGTTTACAATAATTTATGTTTACAATAGTTCCCCGTTGTTTGTCGTCATCGATGTTGTTGATCCGGAGTCGCGGCCGTCAGACGCAGTTTTCAAGTGCTGCGCTTGTTTGTCCAATCGGCCCATCCCGACTGTGTGTTCCTTGCCTATTTATGTGACCGCAGGGAACACACAGTCGGGACGAGCAGCTCGATGTTCACCGGTCGAGAGCCGGAGAAATACTGGCTATTCACAAGCAAGCGTTGTAATCGTACTAAATGGTGGGGGTAAAAGTGTGGTGGGGCGGAGCAGATGGCGGACGGCAGATGGCAGGCGGCAGATGGTAGGCGGCAGGTGGCAAGTGCGCGGCAGATGGTTGCTACTCCATTCGCCGCCAAAGTAATGCAAGCCGTCGCCGTAATTCTTGTATTTTATCTTGTCGGTTCATTTGATATGTTTTACATCTACATATGCAATAGCTGAAACACCTGCACTTACGACAAGCTTTCCCGTCAACTTGATCGCCTGGTATTTTAAAACATTGCAACTCGCAACAATATGTCTTCAAATTGTTATCGAAAAATAAATTGTTCATCGGTGGCACTGACATGTTAGCTGCAGCGTGTGTTAGACAAGACTGAGACTAACTTCACTGCTCCCTCTCTTTTATACCCCTTCATAAGTTAACCCTGAATGAAAGTTCAAGGTCATCCATTTGAATTTTAAAAAAAAGCAACACAGCAGTATATAAAATAATATACTGCTGTGTTGCTGTTTTTTTTTGTTATTCTTTTTTTTATTTATATTTTCTTTATTAAACAAACATTTTACAATACAATAAGCTTAAGTCTAACATTGATGACTAGAAATACAAACAGAGAAATACAAATAGAGACATTATGTACAATGATGCATGATGTGCAGAATGAGTTCCGTCGAGTTGTTGCCGCTTACACCGTGTGATACCAAATACAACGTCCCCGGTTGAATATCTCGCAAGTCTTCATTTTGTAGCAGTTGAACAAATCGTTTTGGAAGAAATACTTGAAACTTCGGCTCATCTCCTGGAGTCATAGGTCCTTCGCACAATGATACTAGAATTGCTTCTCCATGTGTGGTTTCCACTTTCTTGATGCTATGAATAATGTAATGTCTTTGTTCTTTTAGTTCTGAACATTTTTTAGTTAGCAGAAGGTTCGATTTTGAGTGAGTGTTGAATTGATCAACCAATGTTTGTAGATATTGTTGTGATGCCATCTTCGTCAGTGGTGGTGTCTTCTGTGATGTTGCCTCTTCGGAGTCTCGAATAATACTCGTGCTGGAGCGGTGTTGTCTCCTCGTATTTATAGGCCCCGCTACCCCCACCACATTTCTGTTCTCCGCTACCCCCACCACATTCCTGCGTTTGTTTCAAGTAAGCAGCCAAACGATATGCGTTGTACAATGCACAGTTTGTTTGACCGTGTTTAAGATCTTTTGCAGCGACACAAATATTACCGAGATTAATGTTAAAGTCCTTACTGATAGTTATATCGAAAACATTACCGTGCGTGTACTTTTGTATCCAGTTCTTTTTTTCTAATCCTCTTGTGTATATATGTGAATATTGTTTGCAAAAGTTAAACATAATACTGTGCAGATTACTGTAGCTTATAAATCCTTCATACCAATGTATGTGATGAAAGTAGTTTGTTATCCATTTGTTTGTACTTTTTGCTTTGGTGTTAAGTTTGTTAAAAGAAAAAGGAGCTTCAAACGTGAATGGGTAGGCTACAAATGTAAGCAAGTCTAAAATTACTAATTCCTTGATAATAAACCTATCATCATTATTTCGAAATGCTTGAAATTCTATTACACAAGGCTTTACACTCACTTCTTTATCCCCTCCGCTCATCATGGCACCTAGCGATCAACTAAACTGTTTTCCACACCACGGTAGGTTAAATACCAGGCCGTACAGTTGCAGGCGCGTTGGTGTATATTTAACGTGGGCACCGTCCCCAATAGGCCTACCCCACGTGTGTTCTTCTTTACTAAGTCAAACTTTAGTCTTTTTCTTCCTTCTAACTTCTTCTTATTGTGTTTCGTTTTCTTCTTCTTCTTGTTTCTCCGTTTATTCTTCCTGTGTTGTTTCTTCTTTAGCTTCTGTAGCGATTTCTACAAGTAGTTCAAAATCCTTTAACTTTCTCCACATGCAAACTTCATGAGGTATTCTATTAAAAATAGATGTATCCACAGGTCCGTACACGATGGTGCTATCAGGTTGTTTTTCCAAAGTATCGACCAAATATTCTTTAATAATAGCGCTTGCAAATACCAACTGTCTCATGTACCTTGTAATAGGTTCTGTTGCGTAGTTTAAAACGTAGAATTCTTCACGTGACAGTAGAATCTTATTTTCATGTTGAGTCAAGTCTTTAATTCGCACTTGTAGTTGTCCGCGATGTTTAACAATATCGATTTCATTGTCACAATCCAAAAGTCGAATATGTGTTTTCCTACCACACAAACTGTTAGTTAAATAACATTCTATTAAATGTACATGTTTCAAAAATGACTCCCAAGCATTTTGCGAAAATAAAACCTTTTTTGTTCCATGGTGTAGTATTACTGTAGGGGAATAATCCAATGATTTCATCAATCCAACTGATACACTTTTACTGATGCATGCTGAGATGGGGTAAAAGATTCGCAGAAAAACTTCAGTTAAAATGTGAGGAGGAATATTTTCTTCAACTTTCTTCTTCCTCTTTGGTACTATCTTTGATGGGTCTGCATTAATTTCCTCCTCTCTATCTCTTTTACCAAACTTTAAAAATGCAGTTATTTCCTTGATGATTTCTGCTTCACTAGTATTATCACGTTCCAATAACGGTGCTACCTCTGCATTACCTTGTACAACAGATGGAGAACTCATTTTGTAGAAGATGTTACCCATGTGCCGATAGACGATCAACTGAAGACCTGCATTGCTGCTCCGCTATTTATAGGTTAGCGACAGTGGCGGTACCGGTGGTGGTACAACGTTTTACAATACTGTCTTTACAATACCGGTCAACGGTGTGTATGTAACAATTTTATCGTGCAAAATTAAACAATACGCAGATGTATTTGCAGGTACGTTTTCTTGAAATTCCATTTCTATTTTTATACCAACACTAGACGATTTTACAGATTCATTTTGTTTGGAACAATCAATTACAACAATCGGAGCTTTCGATTCAAACTGTACGGGAGATAGTAGAGGTGTATTTTTTTTGCCGTAATATGAATTTTGGAACCTAGCGTACATGTCGTATAAAACACTGTATCTTTTTTTATCAAAAGAAATATTAAAGTTGTCGTAGGGAAAAAATTGTGAATTCAGGAACACTTTACAGTTTGTTAATTTACAATGGTCAAATTCACCAGCATTTTCAGTTATTATACTTTTCTTCTTCGTTTGTAATCCAAATATTACATATCTCGCTTTTTCCAAATGAGTAGAAGTTTTTACAGTCCATGTATGCCGTTGTGTTGTAGGTAAAACCGGGTATTCATGAAACTCCCAGCTTCTGAATGGCATTACAATGTCTCGATCTGATTTTAACTTTCTTAATAATGTAATCCTGTGTTCATCATTTAGTCGCACATGTGGTACTCTCCAAACAATCTTGTCTAATGTTAATTTCCAGTCTAAATTGGCATCAGTTGTTCCAGGAGCTGCTTTAATAATATCATTATCGTTTGATGATCTTAATAAAACTAGTTCTTGTTTTACATTTATTATTATTCTTCTGTAGTCTTCAGCAAATCCTAGGAGTAATCTTAAAGGTACGTAGAAATCAAAGTTTCCCGAAGAGTCAGGAGCGATTGTACTTTTGTCTGGTGCAACCCATCCTGCAACAGCTAACAGATTCTTCTCATTTGGTATTAAAGACGCTAATCCTTTCAATGTACTGGAAATTCCAACCTTTTTTGTTGAATCGACTGTAACTCCTGAAATTTCATATGTAATCTCATCAAATAAAAATGCCATAGGATTATTTATGAACGGAACAGTGGTTCCAGCAGTACCATCAGTTTTTGTTACTTTTCCTTCAATATATAAATAACTTTCGCATGGAAGAGTATAAATGTCTTGTTGTTGTATAGGAATCCTAATTTCATCGTTATTGTTTAATTTGGACGAAGCGTAAGGGTTGTGCGTGTGATATTCCTTTTCCCATAAGGTCTCGTCGAATGTTGGACCCTGCGCTATATCCAGTATATCCATTGTTAATGACCTTTAATCCAATTTCTTCTAGAAAACGAATGTTGTCACTTGTTAATCCTTCTACAGCTGATGAGCTACTGACCTCTTTGCTGGTTGGCTCTCTCTTTTTAAATGATAACCCCATTGTCTAAGCGGATGATTTTATATGTATTCTTACAGTAATAGCTTCTCCTCTAAAGTCAATAAGGTTTCCGTCTTGATCCACTATGTTCAGCACGATGTCTGAAATGAAACTGGTGTTTAACGGTAGGTACACAAGGTTTTGAGGCTTTTCTACTATCTTGAAACCTGGTGCAACTGATGGGTAGAATGTGTGTAATATATGACGATTTTCTCCATCTCTGTAGGATCCTTGTATAATGTTACATGTAATATCTATGCTGTTAACTTTTATGATCGACACAGTTTTATTCCCAGAATGAGTTTTATTAGGTTCTAATACTTTTGTTTCCTTAGAAAACCCCAATAAACTACCAATTGAATGTTCTTGACTAAAATCAATATAATACTTAGACGTAATTTCAGCTTTCATTGTATTGTTATTGCCTTTTATCGTTATATTTTCTTTTCCCATATGTTTTTGTATAACTTCATTTATATTATCAATTTCATAAGCTCCTGTTGGTAAACTGAATTCTTCCAAAGCTGAATACTTTCCTTTATCATCTTTTGTCTTGTAATAATGTATTTTGTTATTAATTCCTTCACTAACGTTTGGAATAGAGTTATATGTTGTTAAATCCAATAATGGGGCTTCCCATAGTCTTCCTTTTTGCAAACGTAGCGCTGGAAACAGAATACTGCGCAAAGTACATGAGTTACCGGTTAATGACACTATATACGAAGACATCTTAAAGTTGACTAACACTTTTAGCTAAAAAGTCTAAACATAAATGACCGCAAATGGATGTATCATCAGGTTGTTTTCTTGTATGATTGTAAAAAACATTTTCTGCCGCACGAAAGTATTGTTGAAGTTCTTTCGGTGGTGGAAGGTCTCCAAAACTGTCGAAATAATAAATGGTTTTACCAAGTTTCTTGTAACACACCCAATGAGTGCCTATTCCTTCACTATTATCCAAATTTACAATACCAGTCTCATTTTTCCACATTTTAACCGGTAATTCATCTTTCATAAATACTCCTCTAAAAAATGGGATTTTCAAACAAGAAGCATATGTAATCAGTTCTTCATTGGACAATTCTTTGTTTTTAATTATTAATTGCTCTTTCTTATTTAATACACACGATACGGTCTTAGGTATAATCCTCCTCCCTTTTTTATCATTGACCATATTGTTGGTTTCTTTTTAGCTTTACCACTGGCAGATCGACGTTTTCTTCTGATATTACCTCCTTGTTTCTTAGCGGGTTTTTTCCCACGCCTTCTTCTCTTTCCTCCTCCAAACGTAGTTTTTGCTTTCATTGCTGCTGTTACTGCTAAAGACGCTGCTTTTTCACCAATACTCGCGTCACTAGATTTTACTCTTTGCCAAGCTTTCTCAGCAAGTGCTTTATCCGCTATTGATCTATTTTTAGTATCACCAAATTTGGAATACGCTATATCGTGCTGTTTACAAGCCTGATCGAGCTTATTTATTCCAGGATCTCCTCTAGCAAGGCGTTTCTCTAATTTGGTTCCAGGACCACAATATTGATATCCTCCAGGTAAATATAATTCCACAGGTAATAAATCAATCGCTCGTTAACTATAGCTCCAACCGGTTTACTCAATAGAGAAAATGCTGTTGATGCTATTCCCCTTCCTCTCTGTAATCTCTCTCGATTATGACTGATGCGTTTAACCCTCGACATGACTATTTATAGCAAAACCTACAATCAGTAGGTGCACTCTATAAATGTTTTACAATGAATGTAATATCAGTTTTGGTTTCTTGTATTATATACTGTTTAAAATCCATTTATTATATAGAAAAGGATTTATTAATTAAATGTAGACATATTAAATAAAAGTGGTAAAAATAAAAATAAGGTGTAATTGAAGATGTTCCAGATGTTTCTCCGCTGGTGATGGTATCGTTGTCTTCGGTAAAATGAATAAACTTTAAATAGTTGGCATGTTCCCTTAGAAACTTGCCACTTAATCGTTGGTAATTGAATAACACATCCCAGTCTAGTTTATCTTTAAAATTGTCAATGTAATTCTCAGAGAGATTTTGATATTTACTTATTACTTCCCAACAGTTATTAAGATTTGGTGTCATCTCTACGAGGAAGTCTTCTGAAAACTGTTGTCTTTGTAAAATATGGATCCAGTTAACTCTGTGAAAATAAATTCTTAACATAGTCATTGTAAAGAGGTAGTGTATGGAAAGTTGTTCCCAATCCATATATCTATCAAACCGTTGAACAAACCCATCTGTCAACACTCCTTGGGGAAATCTCGGCTCTTGAGATATTAAACTCCACGCAGTAATATTGGATTCCATCATCCTCTCTGTATCGTCTCTCGAATATGACTGATGCTTTATCCCTTATCATGGGTATTTTAAATTCTTTTTTCTCTTATGTAATCTTCATTGTTTTCTGTTGGTTCATTAATCACATTCACTTTATCCTCCTTTCCTAATGTCTTGACTTTAGAAGGCTCAGACGGTTTATCTCGTTGATTAGGTTTCTCTGGATTGTGTATATTTTTCCAGTCTAAATAATTGTGACTGTCAACATCTGAAGCTGCATCTCTTCCTGAAGCCCGATGGATATAATGGAATAGAGCTGCACCAAACCTTTCCAAATGTTTTTCATATTCCGTAGTCCATTTCTTGTGTACAATATCAAACATTTTCTTATTTACAGCGTCTCCATCCTGCTCACAATCACCTACATTTGATAATTTTAATTTTTTTAAATCATAGCTTGTATCAGTTTTATTCCTTTTGTAAATCGTTAACAATTTTAGAGTAGCTAAATTTACTGCTTCACCATCATAAATGGGATATTGTATATCGCTTAACCTTTTACCGGAAAACCCCCAATGATCTTCGTGTACAGTTGGGGTTCTTTTTTTCATGTACTGTACCGTAACCGCATCAGACGACATAAGCGGATCACCAACATTTTGAATTACTTTTCCTTCAAAATTATAGTTTCCGTCAGGTGTTAACGGAAACCCAGCTCTTTTTTCACTATATCCAGATTTTACTCCAAACTCGGAATACCGTCCAAACTTGTCCACACTCATGATGTAACTGAATCGCTATCGTTTAGGTTCTTATTATATATATATACGTCTGCTGAACAATTATTCCTTGTTTTCGCAGTTCATCAACCAAAGCTACCCATTCGTTTTCTAAACTAGTGTGCCCGGCTTCCATAGCTTCATGTAATAACCTCATTCGATCAACTAACTTATTTATATCGTTGTAATATATTATATTAGTTTTATACAAATTTTTCAATAATCCCCTTCCAGATGTGGTAGGATCAGTTGTTTTTCTCTTTTTATGCAAAACATTTAATTCAGCAGAAGATAAAGCTCTTCTTTTAATTTGAGCTTTTTTTTATTTCGAGGGGAAAAGACTAGATATAATACTTGTATATTGTATTGACCGATTTCTATGAATAGGTAGGTCTTTGGAATACTTCTTTCTATGTGCATTTGTATACTCTAATATATCTTTAAACAATTGTAAATCCCTTTTAGTATATTTACCAGGATTATTTTTAAAGATGAGTTCAAACAAACCTTTAGTACCTTTATATTTCTTATCTCCAATAACTATATCATCATTTTCGTTTATATCTAACTTGCTATCTCCAATCATTAATCCTTTATCCTCTATTCTAGCTCCATAGGTATGATAATTTCGATTAGCATGTGCGGCGTGTAACATTTTTAACGTATATGTTCTTCCAAGTGTTCCTTTAAACATAATATCAGTGCCTAATTTGCTTAAGTTGGATGGGTTAATATCCTCTTCTTCTGCTCTTGTATCTTCTACACTTGTATCTTCTGTACTTGTATCTTCTGCAATGTCCTTTTCCTTTAAATCCTCTATATCTCCGCTTTCTTCATACTCGTCGCTTTCTTCAGATGTTTGTAACCGACCAAAACTTTCATCATTCTGAAATTCTTCTTCATATTTGGAAATTGGTAGCATTTTGTCTCCTTCGAAGCGAATTGAAGGTTTTTCCATATTTTGTGCTAATCGCTTTAAAGGTTCAGTAACAGGTTTGAATGTTGTTTCTAAAAATTGCTCTCTTTCATTTATACCTGATTTTAAAGCTCGGTTCTTTTGTCTAATAGAATCACTAAGTGATTTTATTTCCTTTAATAGCTTTTCCTGGTTAACCATCTTCACACCTTGACGACTTGTACAGTAATACCGCTAATCAGTGTATTAAAACGAATTTATCAAAACCTATTCTATAACGACCATCTTTTATAGCTTGATCTTTCATAATAACCAAAAATCCATACTTTTCCGCCCATGCTTTTCCGCAAAGCTCTTTAAACTTTTCAAATGGCATATTCGCATTCACATGATCGTTATATATATGTTTTAGGTTAGTATCATCTTGTTTGAATACAATTAGAATATTTGCATTATCTCTGATAAGTTGTTTTGGGATTTTGCTATAAGTTTGTCCTATATATATGCTGTCGATGTTATTATGTCTTCCCATGGCAAAGTAGTTTCTAATAGTATCCTGATTTTCACAAGATACATCGTCAAATATAAATACAGAATACGGTTTCGCTTCGTTTGGTTGCATAATACTATCACTAGCGTTAAATTTGTAAAAATTAACATCAGACACATCAGATAGGATTTTATCCAGCAATTGATACTTTGGTTGATGTAGAGACTTTGAAAAAATATATAGGTTATTAAACCTTAATCCCTGCGGATTAGTGATCAAATTAAAGACAACATTGGTCTTTCCGCAGTTTGAGGGGCCACTTACTATACATCGAACAGTGTTTGGAAGTAAACTACCGTGTTTACCATTGTTGATTTTAACGTTATCCACAGTTAAATCATCTATGTTATTAATATTGAATCGATCTTTATGGTTAATTATCTCCATCCTGCTCAAAGGTTAACGATGAAATGAGTTGCTTGCATTAAACCAAGTCATTTATAGGTATCCATGAATCCTCAGTTTTGTTAAACCCTAACCACCGCACTTTAACTGCGTCCTTTTTTCTTTGTAACACTTTTTCAACAAGATATACATCACCTACTGTTGACTTTAACATTTCATGTCCATAAAATGCACCTTGCAACAAATCTCCTTTGTTATCTTTTAAGATATACGTTTCAGGTACAGTCGGTTGCACTTTATACACTGTAAAAACTTCATTCGTCCAATTGGGAAGGTATTTCTTGGTAAACACTCCCTTATATTTACTAATCCGTACTTTATCACTTAAATTAAATTTTCTTGGCTGCATTTTTTCTACTTTAGGCTTTGTATTTTTCTTAATGCGTTTTAATACATCTTTTGAATTTCTTCTATTTACTTTGTTAGGTTTCATACCGATAGTTCTATGAAACCTGTTGTTATAGTCATTTATTAATTGTGGTAAAACATCATACCATACGTAAGAACCTCTTTTTGAAAATTGTTTATACAGTGCTCCTTTTAAGGTTCTATTGAATCTTTCTACAATAGCTGCTTTTTTCTCTGAATTTGTAGAATAATGATTTATTTTATATTTATTCATTAACTGTGCAAAGTTTGTATTAAAATATTCTGTTCCATCATCAGTTTGTAAATGTTTAATTTTGTTTTTATCTCTTTTTATGGCTATTTCCATGGCTTCTGTTACGCTTATACCAGTCTTGTCCTTTAGAGGCAAAGCGTCTGCAACTTTTGTAAAACAATTAATAATTGTGAGTATATATTTAAATCCTTTGTTTATTCTGCTATGCGGTCGCATTTCAATTAAATCCGCTTGATATAGATCATTTATCCCTTTTATAACAGTATTTCTTCTTGGAAACTTTATTCTTGCAGGTTTGTGTAGTTCATTAATAATCTTCTCCTTCAGGTCTGACATGATGGTTTCACGAAGACAGCTGATATGATATTAAATATTCTTTTGTATAAATCTGCTTATATAGGTCAAGGTCATTCTAAACTAATGTATAAAAGGGGGAACACAGCACAATACTGCTGTGTTCCCCCTTTTATACGGAAAGGAAAACAAAAGGGATGTAGGACGATGAAAGGGTTACTCGTCAATAGGGTTGAGGTAATAGTGGCCGAATGGTAGAGTGTGGATGTTGTCTGCAAGGATGTGTCGTTTATCATCATTTGAAGAGAGAGCTTTTTTTACTTCCGTCACGCTGTACAGCTGATGGTTGAAACTTCTGATTGTGTTGAATTTTGCTGTTATATCTTGATCTTCAAATAAACATTTCTTATAGTGATTAAAATGCACATTCTTCTTTAAATACAAACTTTTTACTCCTTTAGCTTTCTTAATGACTTGGTTTTCATTTAGTTGTAAAGAATATAATTTTGACATTAGTGCAACAATTTCTTGAAGTATAACACCATTGGCTTCATCTTTAAATTTGCCAAGCACTTTTTTGTTTCTGTCATTGTCGTAGTTTGGATGATCTTTTGGATAGTCGGAAAAGTCAAAGTCGTTTTTGTAATCAAATGTCCGAAGGTCTTCATACATATCGTTAGTAATTATCCAATATATAAAAGCGTCTGTATCCATGTAGGAGATGCCGATGTTTTCTCATCCATAAAAGGTGACCATCTTTTTGTAATGAAAATCGTACATATGAGTCTTGGAGATATCCAGGATTGTCATACCTATATACAAAGGACGATCCATCTTCACACTTGTTTTCTTCATAGATACAGCTACAAGATTTTCCTTAATAATTATAGATGTTCCAAAGTTTGGCTGTTGTACGAGTTTTTGTAGGTTGTTCGGATCTGTAACAAGTTTAACATTCTATGTCTTCTTTTGTTTTCCAATGTTTTGCCGAATATCGCATTGTTCATCAATTTAAAAAAGTCTTTTTGAAAGGCTGATGTAGCGGCTGCTCTTCTGGTAGTATTCGAGTCTATGTATGGTTTCAACCAGCACGATTGGGAAAATTCTACAGCTCTATTAATTTTAGTAAGACGTAAACCTAATTCGATAGCTTGTTGAACAACCCAATAGTGAGCTACGTATCGTTGTTTATTGTTAAGGGTCATCATTAATTTGGGGTGTTTTCCAGTTGGTAAAATTTCTGTTCTTGCAAGAAGTGGAAGGTCATAATGAAGATCGTGTAAATGTTCTGGATATTCAAAGTCGCAATCCAAAATGTATCCGGTATCTCCTTGTTTTGGAATTTGTGAAATATCGCCAATACAGTCGGGATCAACCCATTTAAAGTTGTCAAATGGAAGTGGGTTCGACATGGCCCATCCATACAGATTATTCGCGTCGAAATATCCCAAGTACGTTGAAGGTTTCTCTTGATCATGGTCAGGTAGATATTTGTTGTTGGCTTTAACATGTCTCGTCACGCTTTGAGTTAATCCACCTCTAACACCCGACTCAACCATTAAAACCATATCTATATCTGTTAACAGCTGGAGTTTGCATTTTGTTTCTTTCAGCATTGCTTGCCAAGCTAGTCCTGGAGATGTATATGAATGTAGAGGGTCTAAACCGTATGCTGCAAAACAGGTTCTTCGGAATTCTTCCATAACATCGCAGAGAAGAGTCACGTCAAGTTTTACATAAAAGTCTGAGTATTCTCCTAAAGTCTTCATATCCAACTCGTTCCATACTCGACATGCGTGTTGATAGTCTTCAAGTGAAATCTCCGAATCATTAAGTTTGTTGTTAACTTGTTCTGGTGGAGGAAGTGATGTTTCATTAAATCTATGAAGTCCATCGATGTAATCGTAGGGGAAGACTCCTTTTCGAAGAACCAGATCCATTTTACTACTGGCTACAATTTTGCTTGTTTCTATCAGATCTTCTCTTCTTAAATTATCAGTTAATTTCATTAGGCTAGAAGGCATAAATCGAAACGAATCAATAAATCTAAATTTTATTTTGCCAACCTTTTTAGAGAAACTTATAAATTTTTCCATTGTTGTTGCCAAAACATCTATTGCTCCATCATCTCTTCCTAACTCCGGGATTATGAAATGAGAGTCATATCCGCTAAGGTTATGTAGAACAACGGGTATAAAAGATGGTACTTTGTAATTTAAGTTGCAAGCGTTACAGGCTGCACCTCTGTAGGCTCCTGTAAGATGGTCGTGATCACGCACTTTAACGTTATCTGGTGTAAATAGGTTATTACACAGATAACAAGATGTTGCCAAATTGTGATGTTGAAGTTGGTGTTCATCCATAGGTTGCATCGGTATTTTAATTTTGTAGATTTCTTCCACCTTAGAGGCAATGTAATACAACTCATCTACAAAGTGTTTCGCTGCTTGTTCACCACGATAAATCTTCGGAGCAGATGATAGTCCAAATTCTTGAAGATGTTCTTCAGACAGCGTGGATTTTGTTAGTATACAATAACTGTTTGGTGCATGTTTTTGATATTTGCTTCTTTTTGTGATATCCTCTTCTTGTTGTTCAATAGGAAGTAAAGATGCTTCGAAGTCCGCGTACACAACAAATGGAACAGGGTATTGTTGATTTACTTTGTCAAATTTTATCTGCGCTCTGCTGGGATGTGGCAATTTAATTCTTACCTCATAGTTTCCACTACATAACCTTTGATGTTCTACTAACCATTCTGAACCTCCTCTTCTTAATTCTTTGTTTACATGACAAAACATCTTTTACAAATTGTCTTCTTTTCTTCATGTTTAGATAATTGTTTAGAAACAAGAGCTTCAAAATTTTTAATGTAGACATAGTGGGATATATCCCCTTTAGTGATTAATAGCAAATCCGTATGATCTCTGCGCTCAATAGGTGTTATGCGCAAGGGGTATGCATTGTTTGACGAATCTAAGCCGAAAATGTTGACAGAAGCTGACGGATTTTGCTTTTCAAATTTTGATATATCAGTAATTGCAACAGGGTAAGTCATTCCCTGGAAATTATACTTATGTTGTACTTCTTCATATGCTTGACTTGGTCTTTCCGGATGGTTTTTTACATATTTGGCCAACATAACATATTTAAAACATTCACTATTTTCATTTTGCACGTTAATACAGGATTTGGTATTCATAATTTTTTGCGGTAGAGGGATATAGCTACTTCCTCTCATTCCATAACCGTGTTTATGAACTCTAACATCCAGACTTGTTATACTTAATAAAGTCCATCCAGATCCTCTTCCTTCATGCTCTTGTAGTTTCGTCAAAAGTTCCTCAAAAAATTCTGTTACGATCTTTTCAATATCTGACGCAGCCATGATGGTTCGGTTTTTTGTCATGAAACCTCTTGGTGATGTTTCGTTTTGAATGTTAGTGAATATGGCATCTAGCAACAGTCCAAATTTGATAAAATTTAATCTTTTTTGTTCATTATTTAGTGTTTTGGTTACTAATTTTTTGGCGTTATGTAAAAAGTTTTCAAGTTGTAATTTAACGTTGTCAATTTTAAAATGTGTTACTACCTTACCAGGTAGTGCTTGAGCGTGTAGTTCCACATCTACTGCTGATGATGTTGAGGGTCGGTGAAGTGTAGTCATAGCAGGCGTTGAGGTTGATGTTGAAGGATGGTGAAGTGTAGACATAGCAGGCGTAGAAGTCGATGGTGTTGATGTTGAAGGATGATGAAGTGTAGACATAGCAGGCGTAGAAGTCGATGTTGATGGCGTTGATTGTGCATAATGAATGACACTCGGTCTTAAAACTTCATTTTGTTCTTTTTGATTTAGGTTTGCAAATTGATGTTGTGCTAATTGATGATCGATTGAAGCTAATTCTTGTTCATTTTGTTCTTCTTTTGTATTTGTGTTGGGATTATGTTTTAGTTCTTTATGAATGGCTAAAAGCCAATCATCTCTAAAAGAGGTTTTACAAATATTGCACCGATACATATTATAACTGTGTCTTCCTCAAAGGCTAACCAGCTACTAATAACACTCCAAAATGCACCTCTATTTATACCCGGGGTATACATGCCGGAGTATATGTATTAGTAAAGAAATACCAAATTTTACGCAGGAAGTACATTTTGCATCAAACCAAGATGTTTTCAAGTCCCCAAAGTGGGTCAAGGGTCGTTTGAACATATTGCCAAAACATAGAGCAGTAAGTGATTCTCACTTGGACCACAAACTGATCTATTCCCCGCTTTGTATTATTTAACAGATCTTTGAGTTTTCTTTTAATTATCCTGATCTTCAAAAAGTTGTTTGTATGAGGGTTCTTCAGCAAAGAAATGTTGAACCGCCAAGTCATCTTCAGTCAGAGGACATGATTCCAACAGTTTTTGATCGATTGAGGGAGCTGACAGCGGTTCTTGGAGTTTTTCATCTTCAGTCAGAGGACATGATTCCAACAGTTTTTGATCGATTGAGGGAGCTGACAGCGGTTCTTGGAGTTTTAACTGTAAACTTTTGATATATTCCATGGCCATATACAAAACGATTATTTTTGCATCTCGAGGATTGGCGAATGGGATTACACTTTGTAATCTCTCATATCCAGTGTTAATATTCACTCTCCATTTATTTGAGTGTTCAGCGTTTCTCTGATTGTAGCCAGATCTGGAGTTGGATGTGCTTGCTTGCGAATCCATAGCTGACTAATACGTGTATTCCAAAGTGCATGGTTAAATACCTGCTTACCCCCACCATTAGAGTACCCCCCCCCACTTGGTTCATATGTTTGATTTAGTAATAATTATTGTATCAAAAGAAGTTGTTTCCAAGTCCTGATATAGGTCAAGGTCTTCTGAAGATATTTCCAGAACGGGGAATAGAGCAGTAAGTAGTTCTCACTTTGACTACAAACTGATCTATTCTCCGCTCTGTATTTGTAGTTGGAAGGTTAACGAAGAAAACTAATCAGACTCATCTGACAAATCCGACTCATCAAACGGAAATAAGCGACGGGGGAGAAAGCTAGTGACGTAGGTACCCTCAAAAAGGGTCCTACTACCGCTCGGAGTTGCCTCCATGTGTTCCAAACAGAGTGACTGTTGGTAACACTCCGCATCGTCCGAATTCGAGTTTTCCTCCACGTCATCCGCTACACTAGAGATATCCTCATCACTCTCCAATTGTTCCATCCAATTCACGGCTTCCATCTCTACGGAATCAACTTCTTCATCTTCCAACAGCACATCTTCATTTTCATCTCCATCTTCTAACATAATGTTTTTTAACATTAGAATTACCTCTCGTGGATGAGGAAAGATGATGTCTCTTGGTGCCATGACTAGACTGATTCAACCATTGATACAAACTCGCCTTTTATACCACAATATAATGGGGGGGGGATATTGTTGTTAAATATATATTTAGTATTAAACAAAGTTGTTTCCAAGTCCTGAAGTGGGTCAAGGTCGTTTGAACATGTTACCAAAACGGGGAATAGAGCAGTAAGTGATTCTCACTTGGACCACAGACTGATCTATTCCCCGCTTTGTATTCCAGACGTCTTTAATTTTGTCATCCCACTTATTCATCCTGGTCTTCATCCATGAGGAAGATTTGTTTGTAGGCTGACGGTTCTTCCTCAAGAAAATGATGTTTCGTCAACCTATCTTCCACCAGGAACACGCATTCTATCGGTTCAAGAGAGACCGGTTCTTCAGAAGGAACTTCTGCAACTATTGCCTGCAGATGTTTTATGTAGTTTATTGCCCGATATATCATGTCCTTTGTTTTAGTAGTAGATTTAACGCCCGGGACTTTACTTGATAATCTACTGTAGGCTTTTTGCATTGTCAGCTTATATGTTTTTGTTTTTAATGCGTTTTCGGCTCTTCGGTTCCGCAAGCAATTGTTGAACTTCAAAAACTCTGATAGTTCATCTTTATACTCTTTGGATGTGCTTGCTTGGGAATCCATAGCTAACTACTGGGGATATTCCGATGCGGTCACTTAAATACCAAGTTTACGTGGTGGGGGTAAATGTCAAGGATATTATTGTAGGAAGTACATTTTATATCAAACAACGATGTCGCAGAATGACAAGTATTGTAAGTGGGTCAAGGTCGTCTGAACATACCACCAGAACGGGGAATAGAGCAGTAAGTGGTTCTCACTTAGACCTCAAACTGATCTATTCCCCGCTCTGTTTTTAATCTCTCTCTTTTTATTGATTCAACAATGGTTTGGTTTAATATAAAATGTTGTATTGATGATCCATTTCTGCCGGAGTAACCTTTCCATTATACCAATCATTTTAAGTAACTTGACATTGTTTTTATAGCTTGTTTTCCATGCTTCCTGTTCACTATTATACACTGGAGCCGTAGGCTTCCACATATATAAATCACAACCAACCTCCCAATCGAGAAACTTGTGCAGTAATCTTCTTAAGACAATTAACTGATCGTGCTTTTCAACCTTTCTGCTTACTACTAGTGTTGCTGCAGCGATAGGGAGAGCTGGTGTACTCATTTTTAGCAGAATGATTTTACCAGTGATAGGGAACCCCTTTTATACTACGTTTAAATGGTGGGGGTTAGTGGTGGGAGTACAAAGGTTAGGGAAGGGGTATATCGTGTTAAGAAATAAATATATCTTCCATTATTTTACCACACGGAGTGTAAGTCAATACTACACACAAATATTCTAAGTCTTTTTAGTGGGTCAAGGTCGTCTGAACATATTGCCAAAACGGGGAATAGAGCAGTAAGTGATTCTCACTTTGACCACAAACTGATCTATTCCCCGCTTTGTTTTTTTAACCCCTCTCATTGTTTTAACGAGTTTAGTCATCTTCTTTTTTAAGGGTCGGAGGTTCGACAAAAACGTTCCCTAATTCTTTTTGTAAGATTAAGGGGGGCAGCGGTTCCTCAGGCAGTTCAGCTTTTATAGAAGGTTCTTGAAGCTGTGTTTGAAGAAACTTAATATATTGTATTGCCTGTCACATTTTTGAAATCCTAGAATCACTAGGATTAGCAAATGGTACAGCGGCTTGTAATCTTTTGAATCCTTCTTTTACTTTATTTTCGTTTCTTCGCGAACGTTCTCTATGTTGTTTCGCTCTACGTTCCCAGATTACTTCCATATCAGTAGCTGATGAGTTGGATGAACCTGCTGGAGTCTCCATAGCTGACTAATGAATATGTTCTACGACGCCACGCTTATATACCCGCTTACCCCCACCTAAAAGGTTGGTGAACAGATCAATTTTTTTTGGTTTGAAAAGGAATTCAAACAGAGCGAAATGTTTCTAAGTCCGTTATCTAGGTCAAGGTCGTTGTAACATTGTAAAAAAAAGTGTGGACAACCTATTTACACTCTGCAGCAGATGCTACAAAGTGTAAATAGGTTGTCCACACTTTTTTTTTTATAATTTGGAAGAACATTTTATTTAATTTGGAATAAACTTTTTGGTCTTTTTGTTTTTATTTATTTTTTATTTTAATGATTTCCACACAGTGTTACCTGAATCATTTCGAATTAAATAGTCCTTCTGGGAAGGCTTTTTGACGTGGAGGTCCATGCCTCTAGGTAACTCTACATAGTACAGTTTACCTTCACATTGAACCAACACCTTTGCAAAGTCCTTTATTTTAACAAAGAAGTAGCGTTTGTTTTTACAAAGCCTATTAATTCGAATTTTGGTTGGCACTACTGTTGGACGTGGTGAAGAAGGAGATGCGCTATGGTTTTATTTTAAATGAAGACTGCACGCTCCTTCATTTAAAATACAACGTTTATGACAGCAATCACCTTTTTTAGCACCTTTTTTGAATATATAACTGCATTGTTGTGCAGGAAGTATGCACATCCTTTGTACAGATTTCAGTTGTTTGAATTTCTCTGAAGGAGATGAAGTGTATGTGCAGATTACTGAAGGTCTGGTTGGAGAAGATGATTGTGTGGCTGGTTGGCTTGGTCTCGACCTTGATGATGAGGATGAAGAAGCAGAAGATGTGGAAGACTTTGATGAAGATGTAGAACACCTTGAAGATGTAGAACAACTTGAAGATGTAGAAGGACTTGGAGAAACAGCACGAGAAGTTTACGGAAGAGGTGAAGGACTTGTGGAAGACGTTGACACAGCAGGTGGTGGTGAACAGTTCTCCGGGACGATGTTAGCTAACATCAGAGCTGTCCGAAGGATGGATGGAACCGCAGAAGACGAAGTGGTGAAGGCGGCTGAAGACGAAGCAGAAGGTTTCAATTTGAGAGGTCGTGTCTGCTTCCTAATGTGTGCCATGGTGTGAGGTATAACAGCACAGGTAGAAGAGTGATTTTACTAGGGCTGGGGGATCCTCTTTTATACACAATGTTAGTGGTGGGGAGTGAAAGTGCTATAGGGTGGGGGTGTTAATGTTGTAACGAATAAATATATATATATGTATATTTTACAATACGAGAACTTTCTAAGTCCTGAAGTGGGTCAAGGTCGTTTGATCATGTTGTCGAAACGGGGAATAGAGCAGTAAGTGGTTTTCACTTGGACCACAAACCAATCTATTCCCCGCTCTGTACGAGAATTTTCTAAGTCCCAAGGTCATCCGAACAAGTTGCCAAAACGGGGAATAGACCGGGAAGTCATTCTCTTTTGGACCACAAACCGATCTATTCCCCGCTCTGTATTGGGGAAGGGGACAAAAGACAACAAACAAGAGACTGATTTTAAACAAGAGACTGATTTTAAACAAGAGGCTGATTTTATATTTCACAAACGTTTCTCAGGCTAAGATGGGTAATGTCAACCGGTTTGCGCGCCGTAATGACATAAGGTCGGTTTGGGAGCCATACCTTTTTGTAAGGGGTTAGGAAAAGGATGAGAAACAAGTTACATTACTTTTAAAACAAAGACTTTACCAACAACTATTTAAACAAAATTAATCAGTTAACGTTACTTTTACAAGAACAGCCGAGGTCGGTTTTGCAAAGGTCAACAGTATCACTGAAACCCGGTGGGACGTAGACCCAAACACCCGGCGTCAGGCTGCTGCGAACCCAAGTTTTGACCAAGGTTGTTGAGGGACCTGTAGGGCCGGGAATACATATGTTATTAGTAAATAAAGCACTTCAAACCGATACCACACACTAACATATATATTAGACTAACTACATTACCTAGCAGCAAACTACAAGCGTTATCTAACATGCTTAACAAACTAACTAAACATGCAAGGGCGCGGATCTCTTAATTGCGCGTCGGGCCCAACGCACACTTAACAGACCTACGCTGCAGCAGAGTGCAACCCACTGGGACGTATATCCAAACAACGGGCGGCAAGCTACTGCGACGAGACTGCGGACTGCTCCCGCTTATAAATTCAAAGTGACGTCACCGAAGCGGAAGGGGTGAGGTCGAGGGGGGGGGCTCCGCCCCGTGACGTCGGGGGGGGGGGTTGTGTCGTCATGGTGGAAGGGGAACAGGATGTAGACCGGTCTTTAGCTTTCTACCCGTATATGGAAATGTCACGGTTACACTTGGCGACCCGCTTTGCTCCGTCTGGTACCTCATTCCAGCTTTGCCTTGCGAACTGTATACACCTCTGCGCTATGTCTTCTCCCATCACACCCGAGAAACTGCAACGTTTGAAGGAGACTTTGAAGAAGTCTTCGGAGAAAAGGAGCGGTTTCAAAAGACCTAGTTCTTTTAGGTCTTGTATACAAAGAAATTTTCGGAACCACCCACTTTACTTTGATCAACGGCCTTTGACGTCTTCTGCATCTCCGCCATCGACACCGCCTCGCCCTTCAGCGCCTCGACCTTCATCGCCACCTCCAACTGTTGAGGAAATAATGAAGAGGACGGCTACGGTGAAACTTACCGAGTTGGTATCGCCGCTGGAGTCTGTCACCGTCAAGTTTGCCCAGTTGAAGTTGAACGTGGAATATTTATTTGTGGGGAAGATTGGCGATGAGTACCTACTCCAACACCTCTTTGCCGGCCGTTACGTCAAGGTCCACCTTCCAAGGTCCACTCTGCCACCTCCTGAGACCGAGTGCGACTTGTTTTTGGTACGGCTGAAGGGTCAAGTAAAGTGGGTTACAAAGAAATAAAGTAAACACTGTCCACCGCTCCTTATCCACCATCTCCTTCGAACACAAACGGTCCTTTTCAGGACCACCCTAAGCATTTCAAGTTAGGGACTTGGCCTGTACATAGGCAGGAGACTGTTAGTCTCATGTTTGTGTGCAGCCCACTTTGTAAAAATTTCTAAGTCCCAAGGTCCTTGACCTTGACCTTGAACATGACCCAAAAAAGAGGGGGGGTATAAAGTTTGTGCAAAGTATGTCATGTGGGTACTCAAATTACGCGGATTGATCAGAAAAACAAGTTGGTGAAAACAGAATTCAAATCTGACCAAGGGTATAGCAGTAATAGCTAAAAACAACTATTTTGGAGGTTAAACCTAAATAACTTCTTTATTTACGGATTAAAGTATATCAAGTGGGCACTCAAATTACGCGGATTGATCAGACGAACAAGTTGGTGCAAACAGAATTCAGATCCGACTGAGGGTATACCAGTTATAGCTAAAAACAACTATTTTGGAGGTCAAACCTACATAACTTCTTTATTTACGGATTAAAATATATCAAGTGGGTATTCAAATTACGCGGATTGATCAGGCAAACAAGGTGGTGCAAACAAAATTCAGATCCGATCAAGGGCATAGCAGTAATAGCTAAAAAACAGCAATTTAGAGGTCAAACCTACATAACTTCTTTATTTACGGTTTAAAATATATCAAGTGGGTACTCAAACTACGCGGATTGGTCAGACGAACAAGTTAGTGCAAACAGACTTCAGATCCGACCAAGGGTATAGCAACTGTAGCGAAAAACAACTGTTTGAAGGACAAGGTAACGTTGTGGTGGGGATAGGTGTCTATCCTACTCGCTAGCGCTACATCATTATACTTCCAGCTCTTGTCGGATGAACATCTACCTATATAGTTTGTGTTAACGTCTGAACATGTCACAGTTTTACAGGAATATGAGTAAGGTGTCCTTCAGTAGCCCGCTTGCCACCACCTTCTACTTCTCCGACGATGAAGATAGAATGTCTACGCTTTTAGCGGACAATGAGCGGTTCCATCGTAGAATAGCCAAGGTTGAAACACTCTTAGCCAGTTGTCTGCTGCACAAGAAGCAACACATGGAAACATGCACTAGTTTAGATCATAGTGACTGTAATATTTATACACATATAGTGTTGAGACAAATTAATTGAAGTTTTCAGTTAAGGAGCTACGGTCTTGACAGTGTAAGAGTCAGACCCTAACTAATGCGTGTACGCTAGTAAGTGCGCGATGTAAAAAATTGGTGGGGGAAGTGGTGTGGTGGGGGAAGTGATGTGGTGGGGGAAGGGGCAAGTACCTAACCTACACTCAAACGCTGCATTACTATACTATCATTGGAACAGACAACACCATGAACAGCGTCAACGATAATATTTGGGGAGATGCGGTTTGTGAGGAGGAGTTGATAGCAACTCTTGACGCTACCGAGGTTGAGCAAACTACATCTCAGCAGCCAACAAGCAACATCATAAGCCGTGGCAATAACATTATTTGGGGAGGTGCGATTAGTGAGAAGGAGTTGGTGGCAACTCTTGAGACTACCGAGGTTAAGCAAGGAGCGGCGATGCAAACTATATCCCAGCAGCCTAGGACATATGAACAAGTCCTGGAGGAATATAAGAACGCGTATGATTATGCTTGCAAGAGGTGGTGTGCGCAGCCGCAATGTCCAGAGCAGGAGGATGAAATGGAAGCGGATTTTCGGCTGGTTACTAAACTAGAGGAGGAACTTCAACGAGCAGACCAACTTTTGCGCGGTGCACATGGAACCACAAATATTTTGATGGGTAACTAATGGATATTTTATTCAAGGTCTTCCTCCCCACGTCAGCTGCCATCTGCCGCGCACTTGTCGCCTGTCACCTGCCGCCTGCCATCTGCCGCCTACCATCTGCCGTCCGCCATCTGCTCTGCCATCTGCTCCGCCCCACCACACTTTTACCCCCACCATTTAGTACGATTGGAACGCTAGCTTGTGAATAGTCAGTACACCTCCAGCTCTCGACTGGTGAACATCATCCTCTCTCCGCGCTCTTCACAAAATAACATTATCATGTCACTCAAGATTCGATGTATTTATTATGACTCTATTTATCTATCAACTTCTACGGACCTGGAGGTTTTTAAAGAGGAGTTAAGACTTCTCCTAGCGAATGGCTACAGTTTATCTTTAGAACTAGTCGCAACAAACAACATAGACTCTGCGCAGGGGTCAAAGTATCTACCGAATTTCATCAGAAAACGAAGTGATGGTCGCGACTCCGGATCAACAACATCGATGACGACAAACAACGGGGAACTATTGTAAACATAAATTATTGTAAACATAATTTATTGTAAATAAAAAGAAATGTAAACATTAAAATAATAAATGAAATAGTACTACCTCGCACTCGTATCATTCGATTGCTTCATTCGATTGTTTTCATTCGATATTTTTATCGAATTAAAACTATCGAATCACAATCGGATTTTACGCGTGCGAGGTAGTACTTTTTTAAAATAACCTCCCCGTGATCTTGACCTTTAAACTTTCCCTCATTACGTCACAAAACCGCCTACGTCACTGGCTGAGGCTCAGATGACGTGTTTAATGACTCAGCGCTTCCGGTCACGTGACCGGAAGCCATAAATCACTTGGCCCAGAACCTACAAACCCCCACTACTAATACATTTTGTTATGTTGTACATTGTTACCTACTTACACATATCTTAAAAACTTAAAACGTAAATATTGTTTAATTTCCACCTATTTCTCAAATTTTTAAATATTAACAAAAACAATATATTCCATATCTTAAGTATATGGTAGAAAGTAAAAATTATAAACTTACGTTTAAAATGTTACAAGAACTCTAGCAATTGCATACAACGAGTTTAATCAAAAACGAGTTATGGCACATATGAAGGAAAACAAAATTTAAGCTTCATTTAACGGTTTCTTTTGAACAAAACACAGACAAAAATGGTTTCAAGTTAAACCTATTATGATCAAAAATATGGTCGACATAAATATTTTATTATAAAATAAAGATTATTTTGTCTTAAATCACATTGAATATAAAGTACTACCAGATGCCCCACAGGCTTCGCCCCGCAAATGATTTATAAAAACTATTACAGTAAAGTTGTATGCTGAATTCTGTGGTTAGCCTGTGGAACTACTACGAATCAAGATCAGCTTATGGTATTTTCACCAAAATAAAAATTGTTTGGGACATCTGGTAGTACTTTATATTCAATGTGATTTAAGACAAAATAATCTTTATTTTATAATAAAATATTTATGTCGAACATATTTTGGATCATAATAGGTTTAACTTAAAACCATTTTTGTCTGTGTTTTTGTTCAAAAGAAACCGTTAAATGAAGCTTAAATTTGTTTTTCCTTCATATGTGTCATAATTAGTTTTTGATTAAACTCGTTGTATGCAATTGCTAGAGTTCTTTAACATTTAATTTTTAAACGTAAGTTTATAATTTTTACTTTCTACCATATACTTAAGATATGTAATGTATTGTTTTTGTTAATATTTAAAAGGTTGAGAAATAGGTGGAAATTAAACAATATTTACGTTTTAAGTTTTTAAGATATGTGTAAGTAGGTAACAATGTACAACATAAATGAGATGAATTAATTTGTTTATACATTTATTTTTATTGTTATGCAATTATGAATAATATCCTTTGAGCAAATGGTTTCAGTTAAAAAATATTTACAACTTAACAATTTCTTCCTAAATTAAAACAAGAAATCCCACATTAAAGAACAAGGTACTACTGTTAGCATTTATAGGAGGTTTTATGCTGCACAATCACTATCGAGATTCAAAGTTTCTATTATAACTATATTTCCACTCTCAGAGGAACATTCAACGCATGAATTTTACGGAAAGTTCCATTTACAAATTATATTTGTCTGTGTCGACGATATGGTCAAGAAGGAAAGAGAGTAAAAATGTTTTTTCTTATAGAGCTCTAGATCAGACTGGAATCAAAGCTCCCCTAGGACATCAGAGAGCGCTCGTATAAGAAACAGACAAACAGAAGCCAAGTAAGAAGGAAATTTGCTTTACTGGTTATCCAAAACACTCACCATCATTATGACAACGTTTATGTTTTTTTCAAATCTTCTACTTTTGTTGTTTTGTAAGTCTTGCATTAGTAAAGATGTTTAAGAGTGTGTTTTACTAACGTAACTAATGATTTCATCTTTATAAATATCTATACAACGTTAAAAGAAATATCTATTTTGTCAACATGATTTCACTTATATTATTTATATACACTCAATGCGGGTTATCTTTACGTTTCTCATTATCAATTATATTTAGCGAGACGCAACTATATTTTGGGTAGAATCTCGTAAATTAGAAGTACTCCCCTTAAACTGATCCACAGATACAATGAGGAATAAAATAAACTTCTATTAAAGAAAACATCGCCTTCATATATCGAGAACATATTTTAGGCGTAATTATTAAAAAACAAACACAATAATCTGTTAACTACATTATTTATTTCTTTTAGGCATCTATCTGTACTCAGAGACTTATATTTGTAAGATACTATTTTTAATATCCACGGTCATCAAATGTTTAACACTATACCATGTTTCCCAAGGGGTTAATAGTAATGAGACTCTGACAAACGTCCCTGTCCCTGACCCTGACCTGGTTACAGGAGACTGGGTTACCCTCGCTGCTTCGTTTATACTAGCTTTTATACTAGTGCAATAACACTTGCTCGCTTGTATTCGTTTTTGATTGATTTAGAATAAAGATCTATAAAAATTACTATAATACATCTTTATACTTTGTTCAAGATATATTAAACTGAATTATTTTTATATTAAAGTTATGTGACAACACTACCCTTGACTATTTATGATTAATATTAGGAATTGGTTTTATTAGCACAATCAATGTTCTTAAATTTCTTATTAATCTGATAACGATTTTACTATGGACATTAAGAAAAAAATTATGAAAGGGTTTATGAAATAAAAATCGTACTCCAATTGATTGATTCCTCGTCAGGAAATTCTATTGCTAGATTTCTAAGATTACATGTAGTTTCGGGATAAATTGGTATAATTTAAGTGAGATTTTATCCTTTTAACCTATAGTTTATTCCAACAAACGTTAATAGAGTAAACTATCCGTATGAATGTAATGCTGTATCCGTTCTATACACATAACTTTGCGGATATAGAGTTACCTTCCAATACATTTGCTTTCAGATTGCCACTTGTGATAGAACCACAGTGGAATTCGATGTGAATCACAGTGTTTGGATTTATAAATATTATTTATTTTCAAATAGTAATGCAATCTAATCTCGGTTGAGTGTTTCTTTGTATTGATTTATATGTGTATAAATTCCTTTTCATCATCATTAAGAATGGAATTGATTTATAATCAATTCCATCCATGGTGTCTCTATTGAAGTAAAATCCAACTTCAATGCTTGGAATTTGCCCTTTAGAATGGAAGTTTTGAAAACTGATAATCACTTTTCACAACTAACTAAGGATCACGGCCATTATTTTGTTAACTCAACTGTCAAAACTGTTCTAGGAATATCGTAAAAGTTCTGTTTAAAGTTATTGCCTTGTCGCATTATAAATATATAATGTTTAATTAGTGGTTATTAAGTTGTTGCCTTTATCACTTAATATTTGATGTTTGTACAAGTTACGTGGTTGGTCAGTTATGAACTAAGTCACATGTGTCCCACGCCACCTCAGGCATCGGTACCTATCTGGCAAGATACTACTTGTCTGTATAACCATTTGTACAGTGATGTGGTTGGACAGTTATGATCTAGGTCACATGTGTCCCATGCCACTTCATGTATCGGTAGCTATCTGGCAAGATACTACTTGTCTGTAACACCATTGTAGAGTGATGTGGTTGGACAGTTATGAGCTAGGTCACATGTGTCCCATACACTAATCACATCCCATCACCAATTGTACAAGTGACGTGGTTGGACTGCTATGAGCTAGGTCACATGTGTCCCATGCCACTTCATGTATCGGTAGCTGTCTGGTAAGATACTACTTGTCTGTATCGCACCCTTGTGGTTACTCTACCTCCTCTATAATATATCTCTACTAAATATTAGTTATATTTACACTGTTTGTCCAATAAAATAATTTTCTCGCGTTTTTAAGAGAAATTGCTTACATACTTGTTTTTGTTATATAATCAAGTTTGAAATGTGAAAATTAGTACTTATTTAATTTCCAATGAAATGTACATCCAATAAAACTTAAACAGTCGGATAGTGGCCGTAGCCTTTTAAAGCCACCCTCCTGACAAAAATTCAATGATATTATTTCCGAATGTTTGGGTGATTTCAACCATTTTTCATCGGTCCATAACATTTAAATAGGATTTTTCTATAACTCTCTCTTTAAGGCTTTGTCTCACTTACAGTAGCTTGTTTTTGCTATGCAGATGAATATTTCTTGAAGTGACACATGACGAAAGGTTCATATACCTACTACAGACCGAGGTGTACATTTTCATAAATATTTTAAAATAAAATAAAATTTTTGCAATAGTTTCTGCAAACTTTCTTGCCGTCTTAAGTTCGTAAGGGAATTGCATTAAGACTTAAGCATATTAAATCAATAATACGTTAATAATAACATAAATTGATTTTTTTATTGTTAATGAGTTTAAAACGGGAGCACAGTGAGTGGGTTTGTTTGTTATCTATTGGATTAACACTAGTCTACTATCAATAAATAGTTGGCTCATCATAGACCAAATTACTTGCATAAGCAGCAGCTTCAATCGAAAAAGGGTAGTGAGGGAGAAAAGGGTTACCAAGCACACATTCAGAGCCCTGTGCAATTAATATAGTATCGCTAAAGGGTCGATGTGTCATAGAGCTAAGCAACTTTATTAAACATTTATGAAACATGAATAGATAATCATGTGGATACTCAATTGCTCTGTGTTACTCAGTTTAAATCAGGGGAAGTATATATTTCTATTTATACTTAGATATAGCCAAATTATATAAACAACTATAAATTATAAATACCCCCGTAGCAGCAAACCTGCGTACTCAGCGAATTTCCAATGCATATATATGTATCTTAATACCACATAAAGCCACATACCAAGTTTCATAAATATACATTCATAAATAAACGATTTATGACATTTTAATTATTCTCCATAAGAATAACATGGCGGCTGAGTATGCAGGTTTGCTGAAGCAAGGAGTACAAAAAATGGGGTTTTATAAAAATATCAATACAATTCATGTAGGTAAAGCCACATACCAAATTTCATTAATTTATTTTCATAATGAAGGGAGATAACACGTTACTTATTCTCCATAAGAATAACATGGGGCTGAGTACGCAGGTTTGCTGCTACGGGAGCCATTGGTAAAAAATTGTTTTTTTGAGCAAATATCAATGGTCCACAACCAGATGAAGTCGTATACCAAGTTTCGTCAGTATACGTTCATAAATAAGCGAGATATAAAATTTTTATTTTCCTCCATAAGAATAACATTAGACAACGTACTGTGTTTAGCACTTTCAATATCTCGGTAACCAATTACCGTAGAGAAATTATCAAAATACCAAATTGTGTGTTTTTTTAAGCTGAATCCAATGGGAAAAACTAAAATTTGACTATTTCCAAAATTATATGGAAAAATTTGAAAAACCCATTTTTGGGGTACAAAACCCCCCCAAAATACCTTCGGATAGAGCGATCTGGCTGGTTTTCGAACTTACAGTCATAAATGTTGCTTTACACGTTTATACTAAATTTCATCAAAATCGGATAATTTTTACGAGAGTTATCGTGCTCACGGACACATATATATATACAGTTTCGAACGAATGGTGTTTTTGGGGTCTGGGGACCTCAAAACGAAAAGTTATCATGGTCCCGGGCCTAGGTCTTACCATGCCGACTACGGTAATAGCTTCTTCCCTATAGGGGAAATTCGCTAAAACCTATAAGCAACACATAGTAAACTGTTAGTTTATTCCTTATGAAAAGTCCCTTACGGGAAAACCCTCAATTTGATCAAGGAAAACTCGATGTAACCAATGTTATTTTTAAACAACATGTTTATTTATTAACTAAAACTGTTCGATAGTTCGCAGCTGGGAGTAATTTTCCGGGCAAAATTGTAATGTACAGGAAACTATAATATTACAACGGTATTAAATTCTATCAAATTAGATTAATGATTATACTTACTAAAACTATTCACTTGTGTTGATTTATGTAATATAAATCAAATGTTTAGTTAGAAACTAGAAACCGCAGCTAATCGAGACCCTTCCTTACATAATTTATTATTGATTAAGATAGTCAGAGGTCAATACACGAATATTTATGTAATTCTTACTCTAATTATAGTGTTAATAATATTTAAATAATAACTAATGTACTATAGTAGATTTGATTATGATTAGCTTTGACCATACGAGAAAAATAAAAATAATTATTAAACATAATTGCAATAATCATTATTACATACTGAGTAGTGATCTTCTTCTTCTAACATATATATAGCCGCATGTGTAACTGACTGACTTACTGAGGTATACTAATTCTAGACCACTTCTAGACAAGCTAGACACCTGAAATTTTACACGCAAGTTGATTTTACCTTGAAACCCCCCCAAAAAATTGCCAAATTTGACAATTGTAAATTTTAACTACCTCAAAAAAAATATATATATATAAAACATAAGGCTGATTTGAGATTTCTAGTTTTTGAGCTCTAGCGGGCAAACGGATGATCCTATCGAAAAACGACACCACCACGTGCCACTGATTTTGAGTATCTCGCTCCCTTCACCCTTAGGTAGCGCTAATTTTTTTCAAATTTCCAGCAATTTCAAGTTTTTTTCGTGGTTTTTAATTTCCTATTACTTTAATTTAGTATTTAGAGGCTTGATATTTGGTACACAGTAAGTTTACACATTACTCTTCATGAAACGGTGGTTAAACTAACAAATTGTACTATTTAAAACCCTCAAAAAATATAATACCCCGTAGCAGCAAACCTGCCTACTCAGCGAATTTCCAATGCATATATCTTAATACCACTTAAAGCCACATACCAATTTTCATCAATATACATTCATAAATAAATTATTTATGTAATTTTAATTATTCTCCATAAGAATAACATGGTGTCTGAGGATACAGGTTTGCTGAAACAAGGTACACAAAAAATGGGTTTTTATAAAATTTTTTAAAAACTCAACTAGTTGAAGCCAGATACCAAATGTTATTGATTTATGTTCATGATTATGGGAGATAACATTTTACTTATTCTCCATAAAAATAACATGGGGATGAGTACGCAGGTTTGCTGCTACGGGATTTATCGGCATATGTGCCAATACGTCATAAATGTTACTCTCCACATTTGTGCCAAATTTCATCAAAATCGGGGGTTTCTTTCAAAAGTTATTGAGGTAACGGACACACACATTTATATATATACACGTATATACATTTCAACGAATAGGGTTTTTGGCATCTGGGGACCTAAAAAAAAGGTTATCATGGTCCCGGGCTTAACTCTTACCATGACACCTACGGTAACAGCTTATTCCCTATAGGGGAATTCCCTAAAATAAAAATGTGAAAAATGATTCAAAACGGCTAGGATCAAGTGTTGGTCTAAAACTTGATTCTTATGGTTTTAGCGAATTTCCCCTATAGGGAAGAAGCTATTACCATGGTAAGACTTAAGCCCGAGACCATGACAACTTTTTGTTTTGAGGTCCCCAGATACCAAAAAACACTATTTGTTCAAACTTATATATATGTATATGTATATATATATATATATATATATATATATATATATATATATATATATGTATATATGTGTCCGTTACCGCGATAACTTTTGAAAGAAGCGCCCGATTTTGATAAAATTTGGCTCAAATGTGGAGAGTAACATTCATGACTTTAAGTTCGAAAACCAGATCGATCGGCCTATGGTAAGGGGGTTTTATGGGGGTTTCAAATTTTCCAAAAGTCAGTTTTTTGAACTTTTCACCCTCAAATTTTAAAAACACAAGATTTTGGTTAAAGCCATTTTATAGAGCTTAAAAAAACAAATAATTTAGTATTTTGAATCATTAAGCTAGGTTTAGTGGTTGTGGAGAAAAGTAAAAAAAGTTTCCTATGTTAATCTTATGGGAATACGGTTTCTAGATTTTCCTCAGATAATTTTATTCTTTCTACCAATCAGTTTAGCTCTACAAAACAATCATTTTGGCGTTTTAATTGTTGTTTTACGTCCAACCGTTGCAGTGATATTCAGTGCTAAACACAGGATGTTGTCCAATGTTATCCTTATGGAGAATGAATAAAATGTTATATTTCGATTATTTATGTATGTATATTGATGACACTTGGTATCTGGCTTCAACTAGTTGTGGAATATTGATATTAGCACAAAAAAAGGTTTTGCTTGAGTACGCAGGTTTGCTGCGACCGGGGTATTATTTATAGCTGACACTCCTATCATTGAAAGCCAATAGTCAATCCATAGTTATATAATTTCTGCAAACTATTGAAAAGAAAAATTATTGTGTGATTTACACCTGATATTTTTAGAACCGTTATCAAATTTTTTTGCTGAAAAATTAACATTATTCCAGTAAATATTACGATATAGTTTTTTGCAGTGTTGCCGAGGCTCTATTAGCCAAACTTTTTAGTGGTATGTCATCTAAATCACTAAGCTTCTGTTTTGGTACGAGGAGGTTTGAGTACAATAGTCGATAACTGAAAATTGTAAAATAAAGTATGGAACGTAGATAAATCAAACTATGCGCAAAACTCTTCTAGCCAAATATCCACTAGAAATTATAAATAATAATTAGAAGTCAATAATGAGAGTTTTTGAACGTACAAAAAATTATTTATGCCATACAAAAATATTTTTGGCCAAACTTATAGTGCTTTTATTCTTTTATTTTCTAAATAGTATTTTTAAGGGTAAATATTATTGTTATAGCAGTTATTGTGGGGTAATATAAATATTGCCATAAATATTAAACTAAATTATAAACCAAATAAATAGGGCCTAGGGAACGGTATATAAGACGTTATCTTTACTGTCTGGCGTGGTCCAGCCCCGGAGAGGTCTACGAATTGCTCAATAAAGAGGTCATAGTTAATGACATACGTTTGCTTTTTTGTCAAGAATAATTTTTTTATGATATTGAAAGGTTCATTACATAGCTAATTTATGACAATAGTTTATGATACTAACGGTTTATTATTACTAAGCCACTAGTAATGTTTTTTTTGTTTTAAGTTGTTCTGAATGGATTTATGTTTATCATCATTTATCACTAATTAATTAAACACCCCGTACTATAATGAATCGAAAACCATGTGTTTGCTAATAAAATTCGAATTGTTATCTTTGCTATACTTAACTATTATGTCAGTTTTTTTTATAATGAACGTTTACATTTTTAAATTGAATTTTAAACCTTTATAGCAGCGCATCACTTTAGATATACAACACCAAGTGTACTAGAAATTATTATCGTGTTTCATCAGGCTTAAACCCCAAGTAAACACCAGGTCATAAATGCCCCCGTCATAGGAACCCTGCGTACTCAGCGAATTTTAAATGGCCCCGTATTACTACATGAGGCAACTTATCAAGTTGTATCAAATTATTTTTATAAATAAGTGTGAGATTTTACATTTAATTTATTCTATATAAGAAAAACAGTAAAACTGAGTACACAGGTTTGCTGCAATAGAGACGATACAAATAAATTTTTATGCAAATATCAATGGATCCCAATCACATTAAACCGTAGAAAATACCCAAATGCACGTGATTTGTGATTGTTTGTAAGATAGTTTGTGGGAGAACTGACAGCCAGTGAAAAATTGTGGAAAACCTTTAAATGTTTTGTCAGAGAATCAGTATTTTTTAGCTTGAATACTTGGAGTTGTTTTTGCTAAAAATTAACAATGCGGGAAACTCTACCCTCAACAGCAAAACGAACTTCTTTCCCAGGTCGCTGCAATTTCCGGGATTCACAACAACATCCAAGGGCTGGGGTGAAAAATAATTTCCTTTTGTTTTTTAATGAGCTCTTCAGAATGCTTATAGTTTTTTTTATAGTTAAACCAAAATTAACAAACAGTTGCAGTCATTTACTTGGATTTTAAGAACAAATTGTATAAATAAGTCATTCCCTAAGTCATGGTAAGACCTAGGCCGGGTATATTATAACTTTTAGATTAGAATTCCTTACATTAAAAAGCCATAACTGATTAACAACAGCCAGTTATTAATATGCAATGTTTTGTTGTTTTTTTTTGGAGGGGGTGTTGTGGTTTTTATAACAAGATGCTTTTGAATATAGTACATAAATATTAAAAAAAAAATATGTTGTTAAGTCATTACAATTAGGTAAAATCAGATGTATTATTTATTTTATTTATTGGTTGCAGATATATTGATATTATAAAAGCACAACTTTATGATATGCTGTTCGCAATATAGGAAAGTAAAATTAGAACTTTGTAAGTGACTTTATCGGGCTCTGCTTTATAGATATTTGCTTTGAAACTTAGTAATACAACTACTTAGCCTATATAAAACTAGCATATTTACATCCTGCCTTATGTAGAAAGATCTGGAAATATTTAAGCCGTTTCAAATTAAGTACCATGTTTCAGGAAAACATATTAACCTTTTCCTCGTCAAATTCCGTAAGTACTATACGTTTTGTGTAGCGGGGGTTTTATTTTACCTAATAAATAAATGAGAGTGTGACCAGGATGTCTTATGTCATACTAGTTCATGCATATGAATACGTATGAATAATTTATTAGTATGCGTTACTGTACTTAGTCCTCCACCTTCTATTAGAGTTTTATTGTTACGGAAGAATCATTAAATATTACATTTACTTACACAACATCTTAAATCTTTCCACGATAAATTTAACTCTCTAACTAATCCAAGCGTACAAAAGACCTATCATTGTTACTAGTACAAGTATTTTGAACAGTTACCCTGCAAATTATAATGTACATGTGCTTGTGTAATATATAAGTACTACAATCTTGTATATTAATTTTGACTGTAAAACTGACAATTGAGTAATTTTTAATTAGTAAAAGTTATAGAATAATTTTCTTTCTAAAATAGTGGATTCAAAATCTGTACTATAATATTTTAAATAAATAAATAAAACAAATTATTCTAAGCTTACTTACTATTAATAACAAATTAACCCATGTAATTCGTTGCCTTGAAATACTGGATTCATAACCTAATGTTAGACGTTACTTCTATGGTGAAAGTAGACATTCGCGATCTATAGCAGAGTTGAATATTTTTAGATGTATTAGCCAATTTTAAATTATAATTTGAGTTATACGGCTTTCACTCTCGATTAACGAAGTTAACTGTAAGAATTAAAGTTTGTTCCGAAACTTAATATAATAACGTATAATATTACGTTAAGGGACACAGAATACAAAATAAGTCGTAATTAATGATGACTAATCACTGGAATTATTACATTATATGGAAACAAATTAAAACTATCAGATACTATATTTAGTTATATTAACTATAAAATTTTAACTTAACCTCGCCTAAGATCTATTTAAATTCAGTAGATAAACCTAAAACTTGTGAGTAATGCAATCAGTTGTGCCTTAATTATAAATTAATTCTTAACTCGTGGTTGATAAGTAACAATTGTTTGCGGATGTAGTGGTACCAATTGGGTTAGAGGTTGTCTATTTATCCATTTAACCAGCCACCATTGTAGCATGTAGCCTCTTTCAGATAGCTGCTGATTAACACTGTCACAAGGGTTTATTTACCTTGCGTTAGGCTTTGATTGCTGGTTACACACGTTAACTCTCATAATATCATACGTGCTCTATTTGATGTGACCACAAAAACCCTAAATCATCCCAATACTGGATATTTAGCAAATGAGAACTATAGAGAAACCCGTTTTATTTTATTATGTTCTTTGACAATGATATTGAAGGCAGGAAGGGATTTATTTCCATATCAATTTTGTTTTATTCATTCTGTTGATTGATGAATGTGATTTCACTGTGCTGGGTTCATAAACTTCTTCCTTCCTCTTATTTTGTACTTTCCAGAAAAAAATGATATTCCATACAAAATAATAATTCCCCCCGTCGCAGCAAACCTGCATACTCAGTGAATTTCCAATGAATATATATGCCTTAATAACACATTAAGCCTCTTACCAGGATTCATAAGAAATATATTCATAAATAAGCGATATTTAAAATATTCATTATTCTCCAGAAGAATAACATTAGGGATGAGTACGCAGGTTTGCTGCAACAAGCAACACAAAATAATGAGTTTTTATGCAAATATCAATAGAACTCATTTAAGTGAAGTCACATACCAAGTTTCATCCATATACATTCATAAATAAACGATACATAACATTTGTATTACCCTCCATAAGAATACCATGTGGACCGAGTACCTAAGTTTTCTGCTACAGGAGCCATAGGCAAAAATTTGGTTTGTACAAACAACAACAAACCACAACCAGATGAAGCGATATACAAAGTTTCGACAGTTTATGTTCATAAATAGCAGAGATATAAAATTGTCCTTTTCCTCCATAAGAATAACATTAGACAACGTACTGTGTTCAGCACTTTCAATATCTCAGTAACCAATTGACGTAGAGCAATGATCAATATACCTAATTGTTTGTTTTTTAAGCTAAATTCAATAGTATAAATTAAAATTTGATTTAAATAACAATTGCATGTGAAAACCACAACAAACTTTTGGGGTACAAAAGCCCCCCAAAACCCCCCTAAGGATGGTGCAATTTGTCTGGTTTTCGAACTCGTTAAAACAAAAGGTACTTTACATATTTTTACCAAATTTCATCAAGATCGGGCCTTTTTTACGAGAGTTATCGTGCTTACGGACACACAAACACACACACACACACACACACACACACACACACACACACACACACACACACACACACACACACACACACACACACACACACACATATATATATATATATATATATATATGTATTCAAATTTGAACGAATGATGTTTTTGGCATCTGGGGACCTCAAAACGAAAAGTTATCATGGTCTCGGGCTTAAGTCTTACCTTGAGACCTATGGTAATTGCTTCTTCCCTATAGGGGAAATTCGCTAAAAACAATAACAGCTCAAACAGATCCGTAGTTTATTCAAGTCTATATATACAGGTGAGTCAGACCACCGTCCAGAATGTATAACGGGAGAACTGTTTAGTCTAAAGTCATCAAACAAAATTTTTCCCCACTTAAACGCATATGGGCTATCTTTAATAAAAATATTTTCATCAAAATCCATGTACGGTATTCAACCCCCCCCCCCATACGGTCACGGGTTCGAATCTCTACATTGTCTTACTTAAACATAGAGTAAATTGTACATCATTTTAAAGGTCTCGTTAAAAGAAACATTTTGGCGGAAACAGAATTCGCTTACCTTAATCCGTTTCAAAATGGCGGCCATTTTTGTGTATAATATTAACATTTACGGAATACTCTGTATTTTTTAAATCACTACTCGTATCTTTGTCCATATCACATTTCTTACTTGTGATGAACTCAGCTTTACTTTGATATGCTACGTGAAAGGGTTAAAAAAAATCTATATTTCAAAATAATATTTATTTTGAAAATTCCTGTGACCAAAATTCAAAATTAAACGTAGCGTGTATCAAAAAAAGCATACCATTGAAAATCTCTTGTAAATCCTAGCAAATTTCTAATTTACACCAACCTTGTATCTCTTTTAGTTTTTCTGCCATCAGCAAAACACAGTATTTCTCCATATGAAATGCATGTTAATTTGCATAACACTTACATCTATTCTTTGGCCACATTCGTTTTATGTGTTATGTATTAACATACATTTCATATGGGAAAATAATGTTCTTTGCTGATGGTGGGAAAAACGAAAAGAGATACAAGGTTGGTGTAAATTAGAAAGTTGCTAGGATTTACAAGCTCTTTTCAATGGTATGCTTGTTGACATTTGCTACCATTTGACAATTTTTAATTTTGGGTATATAGGCATTTTGAAAATAAATTTCTTTTGAAAATACATAAAAAACCTTTTATGTATCATACCAAAGTAAAGCTGAGAAAAATACAAGTACAAAATTTGAGTCGGAAAAATTATACGAGTCGCGGTTTAGAAAATACAGAGTGTTCCGTAAATGTAAATATTATACAGAAAAATGGCCACTATATTAAAACGAATAAAGATAAGTGAATTCTGTTCCCGCCAAACTTTTTATTTTGACGAGACCTTTAAAATTAACCCTATGTTTACATAATAAAATATTACGATTCGAACCTGTGACCTTCAGTTTTGGAACATTCTGTACATGGATGTTGAAGAAAATATTTTTAATGGCTAGCCCCTTTGCCTTTTAGTGGGGAATAATTTTATTTGATGACTTTAGACCAAACCGGTCTCCCATTTTACATGCTGGATGGGTGGTCTGACTCACCCTGCATATATATATTTATGCATATTTGTAAAATTTACAAAAAACTCTACAAAAAAAAATAGTAAAGTTAATGCGGTAGTGTTATTCTAAGGGTTATTCTAACACACACAAGACACGGTGCGGCGCGACACGGCGCGTCACGTCACGGCGCGTCAAAAACAAATCTATGTTGGACAATGGGGCAAAACATAAAGCGCGTGGCGCGGCGCGGCACGGCGCGTCACGACGCGACTTCACTTGGAACAGTTGAGTTTGATTTTTCGAAGCGTCATCACGCGTCTTGCAATGTATGGTGGATGCCTGAAAATTTAATTCGAGGCTAAAACGTGAATAATTACACTATTTTTCCACTTTACCGTCATCACCATTTTTCTAATCAGTGGTAAACTGCAAACTGAATCTGGAGTAGCCAATACAACTATCAAATATACCCCCGTTGCAGCAAACCTGCGTACTCAGCGAATTTCCAATGAATATGTATATGTATCACTACTACATAGAGCCACTTACCAAGTTTCACAAAAATACATTCACAAATAAGTGATATATAGCTTTTATTTATTCTCCATAAGAATAACATTAGGGCTGTGTTCGCAGGTTTGCTGCAACGGGGAAGGTAAAAATTTGTATTTTTGCAATTATCAATATAACTCAACTAGGTGAAGCTACATACCAAGTTTTATTAATTTAGGTTCATAACTAAGGGAGATATACAACTTAACTTATTCTCCTTATGAATAACATGGGGGCCGAGTATGCAGGTTTGCTTGTACGGGGAAAATCAACAAAAAAACTTTTTTGCAAATATCAATATACCACAACTAGTTGAAGCCACACACCAAGTTTCATCAATATACGTTCATAAATAATCGAGATATCAAATTTTAAATACACTCCGTAAGGATAACATTGGACAACGTACTGTGTTTAGAACTTTAAATATCTCTGCAACGGTTGTACGTAGAACAACAATTAAAACACCTAAATAATTGTTTTGTAGAGCTAAACTGATTGGTAAAAATAAATGCGATGTTTTTAGTAAAATTATCTTAAGAAAACCTAAAAACCTTTTTCCCTTAAGATTAACATGGGAAATTTTATGGACGCGTTTTTTTTACTTTTCTCTACAACCACTTAACCTAGGTTAATGATTCAAAATACCAAATTATTTGTTTTTTAAGCTCTATAACATGGCTATAACCAAAATTGAGCGTTTTTAAAATTTTAGGGGGAAAAATTCAAAAACTGATTTTTGGAAAATTTAAAACCCCCATAAAACCCCCTTCCTATAGTCCGATCGATCTGGTTTTCGAACTTAAAGTCATAAATGTTACTCTACACGTTAGTGCAAAATTTAATAAAAATCGGAGGTTTCTTTCAATTTATCACGGTAACGGACACACACACACACACACACACACACACACACACACACACACATATATATATAAATTTGAACGAATAATGTTTTTGGCATCTGGGGACCTCAAAACAAAAAGTTATCATAGTTTCGGGCTTAAGTCTTACCATAAGACCTCGGAAATGGCTTCTTCCCTATAGGGGAAATTCGCTAAATCCAATAAACAATTTCGTTTTTCGTTCGTTTTATAAATATCCGTCATGACCGTGTCTGTGAGAAACTTTCAAATTCCGCCTAATATTTATTTTTTTATTAATAAGCATTCGGCGACGGAAGTTTTTACTTTAAAAGTTAATGGATTTTATTTTCGATGATTTAAGTGTAATATAATTTAAAATTATGTTATTGATGTTAACATTCAAAGTTAAATATTAGAAATATAAAAGTGAGATTGGAATATAAATTTAATAGAAATTGTTTTGCCAAAACGGTTTTTTAGTTTAGGGCAAAACAGATCTATCTTCTTAGTTACATTTTAGATGCTGAATTGGCTTGAATAATTTGAGAATTCCTCAGGTATTCAATAAAATCTTGTGATTTTTACTTTTTTCTATCAATAGGACAGAGGATTGGATTTTTTGTTTTCTCTTTTCTAGAGTTATTCATTATACTAAACCCCTAACACACCTTTTCGTAATAAAGATCCACCTTGCTCAATGCCATCTTCGCCACTGAGGGAAGAGAAAACGCGCAAGACGCGCCGCTCTCTATTGTGCGAGGTTGACGCGACGTGCCGCGCCATGCCGTGCCACGCCGCGCCATGCCGTGCCACGCCGCGCCATGCCGTGCCACGCCGCGCCATGCCGTGCCACGCCGCGCCATGCCGTGCCACGCCGCGCCATGCCGTGCCACGCCGCGCCATGCCGTGTCACGCCGCGCCATGCCGTGCCACGCCGCACCACGCCACGCCATGCCACGCCGCGCCATGCCGTGCCACGCCGCGTCCTGTGTGTTTAAACGTCCTGTGTCCTAAGTAAGCTAGACGATTGTTTAACAAACCTCACCACAATTGAAAAAAAAAAATTATGTCCAGTTAACACTTTAGAAGATGGGTTCATAATGTTTTCCTTTTTGTGTCATACATATCTCTAATTAAATAACATTAATACACAATTTAAAACTTTTAAACCAATATATTTAACACATAAAAATACATTCATCGTTAGTTAATTTTTGTTTTATGTAAATATGACTAGATAAAGTTTGAAACTGTGCATTAATTTTATTTAATCAAGAAGTGCGTGCCAATAAAAACAATAAAGTAAAACAAATTACTTTACTTAATACTCCAAATTTAACGGTACACTTGTATACAAATATGTATACTTTGTATACTATGTATACAAAATAGGTGCTTTAAACTTACGAGCTAGTACAGGGAAAATTATAAAACATCATTAGTCATAATATAGTTAACGATGCCAGCCAGATATTCGTGATAGCGTGTGGAATACGATTCTCGGAATGTGCGAAGCTGTTGTAACGCATGCGTTTGAGTGGTTCGATTCAAGTACCAAATACATATGTAAAGCACATAAAGTATATAGATACACATATAGGTCTACCGTAATTTTATTTGTGGTTATAGTTGATAATGTGTATTTTGTTAGTTTCATCATATTTAAAGTGTAACTAACTCCTTTCGTTTTACGTCTTATCAGATTTATCAGTGGTGTTACGTTTTGAAGTATCAGTAATCACCAACACTCAGTAAAACACATTTACATTTATGTATTTTGAAAAATATTAAAAGGTGTTATGTTTAGGAAGCTGTGGTTGGTTAAAAATTAGTAAATATGGAACGAAAGTTTTTTAATTTTGATTGTGTGGATTGAAATAGCTATTTGTTAACTATAAAAAATGGTATTACAAATTTAACGTACTCAATTTTAAACCATAAAATGCGTACAACTTTTTACTTATATGTAGTTTTTAGTACCCTAACTTAGCAGAACGAAGGGTATACAAATTAATCTGTATACCTAAAAATGTGTATAAATATGTTACAAAAATAAAATAATTGATTCAACTGATGGCTTTGACGTTATTTAATGCAAATAAAAGCTTATATTTATAATATTTTAATCATATGAATTCTGAAATCATCGTGGAATTTCCATCCAGATTTCTTCACCGGACCCGACTGATAGACTACCCTTAACCCAGGCATCAAGCTGGAGCCCTCCCTCCCTTGGTAGGTCGACTGCAGGTCCTTCTACACCTGGTTGGCTAAGAACATGCCTTCCGAAAAAATTGGAAATCTTGCAAACTCAAATCTCAACGACTCTTCGGGAAAAAAGAGGCACAAGTGTTACAAAAATGCTATCTTACTTGGCACAAACTAAAATTTAAATTTTATTGAAGTAGGATTACGGAGTAGTATATTCCAATATGCTACTCAAAGATCTATTTAAAGTTTATTTAAACGAGGGTATAAATAAATACAAATTTTGAATGTCAAAAAAAGATTTTATTTTGTGTACTATCGAAACTCTACAAATTGTAACTGTTCTGTTCTATTCTATATCTTCGTTTAATACATTACCAGACAAAATAAAACGCAGCTGATATATTTGTTTTCACAATTTTATTTAACAAGCTTCGATAACACCATAGAACAATCAAATACAAATTAATTAATATTGAAACTAGTATTATATATAGTATATAGTATTATATAAGTTAGTGTTAACAAAAGAACGTAGTGAACAATAAATACGTTTTTCATGTCAATCAACTAAAAGTATTGATCTACAGATATTATCTCCTCTAAATTCCATTAAATAACCTATTAGGCTTTTGTAAAGGTTTTATTCATAAAGGTAACACAGAAAAGAGTAAACAATAAGTGGTCTGTCACACGATTAGAATACCAATAATGACTCTTCTTCAAATTCCTACATTAATAATTAAGGAATTATTAAGGAATTATTCTCTTGTAAATATGAACCGAATACTGACAGTTGTTAACATTTAACTGCTGGTTTAACTATGGAAAGGTGGAAGTGGGCTCTACACGTTATGCCCCTGTCTTGGGCAACAGCGATTAGAGTTTCTGATAACAACTCTCTGGTTAGAATGGGGTTCTTGCCTTTCAGACTTACACTGTGGATAGTTCTATTTGCCTTTGGAATGTACACCTTTATTTATACAAAAATAAGAGATGGAACCTTGGGGTGTTACTCAGATAATTTTCGTGAGACGTTCAAAGCCTACAACGTTATGTTCGTCATGACAGTTTTTATAATTCTAGGAATTTTCTCAAATCTGTTTTGTGTTGTTCGCTTACACGTTAGAGATGTTGCTTCCCTGATCAACAAAAGTAGTCTTCTGTACAATAAATCGTACATCGATGTTGGTATTTTTAAACGAAAAATGCGAATTTCTGCCAGGTTGATTCTAATTGAATTCTTTTTAATCCCATTTGTTGAATCCATTTTAAACTCGTATGTTTGTTTCAGGTAAGAAATTTGCTGTGTTATTTGCATGGAATTGTTGGTTCTGATTGGTGGATGTTATCTTTAGAGACAACATATTGATCTTAACAGACACGCAGAGCTTTAGTTTTTATAGGGCATAATAACAATAAAAAATCGATAATGCTATCGACTCTTGTAGTGCTTATACTTAACAAACAAGGTATCCAGCTTTGACTGCACGATACTTGTCAGCTTCGACTGTGTTATTTGTCAGGTTTAACAAGCAAATTATTCGTTCTACCATGTCTCATATCTCGATCCGGTTTGTTTCTGACGCGTAAAGCATCCAAGGATATGGGTATTTTAAAACCGAAAATGCCAATTTTGGGTGCGTATACAATATTAAGTGTTTAGTAATCTCATCTGTCTAGTCCATATAACATTCTAATGTGGTTTAATGTAAGGAACAATCTATCGTATCGGCTTAGAATTATTGTTCCAATTGGATAGTGTCTTATGAATAATTAATAAAATGACAGAAACAGTTTTCTTTTGCTAAACAGTCGTCACTATGCTCGATGGTATTGAATCAACTAGTTTATAATAAATATTATATTTAGAATGATCAGCTTTGACTATCCAAATTTTGACATTTCTATTTAATTTGTTAGCCCAAAAGATCTGCCTCGACCAAGTTTTGTCTGTCAGTAAATATTATTAACAACTCCAATATCTTAGAGAGGTGGGTTAAGTCAAATCATATAATGGTATGAATATTTATTGTTTGTCATACGACTTACCGGAAATGGTAGCTCAAATATTATAAAGGCCTGGCCTTAAAGCTCAGACGTTGTCGGACGTTGGTTCGATCCCCAGGACCTCAATTGCCTTTAGAGCAGATGAGGTTATCAACTGATTTAACATTTGATTATACAAATTTAAAAACAAATGCAGCCAAGTAATTGTTTTGTCTTGTTATGTTAAAGTGAGTGCAGAGTTGATGATTTTACAAGCTCCTCCTAACGTGGAAATTGTCATGCTGCGAGTATAAAACGAAATCAAACCAAACTTAATTAGTTTGACAAATCAAAGTGAGCAGGGATGGTGCGGAAGGTGGTGCGAGGATGGTGAAGGAGTGGTGTACATTTACGTAGAATGTAGAGTGGCCACAGCGATCCTAGTGTTTTGCTTTTATATCTAACATACGTATAAACTATTAAGTATCAATCTATTATACAGTAGCTTGGATTTGAAATGCAATATAAGTAATGCAAATTAAATAGATATGAGACACATATTTAATTTGAAAAAATTATAAGACTTACTGTGATACTGATTTTTTTCAGAGGTTCTTCAACCAGTGAACAGATGTTATTCGACTTCTTCATAATGCTGATTTATTTTTGGGCTTTTAACATTTTAAGTTTGCCAGTGACAGGAATGCTATTTATCTTTTATATGACATTAGACACAATAAACGATTGCTTCATCGCCTTAATTTCACATATAGAGAATCTCGCTTTATCTACTAATCCCAAACCGTTCCTGGCCGAATCAGCATTGGGAAAGACATCACAATCGACACGATCTACCCTTACTGCAGAACGTATAAGTTATCTACGGAAACGCCATGATGAGTTAGTTGTGTGTGTCGACGAAGTAATGGAGTTCTTTCAAGGAGATATTCTTGTGTTCTTTATCACGGCCTTCTATCAAAACACTGTCTACAACTATAGTATCGTTGGCAGCGGACTGAATTTTTTCCGCTCTAAGGATAACTTATCGTTTCTCTCTAACAGCGCACTCAGTGTTGCTCACTTGATGATTCGCCTTTGGACAACTTGTATCAACCCATCTAGGATTCAGGAACAGGTATCATGAGCCAATAGATTTATTTAAAATAATGTCTTAAGTCTTTTTCATTATTTCAACTTTTACTAAATTTAAGGAGTGTGTTTTAAACTCACAGTTTTACACTTCCGGACATTTGTAGGGAGTTGTTAAACTTATAAACTGCTGTTGTGATTCAAACGTTATTGTTAATTTTGTTTTTGCGATACAAATGAATTCATACAAGGTGAATTGTTGTACTTGAAGAGGTAGCTGGCCCATTCAGGTGGTACTTATATCTATGGCAAACCCCTGTTTTTACGACTAGAAAACCAATTTGAAAATTCATTGTATGTTTGTCATATTGTAAACTTTTTGATAAACAAAATATCTCAAGAGAAATTTTAGTTTGTTCATATTTATATTAACGCTAGTGGTAAGATCGTATTAACGCTTTTAGGGGAAAGTGATGCAAAGCCCTTGAATGTTTGTGGAAATGCCGGGAATCCAAAGAGACGCTAACCATTAGGCTATAGCAAGATGTCCAACATTTTACCAACAAGTCTTTAAGTAGTTAAATGAAATGTGTGCAGTTTACTCGGTTGTAAAGGAAAACACTTTAACAAACTATTGGATTTACTTGTTTTAGTAATAGAGATTTACTATACTCATATAGTAAATCATTAGGTGCTCTATTATAAAAATATATAGTTTTATGTAATCTAGTGTGTTACCTATTTTATTTATAAAAGTAAAACATTTCCCAATTGGGGTTTTACAAATTAATTCAGTAGGTACGGGATGAAGCAGATATTTATTCCATATTCAATCATGATTCTTACATAATAGATGAGTTTGTATTAAAATATCTTAAAAGTTACGGAGCGACACTTATTTCATAAAACGCCCTTTATTTAAAACAATCAAGTGTATATTTAAGTTCTGGTCACACATGTTTCAACAAACAGCGTATTTCATATTATCTTCCTCCTTTAAATGAAAAAGTGCTTTTGAACTACACATGACAAAAATCAGCTATTTCGTTGGAAAACGTTAATGAACACCTCAATAGAAGCATATTGTGATTGCCTGTATGAAAACATGTTGAAAAAAAACGAAAAACAATGTATTGTGCTATAGGTATGGAAACAATCATGAGTTTAATAAATTCATAAATCTGCTTAGTCATTTTATACTGACTGCAAAAACTTTACAAATTATAATTTGCGAAATACCCTACAAATTATAATTAGTAAACTAACTATGTTTGCTAGTGGGCGTAATTATAACTATCAAAGGAAAACAAAAAATATATAACAAATGCAAACTTAAATCCAACAGATGTCACTAAGAATTACCTACAGCACCCATACAACATGTTGCAAGCCAATATTTATCACGCTAAACATGATCTTATCTCCATCCCTTTAAAATATTCATTTTTAAATAAAATAATTCTGTTCATGATAAAACACAAAACACCTGAGCCTTTCAAGATAAATCGATATAAATATTTTAACACCCAATAAACCTAACCTTGCTTCTATAAAAATATTAACATTATTATAATTTAGTACATTTAGTTTTTAAAAATTGAAAAATTTAACAGGCGTATGTAACATAAATTGTAGCTTAAAATTGGATTTATGAAACAAAATAATTTTGTTTGACTTAAATTATTAAACGTCTAAGGACAAATTTATATTATATAGTTACATACTTTAATGTATCAAATGACGCCTCATTCAATAAAATGTATTTATAAACTATTTCTTAGAGTTAAACTGTAACTTTAACCATAATAGTATACGTGTAGGGAATATGTATAACGTCTGAGAATTATTAGTATTTTATGTAACAATCTTATTAATGTAGTTACATACTTTAATGAATCAAATGACGTCTCATACAATACACTTTATTTATAAACTATTTCTTAGAGTTAAACTGTAACTTTAACCATAATAGTATATGTGTAGGGTATATGTATAACGTCTGAGAATTATTAGTATTTTATGTAACATAATGACTAGCTTGGGATGAAAAGCATTACATTTTTGTTTATACCCAATTCATTGTTTAAAATTCATTGTTGGTGATGGTGAGTTTATGTTGTTTGAGATTATTGCGGACATTTTCCATTAATGATTGTAAAAACAAGTTTCATGACGTTTCGGGATCTGGAATCTGATCTCGCCTCCATTTGAGAAAAAACCTAGAACATAACAAAATTACACAAAATATTAAAGGCACAATCCAGACAAGGCTGTAAAAACACAAAAAGCTAAAACAGAGAACTGTAAAAGCAGTCAAAATAACAAAAGCGCGCTAGTGAGGCGCCTAGTCACGTGGCCCAGACCCCCCACCGCGCTACCAGTCTCGCTTGAGTAGTAGCGCCGTGCAGTCCTGTACCGCACCGTGTTCTATTTTGTGCCTGGCTTTTGCATTTCGTTTGATTTTTTCCTTTTGTTATTTTTACTGCTTTAACAGCGCTCTCTGTTTTAGCTTTCTGTGTTTTTTCCAGCTTTGTCTGGATTTTGCCTTTAATATTTTGTGTAATTTTGTTATGTTCTAGGTTTTTTTTCTCACCTGAAGACGGGATCAGATTCCAGATTCCGAAACGTCGTGAAACTTGTTTTTACAATCAGTGATGGAAAATGTACGCAATAATCTTAAACAACATTTGTTTATATGTTACATTTCGTATATCCTCAGCTGCTTTACATTTCGTATGTCCTCAGCAAAAGCAGCTGGTATGTTCCGTGGCTAGGTTGTCCGCGGTTCCTCATTTACCTTCAGATGTCATGTATGAGGTAGGTTAACAAACTTTATTTACAGGTAAGATTATGTAGAATATATAAAATAATGTTTGAAAATATTTCAAACCCTGCTGTACATGTATTTACAACAAAATAATTCCACACATATTTTTAACAATATTATTATAAACAAATCAATAAAATATGATTTTAAGACTTCTTAATAGCATAAATCATAGATTTCATTATTACGGAAGAAGTAGAACCACAGCAGAAACTGTGCTTTGGAAAGAATCGTTTCTTTATACGTAAAACTTTCGATTCTACATTGTTACTCATGAATATTAAACCGTTACTTTGTGTCAAATTTATTTCGATGAAATAACAGACAAGTAAGGAATTTTCTGTTTCCAGTAAACTAAGCTTCACAATGAATGTTTCCAATTTGGCAGTGGTTTTCAAACCGTAGAATTTTGTAGAGTGGAATAAACTAACTTAATACTAGTTATGTAAAACAACAAAAGTTGAGTTCCAGAATTAAAATTACTAAAATTATTCGTTGAGAGAATTATTAATAAGTTACATTTGTATTACTTGGTAATTTCGTAAAATAGTATTTAGTGTAGTGCATTTCTTATTAATGATCTGGTGCCGGTTCATTCCAGGTGAGGATGTTGCAACTGCAGGTGCGTAACCACAGAGCGCATTTTGAAGTGTTCGGAATGTTTCAAGTGAACATTTCTCTACTGTTCACGGTGAGAGCAGCACTACTGCGTACTGTGTAATTCTGTAGTAACTAGGAGTACGCTCTTATATCGCGTATAAGGATTGAGTGATCGCGTAAAATACAAAAAAAAAAATGTTTCAATTGACAATATACTTCATGGGCCCTCCATTATAACTGCAGCTTGACAATGACACACAAATCCAGAACATGACAAACAATGAGGCCTGAAATCTGTCAATCAGTCAGACAAAGTGCATATGAAGTAGTTACTCACCCCTCAGTCTCACTGAGGGCTGTATCATCTAGGCCTCATAATAATATTAGCAGAAGATTTTGATAAAATATAATATGTTGGCGGCAATAAAGGTCCCCAATCAGTGAGAGCACGTGGTTTAAAATTAGTTATACACTTTGGTTCCACTGGAGGACCCATCAGGATATTTATTTTATTGTAGCTTAATATTGCTGTAAAAATCTATAAGTATAAGTACATAACTTGATGAACAATACGTTTTAAAAACAGTCAATTGGTTTTGAATGCCAAAATATTTAAAACTCTAATCCACAGGTTTTAATGTAACACATTAACCTTACTGGGGGGAGGGGGGCTGTGCCCCCCCGCCTCCCATTGTTATTGTAGCTTGATACGGTTGTTCAAATACATAGGCAACCTATAAATGCAGAACTTAAAAAACAATAAGGCTTAAAACATTCCATTTTTTTTAAGAAGAATAAATTGCCTCATATTAAAAAGAAAAGAAAAGTAGTATCTTATGTTAAATATAATCTAGGAAGAAATTAAAACTCTTTGACCCACTTCTTAGAATCCACGAGTCATTGTGTCAAGGTCCAAGATTTTGTATACATCTTAATATATAAATACCCCCGTAGCAGCAAACCTGCGTACTCAGCAAATTTCCAATGCATAAATATGCATATATATGTATCTTAATGCCACATATCAAGTTTCATCAATATACTTTCATAAATAAACAATGTATGACATTTTAATTATTCTCCATAAGAATAACATGGCGGCTGAGTGTGCAGGTTTGCTGAAGCAAGGAACTCTAAAAATGGGGTTTTACACAAATATCAATATAACTCAAGTAGGTAAATTGTTTTTTTTGTGCAAAAAATAATGAACCACAACCAGATGAAGCCATATACCAGATTTCATCAGTTTATGTTCATAAGTAAGCGAGATATAAAATTTTTATTTTTTCCATAAGAATAATATTAGACAACGTACTGTGTTTAGCACTTTCAATATCTCAGTAACCAATTGACGTAGAGCAATGATCAAAATACCAAATTGTCTGTTTTTTATGCTGAATTCAGTGGTACAAATTATAATTTGATTTAAATAAAATGAGATGTGGAAACCCGAAAAAACCCATTTTTGGTGTACAAAACCCCCCGAAAACCCCCTTCGGATGGTGCGATTCATATGGTTTTCGAACTCGTTCAAATAAATGGTACTTTACACATTTGTACTAAATTTCATTAAGATCAGACCTTTTTTACGAGAGTTATCGTGCTTACGGTCACTTATATATATAAATTTGAACGAATGGTGTTTTTGGCATCTGGGGACCTCAAAATGAAAAGTTATCATGGTCTCGGGCTTAAGGCTTACCATGAGACCTACGGTAATAGCTTCTTCCCTATGGGGGAAATTCGCTAAAAGAAAAATTGTATATCTCACTTATTTATGAACATAAACTGACACAATTTGGTATATGGCTTCATCTGGTTGTGGTTTATTGTTGATTCCACAAAAAACAATTTTTCACTAATGGTTCCTGTAGCAGCAAACCTAAGTACTTGGTCCCCATGTTATTATTATGGAAAATAATTCAAATGTTATATATCGCTTATTTATGAATGTATATGGATGAAACTTGGTATGTGGCTTCGCTAAGATGAATTCTACCGATATTTGCAAAAAACCCATTATTTTGTGTTCCTTGTTGCAGCAAATCTGCGTACTAATCCCCAATGTTATTTTAATGGAGAATAATTAATATTTTAAATATCGCTTGTTTGCTTGTTTGTGAATATATTTCTTATGAATCCTCTTAAGTCTTTTAATGTGTTATGTTATATATTAATTTTAAATTCGCTGAGTATGCGGGTTTACTGCGACAAGGGTATTTAGTTTTACTTTAACGGGGGGAAAACGTTACGTAATAACTAACATTCAGACGGTAAAATATTTTACAATCAACCTAATCATATAATCATTTTAATATCAAACAATTTCATTCGGTTTTTTTATAAATTTCGCTTATGAAAATTGATCCACAGAGTTCCTTGGGTCATTTGCCCCTTAAACAGATTTGCTTAAGGTCACTACAGTTATTATAGCTCAATGTTCCTTTGATTCATTTTGGACATGACATGACCACACTGTATGTTATCTTCATTCAGTGGTTTTAGTTACTGCTCTTTTAGGAAACCACATGTTACTGCTCTTTTAGGAAACCACATGTTATTCATATCCCCATATAATCTAATATGAGTAAGGTTTGTTTGCTTGCTTGCTTGTATGCAACTGAGATGCAACTCTTACCTCAAAAACGACTACAACGATTTCCTTCAAAAGTTGTAATTAACTAATTTATGTGTTAAAAATAAGTTCTAGACAGGTCTAATCCCCAAAAAATTCAAATTATGTCAAACACCCCCGTCACAGCAAACCTGCATACTCATGAATTTCCAATGAATATTTATGTCTTAAAAACACATAAGGCAGATCCAGGATTCAGAAGAAATATATCCACAAATAAGCGATGAATAAAATATTAATTATTCTCAATAAGAATAATGCTGGGGATGAGTTTGCAGGTTTGCTGTAACAAGGAACACAATAATGGGTTTTTATGCAAATATCAATAGAACTCATCTAGGTGAAGTCACATACTAAGTTTCATCCACGTACATTCATAAATGAACAATATATAACATTTTAATTACTCTCCATAAGAATAACATCTGGACCAAGTACCTTGTTTGCTGCCATGAGAACCACAGGTGAAAAAAGTTGATTGGCAAACAACAATACCCACAACCAGATGAAGCCATATACCAAGTTTCATCAGTTTATATTCATAAAAAGCGAGATATAAAATGTTCCTTTTCCTATATAAGAATAACATTAGACAATGTACTGTGTTTAGCACTTTCAATATCTCAGTAACCAATTGACGTAGGGCAATGATCAAAAGACCAAATAATGTGTTTTTTTAAGCTGAATCCAATGGTGAAAACTAAAATTTGTCTTTTAAAAAAATTAAGTGTGCAAATTTCTAAAAACCCATTTTAGTGGTCCAAAACCCCCCAAAATACCCCTTCGGATAGATTGATCTGTCTGGTTTTCGAACTTAAGTCATAAAGTTTGCTTTAGACATGTATACCAAATTTCATCAAAATCGTACAATTCTTACGAGAGTTATCGTGCTCATTTGTCATTCTTTCTTTTGTAATATATATATGTATATGTATACAGTAGAACCTCGCTAATTCGAATTTCAGGGGAAAGACAATATATTTTGAATCATGGGAAGTTTGAAATAAAAAGGGTTTGAATTATAGAGGTCATAATAAATAAAATTTAAATTATGGAGGTCCCTGTTTTAAGTGTAGAGAGATTGAATTATAGAGGTCAAAATAAAATTCAAACTATAGAGGTCCAAGTTTATTTTTTAAAAGCTAGACAGAATAGTGTAGTTCAAACACATCTCTTGGACAAAATACTCAACAGGCGTGTTTTTTGTCCTGAATTCAAATTACAGAGGCTAACGGTAACGCCGTTTGAATTGTAGAGGTTGACTTCGAATTTTGGAGGTAACAGTTCGAATTACGGCAACAAAATTTTAATTGTAGAGGCTCGAGTATATACAAATTCAAATTTTAGAGGCTGCATTATGCGTAAAAATCACTTTGAATTATCTGTATATTATTTTTCAAATTTTAGAGGTTTTCTGAGGGGATCAGACAAACATTACTAATTATAGAGGTTTTTAAATTATCGAGGTTCGAATTAGCGAGGTTCTACTGTAGTTTTGAACGAATGGCGTTTTTGGGGTCCGGGGACCTCAAAAGGAAAAGTTAACTTAGTCCCGGGCCTAGTTCTTACCATGCCGACTACGGTAATAGCTTCTACCCTATAGGGGAAATTCGCTAAAAACAAATTTGAAAATTTAAAAAATAAAATTGGTTTTATGGAGTTTCAAATTAAAACAAAAGAATCATAACAGCTGTTTATGATAAATAAGTGAACTGTCAAAGTATATAGTGAACTCGCTTTGCTCGCTGGGGGCTCCGCCCCCAGACCCCCGCTTGGGGTCGCTCCAGTTGTTATTATTGGTCAATGACCCTTCAAGTATTTTTTACATAGTATACTATTTAGATTCATTATGGTTAAATCCACTCTAGATGTTTTCATTGTTAAATAGTTTTATAATTTGTTTATACTCTACCATGTGAAAGTTGCTTTGATAGTTTAGTGGATATTTGTTTACAGCTGTTACGATTTCTTTTGTTTTTATTTGAAACTCCATAAGCCCAATGTTAAAATATCCAATTTTCAAGATCAAAATTAGTGGTTTTAAAATTAAAAATTGTATATTTTGGCAATTTTACCGGGGGTTTCAAGGTACAAGCTACCTGCTTGCTAAATATCACGTTTCTAGTTCGTCTGGAAATGGTCTAGAATTCATATGTCTGGTGTTTTACACATGGGGCTGTATATATATTAGACTATTATTGTAGTTTAAGTATTAACATGTGATTACCTCAAAGCAGTGACTAAAATAAACTAAAATCATAAAATGAAGATTACATTAGAATGGCAATGTCATATCCAAAATTAATCAAAGGGACATTGAGCTACAATAACAACTGCAGTGACCTTAAATATCTCCAGAAAAGAGACAAATGAGCTAAAAAAAACTACTCATAAGTTGCGGGATGTGATGAAATATTAAGTCATCTAAACAAACTGACAGACCTTCCCCGAGCAAAGCCCGGCCTTCAGGTACTACTTCAACAACAACAACATGAGTATTACTTTGAACATTAACTCACAGATTATAAACTGCTGTTATTTACTTAGTTTAGATTTTAAACTCTATAACCCCAATGTTAATTTTTTTAACTTTTAAAATTAGTTTTTTCTAATTACCGTATTTGATTTGTCCTGGGGATGAGACCTGTCTAGAACATATTTTAAAGTAGTTCGATGTGTTTTCAGAGAAGTACAAGTATTAATGAAATAGGCTATGATTCAATGAAATGATCATTTTTCCAGTTTTTAATTTGTTTATAAGATTGATTATACTGGCCTATTTAAATTATAGACTTACTCATTTTACGTTAGTTATTTTTACATTTAAAAACATGCTAGGGGGCCATACACATATATTACATAACATACTTAAGGGGTGGGAGGGGGTATGGCGTAGCGTTATGTAGGGGAGGGGTTACGTAACTCACACATATCAACCCTAAGAGCTGGCGCACTCCCGTATCTATTGATAATGTTATAAATCTTTTACAATTAAAAGCTAATCTAATTGATACCTTAATCAAGGTTACAGTTAGTTAGTTCCGTCATACTATTTTACTAACAGTAAAACTAAAAACGAGTTCGCACGCAGCACGCTGAGGTGAGGGATGTGAATTTCCATATAAAAAACTTTTAAAACTCAAAATCAGTGTAAACACAAACATTTATTCCAATTTTTATTGAAATCTGAAAATGTTGATTTTTTTGGCTGTTCTGATGCTCCTGGTTATATTTACCTGCAATGCTGGGAATACGATTTTGCACATTATCAGGTTAGGAGAGGATCCAGTCAGGCTTGAAAGTAGTGTGAGGTTGTTGGGGATGAGAAAAGTACACCAACAAATGAATAACAGGCTTTTCTAATGCAAAACCCCCTTAAGACAACGTAATGTGTTTAGTCGATACACATTTACTTTAATAACTCCGCAAATATTTATGCTAGAATGACGAGAGAGGGCTTAAAACTTGCGCCTCATTAATTCCCATCTTTCTACATGCATTAAATTTACATCCGGAGCTTTTCTGACCCTTTCTGGGCCCAAAAACTCAAAATTCAAAAGATTAATTAACAAAAAAGGGGTTTAGAGTTTTCCGATTGTTTTGCCCAATGAACTTGTCCAACTAATTATAGAAAGAAACGTCCCTACCAAATTTGAAGTAAATCGGACAAAAAATGTGACCGCTAGAGTGCAAACATATATATATATATATATACATATATATATATATATATATATATATATATATATATATATATATATATATATATATAAAATTTTGAACGACCCCCCAAAACGTGTTCAGGGGGTCACGTTAGGAACTTCTATGGTGGTCCCGGGCTTAAGTTTCACCGTGCGGGTCATGCTAATAGTTCACTTTCCATAGGAAATTCATTAATAAATACATAACGTATTTTGAGTAAGTTTGCTTTAAACCTATGTTTTTTGTTGTTTTAGAGCGTAAAATCATGACTTGATACAGTACTGCGCAGTGCTACCCACATCTTTAGTTTTTTAAGTTGTTTTGTGTAAGCCACAAAACAAATCACTGCCTGCGGCAATGGTTTTTTATTAAAATGGAAACTACAGCAAGTCTATCATTGACAATTCAAATTCAAGATCTTTTAAGAGGGGGTACCAGTTAATCCATGTATATTTCTAAACCCATAAGAGCAATGATTCTTTCAAGTTCCATCCAGCCTCAATGGGTGGTCGGATGTTGTTGATTTATAGCCTTTTTCAGGAGAAAAAAAATAACAAAGCGATTTCAGTGAGCAAAGTTTCAAATTTATTTTTTATTTCTATTTTTCTATTGAATTTTAAAATGCAAATCGAAAATGTTGTCACTGAAATTGCTAGATAACCACCAGCACAACATTTCTTCTAAATTTTAAAAATATATATTCACAAATATACAGGACGGATTTTGAAAGTATTGGCCTTATGGGGGAAGCAGTTAGAAATGCAAAAAGCTTAGAGACTTTTCCATTCTAAAAACGCCACATGCATGACCCAGAGGGGAGCGCAGAATTGGACACGTCAGAAAGTGTTGCAGCGACGACTCCAAGCAGTCCTAAATTTTGGTGGAGTGGTATATTCATGGAGTTCATACCCCTGCCGCCACCATTACTGTACTATTAGACCACGCCCTTTGACTAAGGTTGCTCCCTCCCCATCAGTGATGCCAACAGACATATAACAAAATTGTCGTATACTCATAAAATATGACCATTTTAAACCATAACCTTGCCATTCTTTGGACGCTTTGAACATAATTTTACGTTCATACGTAACTAATTAAGTAATTCAAAGAGTACATTTAAATTTTTTTCATGACCTTGTAAACTGAAAAGCATTGATTGAATAAAAGTTGAACATAACTTATTGAATTATAAATGAAAAGTAAACAACAACAGTTTTATGCAGGACTAAAAACTTATGAAGCGCGCTGCGGCGGTTGGGTTACATTAGGTTACTCTAATTTTAGTCCATAACACATAATTTCTAAGGGACCTATAATTTTAAACTGTATGCTGGAAGTTAGCGGACCTGCTGTTAATATGTGCAGAGTGAGAACAAGAGAGTGGCTCGCTGGTTTAGTACTCTCAGCTGCAGGGTGGGGGGCTGTGACAATTCTCCTGCCAAACATTTCTACTGCGCGTAGTCGTCGCTGCGACAGTTTTTGACTGAGGACTTTCCATTGTCTCACCTAGAGCATGACTTCCATTGTATTACATGTACTATAAGTGATAGCACCTAGTTAATTACACTTGAAAACAGGAATGAAGTCCAGCGAGAAATGTAGGCCTAAATGAAAAATCTACTTACAGGCTTAAAGTGCTCAACTGAATCGTTTTTATGTGAGATTTAATATTTAAGAATACATTTTTAACAAATTTGGTGTGCAATACAGTCACATATCACGATAGGCTATGGCAATATGATGTGTATCGCGTCACTTATATTGTATCATTTTAGAAGCACCGTATAATTTGAATTTAACATATATCCTCATATAAGGGACTTACAAGACCCTTTATTTGAAGCGGCAAAGATAGCCTGGCTATAGTTTTCATTATAAAAAAAGCCTGAATTACTTTCTTTGAAAACTTTGTAAAACAAACTTTTTTTGATTAAAAGTCCAATACAGGTAAAGATCTTTAAGTTAAGAGTAGAATTTGTACAGTACAATATGCATACACCACCCATTCGGTGTTGATATGTCGATCCTTAAACTTTTATGAATATAAAAATTCAACTATATTATTATATTGTTAATAATATGATATATTTGGTATTAAAAATTTGGTTTATTATACGATACAAACAACTCCGAGATATGATAACGTTTGCAAGTACAACTTTTTTGGTTTGTCTACGGCAGTGGCATTTTGTATTTAACGTTGTTAGAAGACAACGGTCCAAACCCCTCAAAGTCTTGTGGGCAACATGGGAATCAAACCAGCGACTTCTTGTACCAAAGTCCAAGACGTTTACCGTTAGGCTAGCAAGGCACCCACCACCCTCACTTCGTTAATAAAATTTTACGTGAGTTTCAAACAGTTATTGTTCTAAAAACCAACAAATAACAATAAGGAAATCATAATGAGAATGATTTTAATAGTTTTTACCGTGGTAATACATGACAGACTCCTGGTGTCTTCCACCGACGCTGATACAAATAGAAGTACCAAACGCACGATTTAATACGAGCAACAACAACTACTGCACGAAGCGATTAGTTACTAAGCTTATTGCAGCTGCATTGCCGATCAAATATTGAGTTAAGGAGCAGAATGTGTCATCATAAAACAGCTTTTATAGCCTCAAAGTCATTCCATGCATAGCCTCATCAGGTAATATCAGAACAATGTAAGGTAAAGAGTTGGGCTTCAATAATGAATACCACCTTATTTCCAACTGTAATATTTTGGTATATGGCCAAACAACTATTCCTAATCAAACCTACCTAACCTAACCAAACAGCCAAAGTACGCTGCCAGTGACTTCATGTTATTGAATCAAAAAGAACTAAGTAAACAGTAAGCTGAAAAATAAAGGTTATTAGAACTGTTGGATCCTGTCGCCGCTTAGTTGCGGCCGAGTCATATGTACAGCGACGGCTCTTTTCCGAAGTCTTAAAGCAGCGTGCAAGCATTTTTATTTGGTATTTGCCAGGTCACATGCCTTCAACATAAATTATGATTGAATGTACCGGGATGCGCAGCAGAATACCTTCCATAAGGTATATTTAGTTTTGTGTTTAATTCTTGACAGTCACGTTATAGTACGGTACCTATTTTCTCAGCTGTTGTTTGTAAATTTCTTTAAAAATAGCCTTCTGCAACTGTTTGTATGTTTATTTTAATAACACGCCAAGTTGAAACTACTAAGAAGGCTTACAATTTAGCTTGTAGGGACTAAGTCTGATATTGTGTAAAATAATTAATTAATTAAACTTAATGGACATACAAATCTTGACTACCTAATAATTAATGCAATAGGCCGAGCAGCTTAAAACCCAGGCCTCTGGAGGGACCGTAAGAAGCCAAACTCAGTAGGATCCAATAGTTTAAGCCTAACATAGGATTTTTTTTTATTATGTGCTCGAGTTGGGTAAGGTTTATAAGACAATGTAGTCTGGTGGATTTATTTTAGTATGTTTGGCCATTCCAAGTACAGTTTCACTCGGCAAACTTAAGTTTATTACAAAAAGCAAGTGGACATTAATGACATGTTGTAACTCCCAAACATAAATATAAGCTAGGCCTATTATCAAATTCCCCCCTTATAGACTACCAATGTTGCACTTCCACAGACGCCCAGTGGAACAATCGAATGAAAATAATCTAAATACGTTAATGTTTTGATATTTTTATATAAATATATCGGATCAAATTGATACCCCTGACTTAATATAATCGTAATAATAGATTTTTTTATCATATATCCCGGTAATTTAAATTTTATTTACATCATATTTTGTTTGGAAAGTGGCACATCATTAAAATTAGGCCTACATAATTACTTAACCATAGTATTCTTTGTGGGAGTGTTTTAAACAATGAAGAAAATACTGTAGAGTTTTGAAAATCGTAGTTTAATTACAAAATCAATTAAATGTAGGATTTGTAACGACGATATCAGGTTGAAAATCAAGGAAGAAAATAAAATTTTGTTTCGATGTTGTAAAACGGTAAATAAATATAAAGTTTCAGTTAGTGCTTTGTAAAATACTTTTTTTTAAGAGCAAAGTTTGGATTAACAAACGTATTAACAATCTAATGTACTGCTTTAGTGTTACCGTAACGTTATTGATTATGATTTTTTATTGAGAGAAACAAGTCATGGAGGCGGAGGCATTAAAACCAGCACTGAGACGTGTGATAAATTTACTTGTATTTAAGTTATTGCGAAATGTTAATAATAAATTAAAGTAGTTATTATTTGTACATACATCAATATTTTACATTGATTATTTTCATTCGATTGTTCCACCAGGCGTCTGCGGAAGTGCAACCACTACCAAGGCCTATTTATGGTTAAAATAAATAAATTAACAGCAAGGCTAAAAGTAAAGTATGATGTAAAATTGTTCAATTAGGGATGGTTGGCAAACAACAATAGCATTGGCCTAGGCCTACCTAAATTATATTAGGGTTAAACTTAAATAGTCAAAGGATACTGTCTTCATATTATTGCCATTTAAACGTTGTGGACAGTATTTCAAGTTTATTAATAACATAAAAAGTTAGTATATACTCACATCTTATCTTATAATCATCTTATGATATGGATTAAACTTAAGGCTAATATACAAAACCTGAAGTATTATTCACACAAACTATCACACAAATTATAGCTTATGACACTGTACCCAAACTATCTGGAAAAAAACAGAAATAAAAAGATGGTTGTTTTTTAGTAGTGCGGTATAATGTTGGCATTCTCGCCGATGACACTTTTAACGCATTAAATCCAACTTAAACCACAGTCGTGTTTACATAATAGGTGTATGGAACTCGAAAGGAAACTAACTTACAGAAGGGCCATTTTGATTACCGGTATTGCTACAAGATTAATGAAATTATTATTATTGTTGAACTCAAAAGAACGCCACGTTTCGAATTCCTAACAGAAAGGTGTAGGTAGGTAGAGTCTGAGTCATTATAACAAATTAATTAAATAAACGTAACGTAATTAATTAATTCATTCGTAACGTAACATATCTAACCTAAAAACAAACTTCAACCAACAAAATGACAGCGACAGCAGCTGAGCTGATGTATATTTTGACAGTTCAACAACACGGTACTACAAAGCTCAAAATATGTACTGAAATAATGTTCAATGAAAAAACTGATAATTATTAAAATGTAATAATAAATCACCAATTATAGTTTATTTAAAGCATTAAACCGTAAAAACGTTATCCTAAAAATTTCATGACAATCCATCAAACCGTTAAAATGTAGATAGCGTCACACTACTTCGAATTCCAAACTGAGTATAAGGATTTCGTTTCACTCAATCCAATTAGCGAATTTCCTCTACACAAATAAGCTATAGTCGTCATGATTAGCCTGCGATCATCATTTTCTGTTTGAGACTCCAGGATGGTAAAAATACCATTAGTTTATAATGGTATTGTTCGTTAGTGCGATAACTTAAAAAATGGCTGATCTTGGTGAAATTTTGTGGAAATCATGTAAAACAACATTTATGACTGTAAGTTATAACCAGATAAAACAGTCGATAATTTGTGGGTGGTGGGGGGGCGTACACCAAAATTGGGCATTTTGAACGATTTACGTAGACTTAAAAAATAATATAATTTAGCTTTGGCCATTGAATTTAGTTAAAAAAAAATCCAGTATTTTGGGTTATTTCTTTACGTCAATTGGCTCTTGAGAAACTCAAAGGGATAATCACAGCGTGTTGTATTTTAATTTTGCTTATTTCTGAACATATAATTATAACAATTGGTACGTGGCTTCAAATGGCTGTTTGGGTGGTGTGGTTGATGTTTGCTTAATGTTTTATCTACGTTGGAGAGAACTTGCATACTCAGCAGTAATGCCGTTCTTTTACATTCACTATCATATTTTATCTCGCTTATATTTAAATATATACTAGCATAATATATCAAGGAATAATTGTTACAAATATGTGCTTCAGTGTCCTTTAGGTGTTTTGTTCGATGGCAACACTAACTCGAACTGTTTTTTATTTTAGATGTGCGCCTCCATCGTCAGCTACATTGTAGTTCTCATCCAGTTTACCATCGAGTCTGAAACGTCTAGTGACATCCCTCACAATCATAATGCCACCATTATATTTGGAAATACCACAAATACTACCTACACAAATAGTTCAACGTAAACAATATACTTATTTACAATTTATTTAGCGTTGAGCCTCTAATAACTAAACAATTATATTACTTTTGAATCCACGTATTTTTGGTGAAGTGAAGTTATGATCTATTTGTTATTGGGGTACTATCTCCTTTGTTTAATCCTACGGGCCTTAACAGGTGTTGAAGAAAAAAAAGAAAACGCTATTCGTGTTTTCGTGTGTGTATGTTCGTCGTATGTCTTCTGTCCTTTTTCAACATCTGACAAGGCGCCCATGATTAAACAAAGGTGAAAGTAGCCCAATAACAAAGAAATCATAAACAATTTTATCTAGTGATAACTATCTGCCTTTAACTGATTTTATGATAGTTAAAAACTGCCCTTTCAATGGTAATTTAAACAGTTATCTTATTATACCTCCAGTGTTTTAACCGATAATAACGTTTTATAGGACTTCTCAATTACTGTACCACTAGTTCTTTGTGTAAGTAGATAATATAACAATCATTAGCGTCCATAATCTGGCTTTCATTTACCCTTTCATTAATCGTACAGTTTGGAGATTTATCGATTCTCAAGTAAAGTAGAATACAATCTCCTATTTTCATAACGATTACGTTTCCTGATATTATAGTTATTCACATTTTAGGAAACAACTGTTAAAGTTATCTGTTTTTTTTTATTCCACTTGTTTTTTTTCAACGCCAATGGCATTTTTGTTATGAGATCATACAAAAATTTTAGGGAAAGCGGTCCAAAAACCCTCAAATTTTGTGTGGACATCCCGGGATTTGAACCCGCGACCCCTTGAACCGAAGTCCAAGACGCTAACCGTTAGGCTAGCAAGACCATTTGCATCCCCCTAGTTCAACGGTTACTGGTAAAACCTTTGAACAATGTAAATGTCTATACAGATATTTATGAAATATGAGTCGGTTTGGTATTGTGTATCAATGAATTTACTTTTGAATGAAAGAGAATAATTTGTTGGGATCTGTCAGGCTTGAGAGCTTGTGTTTGATCTGTTTTCATCTTTTCAAAATTCCAGAAAAATGACAAAACGTTAGACAGAAGATTAAGTGGGCCACATGTTAGAACAGGCTTGGATAAAACGGATTGCTGTCGAAATTGGATATTTAAATGGCCTGAGATAGTAAAGAAAAACATACTTCAAGTATTGGACTTCATATTTAAACCTGAAATGATTAAAATCGCATTATATATTTAATCTAACTATGGAAATACGGAGGTAGGTTTCTTCCTTAAACAGCACAACTTGCCTTGATTACTTCTTAACATATCTAGATGTTAAATGTTACTGCTACATTAGTTAACAACAGAGCTCCTAGGCACGTCTTCCACATATGAATCTTGTTCAGATCACCGAAAGGAGAGGAACTAGCAGGGGGGATGGGAAAGGTGGTACTGGATGGAGTTGCCAAACAGCCTTTTATAGGGAAAACCCGCGACTCCTGTGACAGCTGATTTACCAGGTCTCAAACAGGTGGTCTGCTCTGCCCTTCTAGGCTGACTGACGAGGTACCCATGTTTATCAGCTAGATAAGACATGCATTTTAGATAAGACGTCCTCGTTCCCTGCTGTCTACTAACATGGAGGGACCAAGGTGAAAGGGAAGCTTGTCATAATGGATAGCAAAATTACTTAACCACATGTTATGACATCTTCATTTTCTGCAGCCATGGTCAATCTCACAATTGGTATAAAATAGTCTGAATGCCATTCTGGGACTTAATGTAAATAACTTATAGAGCTTTGAATATTTAAATATCAAGAAACTTGAAATACCTTCGTTGAAGGAGTAATTTGAAGTTTGAATTTCAGCCATATGTCCAATGTTAAATTACAACATTAACTTTAAATTAAGGCCCTTTCACAATGTATGATTGCCTATAAACACGCTAATACGTAAGTTTTGTCCACATACATTCTACAGACCTGCCCTAAAAATCAACTGTTTTGAATAATATTTTTGTACCCATTTCAGGTGATAACAAGTTCAACTATTAAGGTAGGTTGTAGTAATAATTCAATACTAACTTAACAGATCCATGCTACTCTCGACCTAATCACAGGATGGTTAAATTAATAATAGGCATTCCATGTTATGATGCTAAAGAATGTTATCATAGTCCAATATACGATAGTGCTATCTACATCCCGGTATAATAAGAGAAACAGGTTATTATGACAGTTATACTTTGTGCTGTCAAAATACGTGAGCATAAGCAACATAAGACTTCACAACATTTCTCCTATAATAATAAACATCCTTTTGTCTGGTGAATTTAAACTGCAGGAGAACACATTTTAAATATATTTGTAAATACTGAGGGACAATAATAAAAAGTAAATAATATACGACGTAAAAGGAGATACCAAAATGTAAAGTAAACAGTAGTCAATCAACACAACCGAGCTGAGGTGATATTTAGCTGCTTGTCAGGATGATGGATCACCTCCCAGGCAGTTTTACTCAACGGTTAGGTCAATTGAGATGGATTTGGTCCATGAAGATTTTTCCTTAGATTTTTTATAAAAAACCTGGAGAATGGTTTATGTACAATGAAATAATCTTAATATTCAAAGGTCAAATAATATAGTTTATTTAAAAGTTGTATTCCTTCAATTGATACATAAGAAAAATATTACGTTCAACGTTTTTATATGATAAAACAATAATTACAAACAATATACAAATATATTTGAAATAAATTCTATTTTCAATTAATACGTAAACAAATGTTTATGGCTATGACACAATTTTAGAATTATATATATATATATATATATATATATATATATATATATATATATTTGTGGGGTTGTTAAAATGAATTGCCAGATAATGTCAGATAGAAGTGATTTTTATTTGAACTCTGGTTGAATGTCAATATAAACAAAAGAATAGTAATAAATTGACAGCTGATCTTACAATAAATTAAAATGTGCAGCTGGGTCGCCACATATATATATATATATATATATATATATATATATATATATATATATATATATTTGTGTAATTTTTTACGTTAAACTACATTTATAACGGAGAGATTAAAAAGGTTGACGTGTCATTTAACATCTTTTTCAGTGTAAATTGCAAAATATTACGAAAGAGGGATTTTCAGACTCTTTGGGGAAAATGTGAATTCTGTAAAATGTATTTTTGTAAAGTGGTGCTTTCGTACTAATCTGTAATCAGGTCAGTTTAAATGTACAGTTAGAGTACAAAACGAAACATATTATATATCACAACCCATGACTGGGATTACACAGAGAACGCCTAGCAAATTCACTCTAAATGCAAGAAGGCGTGTAAAAGTAGAGCTGTCTCATTGAATGGCAAATGGTTGGATTAAGTTAACATGCTCACCATCTTGGTTTCTTAGCAAACAATTTATTTTAGTCAAAACATAAAAAGTAGTGTTGTTTTGGTGAATAACTTTCTCAAAGAAAAGTAACCCTCCTGGAACTTTTCATATAATGTAACTAGAATTTTCTAGATCTCGTTATATTGATAACCACAACCAGCACTTTTAATAGGTAGTACTAAATCGTAATAATATACCAAATAAAAAAACATTTGTTAATGGACACGTATGGTAAGTCACATTCCTCTTCTAATGACTTCATTTATATTTGATAGCTGTTCACGTGTACGTATGATAATTTATATTCTGCAGTTTGGGGATATTTACATATTTGTCTGTAGCTTATAAGTTTAGTGTCGTGACGACTCTGCAGTAAAATATGCAGTATGTGATTTAGAAAGAGAAAACTGAGTCTGTTGTAGCAGTTAGTTCTAACTCCTGATGTTGTTACGGTGGAGAAAAATCAAGATTAAAACCTTTTAGAACTTATTATAGTATTTAAAAGAAACCAGCAATGTTTTGAAATTCAGATTACGGGATGTAATAACATCACTAGAGACATCACTGTAATAACATGGATAGGGAGACTGTTCAACAGATAGCTAAAACACAATTTCTTGATAACCTTGTAGCACAGAATTAATTACTTTTGACTTTATGGAACCATAAAAAATGTAGTAGATCAAGGATCGATGATCCTTGACATCGATCATAATAAACTTGTCTCTATCGTTAAGGAATTAGTGCAGCAGTTGCGCTAGTCACTCAAGTAGGTTGATGATCTTGTATGAAGTAGAATGTAGTCTGGAATATCTCGTGATTTGGGGACGGCTACAAATAGTGATCGATTAAAAGTCTACTATATCTTAACAAGGTTGTTCTCTTTCCTAATAGGTATTAAACAATATATTCTATTTAGATTTCGCTGCTAGAAGTGTTCTTAAAGTTAGAGATTTAATTTTTAAATACCAAGTATAACGATTGATTGGTTCATTAGCTATGCTCACAAATAGAAATGCCATTAAAGCCTCTATGTAAGATTTGGTACAGTTTATTTTATTCTTAGGTTATCGATTTATTTTCTATGGCATTAACATTCCCTTTTATAGGATGTCTAAACTATACTACATATAGTTTGCATTCCTCGCAATATAAATAAGAAAAATATTTTACTAAAATTATCTCAAGGACTAACTACAGTGTGTATTTTACTATTTTTATTTTAAGTAATAAAACAGCTTAACTTAGTTTGTGTTTGAATATAATAATACTAAGTAAAACATATCATTCATTGTTTGAATACATTTTTTAGTGTAATACCTTTAATTTGTTATTGCAATTATACTACATTGTTATTAAAGCCAAATCCCCACAGACTAAATTTTATTCATTTTCATACTCTGCAGGAATTTCTTTTTTTACTAAATGCAATCATTTTTCCAGATTAATAAATAGTACCGGGGGACCGAGCCATGCTTGGTGTTTGATTCCGCAGAAGAGGCATTGAATTTGTTTTATTTCAAATACTCGTTCATTTTAAATATGAGCTCGTTCGCTTCGCTCACTCGCCTCCCGGATTAGCTCGTTCGTTACACTCACTCGCCTGTCGAAAGAGGGGTTTTAGTTGCCATTCAAGTAGTTATTTATTTCCATTATGAGAGTTGCCATTCAAGTAGGTTTTTTATTTCTATAATGATAAACAGCTGTTTACAATATTTTAATTTATAGAAGCTGATTTAACGGTTTGTTTTTGTTACTCATATTAACCGGTGTTATGATTTTAAACTCCATAAGCCCAATGTTAACATTTTCAATTTTCAAATAAGTTGTTTAGAAAAATAAGAGTTTTCCTGAGGTAGTGGTTTTTACGAATCGATTTTTTAGACCCAAAAGCCCCGAATCCCAAACTTTCAGCAAAATCCTTCCGCTGGATCTCGAGATAAATTTTGCAAACATACAAACATACAAACAAACAGTCATAGCTCGTATTACAGTATAGGATATGTAGATTTAAATATAAATTTTTAAAAAGAATCACATATATTTAAATATAACATCATATTCGCCAATAGAAACGTAAATTACAATAGTCTAACAAATTACGACCGCGATGATGAATTAAAATATTTGGTCAGACAAAGAACAATGATACATTCAACAAAATATTGTGAATAGGCCTACTCTGATGCCAGGTTGGTTCACAATGATGACAAAGAGCTGCTCCATATTGTGACACAAGCTTTTGTTATCTCTCGAGATTCCGATTACACAAACACCACTCATCTCTCCAAGTACAATTCCCACCTTGCCGCTTTTATAAGGAAATAAAACAAAGCTTCGTCACCAAAAATGTCACCACATTCGCTACTGAAGACTTTCTCACCTTGCCTTTTCATCTTTAGTCACGGTCCTACACATGTTTATGAATAATCCCGAGAACATCTATGGGGAATCCGTAATATAATCCAAACACATTTGTTGAAGTAATCTTTTAAATTTATACAAATTAAAATAGTATTTACTCACAACAACCATTTACTATATGTAAGATGTACAGAATTATGCATATCAGTCACAGGCATAGATTATTGTTAATTTGCATATTTCTTACAAATAAACGACAACTATTTACATCTTTATGTGGGCTTATTAATTGCTAAATATTTATATGAAAGTAACGTGGCCTGTTTACACTATATTTGTTTCATATTATTATAATTTTTATTGATTATTTTGATTAAAATTCAAATAAATGTTTTTTAGCAATATATAACTCACAAAATTATGTGAAATAAAAACTCAAATAGTTTATACTTTTTTTAATTTTATATCAAAAAACCTTTCTGTAGTTTAAAGAATGTTATTAAAGCACAATGAAACAAATACCTTTAGGAACTGTTGGCTTCTGTTGGCTTCATAAATAACTATCAGACATAATCTCCAACAAAATGTTAGACATGTAAATTAAAAAAGTATAAAACATGTATACAAAAACACAACATAGAATGCCAAAACATTGCTAGTATTTGGTGGATGTTGGGAATAAATTAAAAGGAAGTATAACGCTTTTTAAGTTTATGTATTTATTTTTTTTGTATATGTTCAGTCTAAAACTGTGTGGAAAAAACAAAAAATTAAAGAAACACTTGTAAAAGAAAGAGAAAAGGTGAAGCACCAATATTTTATTAATACTTAAAACTAGAGAAATATCCAGTTACATTAAAATAAAATAAAAATCCCTTTTATCATATTTAAATCTCTTTTTTCGAAGACCTACGCTTACGTTTAGGTACTCAATTTTCAATGAAATGTAACTGTTTCTGATTTTCAGCGGGGTGTACACACTATGGTTAGGACTGCTGAAATACGACATAAAGTAACAACAAATTACCAGTTATTGGAATAAGTGAATTCTAATTCAAGATTTATTTTTATTGAAAACTAACCAAACAATTATTCTTGCATGACTTTTCCAAATATTTCATTATATGATCACATGACGCTGATGTTATTATCAGTAAAGTCACACTTCCCCAGAGTCCATGTGTCTCGGCAGCTGTCTCGACAAATACATCATTCCCTGGAGGCAATCTGACTACTGATGATGTGATCTGTTCTCTAAAATCAGAACACATTTTTGCTGAAGCTTTTATCAGTGGAAAGCAACAGACCTCCCCTGAGTCTATGAAATTCCGGAGATATCAAGAAAATGTATTACTCGTGTGAGTGAATTCGTCAAAATACAATATCAAAAGTTGGATTTCCATGTGTTATAAAAGCTGGTATCAGAAAAGACTAAGGAATTCGTAGAGTCCGTGTCTTGTTTTCTGTAATAAGAGCGATCCGTTGTAAGAGGTATAACAATGATGAAGTGTTATTTACTTAGGTTCATAGTTGTACCTTTTACTTGCATTATTGCCATTTTGTTGAACAAGGAAATTTAATACGGCTTAGTATAACTAACAACAATCAATTTGACAAACCTGATTGTTTTATTTTATTTTGTTTTTTTGTAATATTTTCTTTTTGACTGATTCAAAACAGTATCGAGACCAGTTAGTTAAATTGAATCGGTGTAATATGCATTCACACAGTTTAGAGTGCATGTCGTAGAAGCCCACAACGAAGCATTAATTCACGTTCTATTCATCATATAATCTATAATTTATAATAGTCAGTATTACACTATTACTCATTCTAAAAAAATCAACAGTATTGTTTCTAATATTTTCAAAGGAAAACAATAACAATAAATTAAGAAACTGTAATTATATAAAGATTTCAAAAATCCATTTCAATGCTAAGCAGATTTTTGTAATCACACCTTCAACCGTTACTTCTGTACCGATATTGATGATTTAAAAATGTATGAAATGGCCTCGATCCGTAGTCGTGCAAACTAGTTTTAAATCGTTAATACTTTCGATCTGAATAATCATCGGTTGCCCTTCAAGTTTATTTTACACGGCTTAACAAATCCTCCTATTATTTTATTAAGTAACTTGATGGAACTCGGTTTCAAAGAAAAGGTCCTCTAGTAAAAGTATAATGGTTCAACTACGCGATATCATATAACAAAATCAAAAAAATTCCGGAAACAAAATTGAACAAATTTAATTTAAATAAAGCAACGAGAGCAACAACGTTTAGTAAATTAGACCGAATGTTTTTTCATCAGAAATAGTAAAATTCTAATGCTTTACAATGGTTGAGAGTGCTGTGCAATTCATCTACATCCTTGTGACCATAGAGAGGTCAATTTACAATACGTCATCATCCGATGAAGGGTTGAATCAGAGTAGTATCAATAACAGTTAAATAACTAAATTTGTTATTATTTTTGTAATTAAGACATAAAAATAAAACCAATGTAGTTACGAAATATAAGTTCTTATTAAACTAATATTAAAACTCATAAATATGCTATCGCTTTAAAAATAAACATTAAAATATAGTTAAATGAGCTTGTGTAAATGCTGACTAATGTGTATTCTTATTAAACTTCCTCTTTCAATGAATTTGAATGACTAAACAATTATTTTTTAGTTTTAAATAACCACTAGCTGGCCCGACAGACGTTGTCGGTCATAATGGCATTGAGTTGGTTTTATGTCAAAAGTGATCGTTAATTGTCATGATGAGCTCGTTCGCTACGCTCACTCGCCTATTTTTATATAAACCTAACTTCGATATCAGGAAAAGAGTTTGACTAAATTCAAGTAGATTTGTTATTCCCACAACGAACATATGTTCATGCCTTTCAAGTATGTTATATATAATCCGTATAATAGCTGATTGGTGTAACTAACTAACATACTAACCCAACTTTGCTTTTGTATTTATATAATAAGGTTGATTAGTCACTGTATATTATAAAATAAAATAAAAATATCTTTATGTAAATGTGCGTCAAGATCAGTAATGGCGTCAATACAAGATACATAATTTATTTTAGAAAAAAAAACATATTGTATAGAATTAAAATATATTCTGGCAGGCTTAAAACCAGACTCGAAGTGCAGCTATTGATAATGGTGGGTGAGTCTATTGAAGACCTCTTGAACTTCTTGGTCGGGGCACAACGATAAACTTTGAAGATGCACTTTTAATCCTTCTCCAAGATCATTTGGCTATCCGCATATTGGAGATACTCCCTGAAGATTGTTGGTGGGAGTGCATTTATAAACTTTAAAGATACTACTCCTTCTATCGGACATTTTGACTCTCCGTAAATTCAAAATATTGCTACTAACGTTTGTAGTTTAAAACTAATTGTACTAATCAATGACGGAACGTACACTGCCTGCTTCGTTTACACCAAACAATACATTCTAGTTGCATGTATTATTCCTAGGGGATGTTTAGATCGATTTCGGCTGAACAAATAGTTATTCAGTTAAGTGTTCTATTACAGTAAAAGAGTTTTGTCGTAGACAAACAGTCAACCACAACACTCACTCATTCTTAACAACTGCAGACAATGATAAATACTGTACGTGACCTACGTGACCAGACTGCGGCTTCCTTGGAATGAGTTCCGCTGATCAATAACCTCCGTATTCCTAGAGTTCCAATGACACTTTCCTCTTATTGATATGCTTTCTTTTATTATTACAAAACAAAGAATCTATCAAGGTTGATCTTTGATGGATCTAAAAACTAATGTACCACAATGATAAATAATGGCTACAAATTTGGCATTAATTGGCAATATAAAGGTTAATTGGGTAGTTAAATGAATTTTACATTTTAGAGCTCCTAAACCTATAATCTTATAACTTTGGTCGGGGTACCTATTTTTTAGTCCTCGCTCAGCTAACTTTAGTAACAAAAAGAAAAACAACCTAAAACCTGATATTAAAATATTATAAAATGACTTAAAATCCAGATCTTAAAAATATGTTGTGTCTGTAAAACGTGATTTATAAAAAAAATTGAAGAATACTTCATAGATTTTCTTATTCTGTAGTTTATTTTTTACTGTTTATTTGTAACAACACGTATTATGCTACTCAAGAAATTAATTTGTGCAATTTAATGTTAAACACTTTATTTATAACAAATAAATTAAATCCACGAAAATATAGATTTTTAATTTGTTCTTGAAAATAAGAATGAATGCAACCTCAGATATTGTTTTGATTGGTTAAAAATCAGTGTGTAGGGCCTATTTGAGATATTTGTGTGGTACTTGGGCCAAACAACGCACCCGCACATGACGACATAGGTTTGCACTCCGCCGCAGTAGTTGGCCTTAAATGTTGAACATATGATTACGAGTAATGTAATGTAGTAATGTAACCTCTAGTATTCTGGTTGACAGTCAAATTATCGCAGATAATATATTACGCATATTGGCATGCCAAATACAATAAGTAATTTATAGTATACAAATTTATAATTAGAAACTACAGTAACAATTTTATTTTCTGTGTCTGCAATGCTTTTTATTAGAATAATATGTTAAACTGCCAAAAATGCTTACACTGTCGTACTTTAGAGGTATGAATAAGCATACTGATTTTAATCAAGCGTGTATTTTATTTTTTGTATTTTAAAAATATTACCAAAATTCTTTGCATTTTTCACAGTAAATACATTTTGATTTTTGATGATTTTTATGGTATTTCAGTGACACTTATTGATGGGCCTCAGACATTTGATCTTTTGATGGACGAGTTTTCTCCACTACTTTCGAGATCAGACTAAATATGGGGTGACCCATCACTGCCAACTTCTGCAAAAGTAATGACCAGTGCTAATTTCAACATGCCATACATCAGACTCTAAAGACATAAGAACTTACGCTTCCTGTTTTTACTCAAGCTTGATTTTTATACATAAAGTTAAACTATACTAGGAACCTTTGAGAAACCAGTGCTTTCCACTCACAAACCACGTATTCGAATGGAACATATTGGCGAGAATATATGATTGAAATATAAGTATTTTGATAGTTTGTAGTTTTCAAACTTATTCTAATGCATGAACACAAAAAATGTAATTAAATAAGTTTGTAAGTTTGCTATTTGTGTTAATTTAACTTCAAAATTTAAGTTAGGTGAGTGAGCGCAGCTCTAGGAGACCGGCTAGTATTATTCACAAGGAATTGCCAGTAAAATAGAATAAATAAAATCTATGGTTTGTTATTATAAACTGATGTAAAAGAATTCTATCCGTTATAGGGCTTTGTTTTGGAAATACGGTCTTGAATCGAATCGAGGAGAATGCACATAGTTTTTTTAAGGAATGACATGAAAAGGCAGGGATTGGTCTTTTGTGGTAGTCAATCAGAATTAAAGAACAAGTCCAAGAGCCATCATTTATAACTTTTAAATTAAAAGTATCATAAAATGTTCCGTGTTTTACATAAACAGTATTCTGATTCATTTTAATGGTTCAGATTCATATTTCTGTGACGCATTAGCGATGTAATTTCTTAGGAGGAAGAAGCCACCATAATGTCAACATTCAATCATTGGTTTGAATGGGCTCTTACTTAACATGCCAAATGGAATTCTGTGCATCCTAAACTTACTAGCAACAACTTAATTAATCTGAATATCATTGATCTACAATCTTATTACAGTTTCAAATTTTTATGAATTTGATTTGACAAGGACTTTTGAGGGAATCTCTTATTGAGAATCTTCTGCGGTGCACCATTTATCAACTATTTGCTATGCAAACTCTAAAACCAACTTGCAGCATAAGAATACTTATATTTGTATACCAAGGCTATTGTGAGAGCCAAAGGCATTACAGGACATCGGCGTGTGGAATATCATATCTGCTTGATAAGATTTAAAAGTGATTAAAAAATATTTTGGGAGTAATAATCCGTCTCTCTTCTCGGCATCCTTAAGACAATGTCTTAGAAATATAAATGATAAGAGTATTTCCATTATTACTTCGAAATGCTTTAATCCTGACTTTGGGAACATTTCCACTTCTTCGATGGAACTGTTGACTTTGAAAGTTACAAGGGATGGATATAATCTTAGTTTACCTCGACATAAAATGGCGTATTTTTTAGAAAAGCCCAGTGTAGTCTGGCATATCGTTTTCAACAAGTTGCTAGCGAACAAGACCTAACAGCGAAAAAACTTGCTGTCAGGATTTAGACGTGCCTTATAATCATTGAGTTATAATCACTAGAAGTTGCTAGACGCTATCTTTTAGTTTTGTTCCATGCGGCCAATGTTAACTTTGTGCCTCCGTTACTACTCACCCGATCGTTAAATTAACATTCAGTTAGGTCTCAAAATAAAGTTGTAGTGATTCTCAAGGGAATTACATAATTCAACTTCCTTACTTTGGGCATTATAGTTTCATAATAAAATGTTTTATTTTCAATTGTATTACTTTACATTTTCTCATTGATTTGTAAAAAATTTAAATTTGAAATTGTATTTCACTATAGAATTATGAAACCTTTAATTTAACAACAAAATGAGTTGTATGTGACGATTAGATGAGAGGTAATTGTGGCATAAAGCTGACATTGTATTGGTCTTATGAAACAAAAATCTCTGATGGTGCCTGGCAACTTAAATTATAAGAAAAGTATAAATTCTGTACTTACAGCAGCGTATAAACAAAAATAAAATAGAGTAAATGATGTTTTACTAAATAGATGGGTGAGAAACATTTCAAGAAATACTATTTGTAAAAATGGTAACATTTCATGTCTAAAAATAACGATGAGAAAATAAAGATTTGATTTGTTTTGCAGGGATATTGTTAATGAAACATTGATATAAAAAATTACATTAATCAGCAGAATGGCCAGGTCCGAGTAGATAACTTCGAGTAGCGCAAAGAGATAACTTCTTCGTCGGGCAACTGATATATCCACTTTCTACGGCAAATAAATAATAAGCACGTACTATTATAAACTCAGATCATACTATACTTGAAACAAATATTAACATTCGACATTAAAGTCTTAAGGGCTAAAATTCAGCACCGTGTGTCAGGCGTATAGTAACAAATTGATACACTCTGTATAAATAATCACACAAACTTTCCAAACATGTGGAAAAGTGCTGGATAACAAATTAACCAACGCATACACGTCACGTCTACAGGCCTGGAAGACTTTATGACAACACACTGTGCACGGCACAGGTGTGATGAAAATAATGTTTTATGACTAAACCACAAGTCCTCATTACATTTTGTCGAGTATGTTTCTAAAATCTTATTGTAATTTTATATTTGTACAGGGAAATAACGTATAACCACTCATAAACTTTCTTTTATAGTTCTTAGACTATACATATTTTTTACACAAAATTTGACCTACAATAAAAAAGGCGATTCCACCACACAACACCATAGCTCACAAAAGCGGATACGAATCAAAAGTTGGTCTTTTTCCAGTTAGTTGCTAGGCAAAGGAGTGTGCTATATTAATTTAATAGACTAATTTTTAGAACTTATCCAAAAATTGTCGTGCATGGGGAAATAAAAAAAAAAAACAGTTTTTTACTTTCGACCATCGTAGAAATTTAAGACATCTTAAGCCGAGGAAATTATGTATTATTTTAGGTGTGGGAGGGAAAGCATAAATCTTATTGTAGGTATACAGAATATTGTAATAAACTTTGTAGAATTAATCAACACATTTTGAATATTCTCAGGATCGTTACTAACGTTATTTAGTAGGAAGGATTTACATGGAATAATAATTGTTATTAAATATTTGGTATGTGTCAAACTGTAATGGTAAAAGCAATATCAGTTAATGGCCATATCATTCCTTTACTTTTGCGTTTGGAATTAAAACAATTTTAAACAGTGAATTTCATTAAGGTTCCATTACATTTAGTATATTATTCCAAATCAACTTGGGCACGAAACGTTTTTTGTAGCATTTTGAATTATTTATAGGTTTTGCCTTTGAAGTGAAGAGTGAGAAAAACAATTTATTTCTAATAATTAGGGTCCTTTTTAATATTATAACTTTAAGGGATGCCACACAATACAGTTTATGTTTTGGGAAAAAATTAAAGCTAATCTTGAATACCATTTAACCTTTATTGTGAAATTATTTTATATAAATTAATAACCGTAAAAACCAATTTAAAATTCAGTCTAATTTTAAGAGTGTTTTCAAAAAATAAATGCTTTTGTTGTCGTTTTCATAGTATAGTTGTTTTTTCGTTGCTTTGCTATACATAATTTGAACCAATAAAATCATAATATTCGTTAGTTATCATTAAAAAGCTAACACTGCTGAGACCCGGAAGCATTTCATAATTAATTCTAAGCTTTAATAAATAAAAATATGTTGCAATACCATATGGTTTTGTAACGATGCCATCTTGTAATTTAGCACTTCTTATTTCACATTTGATACCTGTATTTAAAACTATAATTTAAAATGTAATTATATTATTATGTATAATTGAATACTCTTGTAAAGATTTCAAACTATTTTTACACAATATCTTACCACATAAACCCATACAACCCATACAAGAGGCTTTTAAGTTGCTCTGAAAATCGCCAGGGAGCCTCCCTCTACCATAGCCTTGAGCGATGTTTGACTGATGAGCCAATTTCCATGATAATATCAGCCTCTTGAGAAAGAACCACTCTGTTACTAGTTGGGCTTCACTTTAAGACTGCACCTAAACAAAATATCCTTCATGATTTCCCAGCTAAATTGTCTTTAGAAATGTGAGTTTTTTGTTACTAATAAAAAAACAAAAATAATGTACTTGTTACATTATTGCACAAATAAAGGTAGATGGATATAAATTAAATAATGATATTCTTATTAGGTTAAATACTCCCGCCACAGAAAACTTGCGTACTTAGCAAATTTACAATGTCTTAATACAACATAAAGCTGCATATCAAGTTTCATAAAATATATTCAAAAATAAGCGATAAATAGAACAATTTTAATAATTCTCTATAAGAATAACATTGGGGATGAGTACGCAGCTTTGCTGCAACAAGGAACACAGAATAATGGGTTTTTATGCAAATATCAATAGAACTAAAGTCACATACCAAGTTTCATTCATATATATTTATAAATAAGAACTACCTAACATTTTAATTATTCTCCATAAGAATAACATGGGGACTGAGTACCTAGGTTTGCTGCTACGGGAACTATGCGTGAAAATTTGGTTTTTGTGCAAACAACAACAAACCACAACCAGATGAAGCCATATATACCATGTTTCGTCAGTTTTTATTCATAAATAAGCGAGATATACAATTTTTATTTTTCTCCATAAGAATAGCATTAGACACCGTACTGTGTTTAGCAATTGCAATATCTCAGTTACCAATTGACGTAGAGCAATGATCAAGATAACAAATTATTTGTTTTTAAACTGAAAAAAAAAGTATGGATTAAAATTTTATTAAAATAAAAATTACATGTAAAAACCCCCAAATACCCATTTTTAGGGTACAAAATCCCCCCCAAACCCCCCTTCGGATGGTGCGATTCGTCTAGTTTTCGAACTCGTTCAAATAAATAGTACTTTACACATTTGTACCAAATTTCATTAAGATCGGACCTTTTTTCCGAGAGTTATCGTGCTTATGAACACATATATATATAAATATACATATATACAAATTTTATCGAATGGAGTTTTTGGCATCTGGGGACCATAGAAAAAAGTTATCATGGTCTCGGGCTTAAGTCTTACCATGAAACGTACGGTATTAGCTTCTTCCCTATAGGGGAAATTCGCTAAAACACAATTAGTTATTTAACGATAATCCAATACGAAACAAATATTTAAGCTATATTTTAAGTATCGAACGATATTTCTTTATTTTGTTAAAGTTTATTAAATTGGTTACTTCTTCCTAACACAGTAAATGCGATTTTCTATGTACAATCAATTTACTTATACTTGCATCGTATAATTGCTGCTGCAAAATTCTTACACAATATATAAATATAAATTAGGGATATTATTTTCATTTATAAACTTTATTATCAAAGTACCTTTTTTATAATTTAAGATCTTTGATTTCAATTGAATTAAATGTTTCGTACCATTAGGTAATTTCTTGAGCCAACAGATTACATAAGCTCTCAGTTAAATATACATAAGTGTTAAACTAAAAAAAAAAAATAAAATAAATGTATTTAAAATAGTATAAACGGGAAACTGGACTATTAAGATTTATATTGCTTTGTATTTAAATTGTTTTATTTATAAAATTGTTATCTTACGGTAAGTTGTTTTTTTTGTTTAATTCATTTTAGTTCATTACCTTCCAAACCGTTGTGCTCACGATCTGTATTAATACGAAGTTCAGCATTATTTGATCGCGTGGTTCTGCTATTTCTAGAGTTTAATGCTTAAAGATGCTTTAAACTAAACTCTAAAACTACGTTGCACTACCCCGAGGTAATAGTAGTATACTGGATGTGGAATTTGCAAGTATTAGTTAATGGTTTGTATGTAAGTTGAGTCTAGCAAAACATAATTTAAAGTCAAATACACTGCAATAAAAAAAGAGCATCTTAAGGTTATCGTTGTTACCTACTAACAGATGATTATATCATCACCTGTTATAGGGGAGCTAGAATCTGAAGGATGGTTTAAATACCTCTTGCGAAGGAATAGTTGTAAATGTATCAAATATGTCGACATTAATAATCTGAAACGAAGGATAAATCTGACGGATGAATGACAAATCAATCAACGTGATCATTGAGTTGAAGTAGGTTAGCCTAGCTATTACATAACTTATGTTTTTCCAATTTTCTGATTAATGGAGCATAAAATTATTTGTGTTGCTCTTATGTGTTGATTTAGTTATGTTTTAAAATTTACCTCTTTTATAATACGACTTTGCTGAGAATTATTTTAAACGGGGCCTATGGAAACACTCCACAACTAAATTGCAAGACTGAAGGCAATGCAAAGTAAAGCTCTGGTTGGTAATGTTCATAAACTTGAAGACAAACACGGGAAGTCTGCACCGTTAAAATAATATTACAACCAGTCCATTGTCTAGACGAGCTATCAAAACCTGGAAATTTGAGTGTCAAAAACAGTCTTACACTGTGGGTTAAGCAAATTTGTGCATGGAGGCTAGTAAATGTTTCTGCCCTAGCTTAAAGACATAAACTTTACAGAGCTAATGAAATCTTGTCAAGTGCTGTATGTGCTAGCTTAGCTGTATTATTGCGCCAGGTATAAGTGTGTATTACCATCTGCTCTCGAGCCTGTTATAGTGGTATTCTAAGCAGTGTTGCCTCCCGTTGTTCGTAGCTGAGTCTCACGAGCCTGCGACGTGCTCAACGTCGTGTGCTGCGTATGATAAACATAGCAGACCCAAATAATACATTAAGAGTTTACTGATAGAAAAGCAATAACTTGAAAATTATAGTCAAATGTATTATTCTGAATGCTTTTAATTCTGAAGACTTTTAATAAAAAAATAAAAGACTACGATCCAGTTTTTGCACCTCGATCATAAAATACATAAATAGGTTGTCAAGATTCATTGTGCATTATTTTTACAATTTTATTTTTCAATTGAAAATTATCAAGTAATAAGAGGATTATGTTTATAACCTTAATTCTAAGGTTATAAATGACAACTAAACATTAGATTTCTGAAATCTGAAAATACAAAATGAGTATAGAAAATTTACTCTTAAAAATGAGGGAATGAGTAAAGTGAAATTAACTTTTATTTTCAAAATAGTCAGATTCGATTATTCTATATACCTTAATCAACCGATTAACAATATGATTAACAGACACTACAGAGTTAACAGTTCCAGAGTAATCTTGCTGTCATAAATGTTAGACAAAATCACTAAAATTATCGTTTGAAAATTGATGTAAAACTATTGGTAATATATCTTGAAAACATTTAAAGAGGAAATATTCAACCAGCAAGAGTTTGATAAAAGTCGAGCCGTGTATTTTGCAAAGTATAATGTAACTAAAGACAAAGTTCAGATTTTATCTTCTTTGAATAAAAATACCAAATTAAATGGAGATCGCGTATTAGAGGATTTTCTATGTAAATGTTTTCTATGTAAATAGGAACGGTTATCTTGGGGATATCACAGCGTTCTAATTACATTTATTTATAAAAGAACACATCTAGTAGAGGTTTTATCTGATTTCAGTTATTATCTATTAACTTATTATCTATTTATAAGTTTTAAACATTTGTTACATTTTTCATCTTTTATAGAGGTGATACTATCAAGAAAGAAATCTATACCTATGCAAGCCAAACACCACTCAATCACAATCACTCTAGCTCAAAAACCACAATGAATATGAAGCTTAAATTTTTAATGGTGGATCATCTTATGCTGGAAATATGCTATAAGGCTGGCGAAATAAGCTATTTTATGCGAAATAAAAAACTGGCTCTTAAAATTATATTTACCATCTCGCACCTACTCCTGGACTGATTGAGCTGAAGTTAAGTTGAAAAATAGCTATTACACTTAACCAGACAGACATATCCCTGATTAAATTTCTTTAAGGCTCCGCCCTACCTGGCCTTTTTATTACAATGTTAACCATTACACACCAACTACTGAACTGATACAGCCGAAATTCGGTAGACATTTAGCAATTATACCAAAATCAAACATAGATATATCTCATTCTGAAAATTCATTGACATTCAATCCTAATGGAATTTAGAGTTATTATTACTTTTACTGGAATATTGAAGCTTAAATTTGGTAGTAAGGTAAGTAATATTTAGTGTAATGAGTTATGTTTCAGGTATTTTTCTCACCTGGAGTCGGGATCAGATTCCAGGTCCCGAAACGTCGTGTAACTTGTTTTTAGTAGTAAGAGGTGGGAAATGTCCTCTTAAATAACACAAGTTGAGTACTTGAGAATCAAACACAGACTTACTCCCGTACTGAAAATAACTTAGGGCTCTGCCCTATTGCCACTTAAAAGTTATTGTATTTAAATTATCGAAGTTAACCTTATGACATAATTTTGTTAGAGTTACGTTATTTAATTGTAACCACACGAAACCAGCGGAAATTAACTGGAAATAACGAAAATAAACTGGGTACAATGGGAAACAAGGGGGATAAATAGTTATTATGCGAACGAAATAGTGGATAACAGCTTGTTTTTAATAATATTACACTCAAGAAATATTAAATATCTGTACTATGAGTCGTTATGCCATTGGTTTGTTTATTTCCCTTGAAATATATGATCTAACCGACCAAACAGCGATTACTATTTTTATATAATTGACATGTAGTACATATAGGAAATGCAGAAGTCATGCTGTTTATGAAGATAATTGAATTAATAATGCTTAACATCTTATTATGACTAATATGAGTGAGATTGCTTGTTCGTCTGCTTGCCCAGTTATCTTAAAATCAGTTTTAACAGTTTTCTTCAATTGTTGTGATCAACTACTTCATTGGGAAAAACGTGCTTTGGAAAAGTTCCACCTAACTATCAAAACATCTAACATGCAAAATAAAAAAAAAAATAAAAAGTACATCATTTTTTTATTAGGCTTAAGAAGTTTCAAATAAAAACAATAGAATCATATCAGATTGTAAAACAACCGGTGAAATATTTAATAAGAGAACTAACGTAGTAAAATGTAAATATGCAATTATTATATATTGTTAACATTCTTCAAGAAAAAATTGGATTCCAAGAACTTAAACCAATTAAATATTAAACATATGATCTCATACATCTTTTATAGTTCTAATAAATTATTTAAGCTGTGCTTTTCAGAAGTTCGTTTGCAATGTTGTAAGCAATATATAATACCTCTTTGACTCATGTTAACGATACAAAAATGCAAAAGCCAATTTATTTTACTAATAAACAACACATATATATAGCATAACTATCCCAGTATCCTCCAAATCCATTAGGTTACTTAAGAGGCCCGTTACTTAAGACGTTTTCTTCGGTTTGAAGGAAAACGTACTGGAAACCTTTCAATCTGAGACACATCTCAGAGACACGCAAAAACACTCCACTGGAAACATTTTCACTCAATCCCATTACCAGGAATTCCCACCCCACATTTTTGGATTTACTCTGCGTCCCGTGTTTGTCTATTTAATCACGTATTGTACTTATGTTTTATATATTATATTTTACTATGTTTAATTACGTATTTAATATCTTGGGGAAAGGTGCATCGATGAACAACAGATGAATGCACAAATTAATTAAGGCAATTTCAGAGCAGAAAAGAAACAGGGTTTACTTCACTCGACGGTTAGCCATTATATTTAAGCCATATAATGTGTCCTTTAGATTATAGTGGGATACTGTATACTGTGGTAAGTGTATTATACCCCCGTCGCAGCAAACCTGCATACTCAGCGAATTTCCAATGAATATATAACATAACACATTAAAACATTTAACAGGATTCATAAGAAATACATTTACAAACAAGCGATATTTAAAATATTAATAATTCTCCATAAAAATAAAATTGGGGATGTGTATGCAGGTTTGCTGCAACAAGGAAAATAAAATAATGGGTTTTTATGCAAATATCAATAGAACTCATCTTAGTGAAGTCACATACCAAGTTCCAACCATATACATTCATAAATAAGCGATATATAACATTTGAATTATTTTCCATAAAAATAACGTGGGGACCAAGTACCTAGGTTCGCTGCTACGGGAACCATTGGCGAAAAATTTTTATTTTGTCAAACAACAATAAACCACATCTAGATGAAACCATATACAAAATTTCGTCAGTTTATGTTCATAAATAAGCGAGATATACAATTTTTCTTTTTCTCCATAAGAATAACATAAGGCAACGTACTGTGTTTAGCACTTTCAATAATATCTCAGTAACCAATTGACGTAGAGTAATTATAACCATACCAAATTGTTAGTTTTTTTATGTTGAATTCAATGGTAAAAATTAAAATTTGATTTAAAAAAAAATACATTTGGAAACAAAAAAAAACATTTTTGGGGTACAAACCCCTTTCGGATGGTGTGATTCGTCTGGTTTTCGAACTCGTTCAAATAAATGGTACTTTACACATTTGCACCAAATTTAATTAAAATCGGACATTTTTTACGAGAGTTATCGTGCTTGTACATGTATACAGATTTGAACGAATGGTGTTTATGGCATCTGGGGACTTCAAAATGAAAAGTTATCACGGTCTTGGGCTTAAGTCTTACCATGAGACCTACGGTAATAGCTTCTTCCCTATAGGGGAAATTCGCTAAAAGAAGGTTTACAAATCTAAACTAGAAGCAGACAAGATCAGCATGTATATATTAACGTGCTAGTTTTACGTTCTAACAAATTCATAACCCCTAAAATGAGTTGAATTTTTTTCTTTGTTCTGAGTCTTTCTATAGCGACACTATCAGCAACAGATGCTTCAAAAATAAATACAAAAGTAAACAATTATGTGCATTATTTATGAAATGGCCTATCCAATATAACATATGAGTTTTCAATTTGATAAGACATTTTGCCACTAATATTGAAGCTCATATAACAGGTATGGTAGTTTGATGTTTAGCTCAGAATCATGGCTCTTCGCCTGAGAGATAGCCAACATTTTACCTTCCGTATTAAGTCAAGTTTTTAGATTTTTAGAGGACATAAAAGACACTTCAAAAATGTGCCTTGTTTTATTAGTACACAAATCAATTCCTAAGCGTGACATTACAGACAGAACTATGCGCGACATAATCCATTTACCCGTCAAGAGCCATACACATATTACGTAACGCATTTTATCGTCATTTTAGACCCCCCCTCCGCAATGTAACCCACCATAACGCTTGACCAAACCCCCCAAACACCGATGTGTTACCTAAATCAATCGTAGTAGGCTTTAAAACAGCTTAAACCTTTCAAACATAGTTTTATTATCAATTTGGAATATGAATTTCAATGAATCATTAAACCTTAAATTACTTTATTTTAAAAACATGTTATAATAAACCATTATTTCAGAGCAAAATGTATATAAACAAACGATACTGTAACTAATTATTTAAACAAAAAAATCTCAGCTAAAACGTGGCAAATTTAATTTATAACTAATACAAATACAAAACAACTTACAAACTAAATATGTGGTTGGCACAGCACAATGTCGTATCGAGTCATGATTTTACACTCTAAAACAACACAAAACACATGTATAAAGCAATACAGAACTTCCTCAAAACACGTTATGTATTTTCGTTAGTTTAAATTTTATTAAAATAGTATGACGGAAGTATTTTTTATCTATCTAACTGGAACCTGGATTTAGATATCACTTTGATTAATTTTAAATTTTGTAAGATTTATAACAGTATCAATAAATACGGGAGTGCGGCAGCTCTTAGGGTTAATATGTGTGAGTTACGTAACGTTCATCCAAACCCCCCCTCCCCCACATAACGCAGAATAACTCTACGCAATACCCCCCCTAATACATAATATGTTTATAGTCCCTCATATACGGTGTTTTTTTTTAATGATAACATTTAGCAAGGCAAGTGGTTTACAGACTTTCAGATTCCTCCCCATCGAAAAAGTATCATTTTATTACATGTTACTTTTATTTTGTTACTTTGTGGAGCTATACTGTTTTGAACCTCAAATGCTATTTAATAAGGATTAAAAATTAATGCCAAATATTAAAAATTTTAAATTATAAATACTTTGAGTTTATAAAGGTATTACCTTAATGTATGTTAACTCGTTTAAACTTTTTAATTAACTTTCACTATCGTTGCATCGTTTAATGGATAGCTTGGAAGTCAATTTGTACATAATTTGATTTATAATTTAGCAATTTTATCTTCATCGTATAAGCACTTCAATTTTACTGTAGTAACAGACTTTAGGTAATCTAATTTAATTTAAGATTGACGATTATAAAAACACATAAATCCAAGTATGATCTAATTTTTGGAATCGCATCAAGTGATGTCGATTTAGTCAAAGACAATTATTTTTGGTTGGTTTTGGTGAATAATATTTGAAGCTTATAGGATTTGAATTCAGTGTGATGAATCTTATAGCCTATTAGTGAGATCTCTACCATTATATAAAAAACACTCACCAAAGAAATACTACACAATTAAGAGGAACAAAATCTTTCACATTGAACTTAGACACCTTTTAAATGTCCTTTCACGCAATGTCTTTGTCAGGTTTGTAGAACAAAGAAACAATTTCACGAAAGTGGGTAGTGACTCTTTTCAATCATAAACATTAAACACTATATTGATTTTTCCATTTTAAGTTTCTTAAATTTTTTGAACCGTACAGTTTTTAATATATAGTATATTACTAGTAATAACTAGTTTTAGCGAATTTCCCCTGTAGGGGAGAAGCTATTACCGGAGGTATCATGGTAAGACTTAAGCCCGAGACCATGTTACACGGAAAACCTGGCTAGGGTTAGTTGCGTAGCTGGGTCGTGGATCTATGCAAGTTAGGCCAAAAGCAAAACACATTGAACTGTTCAGTTAAATTGAGGCAAAATAGGCTAGGCCCAAGTAAACAAAACTGTACTAACATAATAGGCCGCAATTTTCTTAACAAAAATAATAACTCTACTGAAATAGATTTTTAGAGGGGCGCTAGCAACTCAGGAAGGAGCTGCACTCCAAAACGTATATTTCAACAACCCTACAATGCTTAAACAGTAGGCTGTCAATTAACCACACATTTCATGAGAACAAAATAAAACTCTTTTATTCAACTAAAACTAAACATCACTAAGAATAGTAATCAAAACACAATATGAGTTCTAACAGTTTATACCAAAAAAAGGGTACATGTATCGACCTTGATTTACTATATCTTAAATTTCTAATTGAGGTCCTAAATTGATTTAACTGAGATTTTAGAATTTATTTCTATTTTTTTGACAAAATAAAAACCAATTCAAACTAAATATTCCTAAATTGACTATTTGAAAGAGCTGAAAGGATGACGTTGAAGTTTCTTGAGTTGTAGACTAGAAGAAAAAGATGGTCATCAGGAACGCAGCACACAAAAGTTCCGTTGCCACTCGAACTGAGTTCATGGCCGAAATTGAAGTTTAAATACAAAAGAGAAGTTTTTAACTCACGGTCCACCGTTGCAATACCATCGGGTTTGTAGGCAGGGGTCCGTTCATACAGCAGTAGCTGATCCTCAAGAGCGAGTCACATACGCCAGCCGCTCAAAGGTCCCAGCATCTCACGCCGGTGCTGGTACGATCGGTTTCAGCGCGACCCAGTAGTTCAGGGGCGGCAGGTCAGCAGATCAGGTGTTGCAGGTCAGCTCATCAGGCATGGCAGGTCCGCAGTGGCAGTTCAGGAACGACAGGTCAGCCAAAACGACGACCCACAAGGCACATTCGAGAGTTGATAGACACTGATAATCAATAGCTCAAAACAAAATATTTACAAAACAGGCTTTATACTAATAAAATTCTAACATCTCATTTCACACTGCAAATATTACTCAACATTTATCTGAGCTCAAAACATCAGCAAAATTGTGAACGAATTTAATCTTCAAAATAGCAGAAAACTAAAATTAAATAACTTCAAAGTTTTAAGACCTCAATAGTTTATCATGACATCTGTGTAATAAAACACTTTAAATATAACATACAATCATTTTAACTAGTCAGTCTGAACATTTTGGCCTACAAAAACAATTAATTTGGGCCTATTTATTCTCCAGTGGCCCAGACAAACTTAACCTAACTTTTGCAATCACAGAACCAAATGAGTATGTAAACTCCCGTTACACAAAATAAATGATTTTCCTAATATGGCACCAAAATTGGCACGTCATAATACATCTAAATACAAGAATATAATATTGAAACTAAAAAATCACTATTCCTCATGTGGGAATGTCCATAAGTGCACTTAGTACGATAAACACTGCACATATTCATCAAAGCACTGCAATAGCGTCCATATTTCCGTTGTCTAAAAAACTACTTTTTGACATAGCAAAACAGATTATTGCGCATACAAAAATTACAACGTATCTTAAAAAAATGTGGCTACTTAAGCACTACAAATTATGGATACAAAAAAATCAGCCTTTAATGATACAATATTTAGTTACAAGATCTCAAGGTAACTTTATTTAAATACTACAAGGAAATTTACTTTACACTAGAACCCAAAATGTAGGCCCAGTTGGAAACATACAAAAGTAGCTAAAATGTGAAAATCGCTGAGTAAAAGAGCAGCTGTAATGTAAATCAAAATTTGGTGGAGCATCAATCTTCTTATTTCATACATGATTAAAACTTTAAACTATTATTTCACAAAGAAATCTTTACTTTGCAGAAATTTGTCAACGTGGTCTTGGTGAACACAAGCCTATTCCTGACAACAATTTTTCTTTGCAATTTTGGTTAACTTTTTCCATGATTTCCGATCATGATTTATATCTCAAAATGTTCAGTAGTTATTCCTAAATCTAAATCTGCAAGGATATTCTTCAAATAAATCATTTACTCACCATATCCGTCGATTCTCATATCAGAGGTAAACATTTTCGTGTTTTTTGTAGAACAACAAATTGAGAAAAGGGCCGAGCCTTGCGTCGTTTCCCACACTATATATTCAAAGGCCGCCAAAATCACAGCAAACATTATACGAATGTACACTATATCAAACACTTAAACATGTGTACTCGTAACAACCATGATAACATTTTGTTTTGAAATCCCCAGATGCTAAAACCCTTTTCGTTCAAATGTATATATATGTGTGTGTGTCCGTGAATGCGATAACTTGAGTAAAAAAGTCCGGTTTCGATGAAATTTGGCTCAAATGTGTAAAATTACATTCATGACTTTAAGTTCAAAAACCAGAAAAATCGGACCATGGGAAGGGTGGTTTATGGGGATTTTAAATTTTACAAAAATCAGTTTTTTGCATTTTTCACCCCAACATTTTTAAAAAACTTAATTTTGGTTTTGACCATATTATAGACCATAAAAATTTAATATAGTAATTTGAATTATTAACCTTGGTTAAGTGGTTGCGGAGAAAATCCAAAAAAAACTACTCATAAAATCTCCCATGTTAATCTTAAGGGAAAAAGGTTTTAGGTTTTTCCTCAGTTTATTTTAATGTAAACTTCACATTTGCTTTTACCAATCTGTTCAGTTCCAGAAAACAATCATTTTGGTGTTTAAATTGTGATTCTACGCCCAACCGTTGCAGAGATATTCAAAGTACTAAAGTACGTTGTCCAATGTTATCCTTATGGAGAGAATAAATGCAATTTTATATCTCGATTATTTATGAATGTATGTTGATGAAACTTGGTATGTGGCTTCACGTAGGACTGGTATATTGATATTTGCACAAAAAATTGAGTTTTGTTTATTATTCCCGTAGCAGCAAACCTGCGTACTCAGCCCCCATGTTATTCTATGGAGAATAAGTAAAATGTAATGACTCCCTTAATTATGAACTTAAATTAATATAACTTCGTATGTAGCTTCACTTGGTTGAGTTATATTGATAATTGCATAAAAACCCATTTTTTGTTCCTCTTTGCAGCAAACCTACTTACTCAGCCCCATGTTATTCTTAAGGAGAATAACTAAAATGTTATATAGCGCTTATTTATGATTGAATATTGATGAAACTTATTGTGGTATGTGGCTTCGCACTTAAATTCTATTTATATTTGCATAAAAACCAATTGTTTGTGTTCCTTGTTTCAGCAAACCTACGTTCTCAATACCATTGATATTCTTATGGAGATTAATTATAATCGCTTATATATGAATATATTTTTAAAAAATTGGTGTGCGGCTTTACGTGGTATTAAGACATATATTATGCATTGGAAATTCGCTGAGTACGCAGGTTTACTACGACGGGGGTATTTATATAATCTAATGGTCTTTACTCGGTAAAGGGTTAAAGGGGTCCTTTAGATATTTAAAAAGATACTTAAAATTATAAACGAAAGCCTAAATTTAACGCAAACTTTACTAACCGTCCGAAAACTTTATGAACTGTGTAGTTCGGTCGACTTTAGATTCCAGGCACGTATCAAGGGGACTAACATGGCCGCTAACTGAAATTGGTTCCACAACTGCAGTTTGACACACAGTTTCTTACACTTTTGAGTCATGATGTAAATCTGTCACCTTCATTTAACACTTGTCACATGTTCTTATGGAGTGTCAAACGATTATAAGTTTTCCCAATTCATGGATTTATCAACATGGTTCCTTTAGTAATTACATATATATTTAAATTTTCAGTTCACTTAATAGGGCTACTATAATATTAATTGTAAATAGATAAACATACCTTAGTACCCTTTTAAAATTATTTTACTGTGCTAACACGTGTTTCGGCTATAATGCCATAATCTCAGCGTCTAAATCTTATGTACTTAACCTACAATTTACAAAATACAAATATATATATATATATATATATATATATATTATGTTGGAAATTACTTAATACTCAGATTAGCTGCGGTGTGGTGGGGGAATTCGTTTCCCCTACTTTTATAATTTAATATAATCTGTATCTCTGATAGTTTTCAACATTCAAAACGTGAGCATAAAAAACTAACATTATATATCAAGGGTGTTAAAAACAAGGTAATTTATATTTTACCAGAATAAATGTGGATTCTGCAATGATAGGTCCTAAAACCTTTTGCTTCCAGTGGAGCAGCCATTTTACAACAAAACCAATAAAGTGATTAATTTAAATTTAGCATGGTCTTTATCTATTTAAGATTTCATTTCAATAACATTACCAGCTTATTATATTAGTTGCGTTTTTATTACCTTAAATGCTATTATAGGCAACAATGTGTCATCCTGATGTTACCTGTGTCAGTCTATTGTTAACATAAATAAAAAATACATTGGGTTTAAGTTAAAACAGTTATAAAATCTAAAGATATAACTTAATGACTGAATCAAAACTAAACAAAAAACAATAACATAAATCATATGACAATAATAATAAATAAAACATATGACACTTGTGACTTTAATTACATCCCTCCTTCACAAATCAAGGCGATTCGGCGAAACCTTGGTTCTCTGACTGCGTCTTACTACAGATGAAGTGTTTGTAGGAGGACTGTAATCATTGTCTGATTTTATTTTTATTTGACACAAGTTACGATCTATCTTTCCTAAGGAACCAAGCGTTTCTTCTATATTCTCGTCCATAACGTGTTTGAATTACGTAATAACGTGGTTCTGGTCATTCTTTTGCTATTGTTGCTGATAACCAATATTTTGGTTTTAACCTGAAGAATACGTTTTCTCCAACTCTGAATTCCTCGGGCTCGTTTTTACTTCTGTCACAAAACAACTGTTCCCTTCTTTTAATCTTCTCTAGTCGGTTTGATACATTTTTATAACAGTTGGGATAAGGTGTTGGTTGGTTGATGGAATTAGAGTCTTGGATATCCTATTCATTGGCCTTGAACTGGCGATCCAAGATTACCTCTTGGTGTATTGCGATAGTGGAGAAGCGCAAGATAAATGTCAGATTGTTCCTCTTGACACTTAATGACTAGATTATTTCCTTCTCGGAAATATCTTTCCGCCAAACCATTCGATCTGGGAAAGTGAGGGGATGCAATTCTGTGATGGAATTTCCATTCAGATGCAAACTGGCTAAAGTCAGTGGAGGCAAAACAAGGCCCTCCATCAGTTCTCAGTTCATCTGGAATACCATGAGCTGCAAAGTATTTCTTCAGTTGCGTTACAACAATGACACTGCTTTTGTTTCTTAGTTGTTCACATTCAAAATAGCCGGAGTAACTATCTGCCACTACTAAAAATCATTTCCTCCATATTCAAAAACATCAGCTCCGATGTACTGCCATGGCCTCTTAGGTACTTCTTCTTGTAGAATAACATCTTGAGGTTTATCTCACTGATATTTGTTGCACACATTGCATCTTGATATGTATTGTTCTATATCTTTCTCCACGTTCACCCAGTATACGTAGTCTCGTGCTGTGCCAAGGGAACTTTGGATACCTTTGTGAGGACGGTGAGTATTCTCCATTATTTACACTTTCATTTCATTAGGAATTATCAAACGGTTGCCTTTAAATAAGAGTCCATTATAACAAGTTAAATCTTCTCTGAAGGTAGAATACTTTACTAATTCATTTCTAACAGCAGTTTGGTCATGAGGCCGTCCATTAAGTATTGTTCCTTTAGTTTTGGTAGCTCATTGCATTTTTCAATAGCAGTTCTAATACTAGACACAGTAACAGCAGTCATTAGAAAGATTAATTGAATGTCAAAACTGTGAGGTTCATCATCCTGATTGGTATTAGAACAATCTCTACTCTGGTTGTATTTTGAAAACAGGATTTTCAATGAGATCAATGTCGTATTCAAATGATTTGAGACATCCTATTCCATCAAATAAGCCACATATGGGTTGATTATCTACAGTGGCGATACGCTTGACAAACCCTAGTTTTTCACATGACGCTGATGCCCATTTGTCACTATTACAAATAACACAGAGTCTTTAAGATACTTTATTGTAACCACTGCACAAACGGCTTCACCTAAAACTGGTGTTTTTTGGTTACTAAACGAAACAAGTCATTTTGTTGCAGAAGGCACAATGTTTAGCACACAAGCCAACGCCAGATCACGTGAAATGACATTACACTGAGTTCCTGTGTCTAACTTAAAGTGTACAGTGTTGTCATTTGGTAAAGTTAATAGTTCTGTCCAATCTTGGGTCTTAACTGAATTAGAGATGAGAGCTATGAGCACGTACAGTGGATAGTTGTTAATGTCTTGCTCAAAAATCTCCAAAACATCAGTTTTTTATGATTACTCGGAAAGGTCTTTTAAGATTTACACATTTTAGCAAAGTGTCCTTTTGCTAAGCATTTGTTACATGTTTGCTTGAAAGCAGGACATTTACCCCAAGCGTGGCGAGAACCACATGTTGTAGAGTCAAAAACTGAGTTTTGAGAAGTAGATGAAGGAATGTCCCGACTAACTACGTTTATTGACCTAGAGTTATCACAGGATATTTCAACCAACTGTTTTTTGGCTTGTTCGTGCGCTCTGCATACTTTAATTGCAGTGTCTAGAGTGAGCTTATCAGCAGAAAGTAGTTTTTCTCTTAAACTAACATCCGATACACCAATTACTATTCTCTATTCTCTATTCAAACTGTTTTTAACTGTTCGATTGCAAGAATTAGCTTGGTTTACTAATTTTGTACAACAATCCTCAAAAGATTGATGCATTGCTTGTGTGATTTTTTTAAACAAAAATCTTTCAAATACCTCGCTAGTTTTATCAACAAAAAATGCATTAAAGCTTACAATAGCTTCATCTAACTCAATATCTTCATCATCCTTAAACTCAAAACCGTTATATATATCTAAAACATCAGTGCCTAAACTCGACATAAACTATGCCACTTGTACTGAATTTGATTTACCTTTAAGGCCAGAATCAGTATAATATCAGTTCCACTGCTGCTTCCATTTCCTCCAAGAAGGTGCCATCTTGGTACTTGAGACAACAAGACTCTTTGGTGGTTTAACATTATCTCTGTCTTCTGAATTGTAGATATGAACAGACTCATCTTCATTTGTGGTATTACTTTTATTTTTCTTGTGTTTGGGTTTCGGCACCATGTCAGTATATTATTAACAAAAATATGTCAGTATAAATAAAACTACATTGGGTTTCAGTTAAAACAGTTATGTATTCTCAAGAGACAACTTTATGACTGGTCAAAACTAAACAACAAAACAATAACATCAATCATATTATAATAATAATAATAATAAATAAAACATATGAAACTTGTGACTTTACTGTCAACCTGAGAATCATTAGGTTAAAAAAGTAAATAAGGATAAGACAATTATTGTAAGGTAAATTTACTAATGTTATAAATGTATTACTAAACCGAGCAAGACTATACCTGGTAAACTACCAACTTAAAATTTGTGTTTGTATTTAAGCGATTTAGAAACAAGTCAAACATAAACTAAACGTATTCAACATATACGACAAAAAATATTCTCCAAAATAAAATGCTTTGTCCGCAAAAGGAATTAAAAAAAGAAAAAAGTAAAAAAACAGAAAGAAAGAGTATTAAATTGACAAAGACGAGGTGCCTGTAGAGCTCCGGGGTAAGTAATATTGACACCGCACACATCTTCTCCGTTGCTGGAAATACATTAAATTGACGAAGACGAGGTGCCTGTAGAGCTCCGGGGTAAGTAATATTGACACCGCACACATCTTCTCCGTTGCTGGAAATACATTAAATTGACGAAGACGAGGTGCCTGTAGAGCTCCGGGGTAAGTAATATTGACACCGCACACATCTTCTCCGTTGCTGGAAATACATTAAATTGACAAAGACGAGGTGCCTGTAGAGCTCCGGGGTAAGTAATATTGACACCGCACACATCTTCTCCGTTGCTGGAAATACATTAAATTGACGAAGACGAGGTGCCTGTAGAGCTCCGGGGTAAGTAATATTGACACCGCACACATCTTCTCCGTTGCTGGAAATACATTAAATTGACGAAGACGAGGTGCCTGTAGAGCTCCGGGGTAAGTAATATTGACACCGCACACATCTTCTCCGTTGCTGGAAATACATTAAATTGACGAAGACGAGGTGCCTGTAGAGCTTCGGGGTAAGTAATATTGACACCGCACACATCTTCTCCGTTGCTGGAAATACATTAAATTGACGAAGACGAGGTGCCTGTAGAGCTCCGGGGTAAGTAATATTGACACCGCACACATCTTCTCCGTTGCTGGAAATACATTAAATTGACGAAGACGAGGTGCCTGTAGAGCTCCGGGGTAAGTAATATTGACACCGCACACATCTTCTCCGTTGCTGGAAATACATTAAATTGACAAAGACGAGGTGCCTGTAGAGCTCCGGGGTAAGTAATATTGACACCGCACACATCTTCTCCGTTGCTGGAAATACATTAAATTGACGAAGACGAGGTGCCTGTAGAGCTCCGGGGTAAGTAATATTGACACCGCACACATCTTCTCCGTTGCTGGAAATACATTAAATTGACGAAGACGAGGTGCCTGTAGAGCTCCGGGGTAAGTAATATTGACACCGCACACATCTTCTCCGTTGCTGGAAATACATTAAATTGACGAAGACGAGGTGCCTGTAGAGCTCCGGGGTAAGTAATATTGACACCGCACACATCTTCTCCGTTGCTGGAAATACATTAAATTGACGAAGACGAGGTGCCTGTAGAGCTCCGGGGTAAGTAATATTGACACCGCACACATCTTCTCCGTTGCTGGAAATACATTAAATTGACGAAGACGAGGTGCCTGTAGAGCTCCGGGGTAAGTAATATTGACACCGCACACATCTTCTCCGTTGCTGGAAATACATTAAATTGACGAAGACGAGGTGCCTGTAGAGCTCCGGGGTAAGTAATATTGACACCGCACACATCTTCTCCGTTGCTGGAAATACATTAAATTGACGAAGACGAGGTGCCTGTAGAGCTCCGGGGTAAGTAATATTGACACCGCACACATCTTCTCCGTTGCTGGAAATACATTAAATTGACGAAGACGAGGTGCCTGTAGAGCTCCGGGGTAAGTAATATTGACACCGCACACATCTTCTCCGTTGCTGGAAATACATTAAATTGACGAAGACGAGGTGCCTGTAGAGCTCCGGGGTAAGTAATATTGACACCGCACACATCTTCTCCGTTGCTGGAAATACATTAAATTGACGAAGACGAGGTGCCTGTAGAGCTCCGGGGTAAGTAATATTGACACCGCACACATCTTCTCCGTTGCTGGAAATACCAATTTTCTCGGATTACAATTTCACATTAAAACAGGGCAGAAACGATAACATATTTGTAACATACTAAAAAATTGTATTTAAAAACAAAGTAACTTGCTACTAGGAGAGATAAAATTATTAGTTTACTAGATATTATCATGATGCAATAATTATGCTTTAGGTAGTTATGTGGTAGATAGAATTGTGCATGCCATGTTTTGTATGGAAAATAAATGTTACGAAAACGAATGTATGTTTGAACTATTAACATAAAGCGTTCACGTAAATGTAAGTTTGGACTATGAATCTATAACTGTGTATAACATCTTATATTCAAATTTAGCATTACTTTTCTTTTGGCTTAGCAACATAAGATTACACATGATATATTGATGATTACATGATGCTATTTTTCATGATGCTATATTTCATTGTTCTTATGACAATAAATGAATCTGTGTTTGAATTTACAAAGGTATTTTACATTCTGTATGAAAATTAATATGGGCAGTTAGACAGAGAAATAACTTGTATTAAAATTGTATGCTTACGTAAAATCTCTTAAATAATATACAAAGAATAAATATATAATGATGTTTAATTTGTAATGGTATAATAATTTTCGTAGTCTGGCCTCAGAATTTTTGGATTGGTTGAAGTATCCCATCTAGATATCTAGAACCTGCATCTACCCAAATCGAAACTAAATCTGTTGAGTAAGGACCTTTCCTTAGGGGTTTTATACAACTTATCGTAGAATTTGGGTCTGGCCCTAAGATATGATTTCGCCCTTTAAGACGCCCAAGATCCATCTCAAGCTGTTTTGAGCGAGATACTTTCTTCAATTTAGGTGAAGTCAAAGGCTGTTTATGGGACCGTAAATTATTTTCCTCCGATGGAAGACCTTGAAAGATGGATAAATTGAGGGCCAGCAAGATATTGTTTCACTGTGATTTTATGTAGTATCTTGGAGGGACAATATTTGACAGAGATGGAAGTTGGAGTTACTATTAGACAATTACTAATAGTTATTATAACATTTGTTAGATGAACATGGACATCTCTGATACCGTATATATAAACCACAGATACCGTAGATACGGTAAAATTTAAACACCAAAATGATTGTTTTGTGGAACTGAACAGATTGGTAAAAGCAAATGTGAAGTTTACATTAAAATGGACTGAGGAAAAGCCAAAAACCTTTTTGCCATAACATTAACATGGGAGATTTTATGAGCAGGTTTTTTGGATTTTCTCCGCAACCACTTAACCTAGGTTATAATTCAAAATACTATATTATTTGTTTTTAAAAGCTCTATAACATGGTCAAAACCAAAATTAAGTTTTATAAAAATTATAGGGTGAAAAATGCAAAAAACTGATTTTTGGAAAATTTAAAACCCCCATAAACCCCCCTTCCCATGGTTAGATTTTTCTGGTTTTCGAACTTTAAGTCATGAATGTCACTTTACACATTTGAGCCAAATTTCATCGAAATCGGACGTTTTTTACTAAAGTTATCTCATTCACGGACACACACACACACACACACACACACACACACACACACACACACACACACACACACACACACACACACACATATATATATATATATATATATATATATATATATTTGAACGAATAAAACGACAAACAAAAAAACAAAAGCATCAAACCAACCTCAAAACAAAAATTTATCATGGTCTTGGCCTTAAGTCTTACCATGAGACCTACGGTAATAGCTTCTTCCCCATAGGGAAATTCGCTAAAAAAATAATAAAATAATATGTTTCTGGGGGCATATGTTTGACTAAATATGTTGTGTCCTCTTGAGTTAGTAATAATGGGATACAACTGGCAAACGCCCCTGACCTGGCATGACGAAGTCAGATTGCCTCCGTTACCTCCTTAACAGTGCAATAGTTACAGCATGATACATATAATATCCCTATAAGCTGTGCATAAATATAATTGTATATCATACAATTGAGCCACCAATTGAGTCAGTTTCGCCACTTGTACAAGTAACGCAGTTGTCAGTTATGAGCTAGGTCACATTCGACCCCTGCAACCTCATGATACTGCAACCTGTCAGTTGAGATACTACTTACCTATCTGAATATCTGAATCACACCTTTGGGGTTTGTCTAACCTACGTTCTACCTTGACTAACTAACGTTTGCATTTAAATTTTCTTTTTGTTTTTAAAAATATTTGTGACTTGTGTGTAGGAATAAATTATTATTGTGTTTTAACTACATCCCTTCATTTTATTAAAAAAAACAACAGGCGAGCATATTTCATGAAGAATTAGGAAAGATTATCAGTGTAGGATGATAGAGTTTCTATTTATTCTTATTACTGACTAAGGTTGACTGTTTCCTTTGGCTATAGACTTTTGACCACATTTAAAGCTAACACATCAAAAAGCTCTAGCAGTCAGTGTCTTTTTTATAGAATGGAAGGTCCAATGATAACTTAACTGCACTATGAGTAAAGTGCTAAAATATTGATTTTAAAATTGTAGTTTTAAAATTAAAAATTAAGAATTTTACAAAACTAATACGATAGAGTATATGAAGCTAAAACCCATTCGCACTTAGCATGCTGACGTAAGGGAAGTGAATTTCCACATAAAAAACTTTTAAAACTCAAAACCAGTCTAAAAAAATACTTTTATTCCAATTTTGTTGAAATCTGAAAACATTGATTTTATGGCTGTTCTGATGCTCCTGGTTTCATTTACCTCCAACGCTATGAATACAATATTGTGCATTATGAGGTTAGGAGAAGGGCCAGTCAGCCTTGAATGTAGGTGTGAAGTTGCTGGGGATGATACAAATAACAGACACATAAATAACATGCTTTTATAATGTAAAACCCCATAAGACAACGTACTGTGTTTAGCCGATATACATTTTCTTTAATAACTCGGTAAATATATATGCTAGAATGACGAGAGAGGGTTAAACTCGCTTCAGTAATTCTCATTTTAATATATGCATTAATTTCCAAAACTCAAAATTTTAAAGAATAATCCCAAAAAAGGGTTTAGAGTTTTCCGATTGTTTTGTCCAACGAACTTGTCCAAATTATTATAGAAACGAACGTCCCTACCAAATTTGAAGTAAATCGGACAAAAAATGCGACCGCAAGAGTGCATACACATATATAAACAATTTTGAACAACCCCCAAAATGCGTTCAGGGGGTCACATTAGGAACTTCTATGGTGGTCCTGGGCTTAAGTTTCACCGTGCGGGTCATACTAATGGTTCACTTTCTATAGGAAATTCACTAATAAAACCTTTAAAAATTGTGATATATAATTTAATATGTATCCTTTACTTCATTAATTACTTGATTATCAAATACAGTAAAAAATTTTATTCGTAGCAACATAAAGTAAAAACTACTACTCAACACTCAGTATTGCTATTGCTACTGTAAACTAATATTATAAATTATGTACTTGTTAATTCTCATAATGAAAATCATAAACATACCAATATATTCGTGCATACGGAAACACAACGTATTACATTAACTATGACCTCTTTATTGAGCAATTCATGGACCTCCCCGGGGCTGGACCACGCCAGACAGTAAAGATAACGTCTTGTATATCGTTCCCTGGGCTCCATTTATTTGGTTTATATTTCAGTTTAATGTTTATGGTAATATTTACATCGCACCCAACAATCGCTGATAATATAACAACCATAGAATGGTTTTGATATTTTAGACAAATAAATGAATAAATAAATAAATGACAAATAAATAAATATATATATATATATATATAAAACATATATATATATGTATATAAATTGTTTCCAATTAAAAAATTACTGTAAGAGATACAATATCTAACAACACGCTGAAACTTTAATCTTTCCTTGTAAATGAAAATATGTTGTAGGTTGTGCGTTAGTGTTGCTGTAAAGTTTTTTTATAATTGTGGTTTTAATTATTTACGAGTGTAATACATAATACAGTCTTTGTTTTAAGAGTTGAGTATATTACTTTAGTTTTGATTCGTTACAGTCTCTCATTGATACATTTCCCGTATATGAAATTGTTTTATATTGTGTGAATATATAAGAACAATACAAGATATGTGTCAATATTCAAATGAAAAATGTGTCTAAATATGTCTATAAGCGTGTGATTCATCTTTCGTATACTTTACTAGACTAATTTTATTGCTTTAACGAAACATTAAATTGACTTGTCTAGACTGAAATAAATCATATTTCAATTTACATTATGACGAATTCAACCCGTCGTTAAACTTACAATGTTCAACTAAACTAGTGAATATATGGTTCACTTTTAACACTATTCCAAAACAAAATTAGTTTCACAAACTCAAAAACATCATGCATTTGTGCCGGCCTACTTTTGAATGTTAGTATTACAGATCATTTAGACCTTTAATTTTTTAATGTTAGTATTGCAAACTTCAAACATTATTCAGTTTTAAAATTACTTGATTATAACTTTTTGAGACTTATAGTACATAATTTTTTCTCAAAATAGATATAATAGAGCCAATATTTATTTAACAATTTTACTTTCAGTTTAGTGGGTAACAACACAGTTGGGAGGTAATCACGTAGCCATGTAACCAGCCACCATTGTAGCATGTAGCCATGCTGCTTACAGATGGCTGCTGATTTACACTGTCTGGAGGGTTTATTTACACGGTGTATTGCTTTGGTTGCTGGTCATACGCGTTGACTGTCACATCATACATGCTATATTTTATGTAACAGTATACTACTCAGTTTTATTAGAATTGAGTGGTGTAATTTAGCCAATACACGATAGAACTAATGTAAATCTTGTGAGTATTTATATTAAGTTTGTATGTTTACAAACTTAATATGTGTTTGTGTCACATAATACAAACATTAAATACAATATACTATTTACTACTGTCTCAATATATGAAAAAACCTTTTGATTTTGATTTGATATAACGATACTAAGGCAGTACATCATTGTTGAAACTGTCATTTCGGTTCATTCTTTCAAATGATATATATGATACAGACAAATTTATTCTGCAGGTTATTTGCACTTTTACTGGCCAATGCAAAATACATTTTGTAAGAGTCTATGATTGGGACACCATAAAAGATGTCTTGAAAACATAAACATATATTTACACTTATGCTGAATTCACATAACAGAAGGTGAACATATATAACATATGGTACAAGGCTATCGATTTCGACCAGTCACACCGGCCATTATCACACCATCATCAACAAACCAGCCCCGTGGTGGCGGGGCTCCGAGGGGGGGGGAGTCTATGAACTATCAATGGGCTATCAAATAAATGGTATTAGGAAACTGACACATACTTTCTTCCTTTTGGCCCAACTTTAATGAATAAATTACTTTTTATTTACTTAAATATAGAATAAAAAGCACTGTCGAATGTACAGAAAATATTGTAAACAAGTTGTTTTCAAAAATATCCACCCAAATCCCTGTTTTGGAGGCACTACAGAATCCATTGCTACATTCGTGGTTTTAAGAGGGGAAATGCCCCCTATCGCCCCAGGGTTATTAAGGGGCAACATATTTCGAATTTCTCTGTTGGTCAATGCTAACTTGACAAGCATATCAAGTTTGAACGAAATTGATTAGTAAGTAAGAGAGAAATAGTAATTTTTGTATTCCCCATAAGAATATCATTGTACAAGTACTGTGTTTACCGCAAAATTAAAATTAAAATTTCCTCCGCAACCAGTAATTGTAGAATAGTAATTCAAGATACTAATTTAATTATTGTGTTGAGCTGTTTTTAATGGTGAATAGTAATATTTTTTATATTTATATTTTTTTATGAAAAATCATCAAAACGAATTTTTTATATTTTAATTCTTTTAATTTCTGAACCCAAATTGTTACAGGAATGCGGGTGGTGTCATTTTGTTGGAAAACTAATGTTCTAAAAACGACTAAAGTTGAATTAAAATCGTTTGAGCCGTTTTTGAGAAATCCTGACCATGTTTTTTGGCGGATTTTGGGGGATAATTACCACTAAAAATAAAAAATTCAAAAAAATAAAAAAACACCTGGAGATATTGAGGATTAGTACCTACATACCAAATTTCATAAAAATCGGACCATTGGTTAGGGCTCTAGCTCTGTACACATCCATACATACAGACAGACAGATAGATAGACAGACAGACAGACACACAGAGAATACGTAAAAATCACTTTTTTGTGTTCAGGGAACACCAAAACAAATATTTCCTCTAACAACTCAAATTCGAAAATTTTGACGAAAACAATACTTTCTCCATGTACAATGTATAAGGGGAGAAAGTAATAATATTTCAGATTAGCTATAAATAAAAATGATACTGTAGTGAGTGCTTTTAAAACAAAATATATCGTACGTAATCATTACATTTCATATTAATATATATTGAATGAAAATATAACTAAATATAGGCAAAAAATAACAAAACAATTTATTAATTTAAATCAATGAAATGTATGGGATTAAGGGAATCATTTACACCAACTTATAGAAATCAACCCTGTGAAATGATAAGGATTAAATAGTTAAAAGGTATAGAACCAAGGATAGTGATTTAATGAAAGTCAAGATAGTTTACAAAAAGTCTGGAAGATAACAAATAAAATTATGAAAAGAAATTAGGAACTTCTGTTACGATAAACCATATGGTCATAGCATCAAAAATATTTAGTTCTAACAACCCATGAATTATTTTCTAAAAGGTGTATTCATAAAAGGTGGCATTACAAATAATTTACGAATGAGTGGTCTATCGTGCTGGTGGAATAACAGTAATTAATGTTCTGAAACAGATAATTACATCAACTTGAAAGGAACACCTGTCGTAATATTCATAAGCTGCTTACCAACTGGTTGTTACCCATATTTACAGTTCAGCTATGGGCTTTACGAGTTATATTTTTGAGTTGAGTAACAGTAATTAGTGGTTCTGGTACCAATACTGTTTTCCGGGCTGGATTTTTGCCTCTCAGGCTTATTCTGTAGGTGATAATATGAAGTTTTTGAATGTCTGCGTTTTGTTATTTAACTATTGAGTTGAGAATTACAGTATATTACACAGAGGTTTTTCGTAAGACGTTCAAAGCGTGAAGCGTAATGTTCGTCATGTTTTATGGGGGTTTACAATTTTCCAAAAATCAGTTTTTTGAATTTTTCAACCAACAATTTTTAAAACACTTAATTTGGTTTCTACCATTTTATAAAAAATATAGTATTTTTGATCGTTAACCTAGGTTAAGTGGTTGCGGGGAAAATAAAAAAAAACTTGCTCATAAAATATCCCACGTTAATCTTATGGGAAATAGGTTTTTAACTTCTCCTCAGTTCATTTTAATGTAAACCTCAAATTTTCTTTTACTAATTTGTTCAGCTCTACAAAACAATCATTTTGGTGTTTAAAATGTGATTTTATGTCCAACCGTTACAGAGATATTGAATGTGCTAAACACAGTACGTTGTCCAATGTTATCCTTAGGGAGAATAATTAAAATTTGATATCTCAATTATTTATAAATATATGTTGATGAAACTTGGCATGTGGCTTCACCTAGTACAATATATTGATCTTTGTTCAAACAAATAATTTTTTGCTGAGGTCAACAAAAAACTAATTACAATTAGTTACTAATTACCACTAATTACTAATTGTAATTAGTTGTAATTGGTCAGTTATCTGACCCTCAACTAATTGCAGGAAACAATAACGAATACTTCTATAATATTATTCCTAATATGTTAAAGGAAAAAGGTCTTATGGCCCCTTCTATTTATGAGTTTTTTTTTTTATTCTTTTACCACAGCAGCAAACCTGCATACTCATCCCCCATGTTATTCTTATTGAGAATAAGTCAAATGTAACGTCTCCCTTAATTATGAACATAAATTAATAAAACTTGGTATGCAGCTTTGACTGGTTAAGTTATATTGATAATTGTATAAAAACACATATTTTGTGTTCCTTGTTGCAGCAAACTGCGTACTCAGCTTACGATGTTATTTTTATAGAGAATAAATAAAATGCTATATATCACTTATTTATTCGTGTATTTTTATGAAACTTGGTGAGTGGCTTTATGTGGTAGTGAGAAACATGTACATGCATTGGAAATTCGCTGAGTACACAGGTTTGCTGCTAAGGGGGTATTTCTGATTTTTTTTTTAATTGTATTTTGTCAAATCTGTTTTGTTTTATTCACTTACAGGCGAGAGATAATGTTTCCCTTTTCAACATCGGTTTTGTTTTACACTGTTATAGGTAATTTAATCCAAAAATGTGAGTGTCAGCTAAGTTCCCTTATGGATTATTTTTTAATTAAATTTGTTGAAACCATGGTATCCTCGAATGACTGTTTCATGTGGAAATTGTCACTGTTATTCTCATGAACACGTTATTTATTATTATATCATTTTGTCTTTGGTGACAGCAATTACTGTATACACACAGTTTAATTTTGTTGGAGAAAATAATGAATGTTTAAAGTCTCATCAGTATTATCAACTCATGTAGTAAATAAATGATCTGTAGGAATTTTCTACTTGACTCCTGAAGAACTCCTCTAGTTACTAATCCGATTATTGACACACCAGAACGCTCTTTATTGTTTATATGAACAACATCTTCCTATTGGGAGGATAAGCACTATCAAATATTATAACATTGAATAACAAACAATTTATAATTTGTAGCGATTATAACATTGACTCTCTCGGTAGGGATGAAAAAATTTGTAAGTTTAACTAATTTATTCAAAACTCATGGAATTTATATAACAATTAACATTCCAACTAGAGTCACAACCAAATCAATTTCAAGTATTGACAAAATTGCTATTAATTATGAGCCAAATTATATACAATCAATAGATGTAATAGATTCTGCCGTATCAGACCACACAGGACAGTCAATAACAATAAAACGTAGTTAAAATAGAGATAATACACCTAAATATATTTATAAAAGGGAATTCAATGAAACTAATATTAGTAATTTTAAAACATGCATGAACAAAGCGCCATGGGATGTAGTTTATAATGCTTTAACTGTCAATGATCAGTTATTGCATTCCATAATATATTTAAACATCATTTTGATATTTTTTTCCCAATAACACGTAAAAAAGAACGAAAAAGTGCAAAACTACTTTGGATAACCAAAGGGATAAAAACAAATAAAGTCATTATATTCAAGAAGAATATTTGATAAATCCACTGAATTTGGTAATTATTTAAAATTATACCGACAAATTGTAACAATGTACTGAAAGCAGCTAAAATAAAATACTACTCATTTTCTGTGAAAAAAAACTATAAAAACCCAAGGAAAATATGGTAAATTATCAGCCAAGAAGTTGGCAACAACAATGAATATGATAATACAGAGATTTTTACCCTCAACTAATTGTAATTAGTTGTAATTGGTCAGTTATCTGACCCTCAACTAATTGCAGGAAACAATAACGAATACTTCTATAATATTATTCCTAATATGTTAAAGGAAAAAGGTCTTATGGCCCCTTCTATTTATATTAGTGAAAACTCTCCTCATCACTCCTTGTCATGTTTCCTTGAGGTAACAGTTTTTGAAGTTGAATCTGTTAAAAGGAACCTTAGCAACTCTTTGACCACTGGCCCAGACGATATTCCTTTTCTTCTTATTAAATATAGTTCATTGTTCACCCTCAAACATTTATTTTGAATAATTCATTTTTATCAGGCATTTTTCCAGAACATTACAAGCTCTCTAAAATAGTCCCAATAATAAAAAATGACTTAAAATTAATAATATACATCCCTTTGACTAGAATGTTTTCTAAAATATTCGAAAAGAATTTTCATAACCAAATGATGAACTATATTGTAGTCAATAATAAACCTAAATCAATTTGGATTCCAAATAAACAAATATACAATTGTTGCGATATACAGACTAGTAACAAGGGTAATGGCAAACACTGATGCAGATCTTCCATCTCTTAGTATATTTCTTGATTTATCCCGTGCTTTTGATAGTGTTAACAATAATGCACTCCTTGTTTATAATAATGCACTTCGATTAATGGGGTTTAACAGGTCAGCGCTTCAGCTCCAACAAAATCAAGATTATCATCTGATATAATTAATGAAGTACCACAAAGTTCTACTTTAGGACCATTATTTTTCATTATCAACATGATTGATCTACTATCCGTGGTAAATAAAGGAGAACTAATACTATTTGCAGATGAGTATAATGAGTTCTATACAACTCTCAATATTACCGAAAGTTCAAACAATCATTTAGAAATATCTTCTTTAGTTCAAATTTCTAAAAGGGAACAATAGTTTACGGATAACAGTTTGATAGTAAATTATTTAAAACCCTCAGCTTTACAATATAATAAACAATTTAATAATAAAACCATTCAACTTGTTCCACTTGCCAACTCTACAATACCACTGGCAACCGAGTATAAATTTCTTGGTTTAACATCACAACCAAATCTTTCATGGTAATCTCACGTTGATAAAATTTGCAAAACATCAGTTCAGGAATCTTTTTGATAAAATGTATTTCTAAATTCTGCACTTTAGACATAAATAAAACAGTATATGATACCTATATTTTTTATACTTTTTTACATTTTAACATTGATAAATTTTCCTTCAGAAGACAAATTCATAATTATAACACGAGAAATCTCCACCATATAGACTTGCCACATTCAAATTCAACATTCCGACAAAGATGCCCAGACTACATATCAATCAAAATTTAAAATAGAATTCCTTCATAAATAAATTCCTTAAATAACATAAGACAATTAACAAATAAATTAAAGCAAGACCTTATCAAGAAATGTCTATACAAATTGAAATTTTTTAAATGAAAAGAACGATGAAAATATAATTTAAATTTAAAATCAAAATGTTGTGGTTTCAAGATTGGATAAAGATTATTTTGTGAGATTCAAGGATTTAACTAATGAAAATTCTATCAGGTGCTGTTAGCATTACATACTCTGTTAAATTAACTTAGTCTTAAATATGATTTAATTATGGCAATCAAGATGTTTACCAATAAATAAATAAAGAAATACAATTAAACAAGGTACAACAAGACTACAACCAGATGAAGAATAACATAAAACAACGTAAATTGGACAACAATAAACAACTTAAATTTATCCTACCTACGACAATTGACGTACAGCAATAATAAAAAAAAAACAAGTAGTTTATTTTAAGATAAATACAGTTTTACCAAATAAAATGTAATTAAAAAATATGTAAACAATCTAAAAACCCATTTTTGCGATATAATCTCAATTTGAACGAATGAGGCCTTAAGTAAAAGAAGGCATATGTCTTACAAGGCAGACTATGGTAACAGCTTCTTCCCTATAATAGTGTCGTTTCGAAAAGATTCCAAAATGTGAGACAAATATATCGTTAATCCTTTATAAGAAGTCTCATAAAAATAGGGCAATAGATGTAAATTACGGCTGATTAATCCATTTTATTTACTCAAATAGAGCATCTATTTTCTTTATTTGTATATTTTATCTAGGTTTGAATTCATAATAAAAAAATCTATATATTTAATTCCGTAAGCGTATTTCCAAGAAATGTCTCGAGTTAAGAACAAATTAAGTTAAGTTATGACGATTCATTTCAAAGCTTGAGGGCCAAGGACGGTAGGAGAGATTTCAGAAATGTCAAAATTTACGTGGGCTACGCCCCACTGGACTTCAAGGATCCAATGATTTTCTTATGGAAATATTACTACAGTGTTTCTATTAATAAGCAAAATGAACTGATGATCAGCTGTGATTATCCGCTTGTTTTTTTGTTTTTTTTTTTTTTTTTTTTGAGGGGGGATTAGGATACCCCGGCATAGCCGGCTAGGAACGTCTCCCTTGGGATATTGTACAGCCACCGGAAAGAGGGAAAAGAGGGAAGGGAAAAGTGGTTGGACGGGGTCAGTCTGCCTCGCTCCAGAAAGGGAAAGAAATCCCTAGCTCCCGGGCTCTGTGGGTGACAACACCCCAGGACGATTTTCCCTCTAACCCGACATCCCCGATTATCCGCTTAAACAAAAACCATATGTTAGGAGCTATATCCCCTGTAAGCCACTAGTAATACATAAACCAGGTATAAAAAAACACTGAGAAAACCTTTTTAGTTTAGTTAGTACTGGAACTGTAGTATCTTTCAAACATCGTTTTTTTGATAAGTTTTTACAATTTGTAAAAAGTGTTTACAAAGTTTAAATTTTATCGGGTCTTAGGAAAATATAATTTAATGCAGATTAAAAAAAAGATATAAATCAATCCGTCAATCAATTTAATTTCCGTAATTTTTTGGAAAAGAAAAGAAATAAAATAACGAGAAGTTGACTTTGCCCTATTATTCACCAAAAAACCGGAGAAAAGACCACAACTCATGCCACATTCATACACATGGTTTGGTCGTATTGGCGTTTTATTCAAAGAACGTTTTTTATAAAAAATCTTACTATAATTGACTTATACGTGGTTTTTAGCGGTTTCTATTAATTCCCTCTACAAACAAATCCGCAGTTCTTAAAATATCACGGAGAAAATGTTTGGATTTGTAAAGACGTTAATACCAATAATGTATAATACATTCGCGCATACTTCAAAACAATTCACTCTTATCAATAGTTAATCAAAAACAACAGTTAACATTATCTGTGTTTATGAATTGCTGCATTTTTACAATCTACCCTGATGTCACACCCGGGTAGTATTTTAAAACCTACGAACGCAATGTTAAGTAAGATGAAAGAGGATGATTGCTATCAAGTAACATTTTTAAATTTGATGTGTTCCGTTATTCTGAGTAGTTATCTTTAAGCTGTCATGCACCGTTGTGTTTGCGTTTAAACTTGCATTCCCAGTTGTGTTCGAAGGACTCGGCCAACCAGCAGTAGAGTCCGAGTCGATGGTGAACTGTATGAGGACAACTATGTAGCTTGTGATTGATGCACACATCTGTAATAACATCAACAACTTAGGAAAAACCACAATCTGTTCCTAAATATCATTACGTTTTAAAAATTTCCTCCGGTCCTTATAATAATTTCTAGTATAATATAGTTTTAAAACTGTTTGTAGATTATGAAGAAATAGCCAGATTATTTGGATAAATTGCTATCCAAAATTGTAATTACATGTTTATCTGAGGTGCTTAGTTCTACAAAATTTTAATTTCACTGTCGATGTTTCACCTAAGAGTATTCCATCTTACAAGTGGAAACTTTTTTAAAGTAGGAAATATCAACATTCCAAATACCTTGATCTGAAAACATACATATGCAATATTTGGCTTATCGCAATTCATTGAGAAATCAAATTTGATTACAGTATTTGTTTCTAAATTTAGTTAAAGATACATAAGATGGGATATCAAGACTTATTTTATTCGATTTATCTATTATAAGTGCATTATTATAGCTTTATACAAACAAAATTATAAATAACATTATAATAAAAGTACTTTTGAATGTGTTCCTAACTGTAAATCAAAATTAAATTTCCAGTTACATAATAATTGTATTAAGAACAAGTTTTGTCGAACGGTAACCAATGAGGATGTTTCTTTTTTTGTAAAATATTATCCAAGCAGATTCTTCAACGAGCTGGAAATGTCTTAGAAATTTCTTTAATTCCCAGTAAACTAATATTTCAAGTTTTACAATCCCCAACTGATGATGCAATTATAAAGAATGAACATTACAGTTCTGTGGATATTTGTAAGACATTTATTAATTGTTGTGACCCTTTAACTCTCTAGTTCCTTATTTACGTTTATCATGTAAAAATATTACATTTTAAGTGACGCCTTTATAAATGGTAGAACAATTTACAATAACATGAAACATAAAAGCTGTTACCAGTTTTCGTGTTATGGCAATCCAATATATAATTAGTATTATGAAATCAAACCATAGGTGTTTAGAAACAGTTAATTGTTTTATTATAAGTATTATATTTAATTTTACCCTCAAATGTACATTTCCAATTCAATTAAAAATTTTCGTGGCTGTTGCTTTACTGTGCCTTCACTGGTATCTCAGAAATTACGAGATTTACAGGAAACCTTAAATGAGAGGCTTAATCTCTTTTAGTGACCATTAACAATATGTTTATAACATTTAGCTGCCATTTCCTAATATGGATAACATTTCTCACACAACATAGCATACTCGCAATCTTTTATTCTTAATACATTTTTTCTAAACTTAGTAGATTGCAAATCTTAGGCAATACCATGTTCTGACCATGTTTAAGCACCAGTGTGTAAGCAATTTTAAATTTAATTAAAAAAGTGAATGATGTTATTATTAAGTCTTAATATATTAAATTGTGTTATTACGTTAGGAAAAATGAAGACCTTACGTGAATTTATTAATAATTCCGTTCAACCATTTATTACGTTTGAATTACACAGTGGTGTTTTAACATAGAGAGAACATAATATGTTAAAAGCTTTTGCATACCATAGCTCTTAAACGACTGAGATTTAAACAATCTTGAGGTTAAGCCAGCCTTAAAGTGTTGTGTTATATTGAAAAAGCAAGAAAAAAGGGTCTTCCCAAGACATTTGAACATTAACCGCCAAATTGGAAAATGGCTGCCAATTTGAAAAAATAACATTCTTTGATGGTAACTGAAAAGTAGGTGAAGGCCCCATTTAAATTGTCTGTAAATTTTGTCATTTCTTGGATTCCGATGGTGACACAGTTCAGATAGACACCAGTTGTTAGGGAGATAATAGTGATCAACCTTTCAATCTATATCTTACCGTGAACAAAAGAGAGTAATTCAGTTTAAACATTCCAAAAACCTCAAACGACGACTTGTGATTGCGACTTTGCAGTTGAAACATTCTTATCTGTAACATATATAAAAACTGAATAAACTAGCTGATGCCAAACAATTTAATATTACTATTTGGATCAGCTACCATGTATTTCTTATACAACAGACGACAATAGTTACAAATAAATCTATGTAGCATCTGAAACACAACAAATTTCTTCCATCAGACTAAATGTTATCTAAACTGATAACAGTTTCGAAATGTTTTTCAAGATATATGAAATTCAAAAGAAATGAAACATCTCACTAAACAATATAATAAAATAAGCAAAATATAAATATAACTATAACATCTTATTTTATCATTATATTCGATTAAATTTAATGAGACTATTACTCATCAACTTTCCCAATAAATCTATTTACCTACAGTTTATAAACATATTATGTTGGTCAGACAAGAGACATCCAATAAATGGGAGGTGGGTTGGTGAACTTTACTTGTATATAACACCTTAATTAGCGACTTACTTTTATATAGCGACGTAGTATACTACTTGCCAATTCATAAGTAATATAGTTTGCAATGTCCGGTAGGAAACATAAAAAGAATTTAAGGGGGAAAAATCAACTGGTCAGCCGACCAAATAATATTTTCATTGTTTTAATAACAGCTTTAATGATTTTAATAACTGGAATTTGCTCACTATGAAACTTAGTGTTAAGTACATTTATGGTATATTAATATTAATTTCCATTGCGTGACATTTCTAAGTGACTGAGGTCAATAATATAACTAGTGTGCCATATCTAGTACTTGCTTCAAACATGGCGTCCGTACTCCCACAAGGTACAGTGGACAACCTGGACACGCTGTTGATCAACTCCCTTTGCTAAAACAATCACACCATACTATTAGACAAAACTATACATGTGTTTTATAGAGTGCATATGGTTGAAATTCACTAATAATAATATGAATTTGGCCGTTTTCCTACAATCGTAATGAGTTAACCGTACACGATTAAGCCATAATCAACTGAAGATGATTTTATCTTACCCTAAAGTGTCTTATTGTTTTATCTAGCTCTTATTGTTTTGGAAGGAAACTACATGTTACTGGTTGTCTGCTAAATAAGGTAGACATTGGTTTATGCAGAAAATATGGTTACGCCACGAATATCTGACAAAAACCTATTTATGAAATGTGAAGGGAAGTGAATACCCCTTAAAAAACTTGACCTTTTGTGTTGTTGTTTCACAGACATTTTCATAGAATTTTTTAAAGTTTAAAAGTATTATTCCAATTTCCAATAATACTTTTTGTGTGTACCTACATTTTTAAAGAGAAAACATTTAGAAACCGTGGAAAACCCCATTGTAAATAACAGGTTACCATAAACTAGAAAATATCGAACTCCAGTTTTTATTCAGAACTATAAACGTGTCCTTTGTTAGATTTTGGTAAAAAGAAACTGCGACCTACACAATGAAAACAAAATAACAAATAATTTTAATGATACAATTATAACAATGCCATTTCTGTCAAACATACGTTATTCAGTACGAAATGACATTTAGGAATCATCCTATTTGATAACATTTGACATAACTTAAATGTTTATTTATTCATGGATGTGAAATTTTCGGGAGCTGTGATATCAAATCAAATCAAATCAAATCATTTATTGTCATCAGACTATAGCATTGACAATAGGTCAGGTCATAAATCTCATACTTAGGTATAATATTTGCATAGTAGTACACTAACAATATAATATTTTATTAAATAAAAACAGTTCACATAATCTGCTAAGTAAAATAAAACATATACTTCTAACATAACTTGTCATTAACATAGTCTTGTACACTACAGTATTCCTTTTCCAGGAGGAGCACTTTCAACCTCGATCCAAACTTGCCAACGTCTGATTCTTGTCGAAGGTAAATCGGAAGGGAGTTGAATAATTTTATTGAAGAAAAATATTGTTGCTTTTCATAAGTTGAGGTTCTATGAAATGGAATGGGGAGCAAAGAATTTTCTCGAAGACTGTACTGTGTAGAGTTTCTGTAATGGTACATTTGCTGATTCTTAGCTAAAAAGGTTAATCAATCTAGGATATACAAACAGGGGAATGTTAAAAGGTTATTAGAACTAAAAACTCTTCTGCATGAGTCAGACTTTTCATACCGGAGATCAACCGCAAGGCCTTCTGCAAACGAAAAAGCTTCCTGTGCTTCACCGTTTTGGCAGCCCAAATAGCAACTCCATATGTTAGGTGAAGAAGAAAGCATCCATAATAAACAGAAAACAAAATTTCTCTGTTAGCAAAGATCTTGAGTCTCCGGGGGATGAAAAGACAGCTGCTTAATTTGTTGCACACCTTATCAATGTGTGAGGAAAAATTCAGGCATGAATCAATAACCAAACCCAACAAATTAGTTTGGTGACAAGACTCGATTTCAACATCGTCAATAATTACACAGGATCTAGCAGGTCCATTATCAGGGATCTTTAGCTTGAAATCGACAAATTGTGTTTTCTCAGCATTCACACGAAGATTGTTATCTTTGAACCATTGTAACAGCTGACAACGTTTGATGAACAGATCAATTTCAAGAGTGCTTTTACACTTGTTAGATACACTGAATGAAGTGTCGTCTGCAAACAAACACAGATCTACGCCAGGTACACTGCAGGCAATATAGTTTATGAATAACAAAAAGAGGATCGGCCCAAGGACCGATCCTTGGGGCACCCCAGAATTAACAACAACTTCAGTGGACTGATGTTGACACAGAAGTCTGTCCTCTTTGATGTATGAGATCTCGACAGTTTGAGTTCTACCAGTGAGGAAAGGAGAAACCCAATCAATCGATTTTCCCCTAATGTCAAGATGGTAAAGTTTTTCTATAAGAAGTTTGTGGTTCACCATATCAAAAGCCTTACTAAGATCTAGGAAAACTCCAAAAACGCCTTTCCTCCTGTCAACGGCTTTAGAAACATTATTGATAAAATCAAACATAGCTAGGAGATCAGAAACGGTGATGGTTTAGCTCTCAATGTTGTTTTTTGTTTAGTGTTCAAACATCAATTCCGTGAGAATTATTATCTATGGAGCACGTGAGAAAGAATAGAACATGTTGATGATTGTAACTTTATTCTCAACCAAACCTTTTGTCCGAACCATTTTGGACTTCAGACTAAATCCTGCCTAAGGCCTTCTTCTGCAAACGAAAAAGCTTCCTGTGATCCAGTAAGTGAGATCAATAAACCTGCTTACGAAGAAGTGCACCACTTTAAGTTAAACATCTCACATGAGTGAGTAAATGCAACTTCTGGAAACCCAAGTGAGAACAGGTCTACAACCAATCAACCAATATTGTGAGGCCAAAACCAGGCTATAAAACCATATCCAACTCTCAGAATGGTGCTTTCTCAGGATTATTTTCTAGTCTCCGGTGTCAAAAAATGGTTCCTAATAATAGAATTCGATTCATGTCTATAAACAGAAGATCTTCAATGATTTGTTTAAATAATAACGAAACATTTTTGATAGTTGACGCAAGTACCGTACAATTTGTGTCGGTGATTTGTCGTCTTATGTCAACAAACCACACCCTTATAAATAACTAAATGTGAAGTAACGAGTAAAGGTATTTACCTTGTCTTGTATTCTTGAAGGTCCAGTGCAAAGTGCCCAAAGATTAACCATTAAACTCACAACAAATACAATATTTATGCACATGAAGTTTGTTGTCTCTTTTGATTGGAAAAGTTGTACTCCATTTATAACTATGGCATAGTTAAATAGAACGTTGTTATAGAATGCCAGTACAAAAAATGTTAGAATATCCGCTTGGAAGAACTGCATTACTTCGTCACTAAGTAGGACAGTTTCGTCGTGTATTTTACGTAGAGAATAAACTTATTTTGCATTGAAAGCTCTTTTAGATTGAAAACGGTTACAACTTAGTGGATATACTCCGAGAAACATCTTTGGACTTTTAGAGACAACAATTATGTTTATCCGACGGCTGATAAGGCCTAAAGACTGATTAGCACTTTCCAAAGTCAAGAAGAAAACCGTTGTTATCGCTGGGCCTGGAAGGGATACTAGAGTCATAAGCCACTGAGTAAGCAAATGAGTCCAAGAAAATTGAGAAAACACGTTTTCCCTGTAAAGAGAAAGTGTACATTTATCAATTGTTATTATTCACAGTGACCCAAACTCATGTTTACAGGTTAATGGCTGCTAGACTTCTGTAGAATATTATAGCAGATAAAGTTACCAAATGTTTTAAAATTTGGTCTTCTCAAATATTTTACAGAGAAAGGAATGGTATGGAGAGCGTATACCAGGTCGTTTTTTACTTAGGATAATAATAAAGTTAAGAATGAAACTTCTTTATTTATGACCATAGAGTTAAACCTATGCTTTGAAGATATCTTAAAGACCAAAGCTAATTTTACACAGTCTTCAACGCTAATTGGACACAGTCTTGAGATAAATACTTATAAACAACATTAATTTACTTAAAAAAGCAAAATATATATCTAAACAATAATGATGCGGAACATGTGAATGTTAGTTAAGGATTATCAACTGAGGAATTAACATTGTGCTTGTGGTGGAATAAACCCAGCCGCTCTCTGAAAGTACTGATTAGGACATAGAATAATTATTGAAGCACAGTTAAAGTTTGAAGGCAATGGCAAATTGAAATGTCTCGGTAATCTACTGTGGATCAAGCCATTAAGTGTGCATTATATTTATTAAAATTTAGACCAGTAAACAAATTAGGAAGTCTAAACCAGTGCTATGAAAATGCACCGTACTAATTGTTTCACCTTTCGATCTCTTTGTTTGTTTATGAACGGTGTGGTTAATTACAATATTGCCAAATAATTACTAGTTTTTTACAGTACAGGTATTAAAATATAGTTTTTAAAAGTATACTACTTAAAAGACTTTTTTAACATCAAGTAATTTTCATAAGATCTCTTACCCTGAACAGTCAAACGACAGATAAATCGACATCAAGAACGGACCAACGTAAGTATACAATATCAAGAATTTAAGTTGGCTGTCGAATTCCTCGTTCCACTCACCCAATGCAAAAGTTACTCTTTTATGCCATGCAATACTTTTATTAATAAGAGTGGCTATGTCTCTGCAATTCAGTCGACAGAAGCAAAATATATTGGTCAAGAGCCCAATCATAGAATATCCTAACATGACAAACGTAACATTGTACGCTTTGAATGTATCGTGCATGACGGAAATATAGCAGCCAAAAACCTCTTTGCTTAAGGTTTTTGCTAACAAGCTGTAAGCAGAAAATGAGAAAAGGAGTGCCCAGATAGTGACCCTAAGTGGTAAATATCTGTTGGCTACTAAAGTACCGCGTTTCCCCATCTTGACCCCCACAATCCATGACATTATTTTCAGCCCGAGTGCCCACTTCCAATGTTTCAACATTGCACGTTCAAGACTCTAACCAAGTAAAGGTGCCGGCTTGACTGTACCTCTGGAACAGAGTTGTGAAGAATATAACGATGAGTATAATCGATCTGCCCCGTTATAAAGTAATTGCACCAACCTATTAGGCTGAGTAAAAAACCTAATGGCGTTTTAAAAGTGTTTATCAATGAACCCTAATGGTCTTGCTTTGTTCACCTCAATAGTTTATATTTGTTTAGTTGTTTGATGGTGAAATTAGTTTTCAATAGTTTTCCCCTAACATTTTTATATTATTTTTAGTAAATACTATACTTCAATAGGACATATACCTCCAAACTATTTGACTTACTTGATTCATTTACTTGCATTAATGTGAGAATTAGTGTTACTTGCAGCAACAAATCCTTTCGATTCATATGATTTGGACTCAAGAGCTACTCCACTTCAACCCTTCTAAGTCTTCTAGATTTCTCAATCCATTGGTCCGGCTCATGCTTTAAGTCAACCTAGCCCTTCCTCTCCTTCGATGACCCAGAGGTTTCTATTAAAACAAACTTGAAGAGATACTTTCATTATCGTCTTTACCAATTTAATCCAACTTTATAATTTTTGTTTTAGTGCTTACAGACATTAACTGGTGTAATGTCAACTACAGTTCTATCAAGTTAGTTATCTAACAATATAGGTTTTATTAAGATTATCATATTCATATTTTATGAATGTGCTTGTTCAATAAATTGTTATTGTCAATTTCATAAGGGCATTCATTCATTGTTGAAATAATATAAAATAAAAATAGGTTTTTATTTAAATACTTTTTAAATATAAATATTATTTTTAATCTTAATTCAATACTGGAATAGATAGCTGTTATTAATGTAAACCATTAATAAGTAGTTAAATTTTATTTTAATTACGTAATAGTTAAAACAGATTATTGTTTGCTTTTAAATATGTAGCCTATATGTGATATATTTTTAATAATTTAGTGAAGTAAAGTTTATTTTGTATAATTAAAAATAAAACAAATATTTAGGGCGAATACAAATCTGGAAGCAGTATTTGTACATTATAAGTTTACAATAAATATGTTTTTAGTCAGTTGCAGAGTCGAAAGTCGTTTCCGATCCTTAACTCTTCAACCAGATAATATTATATTTATTGCATTATTTTTAGTAGAGTTCTCTTCACATCGTCTTAGAGAGCGATCTATTGTTTTCCTAGGTAGGTCAAGTCAATGGATTCCGAACCACTTGGATACGGGATAATCACATACTGCTAACAACTACTGTATTGGCGATTGGTGGGGTTCGAACCAGTGACCTTGTGGACCAACTAGGTTAGTTAGGGTTTTGATGATCTCAAATTGCCTTGTGTGAGTTGTCATAATCCCAATAGTTTGCCCAAATACATTATTTACACTGCTTTACTTTTGGCTGTTAAAATCCGTAAGCACGGGGGCAAGACACTTAAACTGTAGATAAACTGAGAAATAAACTGTAGATGAAGTGCCACATTTTACTTGAACCCGTGTAAATCATATAAAAAACGTGGTATTTAGAAAACTTTAAATTAGGAAAAAAGAACGGATGACCAAACAGTCTAAAAGGTTATATTAGATGATTGTCAGGATGATAGATCGTCTCCCGCACAGTTTTACTCAACGGTTAGGTCAATTGAGATATATTTGTCCATAAAGATTGCCTCATATTCTGTATTCAAATATTGCAATGTGGTTTGGTTTATAATTAATGTTTGGTAATCCAGACTCCAAACCAAATGTGACAAATGTTATTGCTTATTTTCCTCCATTTGATATAAAAAAGACGTGGTTTTGATTTTTAATCCTCCAAACATATACGGAAAGCGTAAAAATATGCGATATCTCATAATGCTATGGTGAAAAGGAAAAGAGTTATAGTTGGGGAAATATTAAGTGTTAGATTTATTCGCACAGTTGCTCCTTCACATTTTTTGTTTTAACTAAAAGCTCTTTCCGAGTATAGAAAAGTATTACTTTACAAATGAATGGGCACAAAATAAAATGTGTACTCGCCAATTTGATTACCTAGAAATAACACCTGACTCATTGTTCTAATAATAATAACATTATATGTTATAAATAATTAATCTTTTTAGAGCCAAAGCCATAAAGACAATTTTGAATCAATCCTTTATGTAATAATAAATCATTCCCATTTTTATTCGGTCAACAACTCGCCTCCAACACTGAAAATGTATATATCAAATATTTTACCATATTTTATAAAAAAAAAACTGAATTTAGTTAAACAAAATATTCTGAACACTCTGATGCCAGGTTGGTTCACAATGATGACAAAGAGCCGCTCCATGTTGTGACACAAGCTTTAGTAATCTCTCGAGATTCCGATTACACAAACACCACTCATCTCTCCAAGTACAACTCTCACCCTGCCGCTTTTATAAGGAAATAAAACAAAGCTTCGTTACCAAAAGTTTCACCACATTCACTCCTGTAGGAGGTCTTGCCTTTATTTTCAATTTTCACCGATGGTCGCATACACGATGAAGAATATTATCGAAGATAACTATAATGGAATTATATATATAAGTTAAAAAAGTGATTACCTTTAAACGTGTTTATTATAACCAAAACATTAAAATAACATTTAAATCAGTTACAGATATAAATAATTTTCAATTGTTTATTTATTTAACAAACAAACAAAAACCTTATCCTGAAATGAGCATAATTATTAATTATATTTGACAAGATTTGTTATATTTATTTCATATTACTATCACGTTTTTTTTGTTTTTTATTTGGTTTGTATTTTTAAAATCAGCATAAGGTACTTTTACTTTCTCCCCCTTATACGTAGTATATGGAAAAAGTATTGTTTTCGTCAAAGTTTTCGAATTTGAGTTGTTGTTAGTGGCAATATTCGTTTTGGTGCTCCCTGAACCCAAAAAAGTGATTTTTACGTGATGTCTGTCTGTCTGTCTGTCTGTCTGTATGGATGTGTACAGAGCTAGAACCCTAACCAATGGTTCGATTTTTATGAAATTTGGTATGTAGGTACTAATCCACGATATCTCTAGGTATTTTTTAAATTTTTAAATTTTTAATTTTTAAGGATAATTATCCCCCCAAAACCGCCCAAAAATCATGAAAAATCAACATTTTTTAAAAACGGCTCTAACGATTTTAATTAAACTTTAGTCGTTTGTAGAACTTTGGGTTTCCAACAAAATGACACCACCCGAATTTCTGTAAAGAGTCGGGTCCAGAAATTACAAGACTTAAAATATAAAAATCAGTTTTTTGGATTGTTCATGAAAAAAAACATAAATATATAAAATATTACTATTCACCATTAAAAAGAGCTTAAATAACTAAATAATGTAGTATCTTGAATAACTATTCTACAATTACTGGTTGCGGAGAAAATTTAAATTTTCATTTTGTGGTAAACACAGTACGTTGTCCAATGTTATTCTTATGGGGAATAAAAAAATTACTATTTCTCTATTAGATATATTTCGTTCAAACTTGATATGCTTGTCAAGTTAGCATTGAACATCAGAGCAAATTAGAAATATGTTTCCCCTTAACAACCCTGAGGGGGGGAATAGGGGGCATATCCCCTCTTAAAACCACGTGTGTAACGATGGATTCTGTAGTGCCTCCTAAACAGGGATTTGAGTGGATATTTTTGAAAACAACTTGTTTATAAGATTTGTTAGTGAATTTCCTATGGAAAAGTGAACTATTAGCATGACCTGACTTAAGCCCGGGACGACCATAGAAGTTCCTAACGTGACCCTCTGAACACGTTTTGGGGGGTCGTTCAAAATTATATGTGTGTGTGTGTGTGTGTGTGTGTGTGTGTGTGTGTGTGTGTGTGTGTGTGTGTGTGTGTGTGTATTCACTTTAGCGGTCGCATATTTTGTCCGATTTACTTCAAATTTGTTAAGGATTTTCCTTGCTATAAACAGTTAGACAAGTTCGTTGGGCAAAACAATTGGAAAACTCTAACCTCATTTGGGGATTATTTTTCAAATTTCGAGTTTTTGGGCCCAAAAAGGGCAAAAAAGCCCTGGACATAAAATTAATGCTTGTATTAAGATAGGAATTAGTGAAGCAAAAGTTTTAAGCCCTCTCTCGTTATTCTAGCATAAATATGTACCGAGTTATTAAAGAAAATGTATATCGGCTAAACACAGTGCGTTGTCTAAGGGGGTTTTTACATTAGAAAAGCATGTTATTCATTTGTTGGTGTATTTGCATCATCCCCAGCAACCTCGTGCCTACTTTCAAGCCTGACTGGACCTTCTCCTAACCTTATAATGCGCAAAATTGTTTACCTAGCATTGCCGGTGAATGAAACCAGGAGCATCAGAACAGCCAAAAAAATCAATGGTTTCAGATTTCAATAAAAATGGAATAAATGTATGATTTTACACTGGTTTTGAGTTTTAAAAGTTTTGTATGTGGAAATTCACTTCCCTCACGTCAGCGTGCTGCGTGCGAACTCGTTGTAAATTCGACCGTGCTTTGTATTATATATTTAGTAAATAAAAAGTATTTTATTTATTAAAGTTGGGCTAAAAGGGAGAAAGTATGTGTCAGTTTCTCGATACCGTTTATTTTTAATTTATAATATGTTTAAAATTACATTATTGGATATTACTATCTAGTGTATAAAAATAATACCTTTAGGTAACTTTCTAGTTGCTAAAAAACTATCATAAAAACACAATTACCATAACAAGTTAATTAATAAATGCAAATAAACAAATTTATATTAAACAATGATTATCAAGAAAAGGCTGATATCATAAAAGGTTGTTTGCATCTATTATTTAAACTGTTGAATTGTAAACAAGTGGGGAGTAAGTCAACGTCGTTTCGCTGAATTTATAAAAATAATATAAAAACGCATCATTTTGTAAAAAGGAGGAAAATTATCAATATCAGCAAGACAAGCACTTCGTATAATAAATCTCTAAAGACACATCTGAAAACAATATATTACTGCCAACAACCTTTTTTGAGGGTTTACATTATATATGTGGAAAAAACTACAGGATGTTCATGACGTGGAAAGAGATAGATTAATACTTGCTTCCTTGTTAACAGTTTAAGTTTTTTTTTACTCTGTGTTACAAATAATCTTCATATAAGTATTATATGACATTTGGAAATGTATTTTTATATTGACAACAATTCATATTATTTTTAAATAACACCAACACTATTTATAAATTAAGTATTAGAAAAAATGTAACATAGAAAAATTATGTGTGTGTAGGCTTAGTGTTCAAGTTTTAGTTTAAGTTGCATATCGAAAAATTACTTTTTCTGTAGGTTTTATTTAGTAAATATTTTAATAATTACGGTATTGCACCTAATTACAATATACAGGGTTGGGCAAAAGTCTCGAATATAGTTAATACTGACCAGGATTTAATAAAACTTGTGTTTGATATTGTCACCCACATCTACCCGTATTTCACTGATTTGTTGCACGACCAGGGGACGACCCACGGAGGAAGTCGTACAATTTTAAAATAGAAGCCTATGTCAAGTTACACCTCCTTTTAAAGATCTTATTTAATAGAACACAATGGTGCAACTCCGGTTTCAAAGGGTTAAACCAGTCAAAAGTTACAGTTTTTCAATATTTTCAATATGTGATTAGTTTAAAAAAGCTTGCTTTGTTTTGATGATTTTAAATCAGCTGTATGATTCAATTTAAATCACGTATACAAATTCAAATTGAAATAGGAGAACAAAAATGAAACACGTGTTTGAAATTAAATCATACAGCTGATTAAAAATCAAAAAAAGAAAGCCAGCTTTTTAAACTAATAATACCCCCGTCACAGCAAACCTGCGTACTCAGCGAATTTCCAATCCATATATATGTACCTCGCTACTACATAGCTTACCAAGTTTCACAAAAATACATTCATAAATAAGTGATATATAGCATTTTATTTATTCTCCATAAGAATAAAATTAGGCTGAGTACGCAGGTTTGCTGCAACGGGGAGGATAAGAAATGTGTGCCTTTGCAATTATCAATATAAATCGACCAGGTGAAGCTGCATACAAAATTTTATTAATTTAGGTTCATAACTAAGGGAGATATACAACTTTGCTTATTCTGCAAATGAATAACATGGGGGCCAAGTATGCAGGTTTCCTGCTACGGGGAAAATCAACAAAATCTCTATTTATGCAAATATCAATAAACCACAACTAGTTGAAGCCACATACCAAGTTTGATCAATATACATTCATAAATAATCAAGATATCAAATTTTATTTATCCTCCATAAGGATAACATTGGACAACGTACTGTGTTTAGCACTTTGGATATATCTGCAACGGTTGGACGTAGAACAACAATTAAAACCCCAAAATGATTGTTTTGTAGAGCTAAACTGATTGGTATAAAGAAATGTGAAGTTTTTTGTAAAATTATCTGAGGAAAATCCAAAAACCTTCTTCCCATAAAAATAACATGGGAAATTTTATGGACAAGTTTTCTGACTTTTCTCTACAACCACTAAACCTAGTTTAATGATTCAAAATACCAAGTTTTTTTTAAGCTGCATGTAATGGCTATAACCAAAATTGAGTGTTTTAAAAATTTTAGGGGAAACAATTTTAAAAACTGATTTTTGGAAAATTTACCCCCATAAAACCCCCTTTTTATATTCCGATCGATCTGGTTTTCGAAATTAAAGTCATAAATGTTACTCTACACATTTGTGCTAAATTTAATCAAAATCGAGCAATTCTTTTAAAAGTTATCGCGGTAACGGACACACACATATATATATATATATATATATATATATATATATATATATATATACATAAACCGGGTGTTCAAAAAGTCTGTAAACCCATTAATATTTATATTTATTTTAATAATAAACGCAGAACAATGAAACTCTAGGATGACGTCCTCACTGTAGCTACTGACTTTTTGGCCATTTTATCTTTTTTCTTTCGCTTCGGGGGGACGTCCTGTGGAGGAAGTCTAGAAAATCTTAAATGTAAACATAGGTCAAATTATACCTCATTTTGAAGGTCTTTGGTAGAGTAACACATTTCCGCAATCCCGACTGAAAAAGGACCATTCGTTTGGAAATGGCAGTATAACAAAATTTGTTTGATTTTAATGCCAATGCAATGGCAAATAAAGTTCTTGGCAGAACTAATTACTTGCTAATTCAAATTATTGATAGCCAGGACATACAAATTATTTTTCAAAAACTAAAATATCAGATTATTTAGTTCTTGCGGACTTCTTAACTTTACTTTTTTATAATTATTATCTTGCAAAGTAGGTAATTTAAACATAAACAACTGACATACTGTCTGTTCAATTTTATTTATAATGATAACTGTCGCCAATTACATCTATGCACTCCTAACGTTTTTAAACAATTAAATGAAACATTACTGATATTTCCTATCCCTTCGCACTCCAGCTATAAATTCTCATGGTTAAAACACTAACATAACCAACACGGTTGAGTATTCACTTCTGCCTCTTAATCTCCGCAACGAAAAGTTAACAAACTTTGAGAGCTGCCATTTCCAAACGAATGGTCCTTTTTCTTTCGGGATTGCGGCAATGTGTTCCTCTAACACCTTTAAAATGAGGTATAACTCGACCTACGCTTACATTTAAGATTTATTTGACTTACTCCACAGGACGTCCCCCAAAGCGAAAAAAGACAGTTAAAATTGTCAAAAGTCAGTAACTACAGTGAGGACGTAATCCTAGAGATTCATTGTTCTGCGTTTATTAATAAAATAAATATTATGGGTTTCCATACTTTTTGAACACCCGGTATATAAATTTGAACGAATAGTGTTTTTGGCATTTGGGAACCTCAAAAGAAACGTATCTTGGTCTCGGGCTTAAGTCTTATCATGCCACATACAGTTCGCTAAAAATTGAAAACTTTGAGAAGCTGTAACTTTTGATTGGTTTAACCCTTTGCAACCGAAGTTACACCGTTGTGTTCTATTAAATAATACCTTTAAAAGGAGGTGTAACTCTACATAGGCTTCTATTGAAAAATGTTACGACTTCCTCCGTGGGCCGTCCTCTGGTCATGCAACAAATCAGTGAAATACGGGGAGATGTGGGTGACAATATCAAATACAAAATCACTAAGTTTTATTAAATTTTGGCCAGTAGTTCAGGAGTTATTAACTATATTCCAGACTTTTGCCCAACCCTGTATATAAAATACTAAGCTCGGTTTACTCTTACATACACCAATTTTATTTTGTTGTTTACATACAAATTTAATCAGGATGACAAATGTGTACTGTAGGCATTTAAAGTCTATTTGGCAGTTGTTCTTGTAGGAGTTCTCCAAAAACTTATTCATAATGTGATCACATGACACTGATGTTATTATCAGTAAGGTCACACGTCCCAAGAGTGCATGAGTATTGGCAGCTGTCTGAACAAATACTTCAATCCCTAGATGCAATCTGCCTACGATGTAAGGTTGTAAAGTTACAGAGACATGTTTTGAGACTTCGCATCACGGCAGCAGCTGACAGCAAAATAACTTCTAGGTGTAAATTTGTCAATAATAACTTAATGCGCAGTTGAAAATCTTATACTAGGTGTTAAAATAAAAGTTATCGAAATACGTCGAGTTCTTGTTAGGCAGTTGAACAATGAAATTGAATAAACTATGGGCTGATTTTATTAACGGGGATATTCATACTTAGGGTTCAATTATTTTGTCTCAAACCTGTCCATATTTTGTTTTGTAGGACCAGTTGACCTACTGCGAAGCGTGACTTCCAAAGCCCTCATTAACAATACACCCAGCTTATTTACTTGATGACTTTATATAACAAATTTTTTATTAGCCCAACGAAAACTTTATATACGAAAACTTTGGGTCCTTAAACGTATAGACTTAATGTCTTTTTTCGTGTATGTCTCTATTTAATTGTAATTTTTTATTTAATTTTAATTTGTTATCTATCCAATCCCTGGTCTTAAGATGGGTTATTTCTTTAAATAGAATCCATGGTTATTGGATAATTTAATTACTTACATGGCACCTTACTTTTAGGCTACAATCAGGATAGATGAATTACTCTAATGGAAGAGTGTTACATAACAAGAAGTTTAATGAAAGATAAGTCTCACACACAGCTAATAGAATATTATCAGAACTGACTGGGCCTAAAAACTTCATTTTGAATTTGTTATGTCAGTTTTGAGTCTGTGTTAATTTGAGTTTAAATCAAATCAAATAATATTGCACAACAACACATGCAGCTTCTTAAAATGTGTTAAAGTTCTACTATTTATTAACATTTTTAGCCGTACATGAGAATATACAGTAATCTGGGATTTGTTTATATATCCTTTATAGAGTCTTTTATTCAAGTGCGTGGTTAAGTAAATAGATTTGAGACTTACTGTTTTTCCTGACACATCTTGTGCAATTTATATTTATATAAATGAAGTAACTCTGATTGAGTTCGTTAATCATGCATCGAATAAGCTGGACCTTTCTTTAATATATGTAAACTATTTTAGGCTACCAAGATCATCACATTTTCTCTTATGGTTTATAAACAATTCAATAACTTTTCTATATTCTATTCTTAATGAAGGAAGGGAAATATAAGTAACCATTTAATCAATAAATCACTTTGATATGCAAGTAATAACAATAAAAATTAAGAATATCACTAGGTCATAAATCGTTTAAAAACAAGTAATATGCAAGTTTGTTAAACGATTATACAACCAGAATGAATGTAACATCAAATATTGTTTTTACTGGCTACAAAGCAGTGTGTGGGGCCTACTTGAGATATTTATCTGGTACTTGGGTCAAACAACACACCCGCACATGACGACATAGCTTTGCACTCAGCTAAAATTGACCTCAAATGTTGAACATGGAATTACGAATAATGTTAATACCTCTAATGTGTTGGTGGGCAGTCAGATTCCCAGTATATTGTCAAATGATGTTCTTAGTAAAACTTGGTCTTGGTCTATATTGATCTTATTTATACTCATGCTACAAAAAACTCGGAGTAAAATTTCGTTACAGCAGTGCATTGCAACAAAAACGAAGTAAATACGTAACAATACGAATGTCATAAAGAAAAATAATACCACAAACGCTTGGTTCAAATTATATTGTTGGAATCGATTGTTGTTTCTCAAATCTTCATTCAATATATAACTTTTCATCGAAGAACCGTTCGTGTATTAGTTATATACTCTGTTCCACGTTCACCGTGAAGTATGGAGTGCCTTTAAGTAATATATTTCAAATGGCGATTCGAATTGTACTACCCGCCCTGAAAGAATTAAATTGAGCCCCTGCACACGGTCCGCGGGATCAGTTGATGCAATCCGTATAACAAAACCAAAAATTACAGTGTGGGGTTGCATAGGCGAAAAACCTGGCCGTCCTAAAACTAGTGTTAATTTTAACACTGGGATTACGGGCGGCCTAAGTTTTTACTTGTGCGGCAAAATATACTCACCTCAGTAACATGGCCAGTCTTGTACTACAAGATGAATGTGGAGTATAGTAAATATTTATTGAAAAAGGGGCCCGAGTAAAACAGTATTAAAAATATTAAAAGGGAAGATAAAAAATAAACAGTTTGTAACTCAGTGATATAATAATATCGTTGGGCCAGGACTTGTGGTATGACCAAGGACTGCCACTGAAAACAAAGACGGTGTTCAGTAGTGCGTTACGCAACCGGAGCATTGTATTCACTGATGAGGTCGTATGTGCTGCTATGCTTCTGTTAGAGGTATAAAACAGGTGTTGAAAGCGGTTATTGGAAGGGCGAATATTTATGATTTAAATATTTACATATTTATTTGTAATGGTGAATCCCATGATTAAACACCTTATGCTAAAACACTAACATGAAACATTATCTTCTATATTTAAGAGATATAATTATAAATGGTTAGCATATAGATAAATACAAAATAAAGTGTTTAAAATGTAGAAATTTAAAAACATAAGAAAGGATATTTACAACTTCAAAACAATGTTTTAGTCTGTAATAGTAAAGGATTTTAAAGAAGTGTTTCACAATCCAAGTTAGTTCTCACTAAACGATTGAGTATAAAGTAAATCCAAAGTACCAAATTTGCCAGGCTCTACAGTTATAAAACATAAGTATCGATATTTAACTGTACAAATATTAAAACTGAATTTACCATAAATATACGTATTGCTATAGATTAAATAAAAATGAATGACCACAATATCTAAGCTTTGATAAAACCTTGAAACAACATTAAATTATTAACTGGTCTTTAGCAACACCAGAAAAAATTGCGTCTACTTGTTCCACAGAATATAAATTGTCTGATGTAATAAGTTTATTTAATCAATTTGTTTTGGTTGAACGTTTTATAGCACATTATTGCTGCTTTAAAGTGGATTGGCAAAAATTACATTACAAGTAATTTACTCAAATATCTTAAATGGAGTGGTTATAATAGACACGGGATGATGCATTTTAAACAATTAGGAGTTTCCAGATTTAAAATTGGGAGTTATATGTTTTAACTTCAACGTGGCGGGACCTGCCATGTGCTAATCATTCAAGATAAAACATAAGTGCTTCACAACGATTGTTAACGTTCTTTGTACAGTGCGTTGAAGCGTGAAAACCCGGGGCGCCCATAAGACTAGTGTTAAATTTAATGATTGTAATTGCTGCGTAAAATCGCACACTTTCTTCCTCTGCCCGCTTTGGGAAAGGCTTCACCTAGACACCACAAGACAGCAGTCCGTGGTCACGGCCTGTATGAAGGTGATTAAGGGTTGTGCAACTGGGATTGCGTGTCACAGCTAATCTTGGACATCCGTACAAAAAAGACAGAAAATATCGGGTCCGGGTTATATTTTCACAGGTCTTGTCCACCTGAAAGAAACCCTGAGGGCAACAGCCTAAAATAGGTCCTGACTGAAGATATATGATAATCAGTTTCTAGGTCAGAGCCCGACAGAGTAGATGAGGATTGTTAGTGGGTAAACTACGTCTGGTAGGAGTCCCACACTACAAGCTAACCTGCGTGCACATAGCGTTTGTCCACGTCTCAGAACAAATATTTTCCTGTAGAATAAGTGACTTTCTTATCCAAGGATTGCCATATTTGTCCAATAAAAGGTGTATGTATAGCAGCGATTGGAGCAGCGAATACCAATTAATGACAGGGCTCGTAAGAATATGGTTAGTTCATTCCGTGTGTTGCATACATATTCAAAGCTCCCTAAAAAGGTCAAGTATCTAGTGGCCCTAGTAAAATATGTCTTTGATAATCAGTTTATCTTGCCAACCACTTATTGAAGAAGTGTGTCCACATTATTTAGATGGAATGCAAGGCAAAAGTCGCAGGATATAATAATTAATAAATACATGAGGCATTAGCAGGCCTTAAAGGACCCCTCCTTAAATCTTGAGTAAATATAATCATACCAGCTTTTAATTATCAGTCATAGCTGGATAAATACTTTTATTGTTGTACAAATTGTATGAGGGGGACTTATAATGCCTAATTATATATTTATTTGTTATAAGAGCATTTTCATAAGTCTTTTTAGTTCTCATTTATAGTTTATTGTTCTTTCTTGATTCTAAATTATTTTACTTATATATTTGTACTTGTATAATGTTATTTATATAAATGATTTCAGTCTAGGTAAGCTATGGACACGTAATCTAATTATTTTCCGAGACAATAGGGACAGATCAACAGACAACGAGCTCAAGTTACTGGTGTGGTCTGAGAATGGATGAGGCTATTTCCATGATAATATCTGCCCTCCAGCGTGGTTTCTTGTTTGATTAACTGAAATTACAAATTTAGACAAATTCTTGGAAATAATCCAGCATTTATACTATGGTGTATATCCCTTTGTATTAAGCTTATTAGTAACGTAAGAACCAAAACAAACGTTTTCGCTTTTCACAGCATATTTTATCACAACATTCTATACAAACAAACAAGGGCTTTACACATGATTCAAAAATTACCAGGGAGCCTCCCTCTACCATAGCCTTGAGCGATGTTTGACTGATGAGCCAATTTCCATGATAATATCAGCCTCTTGGGAAAGAACCACTCTGTTGCTAGTTGGGCTTCACTTTAAGACTGCACCTAAACAAAATATTCTTTATGCGTTTCTCTACTAATCTGTCAGTGTTATATTATTAGTTACAAAAATGAACACTGCTGTTATTATGTCAAGTAGTTATACGATCAATGTAAATCAATTATGAGTTAAACATGACAACAAAATAACGTGTTTTCTATTTAATGTACTAGGATTCGAGACGGCATTTTTCTCTTAGCAAACTGAATCAAAATGATTGTTTTAGGTGCAATTAAGTTTTATTTATTTTTAATATATATCAACATATTAATCTTTCAAAACGGTTAAACATAAATACGAAGATTGAAAAATATTATTTGAAGCTTTCTGAAGTTTCACTAGTTGAAAATCATATGGACTACGATAACCCGCATAAAATGCACTGCAGTATGATTATGCAGTAAAAGATCTAAAGTTCGTATTATAAATTTGTTTTCATTCTTCTAGTGAATAGTTTAAAAATTCAAAATCTTATAGTGAAAATAGGTCTGAGGTACACCACTATTTTACGAATATTTCCAACTTTTTATAATATTACCTCATTTACGTTTTTATATATAAGTTTCTCCTGTATAATCAATGAAGTTGTAAAGGAAATAAGTTTTGAACTACGTGCTGTACAAACAGTTCACGCTCTGCATTATAAAATTCTCGATATATATATATTGTAAGGTACTGTCATGTTGTCACCAGATTGGTGTAAATATGTGTTTTAAGTACTCTAATATTACTTAGAATTTTTAAACTTGTATTATAAAGCAGAATTCCTTCCAATAAAGTTAATAGGGCAAGAAAATTTGGGGCAGTAATTGAGTAAAAGTGAAAGATTTGCGAGCAAAATGTTCAAATTCCAGGTTTTCTACTTTGAGTGAAGTGTGCTTTCACCGCCATATTGGATATTTCCTAAATTTCATATAGAAATGATCTTTATTATATTGTGAAATTGCTCGTCATTACTGTAATTTCGATCAAATTTCGATAATATGTGTTAATCTTCATTACCAGAATATTAATATAACAATAAATAAAAAGTTCTTTTAACTAACTCAGAAGTATAGAAAGTATATAAATTATTATCCATTAACTTTTTCCATTTCATAATTGTATATTGTTTACTTAAAAAATCAAACTTTTACATTACAAAAAGCTTTAAAAACTACAAATTACGTTATTGAATCATCATTCAAAACATAATTTAAAAACTAGGGCCAATGGAAAAATTAAATTCACATTTGATAAATACAGTACGTTTTCCTAACCTATTTCACCTAAAATTTCATTGAAAGTTAATTAAGTTAGTTTATAAGTGTGCTATTGGATTTTAATTGAAACATACAATTTAAATATATGCTTAACTGACTTTTATCTTAATATTTAATAATTCAATAATAGAAAAGCACAATAGCCCACTTACCGTATTCAGTACCGTCAAGTTGTATTAATTCTTCTCCAGAAGATCTCTGAACCATGAAAACAAGTATTCTATAAAATACATAGTTTATGTTATGTTGATGTGCGTATGCATTTAAAGTGAAATATTTCTAAAAATCACAGCACATTAGGTGTATTTGTAATGATAAAACGTTAAAAATACAATATTGTAATTATGAACCCTCTGTAAATAGTTTATCTTATATGTATCTTAATATTTAAACAAATTTATATTTTTTCCAATATGCATGGATATATTAATTTAAATGTAAATAACTGATCTGTGACAGTGAACTTGTTTAAAGCTTCACTCAAAATGTTCTAATACTGTTGTTCTGTAATTTGCGCAATGCACAGCTATGTTTATCGTCTCGACAGAGGCGAGAAAAACATTTTAATTAAACATCAACTCCCACATTGCGGCCTCCCTGATTGTTATTATTTTTGTTTTTCCTGTAACTGAGATTTTCTTCTTTCAACTGCCACAACACATATACCGCACATAATATTAACACTTGTATTTAAACACTACGAAGATATTTAAACGTGTACTCGATATATTTTGAAAGTGAGTCAAATAAATAAAAAATTCTATTTACGAATGTTGTTAATAATATGACCATTTAACCGCATTGTGGTATAAAACTGGAAAAATGAGTTCGAAATTATTGAAAAATCGATGACAATATTTTAAACTACAATATATATAAATTATCAAGTTAAGAAGAAAAGTTATTTTAATTCTTCTGATACATAATTTTTGATTTAGACTAAAGATATCAACTCGTACTATTAGCAGATGTAGTTATGATCACTTACTAAACCTCTTGATCGTCACTGTAGGACCAATTAAGTAGTTTGGTGTTGAGGAGAGAAAATATTGCAAAGAATACAAAAATTGGTAACTTTTGTGACAAATGTTACCAATTTTACCCAGGTTAAGTATCAATACGCTGTTACCATGGTTATAATTTCATTGATGACGGATAACCGATTCAGGCTTAGTTACAAAAATGTTGAGCTTACGAATGGATAAGTGTGTGATACCATAAAGTATTCCATACCATATTACCTGATAGAGCAGACTCTTATGTATAATACAACAAAGATATAAGCAAAGGAATTTTGTTTAACATTTATTTTTTCCTATCTAAAGCCAATTCATTACTACCTTCTAAGTGCATGAGGATTAAAGGCTGAATGATACTTTTAAACACCCCTCCCCCAGACCAACAAAGACGTAACCGCTCTTTCTAGCAATAATTGTTGTACATGTGCAAATCAATGTCGTGTAATTATTGCATTTTAGGTTAGGATGCAGTTGATAGGTGGCTGAGTAAGTGATAAAAATCACTTATGTGACTTTAATAATCCTTGTGTTTATTTAGCAATTTTTCCCCCACAATACAGATTATTTAATTACAGATATTTTGATAGCTCTCTAAAGTGGCTGATTGTTAATTTTACCCACTTTATTATTCACAATAACACAAGGTTTTTTAAACTTGTGATGGTGAGTTATCTGCTTAAGATGCTATAATAAACGCTATACAAAAATAAACTGAAATTGAAGTTAGTAGTAAAGGTAAAGCAATGTAAATTGCCTGGTTGGGAAAATGAAACGCACACAATACTATGACGAACACCTGTACAGCACCTGAACATGGCGAGTTACGCAGTTCCAATGTTACTACAATCAGCCCATTGTAGAGTTGAGTTTGGAAACACAAGCTTCCATCGCAGGTTAAACAAATGTGGTGATGCACTATGAAAGATTTCTGCCCTTCTTAGAAGACCACTGTACAAACTCAACGGAGCTCTGTAAAGTGCCTTGTATATTAGCTTAGTTGTTTTAGTGTGCAGTATGTGTTTAGAACAGCTGTCCACTGCCTAAGTTATAAAAGTAGCCAAATGAATAATACATTATTTATATAACCTACCAACACACTAAACTGTTGCTAGTGAGTGAAAACCAAAATAAGTTATTGCAGATCACTTTGGGATAAAGGATTGTTACGTGAACGTAAACAAGTATTTACAATTTAAAAATATATCACTCAGTAAATGATATTCATAAAAGTAAAAATATCAAATAGTACCATTTTATAAGCTATCATGTAATATGCCATAATGATATGTCACCACGTTATTATCTGTTGTTACAATATACGTTGTTATATATTTTAAGACATTGACAGGTATCATACTTGTAAAACAATATTAAATTCATGCTGACGGTAAGAAAATAGTCAGTTCAATAACTATATAATTTATCAATAAAAAGGTAATAAGATACATGATGTAGGCCTAATAAAGTAGTTGTGAAACGTGCTAATACTTCATTAGCAACATATAGATAAAACAAGTTTGTAATGTAAAAATTGTATTTTCACACGTAAAATAACAATACATTACGACACCTAAGAAACAATATTATACAAATATTTCTGTTAATGTTACTTGAATGGTTTTTCTTGAGTTTAAAATACATTTTCTGAAGAACCTTCAATTTCAGATACATCTCAGAGACATGCAAAAACACTCCACTGGAAACATCTTCACTCAACCCCATCACGAAAAATACCCCCCAAATCATCGTATTTATTTGTTTTTCTATGATTGCCTTTTTATTTTTTCAAATTCTATCGGGGGTTTGTGTTTTTTAAGCATGTTGTTATTATCTTTGGTATTGCATAGATAATAAGGAGAAAAACGTAATTATATTTAAATTCTACGATATGTTAACTAGAACGTTTAAGCCAGTGAACTGGAGACCCTACCAAAATTATGAGACTGCATTTGCCGTATAGTGCAAAAGAGTTGAAAGGGTCATACAGCTAAATCACTTGTGAAACACAAAATAATTTTTCGATATACATTTACATATACAGGTGAGTTTTAAATGAGTCCTCCATCCCACTTTTTTACATTTCTTAAGATATTAACTCCGGACCACCCCCGATCACTGTTGACCAAGTTATACTTCATTTTGACTTAGTTAATATTTTTGGCCGCCATCTTGGATTCAACTATTATTTTTAAATATAAAGGTGGAGTTGTGACCCATCATTTAGAAGCACTTTTATACGGTAAACACAATGCCGCAATCTGTTTTTTAAAATCACTATTCGTTTTCAAGATATTGTCCAATTAAATAAATGAATTTTGGAGAGAGTTTTAAAGAGCCCATCCTTAAAACATGCCCATATTCTCATCATTACATCAAATAATGGCCATGAACTACTACCAATCATTGTTGAGTGGCATTTGCTCCATTTTGACAAAATTTAAATTTTAGCCGCCATATTGGAACTGCCATTTAGGAATAGGCCCTAAGATAATTTTTGTCAAATGTAAAAGTAGGGTTGTGACCCACGATTTCGAACTGTTTTCCCACGCTGAAAGCAATGCCACAATCTGTTTTCAAATATCATTTTTCATTTTCATGATATAGAAAGATTTATGTTTCAACATATTTCATTTCAAACTTTTAAAAAAGTGACAATATCATGAAAACGAAAGATGATATTTGAAAACAGATTGCGGCATTAATTTCAGCGTGGAAAAACAGTTCGAAATGATGGGTCACAACGCTAAAATTATCTTATTCCAAAATGGCGGATCCAAGATGGCGGCTGAAAATTAAAATTAAAAAATGAAGCAAATGCCACTCAACAATGATTGGTAGTAGTTCATGGTAATTATTAGATGTAAAGATGAGAATATAGGCATGTTTTAAGGGTGGGCCTTTAAAACTCTCACCAAAATTACTTAATTTAATTGGCCAATATCATGAGTCCGGATATTGATTTTCAAAAACGTTTTGCGGCATTGTGTTCACCGTAAAAAAATAATTCTATATGATGAATCACAACCCCACCTTTTTATTTAAAAATAAATAGTTGAGTCCAAGATGGCGGATTCAAGATGGCGGACAAAAATATTAAGTATGTCAAAATTAAGTATAAGTTGGTCAACAATGATCGGGGGTGGTCCGGAGTCGATATCTTAAGAAATGTAGAACAAATTAGGGGGCGGGGGACTCATTTAAAACTCACTCTGTATATTTGTAAAGGTCTACGTTAAACTCTAGACAATATAACAAGAAATCAGATGCGAATCCATGAAACAAAAATTAGTGATGGTTTTATCTATTATCTATGAATTACGGAAATACATCTCCAAGTAATATTTACATCAACACTTGATATTTAATTCTTAAGGGATTGACAACCTATTAAATAGAAATATCACACTTATAAAAAAATTATTTATATGCAAGTAGTGGGCATTTGGGGCTTCTGGGCCAAGTGATTTATGGCTTCCGGTCACGTGACCGGAAGTGCTGAGTCATTAAATACGTCATCTGAGGCTGAGCCAGTGACGTAGGCGGTTTTGTGACGTAATGAGGGAAAGTTTAAAGGTCAAGGTCACGGGGAGGTTATTTTAAAAAAGTACTACCTCGCACGCGTAAAACTCGATTGTGATTCGATAGTTGTCATTCGATAAAATATCGAATGAAAACAATCGAATGAAGCAATCGAATGATACGAGTGCGAGGTAGTACTATTTCATTTAACTTTATTTTTTAATTTTCTTTTTATTTACAATAAGTTATGTTTATAATAATTTATGTTTACAATAGTTCCCCGTTGTTCGTTGTCATCGATGTTGTTGATCCGGACGAGTTGCGGCCATCACTTCGCTTTCTGATGAAAGACGGTAGATACTTCGATTCCTGCGCAGAGTCCATGTTGTTTTTTGATGCGTAAAGTTCCAAAGATAAATCGTAGCCGGACGCAATGAGAAGTCTTAACTCTTCATTAAAAACCTCGAGGTCTTGGAAAGTCGCCAGATGAATAGAGTCATAATGAATACACCTAATTTTGATGGACATTTCAACAGAGAGCTCGATGTACACTGGTCAAGAGCCGGAGGTGTACTGACTATTCGCTAGCTAGCGTTTTGGTATCAAACAAAATGGTGGGGGTAAAAGTGTGGTGGGGCGGAGCAGATGGCGGACGGCAGATGGCAGGCGGCAGGTGGCAGCTGGTGCGAGGCAGATGGTTGCTACTACATTCGCCGCCACAGTAATGCAATCCTTCGGCGTAATTCTTGTATTTTATCTTGTCGGTTCATTTGATACGTTTTACATCTACATATGCAATAGCTGAAACACTTGCACTTACGACAAGCTTTCCCGTCAACTTGATCGCCTGGTATTTTAAAACATTGTAACTCGCAACAATATGTCTTCAAATTGTTATCGAAAAATAAATTGTTCATAGGTGGCACCGACATGTTAGCTGCAGCGTGTGTTAGACAAGACTGAGACTAACTTCACTGCTCCCTCTCTTTTATACCTCTTCATAAGTTAACCCTGAATGAAAGTTCAAGGTCATCCATTTGAATTTTAAAAAAAGCAACACAGCAGTATATAAAATAATATACTGCTGTGTTGCTGTTTTTTTTTATTTATTTTTTATATTCTTTTATATTTTCTTTATTAAACAAACATCTTACAATACAATAAGCTTAAGTCTAACATTGATGACTAGAAATACAAACAGAAAAAATACAAACAAAGACATTATGTACAAGGATGCGTGATGTGCAGAGTGAGTTCCGTCGAGTTGTTGCCGCTTACACCGTGTGATACCAAATACAACGTCCCCGGTTGAATATCTCGCAAATCTTCATTTTGTAGCAGTTGAACAAATCGTTTTGGAAGAAATACTTGAAACTTCGGCTCATCTCCTGGAGTGAAAGGTCCTTCGCTCAATGAAACTAGAATTGCTTCTCCATGTGTGGTTTCCACTTTCTTGATGTTATGAATAATGTAGTGTTTTTGTTCTTTTAGTTCTGAACACTTTTTGGTTAGCAGAAGGTCGGATTTTGAATGAGTGTTGAATTGATCAACCAGTGTTTGTAGAAACTGTTGTGATGCCATCTTCGTCAGTGGTGGTTGTGGTGTCTTCTGTGATGTTGCCTCTTCGGAGTCTCGAATAATACTCGTGCTGGAGCGGTGCTGTCTCCTCGTATTTATAGGCCCCACTACCCCCACCACATTTCTGTTCTCCGCTACCCCCACCACATTCCTGCGTTTGTTTCAAGTAAGCAGCCAAACGATACGCGTTGTACAATGCACAGTTTGTTTGGCCGTGTTTAAGATCTTTTGCAGCGACACAAATATTACCGAGATTAATGTTAAAGTCCTTACTAATAGTTATATCGAAAACATCACCGTGCGTGTACTTTTGTATCCAGTTCTTTTTTTCTAATCCTCTTGTGTATATATGTGAATATTGTTTGCAAAAGTTAAACATAATACTGTGCAGATTACTGTAGCTTATAAATCCTTCATACCAATGTATGTGATGAAAGTAGTTTGTTATCCATCTGTTTGTACTTTTTGCTTTGGTGTTAAGTTTGTTAAAAGAAAAAGGAGCATCAAACGTGAATGGGTAGGCTACAAATGTAAGCAAGTCTAAAATTACTAATTCCTTGATAATAAACCTATCATCATTATTTCTAAATGCTTGAAATTCTATTACACAAGGCTTTACACTCACTTCTTCATCCCCTCCGCTCATCATGGCACCTAGCGATCAACTAAACTGTTTTCCACACCACGGTAGGTTAAATACCAGGCCGTACAGTTGCAGGCGCGTTGGTGTATATTTAACGTGGGCACCGTCCCCAATAGGCCTACCCCACGTGTGTTCTTCTTTACTAAGTCAAACTTTAGTCTTTTTTAACTTCTCCTTCTTCTTGTGTTTCGTTTTCTTCTTCTTCTTGTTTCTCCGTTTCTTCTTCCTGTGTTGTTTCTTCTGTAGCTTCTGTAGCGTTTTCTACAAGTGGTTCAAAATCCTTTAACTTTCTCCACATGCAAACTTCATGAGGTATTCTATTAAAAATAGATGTATCCACAGGTCCGTACACGATGGTGCTATCAGGTTGTTTTTCCAAAGTATCGACCAAATATTCTTTAATAATAGCGCTTGCAAATACCAACTGTCTCATGTACCTTGTAATAGGTTCTGTTGCGTAGTTTAAAACGTAGAATTCTTCACGTGACAGTAGAATCTTATTTTCATGTTGAGTCAAGTCTCTAATTCGCACTTGTAGTTGTCCACGATGTTTAACAATATCGATTTCATTGTCACAATCCAAAAGTCGAATATGTGTTTTCCTTCCACACAAACTGTTAGTTAAATAACATTCTATTAAATGTACATGTTTCAAAAATGACTCCCAAGCATTTTGCGAAAATAAAACCTTTTTTGTTCCATGGTGTAGTATTACTGTAGGGGAATAATCCAATGACTTCATCAATCCAACTGATACACTTTTACTGATGCATGCTGAGATGGGGTAAAAGATTCGCAAACAAACTTCAGTTAAAATGTGAGGAGGAATATTTTCTTCAACTTTCTTCTTCCTCTTTGGTACTACCTTTGATGGGTCTGCATTACTTTCCTCCTCTCTATCTCTTTTACCAAACTTTAAAAATGCAGTTATTTCCTTGATGATTTCTTCTTCACTAGCATTATCACGTTCCAATAACGGTGCTACCTCTGCATCACCTTGTACAACAGATGGAGAACTCATTTTGTAGAAGATGTTACCCATGCGACGATAGACGATCAACTGAAGACCTGCATTGTTGCTCCGCTATTTATAGGTTAGCGACAGTGGCGGTGCCGGTGGTGGTACAACGTTTTACAATACTGTCTTTACAATACCGGTCAACGGTGTGTATGTAACAATTTTATCGTGCAAAATTAAACAATACGCAGATGTATTTGCAGGTACGTTTTCTTGAAATTCCATTTCTATTTTTATATCAACACTAGACGATTTTACAGATTCATTTTGTTTGGAACAATCAATTACAACAATCGGAGCTTTCGATTCAAACTGTACGGGAGATAGTAGAGGTGTATTTGTTTTGCCGTAATATGAATTTTGGAACCTAGCGTACATATCGTATAAAACACTGTACCTTTTTTTATCAAAAGAAATATTAAAGTTGTCGTAGGGAAAGAATTGTGAATTCAGGAACACTTTACAGTTTGTTAATTTACAATGGTCAAATTCACCAGCATTTTCAGTTATTATACTTTTCTTCTTCGTTTGTAATCCAAATATTACATATCTCGCTTTTTCCAAATGAGTAGAAGTTTTTACAGTCCATGTATGCCGTTGTGTTGTAGGTAAAACGGGGTATTCATGAAACTCCCAGCTTCTGAATGGCATTACAATGTCTCGATCGGATTTTAACTTTCTTAATAATGTAATCCTGTGTTCATCATTTGGTCGCACATGTGGTACTCTCCAAACAATCTTGTCTAATGTTAATTTCCAGTCTAAATTGGCATCAGTTGTTCCAGTAGCTGCTTTAATAATATCATTATCGTTTGATGATCTTAATAAAACTAGTTCTTGTTTTACATTTATTATTATTCTTCTGTAGTCTTCAGCAAATCCTAGGAGTAATCTTAAAGGTACGTAGAAATCAAAGTTTCCCGAAGAGTCAGGAGCGATTGTACTTTTGTCAGGTGCAACCCATCCTGCAACAGCTAACAGATTCTTCTCATTTGGTGTTAAAGATGCTAATCCTTTCAATGTACTGGAAATTCCAACCTTTTTTGTTGAATCGACTGTAACTCCTGAAATTTCATATCTAATCTCGTCAAACAAAAATGCCATAGGATTATTTATGAACGGAACAGTGGTTCCAGCAGTACCATCAGTTTTTGTTACTTTTCCTTCAATATATAAATAACTTTCGCATGGAAGAGTATAAATGTCTTGTTGTTGTATAGGAATCCTAATTTCATCGTTATTGTTTAATTTGGACGAAGCGTAAGGGTTGTGCGTGTGATATTCCTTTTCCCATAAGGTCTCGTCGAATGTTGGACCCTGCGCTATATCCAGTATATCCATTGTTAATGACCTTTAATCCAATTTCTTCTAGAAAACGAATGTTGTCACTTGTTAATCCTTCTACAGCTGATAAGCTACTGACCTCTTTGCTGGTTGGCTCTCTCTTTTTAAATGATAACCCCATTGTCTAAGCGGATGATTTTATATGTATTCTTACAGTAATAGCTTCTCCTCTAAAGTCAATAAGGTTTCCGTCTTGATCCACTATGTTCAGCACGATGTCTGAAATGAAACTGGTGTTTAACGGTAGGTACACAAGGTTTTGAGGTTTTTCTACTATCTTGAAACCCGGTGCAACTGATGGGTAGAATGTGTGTAATATATGACGATTTTCTCCATCGCTGTAGGATCCTTGTATAATGTTACATGTAATGTCTATGCTATTAACTTTGATGATCGTCACAGTTTTATTCCCAGAATGAGTTTTATTAGGTTCTAATACTTTTGTTTCCTTAGAAAACCCCAATAAACTACCAATTGAATGTTCTTGACTAAAATCAATGTAATACTTAGAAGTAATTTCGGCTTTCATTGTATTGTTATTGCCTTTTATCGTTATATTTTCTTTTCCCATATGTTTTTGTATAACTTCATTTATATTATCAATTTCATAAGCTCCTGTTGGTAAACTGAATTCTTCCAAAGCTGAATACTTTCCTTTATCATCTTTTGTCTTGTAATAATGTATTTTGTTATTAATTCCTTCACTAACGTTTGGAATAGAGTTATATGTTGTTAAATCCAATAATGCGGCTTCCCATAGTCTTCCTTTTTGCAAACGTAGCGCTGGAAACAGAATACTGCGCAAAGTACATGAGTTAACGGTTAATGACACTGTATACGAGGACATCTTAAAGTTGACTAACACTTTTAGCTAAAAAGTCTAAACATAAATGACCGCAAATGGATGTATCATCAGGTTGTTTTCTTGTATGATTGTAAAAAACATTTTCTGCCGCACGAAAGTATCGTTGAAGTTCTTTCGGTGGTGGAAGGTCTCCAAAACTGTCGAAATAATAAATGGTTTTACCAAGTTTCTTGTAACACACCCAATGAGTGCCTAATCCTTCACTATTATCCAAATTTACAATACCAGTCTCATTTTTCCACATTTTAACCGGTAATTCATCTTTCATAAATACTCCTCTAAAAAATGGGATTTTCAAACAAGAAGCATATGTAATCAGTTCTTCATTGGTTAATTCTTTGCTTTTAATTATTAATTGTTCTTTCTTATTTAATACACACGATACGGTCTTAGGTATAATCCTCCTCCCTTTTTTATCATTGACCATATTGTTGGTTTCTTTTTAGCTTTACCACTGGTAGATCGACGTTTTCTTCTGATATTACCTCCTTGTTTCTTAGCGGGTTTTTTCCCACGCCTTCTTCTCTTTCCTCCTCCAAACGTAGTTTTTGCTTTCATTGCTGCTGTTACTGCTAAAGACGCTGCTTTTTCACCAATACTTGCGTCACTAGATTTTACTCGTTGCCAAGCTTTCTCAGCAAGTGCTCTATCTGCTATTGATCTATTTTTAGTATCACCAAATTTGGAATACGCTATATCGTGCTGTTTACAAGCCTGATCGAGCTTATTTATTCCAGGATCTCCTCTAGCAAGACGTTTCTCTAATTTGGTTCCAGGACCACAATATTGATATCCTCCAGGTAAATGTAATTCCACAGGTAATAAATCAATCGCCTTGTTAACTATAGCTCCAACCGGTTTACTTAATAGAGAAAATGCTGTTGATGCTATTCCCCTTCCTCTCTGTAATCTCTCTCGATTATGACTGATGCGTTTAACCCTCGACATGACTATTTATAGCAAAACCTACAATCAGTAGGTGCACTCTATAAATGTTTTACAATGAATGTAATATCAGTTTTGGTTTCTTGTATTATATACTGTTTAAAATCCATTTATTATATAGAAATGGATTTATTAATTAAATGTAGACATATTAAATAGAAGTAGTAAAAATTGAAATAAGGTGTAATTGAAGATGTTCCAGATGTTTCTCCGCTGGTGATGGTATTGTTGTCTTCGGTAAAATGAATAAACTTTAAATAGTTGTCATGTTTCCTTAGAAACTTGCCACTAAATCGTTGGTAATTTAATAACACATCCCAGTCTAGTTTATCTTTAAAATTGTCAATGTAATTCTCAGAGAGATTTTGATATTTATTTATTACTTCCCATTTATTAAAATTTGATGTCATCTCTACGAGGAAGTCTTCTGAAAACTGTTGTCTTTGTAAAATATGGATCCAGTTAACTCTGTGAAAATAAATTCTTAACATAGTCATTGTGAAGAGGTAATGTATGGAAAGTTGTTCCCAATCCATATATCTATCAAACCGTTGAACAAAACCATCTGTCAACACTCCTTGGGGAAATCTCGGCTCTTGAGATATTAAACTCCACGCAGTAATATTGGATTCCATCATCCTCTCTGTATCGTCTCTCGAATATGACTGATGCTTTATCCCTTATCATGGGTGTATTTTAAATTCTTTTTTCTCTTATGTAATCTTCATTGTTTTCTGTTGGTTCATTAATCACATTCACTTTATCCCCCTTTCCTAATGTCTTGACTTTAGAAGGCTCAGACGGTTTATCTCGTTGATTAAGTTTCTCTGGATTGTGTATATTTTTCCAGTCTAAATAATTGTGACTGTCAACATCTGAAGCTGCATCTCTTCCTGAAGCCCGATGGATATAATGGAATAGAGCTGCACCAAACCTTTCCAAATGTTTTTCATATTCCGTAGTCCGTTTCTTGTGTACAATATCAAACATTTTCTTATTTACAGCGTCTCCATCCTGCTCACAATCACCTACATTTGATAATTTTAATTTTTTTACATCATAGCTTGTGTCAGTTTCATTCCTTTTGTAAATCGTTAACAATTTTAGAGTAGCGAAATTTACTGCTTCCCCATCATAAACGGGATGTTGTATATTGCTTAACCTTTTACCGGAAAACCCCCAATGATCTTCGTGTACAGTTGGGGTTCTTTTATCCATGTATTTTACCGTAACCGCATCAGAAGACAAAAGCGGATCACCAACATTTTGAATTACTTTTCCTTCAAAATTATAGTTGCCATCAGGTGTTAACGGAAACCCAGCTCTTTTTTCACTATATTCAGATTTTACTCCAAACTCGGAATACCGTCCAAACTTGTCCACACTCATGATGTAACTGAATCGCTATCGTTTAGGTTCTTATTATATATGTACGTCTACTGAAAAATTATTCCTTGTTTTCGCAGTTCATCAACCAAAGCTACCCATTCGTTTTCTAAACCAGTGTGCCCGGCTTCCATAGCTTCATGTAATAACCTCATTCGATCAACTAACTTATTTATATCGTTGTAATATATTATATTAGTTTTATACAAGTTTTTCAATAATCCCCTTCCAGATGTGGTAGGGTCAGTTGTTTTTCTCTTTTTATGCAAAACATTTAATTCAGCAGAAGATAAAGCTCTTCTTTTAATTTGAGCTTTTTTTGATTTTGAGGGGAAAAGACTAGATATAATACTTGTATATTTTATTGACCGATTTCTATGAATAGGTAGGTCTTTGGAATACTTTTTTCTATGTGCATTTGTATACTCTAATATATGTTTAAACAATTGTAAATCCCTTTTAGTATATTTACCAGGATTATTTTTAAAGATAAGTTCAAACAAACCTTTTGTACCTTTATATTTCTTATCTTTAATAACTATATCATCATTTTCGTTTATATCTAACTTGCTATCTCCAATCATTAATCCTTTATCCTCTATTCTAGCTCCATAGGTATGATAATTTCGATTAGCATGTGCGGCGTATAACATCTTTAACGTATATGTTCTTCCAAGTGTTCCTTTAAACATAATATCCGTGCCTAATTTGCTTAAGTTGGATGGGTTAATATCCTCTTCTTCTGCTCTTGTATCTTCTACACTTGTATCTTCTGTACTTGTATCTTCTGCGATGTCATTTTCCTTTAAATCCTCTATATCTCCGCTTTCTTCATACTCGTCGCTTTCTTCAGATGTTTGTAACTGGCCAAAACTTTCATCATTGGGAAATTCTTCTTCATATTTGGAAATTGGTAGCATTTTGTCTCCTTCGAAGCGAATTGAAGGTTTTTCCATATTTTGTGCTAATCGCTTTAAAGGTTCAGTAACAGGTTTGAATGTTGTTTCTAAAAATTGCTCTCTTTCATTTATACCTGATTTTAAAGCTCGGTTTTTTTGTCTAATAGAATCACTAAGTGATTTTATTTCCTTTAATAGCTTTTCCTGGTTAACCATCTTCACACCTTGACGACTTGTACAGTAATACCGCTAATCAGTGTATTAAAACGAATTTATCAAAACCTATTCTATAACGACCATCTTTTATAGCATGATCTTTCACAATAACCAAAAATCCATACTTTTCCGCCCATGCTTTTCCGCAAAGCTCTTTAAACTTTTCAAATGACATATCCGCATTCACATGATCGTTATATATATGTTTTAGGTTAGTATCATCTTGTTTTAATACAATTATAATATTTGCATTATCTCTGATAAGTTGTTTTGGGATTTTGCTATAAGTTTGTCCTATATATATGCTGTCTATGTTATTATGTCTTCCCATGGCAAAGTAGTTTCTAATAGTATCCTGATTTTCACAAGATACATCGTCAAATATAAATACAGAATACGGTTTCGCTTCGTTTGGTTGCATAATGCTATCACTAGCGTTAAATTTGTAAAAATTAACATCAGACACATCAGATAGGATTTTATCCAGCAATTTATACTTTGGTTGATGTAGAGACTTTGAAAAAATATAAAGGTTATTAAACCTTAATCCCTGTGGATTAGTGATCAAATTAAAGACGACATTGGTCTTTCCACAGTTTGAGGGGCCACTTACTATACATCGAACAGTGTTTGGAAGTAAACTACCGTGTTTACCATTGTTGATTTTAACGTTATCCACAGTTAAATCATCTATGTTATTAATATTGAATCGATCTTTATGGTGAATAATCTCCATCCTGCTCAAAGGTTAACGATGAAATGAGCTGCTTGCATTACACCAAGTCCTTTATAGGTATCCATGAATCCTCAGTTTTGTTAAACCCTAACCACCGCACTTTAACTGCGTCCTTTTTTCTTTGTAACACTTTTTCAACGAGATATACATCACCTACTGTTGACTTTAACATTTCATGTCCATAAAATGCACCTTGCAACAAATCTCCTTTGTTATCTTTTAAGATATACGTTTCAGGTACAGTCGGTTGCACTTTATACACTGTAAAAACTTCATTCGTCCAATTGGGAAGGTATTTCTTGGTAAACACTCCCTTATATTTACTAATCCGTACTTTATCACTTACATTAAATTTTCTTGGCTGCATTTTTTCTACTTTAGGCTTTGTATTTTTCTTTATGCGTTTTAATACATCCTTTGCATTTCTTCTATTTACTTTGTTAGGTTTCATACCAATAGTTCTATGAAACCTGTTGTTATAATCATTTATTAATTGTGGTAAAACATCATACCATACGTAAGAACCTCTTTTTGAAAATTGTTTATACAGTGCTCCTTTTAAGGTTCTATTGAATCTTTCTACAATAGCTGCTTTTTTCTCTGAATTTGTAGAATAATGATTTATTTTATATTTACTCATTAACTGTGCAAAGTTTGTATTAAAGTATTCTGTTCCATCATCAGTTTGTAAATGTTTAATTTTGTTTTTATCTCTTTTTATGGCTATTTCCATGGCTTCTGTTACGCTTTTACCAGTCTTGTCCTTTAGAGGCAAAGCGTCTGCAACTTTTGTAAAACAATTAATAATTGTGAGTATATATTTAAATCCTTTGTTTATTCTGCTATGCGGCCGCATTTCAATTAAATCCGCTTGATATAGATCATTTATCCCTTTTATAACAGTATTTCTTCTTGGAAACCTTATTCTTGCAGGTTTGTGTAGTTCATTAATAATCTTCTCCTTCAGGTCTGACATGATGGTTTCACGAAGACAGCTGATATGGTATTAAATATTCTTTTGTATAAATCTGCTTATATAGGTCAAGGTCATTATAAACTAATGTATAAAAGGGGGAACACAGCAAATACTGCTGTGTTCCCCCTTTTATACGGAAAGGAAAAGGAAAAGGGATGTAGGACGATGAAAGGGTTACTCGTCAATAGGGTTTAGGGAATAGTGGCCGAATGGTAGAGTGTGGATGTTGTCTGCAAGGATGTGTCGTTTATCATCATTTGAAGAGAGAGCTTTTTTTACTTCCGTCACGCTGTACAGCTTATGGTTGAAACTTCTGATTGTGTTGAATTTTGCTGTTATATCTTGATCTTCAAATAAACATTTCTTATAGTGATTAAAATGCACATTCTTCTTTAAATACAAACTTTTTACTCCTTTAGCTTTCTTAATGACTTGGTTTTCATTTAGTTGTAAAGAATATAATTTTGACATTAGTGCAACAATTTCTTGAAGTATAACACCATTGGCTTCATCTTTAAATTTGCCAAGCACTTTTTTGTTTCTGTCATTGTCATAGTTTGGATGATCTTTTGGATAGTCGGAAAAGTCAAAGTCGTTTTTGTAATCAAATGTCCGAAGATCTTCATACATATCGTTAGTAATTATCCAATATATAAAAGCGTCTGTATCCATGTAGGAGATGCCGATGTTTTCCCGTCCATAAAAGGTGACCATCTTTTTGTAATGAAAATTGTACATATGAGTCTTGGAGATATCCAGGATTGACATTCCTATATACAAAGGACGATCCATCTTCACACTTGTTTTCTTCATAGATACAGCTACAAGATTTTCATTAATAATTATAGATGTATTAAAGTTCGGCTGTTGTACGAGTTTCTGTAGTTTGTTCGGATCTGTAACAAGTTTAACGTTTTTATGTCTTCTTTTGTTTTCTAATGTTTTATCGAATATCGCATTGTTCATTAATTAAAAAAAGTCTTTTTGAAAGGCTGATGTAGCAGCTGCTCTTCTGGTAGTATTCGAGTCTATGTACGGTTTCAACCAGCACGATTGGGAAAATTCCACAGCTCTATTAATTTTAGTAAGACGTAAACCTAATTCGATAGCTTGTTGAACAACCCAATAATGAGCTACGTATCGTTGTTTATTGTTAAGGGTCATCATTAATTTGGGGTGTTTTCCAGTTGGTGAAATTTCTGTTCTTGCAAGGAGTGGAAGGTCATAATGAAGATCGTGTAAATGTTCTGGATATTCAAAGTCGCAATCCAAAATGTATCCGGTATCTCCTTGTTTTGGAATTTTTGAAATATCGCCAATACAGTCGGGATCAACCCATTTAAAGTTGTCAAATGGAAGTGGGTTCGACATGGCCCATCCATACAGATTATTCGCGTCGAAATATCCCAAGTACGTTGAAGGTTTCTCTTGATCATGGTCAGGTAGATATTTGTTGTTGGCTTTAACATGTCTCGTCACGCTTTGAGTTAATCCACCTCTAAAACCCGACTCAACCATTAAAACCATATCTATATCTGTTAACAGCTGGAGTTTGCATTTTGTTTCTTTCAGCATTGCTTGCCAAGCTAGTCCTGGAGATGTATATGAATGTAGAGGGTCTAAACCGTATGCTGCAAAACAGGTTCTTCGGAATTCTTCCATAACATCGCAGAGAAGAGTCACGTCAAGTTTTACATAAAAGTCAGAGTATTCTCCCAAAGTCTTCATATCCAACTCGTTCCATAGTCGACATGCATGTTGATAGTCTTCAAGTGAAATTTCCGATTCATTGAGTTTGTTCTTAAATTGTTCTGGTGGAGGAAGTGATGTTTCATTAAATCTATGCAGTCCATCGATGTAATCGTAGGGGAAGACTCCTTTTCTAAGAACCAGATCCATTTTACTACTGGCTACAATTTTGCTTGTTTCTATCAGATCTTCTCTTTTTAAATTCTCAGTTAATTTCATTAGGCTAGAAGGCATAAATCTAAACGAATCAATAAACCTAAGTTTTATTTTGCCAACCTTTTTAGAGAAGCTTATAAATTTTTCCATTGTTGTTGCCAAAACATCTATTGCTCCATCATCTCTTCCTAACTCCGGGATGATGAAATGAGAGTCATATCCACTAAGGTTATGTAGAACAACGGGTATAAAATATGGTACTTTGTAATTTAAGTTGCAAGCGTTACAGGCTGCACCTCTGTAGGCTCCTGTAAGATGGTCGTGATCACGCACTTTAACGTTATCTGGTGTAAATAGGTTATTACACAGATAACATGTTGTTGCCAAATTGTGATGTTGAAGTTGGTGTTCATCCATAGGCTGCATCGGTATTTTAATTTTGTAGATTTCTTCCACCTTGGAGGCAATGTAATATAACTCATCTACAAAGTGTTTCGCTGCTTGTTCACCACGATAAATCTTCGGAGCAGATGATAGTCCAAATTCTTGAAGATGTTCTTCAGACAACGTGGATTTTGTTAGTATACAATAACTGTTTGGTGCATGTTTTTGATATTTGCTTCTTTTTGTGATATCCTCTTCTTGTTGTTCAATTGGAAGTAAGGATGCTTCAAAATCCGCGTACACAACAAATGGAACAGGGTATTGGTGATTTACTTTATCAAATTTTATCTGCGCTCTGCTGGGATGTGGCAATTTAATTCTTACCTCATAGTTTCCACTACATAACCTTTGATGATCTACTAACCATTCTGTACCTCCTCTTCTTAATGGTTTGCTCACGTGGCAAAAGCATCTCTTACATGTTGTGATTTTACTTTTATGTTTTGTTAACTGTTTACATACGAGCCCTTCAAAATCTTGTATATACACGTAATGTGATATCTCTCCTTTATTGATTAATAACAGGTCAGTATGATTGTTGCGCTCATTCGATGTTATGCGCAAGGGATACACATTATTTGACGAATCCAAACCAAATATGTTGACTGAAGCCGACGGATTTTGCTTTTCAAATTTTGATATATCAGTAATTGCAACAGGGTAAGTCATTCCCTGGAAACTATACTTGTGTTGAACTTCTTCATATGCTTGACTTGGTCTTTCCGGATGGTTTTTTACATATTTGGCCACCATAACATATTTAAAACATTCATTATTTTCATTTTGCACGTTAATACAGGATTTGGTATTCATAATTTTTTGAGGTAGAGGGATATAGCTACTTCCTCTCATTCCATAACCGTGTTTATGAACTCTAACATCCAGACTTGTTATACTTAATAAAGTCCATCCAGATCCTCTTCCTTCATGCTCTTGTAGTTTCGTCAAAAGTTCCTCAAGACATTCTGTTACGATCTTTTCAATATCTGACGCAGCCATGATGGTTCGGTTTTTTGTCATGAAACCTCTTGGTGATGTTTCGTTTTGAATGTTAGTGAATATGGCATCTAGCAACAGTCCAAATTTGATAAAATTTAATCTTTTTTGTTCATTCTTTAGTGTTTTGGTTACTAATTCTTTGGCGTTATGTAAAAAGTTTTCAAGTTGTAATTTTACGTTGTCAATTTTAAAATGTGTTACTACCTTACCAGGTAGTGCTTGAGCGTGTAGTTCCACATCTACTGCTGTTGATGTTGAAGGTCGGTGAAGAGTAGACATAGCACCTGTTGATGTTGAAGGACGGTGAAGTGTAGACATAGCAGGCGTTGAAGTCGATGTTGATGGTGTTGATGTTGAAGGATGGTGAAGTGTAGACATAGCAGGCGTAGAATTCGATGGTGTTGATGTTGAAGGATGATGAAGTGTAGACATAGCAGGCGTAGAAGACGATGCAGCTATTGATGTTGAAGGACGGTGAAGTGTAGACAGAGCAGACGTAGAATTCGATGCAGCTGTTGTTGATGGTGTTGATTGTGCATATTGAATAACACTTGGTCTGGAATGTTGGTGTTGGGCTAACATTTGATCTATTTCCTTCAATTCTTCTTCTTCATATTCTTCATCATGGTTGTTGTTATGTTTTAGTTCCTTATGAATTATTAAAAGAAATTCATCCTTAAATGAAGTCATACAAATATTGCAGCGATGCATAATGTAGGTGTGATCTCCACAAGGGTCAACGCAATAATGAAAAACACTGCAAATGCCCCTCTATTTATACCCTAGCAAAAGTGGTGGGGGTACGTATTACGTTAAGTTTACTATTTTTTACATTTTATATTTACTATTGTAGCTGGAGGCTACAAAGTTCTGTATTTAGGTCAAGGTCATTGAACATATTTGCCAAAACGGGGAATAGAGCAGTAAATGATTTCATTTTAAACCATAAACTGATCTATTCCCCGCTTTGTATTTAACAAGGACAATTTTCTCCAACAGGAAAATTTAATATATTTTAAACTCGGATGTGAAATCGGATTGTACACATTGCATCTCGATCAACTAAAAATGTCATAAAACAATAGGGATCTTCAGTTGTAGATTCATCTTTAACATATTCGATGGTCAACATTGCCGAACGAAGATCTTGTGGAATTACGTCGACTTTTATTGGTCGCCTTTCCATTTCAAACCGTTTTGTTATTGATGTAAGTTTTATCACATCATCGATATCGATGAGGGGAAAGCTGTAACAAACGGAGTTTGCTGGTGGGTTCATAATGCCGATATGATAAATTTACACTGTTGCATCGACATTAAATAGACGTTCCCCCACCATTAAATGTATAAGTTACCCCCACTTTTTCAAAACAAACAAACAAAAAAATTGAAAGCTGGTAAATATTTTCTGTCTTGTAAATGGGTCAAGGTTATACAACGATATTACCAAAACGGGGAATAGAGCAGTAAGTAGTTCTCACTTTCACTACAAACTGATCTATTCCCTGCTTTGTATTTAAAGTTTGACAGTTGACAAGAAAAAAAAAAACAACACTTAATCAGACTCATTTGATGAATCGGAATCAGTTGTATCAGAAGCATCGGAAAGAAATAGTCGTCGACGAATATGATATACCCCTCGTGCGCTATCTAAAAATAACCCATCCAAACTACTACTACTAGTGGTTAGGGTTTCATCATGTATTTCTTCAGAATAGAGAAGATGCTGATAGATTCTAAAGGTTTCAGATTCCACGTCACTTAACGGTTCAATTTGTTCCATATATCCTGCTTCAAGATCATCACTGTCCATATCACTTAATAATTCAAGATCTTCGATTGCATCCATATCACTTAATAATTCAACATCTTCCAATTCGTCTTCATTTTCATCCTCACTTTCAATCACAATATGTTTTATAATTCCCACGATTGATTTTGCAGAAGGAAATATATTATCCTTTGGTGACATAGCTGCTATATATCCTAGTGCTAACACAAGTAGCAGAATGAGATAAGCAATGATGAAAAACCTCTTTTTATACCCCCCGATTTAAGTGGTGGGGGTAATTAGTGATAGGGAAGGGGTATTATTGTAACAATATATGAACAATTTAATACTAACAGAGTATAAAGTTCTGTAAGTGGGTCAAGGTCACCTTAAACTATTACCAGAACGGGGAATAGACCAGTAAGTGATTCTCACTTTGACCACAAACTGATCTATTCCCCGTTCTGTATTCCCCCCCTCCCCCCCCGACCTTGTATGTAGTTTATGAGGTTGTGTAATAAAGGCACAGGATGTAGCCTTCTTGTAATAATTGGTAAATTTTGTTCTTCAAAGGAATTGGTTTCACATCTATTTTTACTTCTTCTGTTCCACGAATACCCAATCCTTTGACCTGAACATGTTGGTCCTCCATTAACAGTTGGTACACACGCTGGGTAAAAGTATCCGCTTTAGCAGTAGAGTCAATATAGTGGAGGTATACCATGGTAGATGCTCTCTTGATGCAATCCACAACCAAAGTGATAACTGACTCTGTAACATCACGCTTATATACCCGCGCCTATATAGGTCAAGGTCGTTTTAAGATTATAAAAAAAAGTGTGGACAACCTATTTACCTTCTGCAGCATGCTACAGAATTTCCACACTTTTTTTTAATTTGGAAAAACAAAGTATTTACTTAAATTTGGAAGATAGGTTTTTGAACTTTAATTTTACGGTAGTGATTTCCACACAGTGACTCCCTTTTCGTTTCGAATTAAATAGTCTCGTCTGGTAGGGTTTACAGGGTGGAACATACCCTTAGGTAATGCTAAATAGAACAGTTGGTCTGCGCATTTTAGAATCACCTTTAGAAAACCTTTCTTTTTAACAAAAAAGTAACGTTCGTTTTTACGAAGCCTATTAATTCGAAGTTTTTTGGGGTTCACTGTTGATATTGGTGAAGATCGAGAAACGCTAGTCTTATGTTTCAGTTTTAAATGATACCCGCATATTTCCTCATTTGAAACACAAGACCTGTGACAGCGTTCACCTTTCTTCGGACCTTTTTTGAAGATATATATACATTGACATTTTAATTGTTTTAAATTCTCAGAAGGAGATTGCGGGTTATTAAAAATTACAGACGGACGTGTAGAAGGGCCTGATGTAGAAGGTGGGTTCTCATCTCTGATTGGCTTCGGCTCCAGCGGAAGAATGTCTGCCAGCGCCTGCTGAAGAATGGAAGGAGCTGGTGAAGCCAGAGATGAAGTAGGTGGTGTTTGTCCAACCTTCCTCGGCGATGTAGATAATTTGGAAGAACTTGAACTAGCCGGAGAAGGTGGGCGAGAAGTAGCCGGAGAGGATGAAGATGAAGACGATGAAGACGATGAAGAAGATGAAGAAGATGAAGAAGCAGACGGGGGAGCAACAGGGTTTGCTTGAAGTGGTGGCGATACGTCAAGAGCTGGCATCGAACGTGGTGCTGGCTCCGCAGGAAAAACGCATGCCAGCATCAACGCCTGCCGAAGGATGGAAGGAGCTGGCGGAGCAGGTGGAGAATGTTCAACCTTCCTCGGTGAAGATTGTTTCCTACGGCTGGACATGTCGGAAACTGAACTGCGCTCGGAAAGTGTAAGCAGCAGAATGATTTTACCACTGGTGGAAGCTCTCCTATATACCCATTTTACGGGGGGGGGGTGTTAGTGATAGGGAAGGGGTATTATTGTAAGAGTAAATGTTTTTACCAAACAATAATTTTCTCTAAGTCCTGAAGTGGGTCAAGGTCATCTGAACATGTTGCCAAAACGGGGAATAGAGCAGTAAGTGATTCTCACTTGGACCACAAACTGCTCTATTCCCCGCTCTGTATTAGGAGAAGAGGACTAGTTTAAAGCTCGCAATAATAGGCAATAAACCTGATAACGGAACACTAACCTCTCCCCCGAAAAATTATTCACCCAACAAACAAACGATATGGTCAGTTAACAACAGTCGCGCACTCTGAAACCGCAAGGACGTTCATCACTGTGTAGGCGTCAGAGTACTACGAACCGAAATACAATAATACCTGACCAAGGTCCCCTTAAGTTTATTTCCCCGAAGATGTATCCCCCTAAGATAAGCAATATGGTCAGTTTACAACAGTCGCGCACTCTGAAACCGCAAGGACGTTCATCACTGTGTAGGCGTCAGAGTACTACGAACCGAAGTACAATTATACCTGACCAAGGTCCCCTTAAGTTTATTTACCCGAAGATGTATCCCCCTAAGATAAGCAATATGGTCAGTTTACAACAGTCGCGCACTCTGAAACCGCAAGGACGTTCATCACTGTGTAGGCGTCAGAGTTTTACGAACCGAAGTACAATAATTACCTGACCAAGGTCCCCTTAAATTTAACCAAAAATAAGCAAACTGTCTGAATCTGTTTCTCGTGAGTAAGGGCTAAGATAGGTAAAGTCATCCGGTTTGCGCGCCGTAATGACTTAAGGTCGGTTTTCGTGCCATACCTTTTTGTAAGGGGTTAGGAAAGGTGTTTATTTGAAAAACATAATCCCCCCTGAGATATTTAAAGACATAAGGTCGGTTTTCGTGCCATACCTTTTTGAATGGGAGCGTGAAAGAAAAGTACATATTTCATTAGTAAATAAAAACACTTCAAAGACACTTTAAAACCAACACCAAACTAACTACAGTTAAACTAACTACATTTACTAGCAGCAAACTACAAGCATTATTCTAACATGCTTAATAATAAACAGACATGCCTTAAGCTAAGGTAGCATCTCTAATATACAGTGGTACCAACTCTATACTAGAGATACTATTGCGGACAGCGCGGGCAAACAGCTAGCTAGGCTGTCGGCCTGCGACTGCGAACCCTCTGCGGGCTGCTCCCGCTTTTATAGGAATATATCTGGGGGGGGGGCAAGGACTTTGACAGTAGTTTGTTCCAACACTGTATCGCATACTCTGAATTGCTCCAAGTCCGGTAACTGGGTCAAGGACACGTTAAAATATTTTGTAAAATAGCAAAGGTGTTACCTTTGCCATTTTACTTTGGAAGCAAGCTGTACTACGTTTAAACAAGGGAGACTGTTATCCGTTTTACATAAAACTCCTTGCACGATCTTTTGATAAAATGGAAAAGATTAATGCCGGAGGGCGATTCCCATTCCACCAAAATACAATGCATATCATTTCTATGCAACGGTCTCAGCTCTACCTTTACTTTTAATTTAATGCCTCGGAACTCATAAGTAAGGATGGACAGAAAGGCTTCTGAAATAGCAAGCTCGGAAGGAACAAGCCAAGTGTTTACACCTACAGCTTCCATAGCGATATGATGATTTTTACCACGCTGTTGCAGTATATAAAACATTTCCCCCTCCAGTTTTTATTTTTAATACAACATTTTTGTGTCAACCTTGTCCGCATGAAATATCTCTAAGTCCACATTTCTTCCAATATTTGATCAAACGACGGTTTTTCTAAGTCCCGTCAGTAGGTCAAGGTCATCTGACAAAATGCCAAAGCGGGGAATAGAGCATAACATACTGCTCTATTCCCCGCTCTGTATTGGGGAAGGGGACAAAAGACAACAAACAAGAGACTGATTTTAAACAAGAGGCTGATTTTATATTTCACAAACGTTTCTCAGGCTAAGATGGGTAATGTCAACCGGTTTGCGCGCCGTAATGACATAAGGTCGGTTTGCGCGCCATACCTTTTTGTAAGGGGATAGGAAAAGGATGAGAAACAAGTTACATTACTTTTAAAATAAAGACTTTACCAACAACTATTTAAATAAAATTAATCAGTTAACGTTACTTTTACAAGAACAGCCGAGGTCGGTTTTGCAAAGGTCAACAGTATCACTGAAACCCGGTGGGACGTAGACCCAAACACCCGGCGTCAGGCTGCTGCGAACCCAAGTTTTGACCAAGGTTGTTGAGGGACCTGTAGGGCCGGGAGTACATATGTTATTAGTAAATAAAACACTTCAAAACCCGATACCCCACATTTAACATATATATTAGACTAACTACATTACCTAGCAGCAAACTACAAGCGTTATCTAACATGCTTAAACAAACTAACTAAACATGCAAGGGCGTGGATCTCTTAATTGCGCGTCGGGCCCAACGCACACTTAACAGACCTACGCTGCAGCAGGCACTGCAACCCAGTGGGACGTTCATCGCAACGGGCGGCAGGCTACTGCGAAGAGACGCTCGAAATCTCGGGTTATATAGACGGAGAATGGGAAATCGGGATATTAAGGGGAAAGCGGGATAAGGGATAACCCTGCTTCGTTGCGGGATTTTATCCCGCACTCCCAAGAACATTTTTCCCTCGACCTTGACCTTGACCTTGAACATGACCCAAATTCGGGGGGGGGGTGACCTTGAACATGACCCAAATCGGGGGGGGGGTGACCTTGAACATGACCCAAACCTGGGGGGGGGGGTTGACGTAACCGGTTCTAAACCAGTCCTCAGCTTTCTACCCATGTATGGATAGGGCAAGGTTTCACTTTACGACCTGCTTCACTCTGCCTGCCGCCTCATTCCGGCTTTGGTTTGCAGCCAGTACACACGTGCTCTATCCAACTCTATCTTATCCATTTTCCCTTCCATCCAACAACACCATGTCTTCTCCTCTGACTCCCGAAAAACTTCAACGTTTGAAGGAGTCCTTGAAGAAGTCGACGGAAAGAAGAAGCGGATTTAAGAAACCTTCGGCTTTTAAGTCTGCTCTTAGACGTGATTTTCGGTGTCACCCATTATATTTTCACCAGCGACCTTCAACTCAGCCTCAGCCTTCTACGTCCACAGCTCGACCTTCAACTCCACCACTAACTGTAGATGAGGTGATGGAGCGGACAAGAGTGATGGGAATCGATGATTTGGTGACGCCGATCGACACCTCCAAGGCCGAGTTCCGGAATCTGAAGCGGTTGACGGAGTACAAGTTTGTGGCTAGGAACGGGGACCACGTGTTCCTCTTCCAACACACCGACTACTACGTCGAGGTGCGTCTGCCGCAGACTTGTCCACCACCACCCCCTTCTGGTACCCGACACCCAGGAGTTGTACTTCATGAGACAAGATGGGAGGGTAAAGTGGGTTTTAAAAAATAAAGTTTAAACCGAGCAGCGATCCCTAGACCAACCATTCCTAACCAAACCATCCCTCAGCACGCAAACGGTCCTTTTCAGGACCACCCTAAGCATTTCAAGTTAGGGACTTGGCCTGTACATAGGCAGGAGACTGTTAGTCTTATGTTTGTGTGCAGCCCACTTTGTGAAAATTTCTAAGTCCCAAAGTCCTTGAACTTGACCTTGACCTTGAACATGACCCATGTTGAGGGGGGGGGTACAAAGTTTTCCCAAAGTATGTCATGTGGGTACTCAAATTACGCGAATTGATCAGACGAACAAGGAGGTGCAAACAGAATTTTGATCCGGCCAAGGGTATAGTAGCAGAAGCGAAAAAACTACAAAGTTTGTCCAAAGTATGTCATGTGGGTACTCAAATTACGCGAATTGATCAGACGAACAGGATGGTGCAAACAGAATTCAGATCCGACCAACGGTATAGCAGAAATAGCGAAAAACCCAATGTTTTCAAGGTTAAACTAATAGCTTCTTTATTATTGGGTTAAAGTATAGCGAGTGGGTACTCAAATTACGCGGGTTAATCAGACGAACAAGATGGTGCGAATAAAATTCAGATCCGACTGAGAGTAGGGAAGAAATAGCGCGAAAACAACACTTTCAAGGCCTGACATAAATAAATACTTTGTTTATGGATTAAACTACGATAAGTTATTTATAGTTTAAAGTATACCGAGGTAACGTTGTGGTGCGGGTAGGTCGGGTGGGTATCATACACGCTAGTGCTATATCATTATACTTGCAGCTCTTGCAGGATTAACATCTACCTATAGAGCTTGTGTTATTCTAAATATGTCACAGTTTTACAGAAATATGACGAAGGTGTCCTTCAACAGTCCGCCTGCCACCACCTTCTACTTCTCCGACTGTGAAGATAGAAGGTCTACGCTGTTAGTGGATTGTGAGCGATTTCGCCGTAGAATACTCCAGGCTGAAACATTCTTAGCAAGTTGTCTGCTACGCAAGATGCATCATATGAGTACATGCAATAGATTAGATCACAGTGACTGTTATGATTGCTTAAAAATAGTGTCGAGCAAGAATTGTTAATGTTTTCAGTTACGGAGCTCCGATCCTCACAGAGTCAGAGCTAGACCCTAACTAATGCATGTCCCGTAGTTATTGTGCGATGTGAAAACTTGGTGGGGGAAACTGGTCTGGTGGGGGGTAAAGGCGAGTGTCTATCCTACATGCTTGTATCACTTCAGTATACCTGCGGCTCTTGCATAGTTCACATGGATTCGCAAATACAAGGCACTACTGTTTCTTCCACATGTTCTTCTTTTAATATTGAGCAAGCTGATAATACAAATGATGAAATACAAGTACATGAAGTTTTTAGCACAATATCTTCTGATGCAGAAGCAATAATGGCATCCCTAATAGGGTTTGACTAATGATGGCGGATGTAGTAGCAACCATCTGCCTCGCACCAGCTGCCACCTGCCGCCTGCCATCTGCCGTCCGCCATCTGCTCCGCCCCACCACACTTTTACCCCCACCATTTTGTTTGATACCAAAACGCTAGCTAGCGAATAGTCAGTACACCTCCGGCTCTTGACCAGTGTACATCGAGCTCTCTGTTGAAATGTCCATCAAAATTAGGTGTATTCATTATGACTCTATTCATCTGGCGACTTTCCAAGACCTCGAGGTTTTTAATGAAGAGTTAAGACTTCTCATTGCGTCCGGCTACGATTTATCTTTGGAACTTTACGCATCAAAAAACAACATGGACTCTGCGCAGGAATCGAAGTATCTACCGTCTTTCATCAGAAAGCGAAGTGATGGCCGCAACTCGTCCGGATCAACAACATCGATGACAACGAACAACGGGGAACTATTGTAAACATAAATTATTATAAACATAACTTATTGTAAATAAAAAGAAAATTAAAAAATAAAGTTAAATGAAATAGTACTACCTCGCACTCGTATCATTCGATTGCTTCATTCGATTGTTTTCATTCGATATTTTATCGAATGACAACTATCGAATCACAATCGAGTTTTACGCGTGCGAGGTAGTACTTTTTTAAAATAACCTCCCCGTGACCTTGACCTTTAAACTTTCCCTCATTACGTCACAAAACCGCCTACGTCACTGGCTCAGCCTCAGATGACGTATTTAATGACTCAGCACTTCCGGTCACGTGACCGGAAGCCATAAATCACTTGGCCCAGAAGCCCCAAATGCCCACTACTTATGCAGAAATATTGATTATAGCATGCTCTTCTCTTAACGATGGCTTTGGACATTTTCTCAATAAGAAATTACAAAATAACTGCGTGTTGCTAAAATTCATAAAAAAGTGTTATACATTTACCATGATCGGTTAGTAGGGATAAATGGAGTGTTCTGGCTCAGGAGGAGCCAGGAGGAGCGCCCCCCCCAAGGAGCCCCCCCCCCCTAATTAGTATGCAATTTTTTTTTTAATTACCCTAATTAATATGCAAATTTTTAATTACCCTAATTAATATGCAAATTTTTTAATTACCCTAATTAATATGCAAATTTTTTTTTTTCGTTTCAGGAGGAGCCCGCCCCCCCCCCCGGTACATCAATCAGGAGGAACCCCCCCCCCGGTACATCAATCAGGAGGAGCCATCCCCCCCCCCCGACCACTGGCCCCCCCCCCTTCCCCGGAGGTCTTGTCTGTGACACTTTTACCCCCCCCCCCGACTGTCCAATGATTTTACCCCTGACAGCTGTCGTGATTTATTGCCGAGGCGACAAACGTCGACGCAGATGTTCAAACAAAAGACCGGTGAGTCGAGACCGGTCCGGGATGCAGCTGCGCCCGACCCTTCCAGGAACCCATTATAGTCCGCCCGTATCGAATTACATTAGAGGAGGGTTGCTTTTACCCCTGACAGCTGTCGTGATTTATTGCCGAGGCGACAAACGTCGACGCAGCAGATGTTCGCACAAAAGACCGGTGAGTCGAGACCGGTCTGGAAAGCAGCTGCGACCGACCCTTCCAGGAACCCATTATAGTCCGCCCGTATCGAATTACATTAGAGGAGGGTTGCTTTTACCCCTGACAGCGGTTGAGATTTATTGCCCCGGCCTTCTCCGAAATCCATTAGTGGAGAGCATCACCCTACATCGCCAGCCCTCCGTCAGTTCAGTTCGAGAGTTCAGTGCGTGTAGACGTGTTAGTCCGATCCTGCTCCGTTCTACGCGATTTTTGTTAGTTGCTGATTTCATTTGCGATATTCGTCCAGCATCTTTGAACTATTTAAAACGGTTGTGTTGTGCCGTATTGTTTGTGATTATCGAAACTTTATAATCCATATTCAAGATGAACGACTCACACCAATGCGTCATTTGCGGCTGCACGTTCCCGCGCAGACACAGTATGAAGCACTACGCAGAATTCCACGGTGGATTCGTCCCACCCCAGCAAGGTACGTCATTGTGTGTTGCATTATTGTTTTAATCAGACTTAAATGTTAGTAATATAGGAAATATGTTATGCAGTATATAACCGGAGTGTGGTAAAAGTCTTCTTTTTATTTAACAGCTTTAGTTATTCTGTGCGAATATAGAGCTGTGTAAAAAAAAATTAAAATTACATGACTATATTTATACAATTTTAATAACTTATGTTATTGTTCGAACCATCAAGTCAAGTCATCAGAGTACCCATATGACATACTTCAAAAATATTTACCCCCCCCCCCAAGTATGACCCTAACCTCGGGGGGGGGGCAAATGTGTCACAGACGAGACCTCGGGGGGGGGGGGGGTAATGGGGCTGGGTTACCATAGGTTGGATCTGAATTCTGATTGCAGATTCTTGCTCGTCTAGTCAAGACGAGTCATTTGAGTACCCACATCGACCACTTTGGGCAAACCTGATGATGACCTTGAACTTGAACTTGACCCTCTTTTTTTTAATGCATTTTCGGAATCCCCTCTTCAAGCCGAGTATTTTGAGTACCCACATCGACCACTTTGGGCTAACCTGATGATGACCTTGAACTTGAACTTGACCCTCTTTTTTTTAATGCATTTTCGGAATCCCCTCTTCAAGCCGAGTATTTTGAGTACCCACATGACGTACTTTTGATAATTAATACAAGAGTTGAGCAGGGTAACGCTACAACCAACAGAGCTAGCCCATCAGCGCCTGCGGACAAGTTAACTACCAGTGAATGCTTTAGGTTGGAGCACTTGAAGGGGGGTGTATCGATACACCCCCCATCAAGTACACTAAACTAAGACAGGTGTTAAACATTTCTCAATCTAATCGTTTTGTGCGTTTGCAGATGGAGAAGCTGCATGTCGGCTTTGTCGAGCCACATTCGCAGACCAGGGGGCCTTAGAGCGGCATATGGGAGCGAATCACCTCGTCGTTCCACCCCGGGAGGCGATTGATGCTCCGCAGACGACTGCCGATGACAACCATCATTCCGTTGAAGGTGAGAATCCACATTAAAATAACTTTTTTCCCCTAGTGACTATTTACCTTCTTTTTTTAACTATTTAACTAGGTTCCTGAAGAAGAATGAGACCGTGCCAACTGATGTACTATTGATTTAATTACTAGAGGGAGATTTTCGCTCCCCCTAACACAAAAGGCTTCTTTAGGGTTGGCGTCGCTCATTATTGCAGCTACATCCTTTGCTTAGAATCCAGGATCATCAATGTAGACAAACAGTACAGAAGATTACTTCTTCCCTGTTTAATGATTGCTATTTTGATTTAACAAACTTAACTTTGAAATGTGATTCTCGAGAGAGAGAGGGGAATTTGTATCTTCATTTATCCTAATTTGTTTTTATTTTTATTTTCAGATGAAGGTCCGGGTCCTGGCCACCACACCTGCCATGAATGCGGTCGCCGTTTCCGTCGTGAAAGAAACCTGCGTAGACATGTAGAATCGACCCACAGCAGAGTCCGCAGGTTCTTTTGCGTCACATGCGGTGCCGAGTTTAAGAGGGAAGACAACCTTCGTCGCCACACCAAACTATTTCACGGTGATGGCCAAGAACGGAGATTCCCTTGCGCATACTGCGGTCAGGAGTTCAACAAACTGTTCAACAAGGACCATCATGAGCGGATCTCTTGCCCGATCATGAAGGACCTGATCCGGAACCGAGCAGCAATGGAACAGGATGAACCCCAGCCAGGTCCGAGCACGGAGCCACAACCCGGTACGAGCGCACACCAACAACCCGATGATGTTGAGATGACTGGAGCAGGACAGTCAAGCCCCGTATTCTCACTCATTCAACGGGGTTTCCGCAACCGCCTCCTAACCTACCGTCTGCAGCGACCGATGGAGAATCTCGTCACAATCGGAGAAGTGATGGCGTTGTTGATTGTGAGCCTTACGGAGTTGCTTGAGATCACCTTGGCGAAACACCGCAGCATAAAGGTCAACTTGAAGCTGGAGTGTGAGTTCAAAAATGTGCACAACAACACCTGCCTGCGCAACTTCAAGACGAAGATGACTCCGCTGACGGTGACCTCGGACCTGAACCAGTACATCACAACAGCTTTTGCGAAGCTTATCAGAGAGAAGGCTGAGTGTGATCATATCGGCTCCGGGTGGACATACCTTCGCGTTCGTGATTTGGAGGTCGGTATCAACGAGTACACTCCTCTAGGTGAAGATGGTCGAGCTTGGCTCCCACTGCCTACGTCTCTGGAGAACACCAAAGCAGTCGTCAACGTATCGAACACCGATGAGCGGTGTTTTATGTATGCTGTCCTGGGCAAGTTTGTTCAAGAGAACCCCGATAGACCGGCAATGTACACCGACGATATCATCGCCCGATACGATTGGACCGGCCTTCAATTCCCCGTTGCTCTGAAGAGTATCAAGACGTTTGAGCGGACAAACAACATCAGCATCAACGTCTATGGTATTGATCACACGCGCGTGGGTCAGAAACCTAACGGACAACCAAAGTATCAGGACACCGTCTTTCCCTTGAAGATTTGTAGGCAGGAGCGCGAAGACCATTGCGACCTTTTGTACGTGACAACGGACGGTGATAGTCACTACGCCTACGTCAAAGACCTTGGCCGACTGATCCGTCCCCAACTCACAGCGCGTGTAGACAGGATATTCATCTGTAAGCGGTGCTTCGCGCACTTTGACAACCGTCCGAACAAGCTCGGTCTGACGGGTGCTGAGCGTCTGGAGGAGCACAGGCGATACTGCTCCGCTTCAGCCCCTATTCGCATGGATACGCCGAGAAAGACTGAAATCAAATTCAGCCATCCAGAGTTCACCCGACGCGAGCGTTTCACCATCTACGCGGACTTTGAGTGTGCTCTACTGCCGACCGCGGAGATGGATGACCAAGTCGACGAGCCGCACGGAGGAGTAGCCACCCACATCCACATCCCATATGCCTTTGCGTACCAGATCATCGACTCGTACGGACTTGAAGAGTTTGAGCCTCGAGTCTACTTCGGGGATGATGCGTCAAAGACATTTATGGAGATGTTGAAAACTGATGTTGAACGATTGTGGAACTTCCTGTACGAAGCAAGAAATCTGCGCCCTGTCCTGACGCCAGCGGAAACGATGCAGTACAACTCGACAGCGAATTGCTACCTCTGTGGATCGCCATTTTCAAGAGAAGACCCAAAGGTTCGTGATCACAACCACGCGCCGCCCTACGAGTTCCGTGGCGCTGCGCACAGATCATGTAACCTACGCTACAGGGAGCAGCGAGTAGTCAACTGCTACTTCCACAACCTCTCCAACTACGACGCTCACTTCATAGTGCGGGAGTTGGCGGTCGACCCCGGTGATGTTGAGGTGTTGGCTCACACGGAAGAGCGGTACATCGCTTTCACGAAGCGGTTCCTGTTCGACCGAGCAGCGGCACCGGTTGGGATGCCAGGGCGTGGAAAAAGACAGCCAGGATTCAGAGTCAGGTTCCTCGACACCTACAGGTTCCTGGCTTTGAGCCTCGCCAGCCTCGCAGCCGCACTTCCACCAGCTCAACTCTTGGAGACGAGGAAGAGATTCCCCGAAGACCACCTCTTCGATCTAGTCCGTAGGAAAGGCGTGTTCCCGTACAACTTTGTAACGTCGAACGCCGTTTTGGAAGATACTACGGAACTGCCTCTGCAGCGAGATTTCCACAACGACCTGACCCTGGAGGACATCACGGATGCAGACTACGAGCATGCTCGCAACGTGTGGGAAACCTTCGGTTGTAGGAACCTCAAGGACTACGCCGAGAAGTACCTGCGCTGTGACATTGCGCTGTTGACTGACGTCTTTGAACGCTTCAGGGACACGTCGATGGCTGAATACGAACTAGACCCTGCACACTACTACACCCTACCGTCATACGCCTGGGATGTCATGTTAAGGACCTGTGGAGTGGAGCTTGATACGATACAGGACTTTGACATGTACCTCTTCTTCGAGCAAGGCATCAGAGGAGGTATTTCCCAGGCGATCACCAGACACGCCAAGGCCAACCATGATGGATGTCGCCCTGAAGATCGACGACCTGAAGAGCCAACGCATCACCTGCTATACTTGGACGCCAACAACCTTTACGGTTGGGCCATGTCCCAGTGTCTTCCACAGGGACACTTCCAATGGCTCAGCCGCGAGGAGATCGCGTCCCTGGATATTGCAGCGTTGGACCCCGAAGGACCCACGGGCTACGTCTTGGAAGTTGACCTTCGCTACCCCGCCCACCTGCACGACCTTCACAAAGATCTCCCTTACTGCTGTGAGACCAAACGTCCGCCAGGAGGGAAATTCAAGAAGCTCGTTACGACTCTGGATGACAAGAAGAACTACATCTGTCATTACAGAATCTTGCAACAGGCACTGGAAAACGGGCTGGAGCTTGCGAACGTGCATCGCGTCATCTCGTTCCGACAGTCTCGGTGGTTAGAGAGCTACATCCTAATGAACACCGAACTGAGGAAGAAGGCCAAGACCAAGTTTGAACAAGACTTTTTCAAGCTTATGAACAATGCGGTCTTCGGCAAGACGATCGAGAATGTTCGCAAGCGAATGAACTCTAAGCTGGTGTGTACGCCGGAGATGTTCAGGAAGTACGTGGCCAAGTCAAACTTCCTGGACCGAACCTACTTCAACGATGATGTCGCCATTGTCCACATGTCGAAAGTCAATATCGTCCTGGACAAACCGCTGTACGTCGGAATGTGTGTCCTCGATCTGAGCAAGTGGCTCATGTACGACTTCCTTCGGAAGATGAAGAACCGCTACGGTGATCGTCTGAAGGTTGACTACATGGACACTGACAGCTTCGTGTTCGACGTCCAGACTGAAGATGTTTATAAGGACATGTTGGAGCATCTGGATGATTTTGACACCAGTGCGTACCCCAGAAACCATCCCTGCTACAGCCCCGTCAATGCAAAAGTCATCGGAAAGTTCAAGGATGAAGCAAACGGACTTCCTCTGCTCGAGTACCTCGGTCTTCGCTCGAAACTTTATTTCATGGACATTGTCGAGTTCGAGGAGAGGACCGAAGATGACGAGTTGCAGGTCATGACAGTGAAGCGCGCCAAGGGAGTCGCTAGAGGTGTTGTAAAACACAATTTAACCTCTGACGACTATCGGGAATGCCTCTTCAACGGCGTGTTGAAGAGAACCATCAACACCAGGTTCCAGTCCCGAAACCACTGCGTATTCACAGTCCAAGTCGACAAGCTATCCTTGAGCTGTAACGATGACAAACGTTACATCCTTCCGGACGGAGTCAACACACTTCCGTGGGGACACATTGACGTTCCACATCAGCCCGAAGACATCCCTCAAGACGATGAAGAGGCGGAGGATGAGGAGCGTTGAGTGGTTGTGTCATATTGCCAAAGACCCTGACTTGACTTGTAAATTATTTTGAAAAATCTAGTCATTAGTTTGTATCGAGTCTCGTAAAACTTAGAAATGTTCTCCTTTTTCTTTTTGTTCTAGTCATTAGTTTGTGTCGAGTCTCATTTTTGCCAGTCAATCTAAAATGTTCAGGAGCACATACTCGATGTAAAATATATATATATATATATATATATATATATATAAGGTGTGTAAATAAATAGCCAAATTGTTTGTATATACATTCGTATTTTTTTTTCTCCCCTCACATAGTCTTAAGATACAAAAGTAAACTACCAATTCAAATGTATGACTACTTGCTAAAAGTGTAATTGCTAAAGGAGGTGAGGATATGAATGTTACTTTAGAATCATTGTATGATAGGTATGTCCAAAATTGGGACAGCCCTAGTGTTTTCACAAACACGCATTAGTAGGACTTTCCTACCTGGGTTAGAGTAATTGAAGGGGGGTGTATCGATACACCCCCCTTTGCAGTATATGTTCAAAGCATTACATTCCTCATTTTTCTCAAAATTTGCATTCAATATGTGTCTGACTAATTGCTAAATGTAAATACTAAAGGAGGCGAGGATGGGAAATAATAAGAATGTTTCTTTTTTATTCTGAGTACACAACTAGTTTATTGAGAAAAAAAAAATGCAAAATTCAATTGGTATACATTTGTGCAAAGAGTCTTCTGATCAGTGCATCATTGTGGCCAGTAGAAGAGTGTTCAAAGAGCTGCACAAAGTCCGTCATCTTCATGCCGTAGTGGGTGCGGCAGTACAGGAACACAAGGCAGTATTGACCGCAGACCAGAGTGTTGTCACTTTGAATGCGATGCTCGTTGTACAGGTAGCGACGAGCGTTGCGTCTCAGGAATCCTTGGTAGAATTGAAGATGTGGCGGTTGACCGTAGCTGTCAAAGAATTCAATTATTCCTCCTCCTTTGTTAAGGTAGAAAGCGACCCAGTGAGTGCCGTCTTCATTGTGTGGATCAGTGTTCACAATCATAGCCGTAGATGGTGAAATATAATGGGGCAATTGATCCGCAGCGTAGACACCAACATTCTGTACGGGCAGTTCAGCCATACACTTTTGTATCTCTAAGGCATTCATTCTACTGTGTCGACGCCACAGGCAGTAGTAGGAGTAGTACTAGTAGCAAAACAAAAGCAGGAACTGGTATCACTCTCACCATCGTCAGCGTTATCATCAGCGTCATCGATATTTGTACTTAGATGTAACCAACCGCGCAATGTGATACAATTGGTTAGAGCGCATCGTGTGTGAGCTGTTCTGTGGTGGCGACATCGCACTGCGTTTGTTGATAGTAGACTGTTGATTGACGATAGTGATCCGCAGCCAATATCGTTGATATCGATGACATTAGTAGTACAGTGATCCGTGATGAAATTGTATCGTACAAACTCTTTTTTCTCAGCACCTTTGACATAGACAATCGGTCGTTTGGCGATACATGCACGTAACTTTTCCTCTAGCACATGATACCAGATATCACCTTGGTCCCATTCCAATCCGTGACAGTGTTTTGTGAGCCAATAGCTTTCACGCAGTTTCTCTTGTGATAGGAAATCTCGGCTGAATGGTGATTTGGCGATATGATGCATTAGCAGTGTTCCACTGGCCAATTCCAAGACGCACACTTCCTTCAGAATGTAGTCATTTGAGTTGTCCTTGAAACATTGAAAATCCACAATAATTGGAGATGCTAAATTTGTACGCTGTGCTCTGCATAAACGATCCATCTTGTGCGAGTGTTGGTTGATGACTGAGGAGGACGATGACGCCGCCGCCGACGATCTAACCGCCAAAGTCCGCAGACACGTTGCGATGACGATCGATTTCTATGACGTTGTCAAACTCTGCGTATACCAGACAGTTGACAGTCTCTGTGAGCCCAGTGTCGAAAGCAATCTCCATACGCACACTGCCGTTGCGCACTAGGTTCCAATGAGTTGTGTCGCTTGCTGACATATCAGGTGTTAGATCGAATGCCATCAGACAGTATCCATCGTCGTAATCGTCTCTATTTATGAGATTACCAGCATCGCTAAAGTGTATGCTGGAGCCTGAAAACAGACTGTGATACGCCATCACGTATTTTCCCTTGCCGGTTTCGTAGTGTGGTTGTAGCGGTTTGGACGGCACTTGTTCACCGTCCACGTACAGCGAGAAGTAGTTGGTTTTGAAATTTTGAAAGTTAAATGGATTCTTTTTTAAATCGCCATTATAAGCGGCGTTGGTGACCAGTCCAACAATAATTCTTTTTGGCACTTGACCTAGAAAGACATTGTCCAAAGTTTTGCTCCTCACTCCAAACGGCAGTGTGAATGTTTTCAATTCCACTCTGGTGATTGGGTATTTAGCTGTGCCGGTCTGAAGCGTCTTGCTGTGCACCAACAGTACCGTGGGGCTAACTTTACACCTTCGTATCCAGAGATTCGCATCAACAATGTGCACCTTGTAGTCACCATCATCCGCCATAATGGAGAAGGAATCTTTTGATCGGATCAGTTTAAAACGCAGTTCCACACCGTTCAACAGGAACTTGTTCTGATTACACATGTCCACATGTAGGCGACCGAGCATATCGATTTCACGACTTTTATTTGTCATTTTTCGTCTCGCCTTTAGTCCATCGTTATCGTCCAGAGTATTGTCCATATAGCCGGCGTCGTCCGCGTTCCACAGTCCACATGTTAAATGTGATTTCCTAGCATCATAGCCGTAATTCATCAATGTTTCAATATACGCTCGATATGCATAAGTGTTGTTTCGTGGTGTGACCAGTTTCTGATTCATACTCATATCGACTTGACTGAATAACGTGTGTAGCCAATTGTTGACTGGGCCAATTTTATTCGATTCTTCGACATCTGCGATTGCCGCTCCTGTCGACTTGACAATAGACGCTGTAACTTCCAACATTGTTTGCGAAAGATCGGTGTATTCTTCGCCGTTGCCGGGCACAACAAACTCGATGGGCGAATCATCAGTCAGTGTGGAGATTGGTTTGTACTGAATCCATTTGCCGCTCTCGATACTGGTCTGCGTCGGTGGTAGGGAGAATTAGTCCAATTCCGTCTTGACGCATTCACACGACTTTTGATGTAGAAACGACATTGCTATCGTGTGTGTTAATTGAATATATCGCGTATAGACGTTCTCCTCACTGCTTTCCTCGTCTTCTTCTTTTTTCTAACTGTCCTTCTCTTCTTGCCCTTCTTGGATGACGACGACGACCTTCCTCGAAGGAGTTTCGCCAAAGACTGAGGTGTGACACGACGGCCACCGGACATGGCGCGCTTCGCGTTTCTCTTACGCGAGAGTATCGCGTTAGTCTTTCGCGCAGGAGTAGCGCGCCGGTGTTTCGCGGTATTCTTTCGCGTTACGCGACGGTGTTTCGCGCGAGAGCCGCCAACGCCGCCACCACTTAGCACACGTTGAAGTTTGCCGTCCGCCCTGCGTTTTAGCGAGTCTGTAAACTGGCTGAAATGATCTCTAGTGGCTTCTTTGGGGTCCCGCTGGTGCATGGCCATGTCGCCCAAGAATCCAACACCGGATTTCAACGCCTCTTTGGCCACAGCAGAGGCTCCCGACTTGAGTAGCGGTGTGATGGTGCGGAACATACCGCCTAGGAAACTGCCAATTCCATGTCCTCGCTGGTAGGGTGCACCGCGAAATACCCTCTCGATACTGCCGCCGGTCTGCTGCAATTGTTGGCGGCGATAGTACGCCAAGTAGGGATCGTTTGTATTCATCATTGCTGAGCTCCTCTTTTGAAATGAAGCTTCACGTACGACGTCCCAAAGAGGAATGACGCTTTTTTACTAGCGTGATCCCTTAGGTCAATATCGATCGTTTCAAATGTTCCTTTCATAACTGGCGCATAATGAGGACTGATGAAATGCACAGTCTTATGCGCGCCGTGTGTGTAGTTCTCTCTGTCAATGTTGACGATTTTCAAAAGCGGCGCTGTAGTGTCACCAATCAGCTGCGGTTCAATCAGATCACAATACACGTACAAGTGTGTCGGCAGTCCCATAGTCAGATTAGGCGGCCATATCGCTGTGAGGTCATTTGACAAAACGTTCTCGTACGGATCGAAACCCAACTGGAGAGACAGCGCTTCGGTGAAATGTACTTTGCTTATACCGTCCACCATTGTCGTGATCTTGACTCTGTCCTGCTCTTTGTCATACTCAAAGTACAAGTACTGGGTGACATCCTTCGCTTTATTGATCATTTTCAATAAATCGGTTATGTTCTTGTAATAACCGGGTTTCATCTTTAGCATAATGTGCTCGACACTGAGTGTGACGGGAATACTCGGTAGAACGAGTTTATAGTCGAGCCAAATACACGATTCCTCGTCCACAGTCATAAAGGAACATGGATAATGCGCTTCGACCAAAGCCATCTCCCACTCGCCATCGCCTTCTAATCGAATTTGTCTCGGCAGATGTGTAGTGTACTTGGACACTGTGTTTTTTGGAAAATAATCCTTTGAGCTGTTGCTGGGCAATGTCAAATAGAACTGGTTGCTATTAGGCATTTTGCAAATCTTGCGCTTTTACCCAAGAATTGAACTCGTCTCCGTAACCTTCCCACTTGACGAAATAACGCTTACTGCGACCGCGACCCTTAGCGTCTAGTATTTCAGCAATCTTGAACAGATGGTCGTTGCATATTGTCACTTTTTGTAATTCGTATTCGTAAAACTGACCAGTCACTTGTTCACCTTTGAGATCCGACAAAGTGTACATTGGTAGAGGCATCAATGTGTTTACACGACGCACCACAAACACTTCTTTACTCCAATTAGTCTCGTAACCTTTTGCGAATGTGCCCTTCTCCTTAGATATGCGCACTGTGGTGCCAACTTTCAGTTTTGGATTAACACGACGCGGTATCTTACCAAACATGCGACGCCATACCTGATGCAATATTCGCTTATTGTCGGCAGTCACATCGACTGGTCGTATTCTATTGCCTAGACTCCTGTGGGCGCTGTTGTTGTATGCACTAACCAGTTTGTCCAACGCATCTACATAACGATATGTGTTTTTGTAAGTCAAATATCGCCACATGCGTGTTTTCAAAGTGCGATTCACGCGTTCCACTACGGCCGCTTTAAAATCTGGGTTTTGTGTAGTGACATAGATGATTCCGTATTGTTTGAATAATTTTTTCGTCTTGGCACCGGTGAATTCAGTACCTTTGTCAGTTTGTAAACAGCGAGGTGTGTCAGTCGCTTCGGCAAATATCTCCTCGAAAGCGTTGGCCACTTCAGCCCCTTCTTTCCGCCTCAACATTCGCACATACAGGTGTTTGCTAAACACGTCTATTACAGTCAGTAGGTAGTTGACGCCGTCGTTGTGTTTACTAAGACCACGCATATCGTTCAAGTCCGCTTGCCACAATTCAAATGGACCATACACTATGTAAGGATTGCGCGGGAAACGCTTGCGTGCCGGTTTGTGCAATGTGTAAGTGTCCTGTGTTTGTAACCATTCAATCACTTTGCGTTTTGAAACTGGTTTTGCAGCTCGCGCTAATGGAGCTACACCGCCATACGACGAAGGTTCGATGGGATTGTAATACAAACGCTCCATAATACTGAAAACCTATCCTGTGTACGTTTCCCACTTGTCCAAATTTGACAACTGCTTGTTTCTATTTGAAAAATCAAACTGCTCTGTCACTCGCGCTGGTGTAGATGTTACACGTTTTCCTCTTGCCGATCGAAGCCGATTTACTAGCGGTGTTCTCAGTATTGATTCAGTTGATGTGTCCACTTCATCGTCTGATCCTTCTCCTCCTGTGAATGATGATCGATATTCGGCATTTATTTCCTTAAGCGCTCTTAGATTATTCATATAGTCCTTTGGCACGTTCATCGCTTTCAATGCGTTGAGCACTTCCCGCCATCCTGGCGGTGTGTAATCACGCATACGCACCTTTACTATGCAATTTAAGATATCCACTAGATTTGAGTCTGGGATTTTTACACCGTTGATGTACACTGAATAGCCACTGTCCCAACTGATTAAGCTGCCATCACGTTTCATGAAACGTAAAAGATTGCGGGCATCAGATCTGTAAGTTTTGGAAAACGTTTCCACAATCTCTTCCACTGGACCGCCTTCCGCAGCGGGGTGCGATCGTCGACTATGCTCATTCCCACCCGTCTCCACGATTGGTATGCTAATCGGTTGACGTCTATTCTCTGCAATATGCAAGAAGCGATGTAACGCTTGTTTGTACAATTTCCACTTTTCACTATCGTCCATGCGTTTGTTATTCAATATTTGTTGCATCTCCGCGTCGAGGCTGTTTTCACTGGATAGATTAGTCGGTCTGTTATCCGTAGCATTTGATTGCAGTCGATCAATCAACTCTTGTGGCACAACTACCATCTTCTTTGCATGTTCCATTTTTGCACTAATGACTAGCTACTTTTCTAAAGTGTAACTTCACGCACGACGTTCCAAAGTGGAATGGCAAATGATTACCAATGTTATCTCTTAAGTCAATTTCCACACTGTCAAAAGATCTATTCATAACAGGCACATAGTGCGGATCGATGAATGATGTTGATTTATGCAAACCGTATACATAAGTAGACGTGGATATATTGACAATTTTCAATAACGGTGCGACTGTATCGCCGACCATCTGCGGCTCGACTAAATCACAATACACGTACATGTGTGACGGTAAGCCAAGACGAATGTTGGGCGAACGGATGCTTTTGTTAACTGCATCACCTTCCAGCGTCAATTCATTCGGATCGAACCCCAATTGAAGCGCTAACGTTGGACTTAATGTAATTTTTACAACATCAGTTCCCATCGATACTTCAATGAATTTGTTGTATGAGTTTTCAACGGTGAACTTTACACCAAAAGTAATCGCTAGTTCTTGCGAATTGATATGATCACACAATTCTTGAATATTTGCGTAATCACCAGTCATCAATTTAATTCTGTGGTTTTGTTTTGGAGTAGCCGACACTACTGGCGTTACATCGGCAGTGCTGTCCATAACCCGCGCCAACGCTTCTATGTTCACTTTTGCTTCCTCTTGCGGTTGTATGCAAATGTCAATTGTTTCGTCATTACCGACTGATAGAAATGTCATTGGATAGTGCGCTTCCACAAGTGCAATTTCCCAGTCTCCAGCGTCCAGTTGAATAGCTCTCGGCAAATGTGTTATGTAATTTGCAACTGTATTTTTCGGATAATACTGCATCGAACTGTTGCTGGGCAGCGTCAAATAGAACTGATTGTTGATGCCAGTCATTTTTATCTACTCAATGCTGCTTGTAGTACTGCGCTCAAAAGTAACGGTATAAAGATTCCACCGCCTTTTTGTATGAGATACTTTCGTTTCTTTGACCAGCCTTCGCCGCGTTTCACCAATCGACGTAGCGTCGCCTTGTGTTTGCTTAACTGACTTTTACTCTTCTTCGCCAGAGGAACGTTACCACGCAACACGTTGTATGCGCACTCACACACTGAGCGAATGCGGCTCTTGTCACACACCTTTAACAGTGCCTTCCGCTCCTTGGGTGTTGCGTGTATGAAAGCCGTAAGCAGAGCTGCGTCCTTCCGCAAGCACGACATGATTACTACTGATGGCGAAATTACCTTTTCTTTGGCAAGTACACATAGTTGGTAGAATCGTCTGGAAATATGCAACTTCGTATTCGCATATTCTCGTCTGTTGATTGTTTCAAGTCTATCAGTAGGTAGCCGTGTGGATTCCTCGTAGCGTCAGCGTACGCCTCCTCGATGAATTTCGGGCTGTCTGGATATATTTGTCTGGCCAAGTACCTAATCTGAACTCTATCTCTAGGATTCTTAAAACACACAATGTAATGCGCATTCAATGAGATGTCCCTCTGCCCGCGTCCTTGATGAAACAAATTTTGTGTAATGAAAAACACACTAATGTTGCGATGATGGCAACCTTTTGTGAAAAGATCCACCACACGGTTGTCGGCCTCACGCATCATATCGTCTATAATCACAAGTATCGGCTCGTTACCAGAAAAATCCTCCAAGTTTGGTAGACCTTCTATGTGGTTAATGGTGACATTTTTCGGGTCACCACCGCCACCACCACCACCACTACCATAATGCCAGTTTATACTGGTAAATGGTGTGTCACACATTTCTGTAATGTGCTTTATAAACTTTGACACAAACTGTGACTTGCCACAGCCCGAAGGTCCCGCCACAATGGCTGAGAACGGATGTTTCCACATCAAGCCCATGATTACTACTGAGCTAAACACCTCACAGTTACCATACTCACACTCTTAAACTTACTACTAAAGGACATTTTTGGGGTTAAGTAAAATAAATAACACAGTGGTTATGTTCTGAACGTGACTATAAGTATTGACTACGAAAAGTAATTTACAAAGGTATTAACGTAATCTTCAAGTCTTGCTTTACATAAACTCCAACGGTGTGAATCTGCTATTGGAACCCCTCGGACTGCGCTTCACCAAGCGAAGGCGTTCTCCAAATCCGCCGTTGTAGCGCTCGATGTCGGTGTTGCTCAGGGCCTCGTTGAAGCGCCTAGGCAGGTAGACTCGCAGAAAGAAGTCGTCCCCGACCTGCCCCTCCAGGATCACGATGATCGTCTCGCCAAAGGGTGTGGTGGCTCGCTCCATCGCAGTGATGAGATAGCCACATTCCTCTCGGAGATCGGCTATCCTGGTGTAGAGCGGAGAGTCGGACTTGCAGTTGTTGAGGGTAGCTCTCAGGTCCGCGGTTGTTGCAGTGCCGTTCAAAATCGAAAACTCTGGCTTGAAAGTGCTGCTGCTGTTCGACATCTCTAGTAGTAGTTGGAGTAGGTCTATGTGAGGTGGCGGTCTGGTGGCGAATGATGCTCAATCGGGCGGGGCTCCGCCTTATAAACCCTCGCCGCCATTTTCTTCTAAGTGGGGGTCCGAAGGGTCGGGCGCAGGTGTTCACACAAAAGACCGACGCGTCGAGACCGGTCTGGGATGCAGCTGCTCTAATTGAATGCTTGCACCACTCGTTGTTTCTTCCTCACAGCTCGCTTCTTCGACGTTGGCTGCGAAACTGCACTGCGTTGTGTAACAGTTTGAGTTAAGCCTGTAATTTTCGGTACTCCTGTTGATTTATCGATCCACATGTTTTCCACTTTATCAACTACTTGTTTAACACTTTGGTGCATTTCACCATCTTTGTCCAAAAATAAACCACACATGAACACCATATCTGTACCATCATACATTTCCATTTTCAATAACATTTGTCCTTTGTTTCCCGGGTTTTGAACAGCAAAAGTATTCCCATCGTCCATCCATGACACTATGGGGCAATCATCTGTTGGTTTCGGCACCCATCCTGGTTTCTTGGTTTCCACTTCGATGGGAGTTGCCCTCCTTCGTCTCTTGCAGGCAGTGGTCGGTTTTACAAATGACGTCTGAGGTGATGCCAATGTCTGATCACTAGCATTATTGTTCATAACCTCAATCTCCTGAATAAACGATTTGATATAGTCGTCCGCAGAAGCGTAAGCGTCCATGTTCACGTCCTTACCGTGTGACTTCAACCGTACTACTGACTGGCGGTGCGTCTGCTCACCCTTGAAGTAAACTGTACGCACTCGCTGTCAGACAATATTTCTGTTTGGCGATCGCTTTTATTCACCCGCTGAAGTCAACTGTTACGTTACGGTGACGATCGATCTCGATGACGTTGTCCAGTTCGGCGTACACTATACAGTTGACGGTCTCGGGCAACGCTTTGGAGAATCCAATTTCGATACGTAGATTACCGTTGCGCAGGAGATTCCAGTGACTCGACTCAGCCGCGGACATGTCCGGTGTCAAGTCGAACGCCATAAGACAATTACCGTACGGATAGTCACCTCTCTTGATCTCATTACCTGCGTCGGAGAACTGGATTCCGGTGCCGGTGACCAATGTGTAATAAGAGAGTATATATGTCTCACTGTTCAATGTGTAAACGGGCTGTAACGGTTTGGCCGGTACTTGTTCACCGTCCACGTACAATGCGAGATAATTCATATCGTAGTGTTGAAAGTTGTAAGGATTCTTCTTGAAATCTCCGTTGAACGCAAGATTACTGACCAGTCCAATTATCACACGTTTCGGTAACTGGCCGAGAAATGCACTGTCTAAAGCCTTACTCATTATGCCGGAGGGTAGTGTGAACGATTTCACTTCTACACGCGTGATCGGATACTTGGCCGTGCCGGTCTCGAGAGTTTTGCTGTGCGCCAACAATACGCTCGGATTGATCTTACATCGACGTACGAAAAGACTAATCTGTTTAATTGTCACCTTGTAGGTAGTTAGCGTTTTGGACATTATACAAAACGAGTTTCTGGATCTGTTAAGTTGCAATCGCATCTCGACACCGTTCAACATGAATTTGTTCTGATTGCACAGATCTATGTGCAATCGACCGACCATATCGCAAACATCGCTTTCTTTCGTGTGATCGCGACGCTTTTTCAATCCCTCATTCAATTCGTCGCAATCGTCCATTTGTCCGGCCGAATCTTCAAAAAACAGCTCGCTAGTCAGGTGCGAATTCTTCGCGCTACATCCGTAGTTCAATAGGTTTTCCAAGTAGGCACGGTAAGCGTACGTGTTAGTTTGTGGGGACACCAGTTTATGATTGAGATAGAGATCCACTTGACTGAATATCGAGTGGAGCCAATTGTCCACCGGGCCCACCTCTTTAGCAGGTTGCCCACCGTCCGCTTTAGTGTCGTCCTGTTTCACAATAGCGGCTTTCACGTGTAATAACGTTTGCGTCAGGTCCGTGTACTCGTCACCGTGACCGGGTATTACAAACTCTATTGGCGAATCGTCCGTCAGCGATGAGATCGGTTTGTATTGAACCCATTTACCGCTCTCGATGCTGGTCTGCGTAGGCGGTAACGAAAACAAGTCCAGTTCAGTCTTCACACATTCACACGATTTCTGATGAATAAACGACATTGTTATCGAATTAATTGAAAATATCCCTTGTTCTCCTACGTCGTTTCGTTACAGTTCTACGACGTTTGTCTAACGATGTTATCCTTCTGTTGGTCCTTATCCTCTTTGTAATGGCTCTTCGTTTAAACTTTCCACCTACTTGCCCTCTTTATAGTTCTCCTTTGTCTTTGCATACGTCCGGTAGACGTCCGTCTTCGAAGAAGTCTATCGAGAGACTGTGGCGTGTCGCGACCCGCTTCTTATAACCACCACCGCTCAATACGCGCTCCAATTTCTCGTCCGCCTGGTGTTCTGTTTAATTAATTACTAGGGGGGAGATTTTCGCTCCCCCATACTTCAGGAATTGTTGAAGACTAGAACAAGAATGAGAGCAGGGGTGTTTACCAACTGGTGATTTATTGCTCGGAATTCGACGCGGGTGGTCTATAATTATGGGTTCCTAGAAGGGTCAGCCGTCTTCCCGTCGAGGTATCAAATTACAGCATCCGCATTCCCAGACAGGTCTCGACTTGTCGGTTTTTTGTGTGAACACCTGCACCCTCCAGTCGAGGTATCAAATTACAACATCCGCATTCCCAGACAGTAGACTGGACGCGTCAGTCGGTTGTGCGAACAGCTGCCTCGGTGCAGAGTACTTGAAGGGGGGTGTATCGATACACCCCCCTTTGCAGTATATGTTCAAAGCATTGCAATTATATTCTCCTAAAAATTTGCATTCACTGGTAGTTCAATTGACCGCAAGCGCTGATGGGCAGGCTCTGTTGGTTGTAGCGTTACCCTGTTCAACTCTTGTATTAATTATCCAAAGTATGTCATGTGGGTACTGAGAATACTCGGCTTGACGAGGAGATTCCAAAATGCAAAAAAAAAGGTTAAAAGTGTGGTGCGGGCCCCTTTTTTGTAAACATCATCCAAAGTGTACGATGTGGGTACTCAAATGACTCGGCTCGACTAGACGAACAAGAATCTGCAATCAGAAATCTGATCCGAGGTTAGGTTAGGTTAGGTTAGGTTAGGTTAGGTTGGGGGGGGCAAAAGTGTCACAGACGAGACCTCGGGGGGGGGGGTAAAGTGTCACAGACGAGACCTCGGGGGGGGGCCTCCTCCTGATTGATGTGATTGATGTACCGGGGGGGGGGGGGCTCCTCCTGAAACGAAAAAAAAAATTTGCATATTAATTAGGGTAATTAAAAAATTTGCATATTAATTAGGGTAATTAAAAATTTGCATATTAATTAGGGTAATTAAAAAAACAATTTGCATACTAATTAGGGGGGGGGCTCCTCGGGGGGGGGGGGCGCTCCTCCTGGCTCCTCCTGAGCCAGAACACTCCATTTATCCCTACTTCGGTTGTTTAGGTTTCGCATTATCGAGTAACATCGCGACAGAATAAATCGTTTCACTAGGTACAATATCAGCTTATACATTTTCGTCTTGGTTTTTAAAATACACAATAGTGCTAAATTGATAAATAGATTTACATTTGTATGAAAAATTGTTTCAACACACATTAATTTCTGCATAAATTGATATATCTAAATAAAAAATAAATTAATATTAACTAGTTGATGCCAGGTTCTCCGCACGGGGATGTAGCAGGCTTGAGCCAGACATTTGAAAAATTATTTACATTATAATCAGCTGACTAACCAAATAAACTATAACTCCATAAGATTAACATTGGACATTTAAAAACCTATGGGGTGAAGCTATCAAGATGGAGGTTGTTTAAACCCCCAAAAGGAATATCTAGACAGTAAGAGATACACTGTCATTGATAATCATGTTTGTATCATTGATAACAAACATGGATAAAAAATAATAGTTTTAGAGGTTTAAAATTTCCGAACAAAATAATACATTATAACATAATAATATTCTTTTAATAATGTAGATGAGTTAAATAAATAAATCCATCAATTTCAAATTTCTTATGAGTTATGTGTTATAAATCCTGGTACCTATAAATATTATATAAAGTTTTGCTATCTCAGCATACAATTTAAATTGATTATCACATAACAAATGAAGTAACGTAAAGTAGGATTAAAGTTTACCATGTATTAAAGAGCACTGAAATATATATTTATATAATAGCACAGAAGAGGAGGCTTTTAGCTAATCAAGCGGGAAACCACGCCACAGGGCAGATATTATCATGGAAATGGCTTCATCCATCCTCAGACCACAGTATCAGCTTGGTCTCCTCACCACCGCGTAGCACCACACCGTGCCGTTCCTGCTTTTATGGTGTATCAAACAACGAAATAACACTATTTAGCCTACTAATAGTATTTACCAGTTTAAAAATACATTTAAAATATCATACTAGGAAGATATTTGTTATATAAATAAATATAATTTAGTGCTTAATCCTGCAGAAAATCTGTAAATGACAAGTAACTTTTGGGCTATTTATTAACGCAACATTCATTTAAATAAATAAATTAATTTGCTTTTGGTTTACTCTTTTTGCACCAATAATAATTTTTTGGGATTAAATTAAAAAGATAAATGTGTAATTAAACACATACATGTGAAATTTGTAATGTCAGTCAATTATTGTTCTCAAGGTGAAATAAAAAATGTATTATTATTATCAAATTTATAATTATATATGCAAGTAAAACTGTATTCCATTTCAAAATTTAAGAAATAGTTATTAATTATTAATCTACGTCTATTGACTAATAATATATTGAAATCCATACAAATATTACGCTGACCATAGTTATTATTTTGTGAAAATAAATAAAATTGTATATAGTCCTTGGTTATGAATGTAACTGGTGTGAACACCAAGTTTGTGCACCAAGAATGTAAAATTTGTATAGCTTGCAACAACTATATAAATATATGTATTGGAAATTCACTGTATTTTTAGGATTGATACCGGTAATAGTAGTATATTATTCATACTTTTGTATGGTTTTGTTAGCGAATTTTTTTTGTATGTTTTTTTTAGTGTTTATAGGAAAGAAGCTATTACCGTAGGTCTCATGGTAAGACTTAAGCCCGAGACCATGATAACTTTTCATTTTCAGGTCCCCAGATGCCAAAAACACCATTCGTTCAAATTTGTATATATATATATATATATATATATATATATATATATATGTGTGTGTGTGTCCGTAAGCACGATAACTCTCGTAAAAAAGGTCCGATCTTAATGAAATTTGATACAAATGTGTAAAGTACCATTTATTTGAACGAGTTCGAAAACCAGATGAATCGCACCATCCAAAGGGGGGTTTTTGGGGGGGTTTTGTACCCAAAAAAATGTGTTTTTTGGGGTTTTCACATGCAATTTTAATTTAAATCAAATTTTAATTTATACCATTAAATTCAGCTTAAAAAACAATCAATTCGGTATTTTGATCATTGCTCTACGTCAATTGGTTACCGAGATATTGAAAGTGCTAAACACAGTACGTTGTCTAATGTTATTCTTATGGAGAAAAATAAATATTGTATTATCTCGCTTATTTTGAACGTAAACTGGCAAATTTTGGTATATGGCTTTATTTGGTTGTGGTTTATTGTTGTTTGCACAAAAAAACAATTTTTCGCCTATGGTTCCTGAAGCAGCAAACCTAGGTACTTGGTCCCCATGTTATATTCTTATGGAAAATACTTAAAATGTTATATATCAGTTATTTATGAATGTATATGGATGAAACTTGGTATGTATGACTTTAGTTAGATGAGTACTAATGATATTTGCATAAAAAAAACATTATTTTGTGTTCCTTGTTGCAGCAAACCTGCGTACTCATCCCCAATGTTATTATTATGGAGAATAATTAATATTTTTAACATCTTTTTTTTAAATATATTTCTTATGAATCCCGTTAAGTGTTAATGTGTTATGTTATATATCCATTGGAAATTCGCTGAGTATGCAGGTTTGCTGCGACGGGGGTATTTAATATTTTAAAACGTACTTTAGATTAGGTTATACACTGTCAAAGTCATCTATGTTGATCAAAAACAATAACTGATTTAGATTGTAAAAGTGTAACATTATAAAAAACAAAAGACTCAATATAATTGTTATATTGAGGCTAATACGCTTTGCAGTACATTCCGAGTTTCTGGGGGCAAACCAATAAGTCCTTCAGCTACATCAGCTGTAGACATTGATAAACACCTCTGCAGACGTGACTAGCCTGGTGACTGAGGACATTGCGGTATTCGACTGCATTCCTCAAACATCAATGAGCTCATAGTTACCAGAGGATGCAATAGGTGAATTAAAACTAAAATTAATAAATAAATCATTTTATTGCAGACATGCACAATACAAATTTGTTCATGCAAATTTCTACACAGTGTAATTAACCAACTAAACAAAAAGCCAAACTTATAAACCTTATATGTTATAACAATTATAATAACTGCACAAACATTACAAGCATTACAATTTCATGCAACAATGATAAATAGTTGAATTTCTGCAAAAGCTACCCCAACAGGCACTATTGCCCAATTACAGTGGAAGTTTGTAAATAAAATAGATTATCATGGCGAATAAAACAAATTTGACTTAAAATTTAACTATGACATTCTAAATTAGTTGTCTACTTGGAATTAAATGTGTAAACAACATTTGATTGTTTTTATGTACATTTTTGTATAAAAAGCCAACCTTAGGACGTAAGAAATTTTAATTTTAAAGAGGCATTAAAAAAGAAAAACTGTTCAATATAATTATTAAACATTTCTAAGAATTAAACGTATATTCCAATTAAATAGAGGAAAAGATTTCACATGATGATACTAAATGTGCAAATATAAAAAAAATATATATAGCAGTATTTGGATGACAAAATCCAAATTAATCCAAGAATTTTTAAAGTTATTAGGATTTTGTTTTTTACAAATATAAATGGAAATGTATTTTTTCCTAGACTTTTAGCCGGGGTCACACTCACACTTGACTACGACTAACATGCAAGGCCAGCGCTCTACCTGTTAGCTACCACACCTGTAAACAAAAAAATTATAGAGAAACGAACAGATTTAAATTATACATTATTTATTGATAAGTTAGTTAAAATATTGAGTTATATTATGTTGAACAACACTGACCAATAGAGGATGTGCCACCTAACATTGGAGAAGAAATGAGAAGGGATTGTAGAAATCTTCATTAAACTACAGTTCGTAGCAAGTACTACTGGGCTGAAAAATCATGTTTTAACTTATAAAAGTCACAAAATCTCAGTTATTTATTATCCTATGGTTAATATATTCATATCATTACTTTTAGGTCAAAATGACACAAATTGGCTGAAAATTGGCTGAAATTACACTGACATTTGCTGATTGTGCTGACTGTCACATTTTAAGCAATATCCAGCTAAATCACGTCAGTGAAAGTAATAAGTTACGTTAGTCTTCTTCTTTAGTGATTTTTATCTATATGCAAGAAAAGTTGCATGAAAGGATTGTATACAATTAAAATACAATACATTTTGATAATAATAAATCTATGTACACCATAGGGAACTTATAATTTCATCGCCTGTCTGTTCATCCGACATTAAAGAAAAAATGTGTAGCCTTTTTTTATATTTCACGTTTCTTCTTAAATTGTACCAGTTGGTCTAGATCATCAATCATTGAAATATTGTGTGTGCTAGTTAGTGATTTAAACATATTTAATGCAACTCATATCATTTATGAAAAAACGTTGAAACATTTCAATATTTTATAACAAGTTTAGAAAGTTGAGATGCTGTGAAAAAGTAGCAATTACACTACACAGAGCACGTCAGTCAAGCTTTAGAAGTTTTAATGGAGTCCTTTGTGAGAACGGCTTAATGGTGGAAGTTTAGACGCCCATTTACACAACAATCTAACATAAGCAATTCAACTGACTTTAACGATCGTTACAATGAAATTACGGGATACAAACAAATAACTTCGTACGTCAATGATTATTAGTTTTTACATAAACAATGGTAAATAATTGAAACAATTCGATACTCTGCAATTATTATCAGGTTCACGATTAGTACGATTAGAATTATATTATCTCTTAACTAATCTCCTGAGTTTTGTTAACTAAAGGAATAATATTACTTGCAGTTATAATAAATCTAAACCTCAAATATTAGCTCAGTACAGTTAGTCTGAGTATTAACGTATTTCCGAATCTATAAGGTACTCCGTACTTGTAGCAATGGGAAGCACATAACGATCATAAACTTGGCAAGGCTTTCACTAAATGATAACCTTCAAGGGAAGCTTGTACTCTTTTGGTAACATAGCCCATATTATACATAATTTGAAGGTCTCACATACTACTTACTATTCATTGCCAAAACCGGACCTCGAAAGGACCTTTACATCGTGAGTAACATTTCGCTAATATCACTCAGTTGTAAAATTCGACCAGATTCCATTTCTAACTCCGTGGTCCATCTGAGGTCATACTTGCAGCATTGCCTTCGTTATACTACTTGAGACTTTACCTTGTGCAACTCGATCTATGATGTCATATCAGATTTTCTTCTAACTTCTTGTGAGTGTTTCCCTTGCTGTGATAAAATTTCGATAGCGGCTTGAAAAAGTACATTTTTAGGAATAGTATTGATATAAAAAAGGATATTTTTATTGACGGTAATAGTTAAACTAATGTTATGGTGTTACAGGACTTTCAAACACACAGTATAACTAATATACTTGTTTTCAGTGACATTTTTGTTTAGGACAACATTTATAATATTTATTTACTTCATATTTTGGCTTCTACATTTAGAATAAAATCTTAAGAAAATATTTTACTTAAAACTATAATATTGATTACTTGATAAACAATTCAATTTCGCATTACTCAATCCTGTTTATGAACAATACTAAAAACCATAGTGCAAAATCCACTAACCAATCCATCTCAATTGACCTAACCGTTGAGTAAAACTGCCTGGGAGGCGATCCATCATCCTGACAAGCAGCTAAATATCACCTCAGCTCGGTTGTGTTGATTGACTACAACTTAGAAGATTTAGAAGTCAAATCATTTATAATATTCAAATAGATTCATCAAATTTTTATAATATTACATAAAGCCGTACCTTAAACAACAATTTTCATCGACACAGGCTTACAGTACAGGTTCACTATCAGGTATTCATTTTTAGATACATCATAACCTACCAGTATAAGTGTTTTAAATTGAAATATAAGCTTAAAACCTTTTTTAAATTAACTGTTTTAGCACTGGTTTCTCCTTTTTACAAACTTTTAAATCAACCTTATTTTTTATACAAACCATCAGCAAACTATGTTATTTTATACAAGCTAAACTAATAACATAATATTATGTAATAACCCTTTTAAAAACGATCTTACCAAAATGTAACAGATTATCTATAATATATACAGCCACATGTGTAACTCACTCACTCACTCACTCACTCACTGAGGTATACGAATTCTAGACCACTTCTAGACGAGCTAGAAACCTGAAATTTTGCATGCAGGTAGCTTATAGCTTGTAACCCCCAGAAAAATTGCCAAAACTGTCAATTTTTAATTTTCACCTCCCTAAAACAATATTTAAAACACCCCCAAAAAAGGCTTATTTTAAAATTACAGTTTTTTAGCTCTAGCGGCCGAACGGATTGATCTATCGAAAAACGGACACCACCACGTGCCACGGATTTTACAAGATCCACAACTTTGTTCCTATGACTTTTTGTCGTATCTTGCTCCCTTCACCCTTAGGTAGCGCTAGATTTTTCAAATTTCAGGCTATTTCGACGGTTATTTTCGTGGTCTTTAATTTCCTATCACTTTAATTTAGTATGTAAAGGCTTGATATTTGGCTCTCAATATGTTTACACATTACCCTTCACGATACAGTCGATAAACTAAAATATTTTAATAATTAAACATCCCAAAAAAATTAAAAACCCTAATTATCCTATAAATGACAAACTGCATTATCGACTTACTCAGGTAATTCTAGATAAGCTAGAAACATGGAATTAGGCCTATATGTAGCTTGTCCATTGAAACCCCCAGGAAAATTGCAAAAAGGTATAATTTTTTATTTTAACCTCCTCAAAAAAATTCAAAAGTGAGGAAATTTTGAACATCTCCAAAATAGTGCATGTTTTTGTGCTGTAGGGGTCGAACGGTTGGTCCAGTCGAGAAACGGAGACCACCACGACACACGAGCTTTAGACGATCTATTACTTTGGTCCTATGACTTTTTGTCGTATCTCGTCTCCTCCACCCTTAGATAGCGCTAGATTTCTCAAATTTCGGCATATTTTCTATATTTTGTGGCCGTTTTTTATTTCCTATCACGTTAATATACTTGTCGGAGGCCTAATATTGGGCACGCAGTATGTCTACATCACACTTAGTAAATAGAATCAGAAATATAACCGTTTTTACTACTTGAACCTGTCGGAAAATCAAAAACTCTTAAAATCTATATATTTTACAGTTTTCTAAGTATAAGTAGTAAGGAAATGGTGGTTCTGGAACAATTGTTATTAAATAAAATGCACGTATCACCATTTATACTTTAACTAGGACCGTGAGATATGGCATGCGTGTGAGTTGCACCTTTTTTCCCAAATACTACTATTTTTAGTTTGAACTATCTCAAAAAAAAATAATTGTGAATAAAAAATCAAAATGCAATATTTTTTTATTTGAGCTCTAGTGGCAGAACGGGCTGTCCTATCGAAAAACGAAGACCACCACGTGCCACGGATTTTAGACAAACTACATCATTATTCATATGACATCTTGCCGTATCTCACCCTTAGGTAGCTCTAGATTTCTTAAATCTTTAGCAATTTTCCACTAAAACTTAGTGGTTTTATTTATTTGACACTCAAAAATAGCACTTAGAGTCCTAATATTTGGCACGGAATATCTCTACATTACAGGAAGTATGTGGCAGAAGTCACATGACCAATTTGAATTGTTTGAACGCTAAACAATATTGAAAATCCTCTAATTTCACTACCTCAATAACTTGATAATGGCGGATAGAAACAATCGAAATCTAATGTTGTTTAAACAGTTCCAACGGCCATACAGATGCTCTCATACTTCAATTTCTGAAGATTGGTCTGTTTTCTAAGTATGAGTAGTAGTCTTATGGGGGTTCTTGGCCACTTGATTTGACGCCACTTCAAAATGAGGCCAAACAGCGACCTGGGGGCGAAGCCTTTTTAGGGTGGGGACATCAATCGGGGGTCTGGGGGTGGAGCCCCCAGCGAGCGAAGCGAGTCTAAATAATTATACAGCCCGATGTGTAACCCACTGACTGACTCAGGTATACGAATTCTTGACCACTTCTAGATGAGCTAGAAACATGAAAATTTGCATGCAGGTGGCTTATACCTTATAACCCCCAGGAAAATCCCTAAAACTGACAGTTTTTCGTTTCAAGACCCTCAAAAAAGTTTTTAAATTCCCCCCAAAAACGCCTATTTTAAAAGTCAAGTTTTTGAGCTCTAGCGGTTGAACAGATTGTCCTGTTGAAAATCTAACACCACCACGTGCCAGGGATTTTGCAAGATCAACAACTTTTTCCCTATGACTTTTTGTCGTATCTCGTCTCCTTAACCATTAGGTAGCGCTAGATTTTTTAAATTTCCCAGCGAGCGAAGCGAGTAATCCCTATATTATGATCCGTTGAGTTCACTTTTGAAATGTCCACCTTCTTTGAAATTTAGTGTGTTTTTGGTATGACCTTATTTTTTAAGAATATAATGCCATCGCAAAAACCATGGGAAAAATAAAATACAAGGATCATCAGTGGGTGATTTGTGTGACCTTAAAGTTAACTTTCCACTTGGACAGCAAATTGTTACACCAAATATCCTTGTTTCTTAAGCCTGTGGGATAGCATGGAAAAAATAAACAATTGGGTAAAATGTGGCCTAAGACAGGTGTCGTGACTGTTGAGGAGAAAATATTATGAATAAGTTCGAGTTGAACAATTCATGTTTACACCACTGCATATAAAGCTCAGCTTGAAGCATTTCGTGAAGGCTTTTGACAAAGATGGGTCGTGTATTGCTTACATGAGAAAATAATTGCCTAGGCCAAGCACAGAAAAACTTAAAGCTGGAACATTTGATAGACCACAAATAAGACAGCTTATTAAAGACCCGGCTTTTGTGGAGTCCATGAACGAGGTGGAGTGGAAAGCGTAGACCTCATTTGTAGGAATTGTCAACAGTTTTCTAGGTAACAACACAGATGAACAATATGTCTAGGTAGTGAATGAGAAGCTTAATAAATTCATAAAACTTGGAAGAAATGTGAAAAATAAAGTTTACTACCTACCAAACCACTTGGAACGTGGTCCTGAACATACAGGTGATACGAGTAAAGAACAAAGTTAAGAACAGACGTCAAAACTATGGAGGACCGTTGCCAAGGAAGATGGGATTACAACAAAATGGTAGATTACTGCCGGAACCTGAAAAGGGACGGTTCAAAGAAAATGTTTTCAAAGTAACAAGTTCTATGATGCAATTCATGCAATTAATATATCTCAACAACTAGAGCTGCTAGGGGAAAACCTATGACATATTGGATTCAGCAAACCAATTAGCTACATTTAAAAACAGCTCTAAAAATCCCGGGACAAAACCCACTGGAGTCCTGTGAATTAATCTGTATATTAATACGCTAGGGGTTTTAGCGAATTTCCCCTATAGGGAAGAAGCTATTACCGTAGGTCTCATGGTAAGACTTAAGCCAGAGACCATGATAACTTTTCGTTTTGAGGCCCCCAGATGCCAAAAACACCATTCGTTCAAATTCATATATATATATATGTATATACATGTATTGGTTATACTGTATATATAGGTGTATATACATATATATGTATATATATACATATATATATATATACACATATGTATATGTGTCCGTAGGCACGATAGCTTTTGTAAAAGTGGTCCGATCATGATGAAATTTGGTACAAACGTAAGGCAGGATCTATGTTCATGAAGTCAAGAACCAGGCAGGTTGCTCTATTTTAAAGGGGTTTGGGGGGGGTTGTACCCCAAACATTTGTTTTTTTAACTTTTTAGAAGTAATTATTTTTTAACCCAAACTTTTGTTTATACCATTAAATTTAGCTTAAAAAACAAACAATTTGGTATTTTTATCATCGCTCTACGTCAATTAGTTACCGATATATTAAAAGTGCTAAACAAAGTACATTGTCCAATGTTAATCTTATGGAGAATAAGTACAATTGTATAGGTCTATCTCACTTATTAATGAACAAATATTAATGAAACTTGGTATGTGGCTTCATCTGGTTGTGGTCTATTCTTATTTGCATAAAAAAACAATTTTTACTGATACTTCCTGTAGCAGCAAACCTGCCTACTCAGCCCCATGTTATTCTAATGGAGAATAGGTCAAATCTTTTATCTCCCTTAATTATGACATAAATTAATCAAATTTGGTATGTAGTTTCACCTCTTGTTGAGTTATACTGATACTTACATAAATTCCCATTTTTTGTGCTCCTTTTTGCAGCAAACCTGCGTCCTCATCTCCCATGTTAAGTTTTATTAATTTATTCTCTTAAGGAGAATAATTAAAATATGGTACACATCGCTTGTTTATGAATGTAGATTGATGAAACTTGGTATGTGGCTTGACCTAGTTGAGTTATAATGATATTTGAATGAAAACCCATATTTCGCGTTCCTTTTGCAGCAAACCTGCTTACTCAGCCCCATGTTATTCTTATGGAGAATGATTCAAATGTTATATATCGGTTATTCATGAATGAATATTGATAAAACTTAGTATATGGCTTCACCTAGTTGAATTGTATTGATATTTGCATCACAAGTGTCAGAAAACCTACATAATCATCCCCAATGTTATTCTTATGTACAATAAGTATCGCTTATCTGTTAATATATTTTTATGAAACTTGGTAAGTGGCTTAATGTAGTATTAAGACAAAAATGTGCTTGTGAAATTCGCTGAGTACGCAGGTTTGCTGAGATGAGGTATTTTCTTCACATTCATAACTCTATAACGGCTGGACCGATTTTAACGGTTGAGGTGTAAAATTAAAGGTATTTTTACATTGAATTGCCAATACGTCTTAGAATCTGAGCAGGTTCGTACCCAAAAAAGGTTAGATCAGTTGTAAACAAACATAACAAAACATCCTTTATTAAAATGGATGATAAACACGTAGTTTAGACTCCCGTCGTCGGATGCGCCACTGTTCCGAAAATTATTGCGTATAGGAATATTAACTTCCTTATTGAAAAAGATAATCAATGATATTCATGCTACTTTCACAGTTTCACTGTTTCAAACATTTTTATGTTACCGTTTTTCTCAATAAAAATATGTTTATGTTTTTTTAGAAAGTGTGATTATATGTAACTTATGAGTTCAAAAATATTTTAAAATGCAACAAATTAAAAGATTTTAAGATATAGATAACTATCATATAAAATTATAACTATATGTTTTACTCCAGTAATGACACAAAACATTATTTCTAAAAACCTGCAACATTCCATTATTATTTCAAACATTATGAAATATTTTGGGTTTATAACTCATGTTGTTTAATATATTTTGTAAGTTTGGTTACATATGTTAGGTTAAAATGATTAAACAGCATAACTGAGTATTTTTAATCCAACTCTCCTAACCTTTTATCCTCCTCCAGTATTACACATACAATTAACAATTATGCAAATAATAGTAAACGAAATGGTTTGGTTGATGGCTTGAGACTTTAACTAAATTAAATCGTAGGTATTATGTAATATAAAATTGAATCTGAAAACTTAGTAATAATCAACTTCAAAAAACATGTAAACCATGTGTAAAATATTTTACGACTATATTAACAAATTAGTGTTTTGTTTGTTTAACTACTGTACTATATCTTTTTGTAATTAACCATTCAGACGTTGAATATTTAGAGTCGGTAGAACCCAGTCACACAAAGTAGGCAATGCATCAGTGTTCCAGTTAACATGTCTCCATTTCTCAACTAACTGACCATCTTTCATCTTGTTGTAACAATATTAAATGTAGTATTAAGTCAAAACAAACAACCAATTACATCGTGTATATATATATAATTATATTGTTAGTGAACTATTTTGAACCTATAATATTTTTTTTCTGTTTATATAAACAACAGATTTAGCGTTTTGTAATTGGGTTTATTTGAAATAAATTATTCTTAACGTAATGCTTTCACTGGTAGATTATTTTAAAATTGAATTGAATTTAAAAAACCAACCTAGATTTTATGTTCAACTAGCTGTTCCCGCTGACTTCACCCTGCAAATAATAATTTATAAATACCCCCGTAGCAGCAAACCTGCATACTCAGTGAATTTCCAGTGCATATAAATTTATCTTAATACCACATAAAGCCACATACGAAGTTTCATCAATATACATTCATAAATAAACGATTTATGGCATTTTAATTATTCTCCATAAGAATAACATGGCGGCTGAGTATGCAGGTTTGCTGAAATAAGGAACACTAAAAATGGGCTTTTATACAAATATCAATATAACTCAACTAGGTAAAGCCACATACCAAGTTCTATTAATTTATGTTCATAATTAAAGGAGATAACACGTTAATTATTCTCCATAAGAATAACATGGGGCTGAGTATGCAGGTTTGCTGCTACGGGAACTATCAGCCAAAAAATGGGTTTTTGTGCAAATATCAATGGACCACAATGAAATGAAGCAATATACCAAGTTTCGTCAGGATAAGTTGTTAAATAAGCGAGATATACAATTTTTCTTATCCTCCATAAGAATAACATTGGACAACGTACTGTGTTTAGCACTTTCAATATCTCAGTAACCAATTGACGTAGAGCAATGATTAGAACATCAAATTGTGCGTATTTTTAAGCTGATTGCAATGGAAAAAAATGAAATTTTACTTTTTCAAAAATTGTATGTAAAAAACTCAAAAACCCCATTTTTGGGGTACAAAACCCCCCCAAAATACCCCTTCGGATAGCTCGATCCGTCTGGTTTTCGAACTTAAAGTCATAAATTTTGCTTTACACGTTTGTACCAAATTTCATCAAAATCGGACCTTTTTTACGAGAGTTATCGCACCCACGGACACACACACACACACACATATATATACAGTTTCGAACGAATGGTGTTTTTGGGGTCTGGGGACCTCAAAACGAAAAGTTATCATGGTCCCGGGCCTAGGTCTTACCATGCCGACTACGGTAATAGCTTCTTCCCTATAGGGGAAATTCGCTAAAACTATGACAGTTGTATGCGGCATTCTGTGGTTATCCTGTGGAACTACTACGAATCAAGATCAGCTGTTTGTATTTTCATCAGCTCAAACTTAAAGTGAATGTCCATAAGAATAACACAGGATTGGAACTTTGACTCCCCGTAGGGCAGAGCCCTATGGGAATTTCTTAAAACCCTTTCTTAGCGAGCGAGCACCTAAGACCAAAGAGGAAGGTATGTTCCAAATTTCATTGCAATCCGTTCTGTGGTTCTTGAGATTTCGTGATAAGTGAGACAGTCAGTGGTATTTCAGTTTTATATGTTAAGATTATAAATAAATAAATTAGATCAGTGCTTATCTACATAGCTAAATATTAATGGTAATTTATACTTACTCTTTTATCCATACTATAATATTAACATTTTAATTTTAGGAATAATCTTTTTAACCCAAACGAAGTTTGGTAATATAATACTTTTCTCAATATAATTATGACACTATAACTTACCTGAAAGTAAGTTTTCAATATAATTGAAGAAATTAGGTAAACCCGGTGTTAAGAAACCAATGTAACAACGTCCTGTTTTTTATTTTTTAACTATATACACTGATTTTATCGCATCTCAAGCAAATATTTAATTTAAAAATTAAGTGATAACAAACAACTTTGTAATAAATAATATCCATGATAATAGAAATTAAAATAATAAACTAAGTTTCACTAATATTATTGGTACAGCAAATTATTTTAAAGAAAGTGGTCAACATTAAAATATAATAAAAGCTGATGTCATGCCTTCAGGAGGTTCCACTTTCCCTTCACGAGCCCGCATTCCACTAGCGCTTATCTTAAAATATCCAACAATGTTCTAACTTTTAAGGGTTTACATATTTTCAATATAATTGCCACAGTGATATTATTTAATATTTATATAATATAAAAGACAAAGTGTTAACGCAACAAACAATAATGTGTATATATTAAATCTCAGATAGGCTAAACGAACTAATGTAGCTGCCTAAAGCACAGAGCGTAGGACCTGCACTAACAATGTATTTTATTTTTTTTAAACGTCTTATCATTTATAAAATCTGTATAAAGAATTCACCTGCCGGTATTGGAATTTTATCCATGTGCCTGGCTGTTCCATAAGTCAAGATATAATTATTTCTCTAGACAAGTTTATAAATTACTATACAATAATGGATTCATGCAGCCAAAATTACAGTTAAAAGTTATTCATACGTTAATAACCTAGATAATCCTTAGTTATGCAATTTTATGAGCACAGGACTGCAAATTGATAGGCAGGGGAATAATTACAAACTATAATTATAATTTGTATCGGTGTTGTTGATAAACGGCTATATCTTATTTTATTAGTTAAATATATAGTAATATATTCAAAATCATCTTTGTTACAACATAAAATCTCTAAATCCTAATACTCTGCAACCAAATGTGTTTTATAGAAACCGACCTTTTAATTTACTTGAATTAAAGCAGTAACATAATTTGAATTCAAAAATAACATGCATACATAAATTTGAATACATAAACTAACTGGTAAGTTTTGAAAAATTAATTTTCACTTCAAATGTTTGCAGTACAATACAAAATATATTATTTAGGAATAATGTTACGCTAGTTTAGTGACTTTATTTAAAAAAATAAAATAAAAAACTACAATTGTTTTTGGCTAAATTTGAATTATTACTAAGAGAACACCAATCCCAACGCTAATTGGGAAGGAGGTTGTCAATTGAACGATATATTATGTTTAATGTCAGATTTTATTCAACGAGGTTTGCGAAGAAGCTGTAAGGAAAACTGTAATCTTACCCTTTTCAAAGACTCTAACTGAGAAAAGAGTAAGATAATGTAGCTCATGACTAAGGCCTTTGTAGACTTAAAATGTCGCCTCAAGCAAAAATCACAGTGTGCATCTGATATCAGCTTTTAACATGACTAAATTAGTAGTGGCATATATATTACCTTTTTTTATACGATTAATATAAATGTTGTTTTTATTTATTTTTTTGTTTTAAAGTAAAATATTTGCAAACAACACACATATTAATTCTCTCCTAATTCTAACTGAAGAACTCGGTGTGTTTTTACTGCAGAAGACACTTAATATACCTTAAGATAAATTGTACAATTGAATATTTATTCAATAAAAAGGAATATTTATAATAAGCTATTTATACTAAGGAATATTTATTTTTCTACAGCGATGACAAAAGTCCTTTCTTTTTCATAGAACATGTTGTGGGTATAGTTTCCTCGACTTTGATATCATTATCATTGTATTGGTTTTTTAAGTGACATGTATTTCTTTCTGTATGGAAGACCCTTGCGGACACCCCCATTCCTAATACACAACCAATGAACCCCATTACCCCTTTGCACTCTCGATAACTCCGATTCACACAGTTCCTAACATTCTTGATAATTGGTCCTTCAAACATATCTTAAGGAGAGGCAATCATCTCATTTCCCCATTTAGGGAACTACAGGGTTTCATGGGAAATCGGCACTCGTTCTCTAACTTAAAAATCCCTTTTCCTTGCTCTCGGTCGTCTTACTAGTTAGTGTTGTATACTTGCCTTATCTTTCGCATTAACTGTAATTATATGAGAGCGTATTTGCATTTTTCATGAAAGATCAAATTCTAGTGTTTTGTTGTCTTGAAAATTCATCAAAAGTTTAAGGCACCCACCATTACCACTCGATTTTTAATTGTATGGATACCTATCCATAGGAGTATATTTTTTTCGGGACAACATATATAGTTATGCCTATTACCGTAAAATGAACACTAACAATCAATTGCTTTTCCGTTGGCTTTGCTTAAAGCTTCATTACCAAGTACGCACATTAAGTTTTGCACTTGTTGGGAAACTAAACATTTATAACATAATGCTAATTTAATATTACATGATGTTAAGGTAACTAAATGTACCGCTTTTAGTTTGTTTGAGCCAAACGTATTTAGTTTATTACAAATTTACTTTTTCGTTAAAACGCGAATATAAAACTCATAATTTATGACCTAATTTGTGAAAATTAGTTTTAAGAATAGTTAACAAATTTATTCTACAACTATAACAAACGATTTTGGTGGCGTATCCGTAAAACATGATATAGTACATAGTTTCACTAAATCTAGCCTCTCTCACAGCATTTTTCGAGCTTGTAAGTCACAAATCACACTGATTTCTCTGTGCCTTATAAACATTCGCTGAAAAGAATAGGTTCATATAGTTTGGGCTTACGTTTTATCTATCCCATAAACGTGAATATATGCATAATTTCCTTCCTAAGTACACGAAGATATCAGTCAAATCTATATTGCCATAAAAAGGGACTTGTTTTATTATAAAACTAAATTAGGTAATTATTTTGTTTGATTCCATTATAAAAAATATAGTTAGAATGAGGACGGTTTCTTATATATATAAATATACAATCTGTGCTTCCTTTGGTTGAAATGTTTATTTCTCTAAAAAAAAGTTAAATACAAAATTTGTAGAAAATTTAACTCCCTACTGACGATTTTTCGTCAGATTTAAGATCCGATTTCCGATCCGTTTAGCAGCTTTTCATCAGAGATGGAGTAATTTTTAGTGTTTTGGCCCATTTAAATGTGAACAACGTTTTGGAAAGATGTTTTATGAAAGCACACTATCTTTGGCTAATACTACATGTTTGTATCAGCTGATTTAAATAAACCTACCGTGTAGGCGATAATTTGCTTACGTGAGGTTTATATAAATCAGCTGTTACAAAACATTATGGGCACGTTATCGCCTACACAGGAGGTCCAATATTGCGTTTGTTACGATAAGGAAAATGTCATCAACCGATTGTTTGTATTATCGAATGAATTTAACCCAGTAGCCCAGTGGAAATGTTGTCAGATTCATGATCATGCGGTCTCGGGTTTGAATCCTACTTTTGTTGTTTTATTTTTGAGGTTTGAAATTTCTGTTATTTTGTTAATTTTGTTACACGTAACACCATTTGTAGAACTCCAATTTAATATTGTAACCACGTTTTTTTATTTAACTTATACCTGATTGAGCACTTTATTTTTTGCTTTTGTACACCTCAAAACAACTATCGTAGTTGGGAGTTCATGCGATAAAACGAACAAGCAGCCAGTTAGTAAAATGATTCGGTAGCGAACCTATATTGGACCGCCTGTGTAGGCTATAATGTGCTCACCAAAGTCATTGCTGTGTAGTTTTTCTTTGGTTAACGGACTGCAATAGTCGAGTTTGATTTTAACTTGTGTTAAACTGAGGAGTACAAGCATAGAAATATAAACTAGGTACAGAAGTGTCACGAAGTACGGAATAAGTGTACACGAGTATCATGGAAATACAGGCCCTGTCGCGTCATGCAAGTCCGAGTTAGCGGTGCCTTGTTGCCAAGTCAGGCAGCGCGGGATTCCCAAATTCCCGCAGGGAGCAAGCTCGGTCGCTCCGTGACGGACACGGCATCGGTAGGCGGTAAGCCTGATCTGATAAACGTGTGGCTGTGGCTGTTAGTGTTTCCACTTTAAGGGGAAATTGACCCTTTGAGGGGAAAGAAAAGGGGAAACTCGAGTTGAGGGGATAAAGAGGGGAAACTGTACTTAATAACTTATTTAACACTGAAAGTAGGTAGAAAAAGTAAATACCCCCGTAGCAGCAAACCTGCGTACTCAGCGGATTTCCAATGCATATATATGTATCTTAATACCACGTAAAGCCACATATCAAGTTTCATCAATATACATTCATAAATAAACAATTTATGACATTTTAATTATTCTCCATAAGAATAACATGGCGGCTGAGTATGCAGGTTTGCTGAAGCAAGGAACACAAAAAATGGGGTTTTATACAAAAAATCAATATAACTCATGTAGGTAAAGCCACATACCAAATTTCATTAATTTATTTTCATAATGAAGGGAGATAACACGTTACTTATTCTCCATAAGAATAACATGGGGCTGAGTACGCAGGTTTGCTGCTACGGGAGCCTTTGGTTAAAAATAGTTTTTTTGAGCAAATATCAATAGACCACAACCAGATGAAGCCATATACAAAGTTTTGTCAGTATACGTTCATAAATAATCGAGATATACAATTTTTCTTTTCCTCCATAAGAATAACATTAGACAACGTACTGTGTTTAGCACTTTCAATATCTCGGTAACCGATTGACGTAGAGAAATGATCAAAATACAAAATTGTGTGTTTTTTTAAGCTGTAACCAATGGTCAAAACTAAAGTTTGAATATCTCAAAAATTTTATGTGAAAAATCCAAAAAACCTATTTTTTGGGGTACAAAACCCCCGAAAAATACCCCTTAAGGTAAAGCGATCTGGCTGGTTTTCGAACTTAAAGTCATAAATGTTGCTTTACACGTTTATACCAAATTTCATCAAAATCGGATGATTTTTACGAGAGTTATCGTGCTCACGGACACACACACACACACACACACACACACACACATATATATATATATATATATATATATATATATATATATATATAGATAGATAGATATATATACAGTTTCGAACGAATGGTGTTTTTCGGGTCTGGGGACCTCAAAACGAAAAGTTATCATGGTCCCGGGCCTAGGTCTTACCATGCCGACTACGGTAATAGCTTCTTCCCTATAGGGGAAATTCGCTAAAACACAAAATTAGTAACATTTTATGAAAGATTATGATAACTATAATAAAATAAAACTAGCTTATAATAATGAATTGTAATAGAATGTCTGTAATCCAGTAGATAGAATGCCTACTCGATCACTACACTGCTACAGACTCAGAATTGTTAGGTTACACTGTTGACTCAAAAGTGGTCGTACAGTTGTTAAAATTAATTTCAATTCAAAATCTTTATGATCAGTAAGCTCTATGTATTACTGGAGCGACAACTGCTGGTTGGATTTTCGTGCCATTATCGGCAGCATTTTTCCTCTCATTACATCACGAAAATTGGTTGTGTTATGTTGGTGCTAAAGAGGGGAAATGTTGTGCTTCCAGCTGATTTTCTACGGCATGCTTTTTTTGTTAGAAACGGCATGGCAGTGGTCTCTCCAGATTTTATAGAGCTCACTGGTTATGATCAGACCAACGAGGTATTTATCTACATCTCGTTGGATCAAACTGACACACAGACGGCAGACACAATGTATTGCTTGCATCAGGTGTGACATCTGCTAAACTACACACACTGCTAACTGCATGGACTAACGAACTATAAATTACTTTAACTTTGTATTGTTAATTATAATGAGAAATTATTATATAATAAGCTTGGCGGCGATTAATGGTAAATAGTGTATAGTCACTTTTGGACTTCCTACCCAGTCAAACCTACACACACACACACACACACACACACACACACACACACACACACACACACACACACACACACATGATGTTGTTGGCATCTGGGAGCCTCAAAACAATTGTTATCATGGTCCCGAGCTAGGTCTTATCATGCTGACTACGATAATAGCTTCTTCCCTATGGGGGAAATTCGCTAAAGCTATTACAATTATGAAAAATATATGCAACTTTCATCTAAATAATGGATACCGTAATTGCATTATCAAATAATGATTATGAAATGAAAAGATGGTTAATTACGCTTTAAAACCAAGGTCATTAAACATTAAGAAACCTGCGTACTCAGCCTTTAATGTTATTCGTAAGAAGAATACATCAAATGCTATATACAGAGTGTTTCCAAATTGATGTTACTAACTTAAGGATATTGTTCCCTATGTCAAAAGGAACGCAAATCAACATATAACCGGGGGTCTATTTCTTTTCATTTACTGTCTGTCTGTCTGTATGTGATTTTCATTAGATAGTTTATATTTAAAAAATGGCTTGACTCAATGGCCGCCATTCTAAAACCGAAAGATTTTATAACAAAATATTTTTGTATAAAAAAGAACCTACCAAGAAGGGTATCTATCCAAAATTGAGTTAAATTTGGTCAAGCCGTTTTTTAAAATACAGGATGGTTATAAAATCCCTTCCCCCCTATTTTTTTCTACAATTTATATTTAAAGTGATTTTCAATTATGGGATTCATTGTATAGGTAAGACACCCACTCTAACTAAACTCTAACTCGGTGTAAAGTTAACTCGTAAACTCTAACTTTTATAGTAATTTAAAATATTGGGAGTTACCTGAGATCTAAGATGTAGGAGTCAACTTCCAAATTCCTTATAAGAAGATAGTCATGCGACATGTCTAGTAACACTGCCTTTTCCCCCTGCCGTTTTCAAGGTATCTCTAGGTCTAAGATGTAGGTTACGACCAGGTAAGACCTAGGTTAAGTGGTTGTGGAGAAAATCCAAAAAACGTGCTCATAAAATCTCCTATGTTAATCTGATTGGAAAACGTTTCCTCAGTTCATTTTAATATAAACTTATCTTTTGCTTTTACCAATCAGCTCAGCTCTGCAAAACAATGATTTTGGTGTTTAAATTGTGATTCTAAGTCCAACCGTTGCAGAGATATTTAAAGTGCTAAACACACTACGTTGCCCAATATTATCCATTATGGAGAAAAATAAAAATTTTATATCTCTGAATTTATATTGATGAAACTTAGCATGTGGCTTCACCTAGTACTGGTATAATGATATTTGCACAAAAACAAAATTTGTTCCCGATTTTCCCCATGGCAACAAACTTGCATACTCAGCCCTAATTTTATTCTTAAGAAGAAAAAGTAAAGTTTATATCCCCCTTAATTATGAACATAAGTTACTAAAACTTGGTATGTAGCTTTGACTGGTTAGGTTATATTGATAATTGCATACAAGAACATTTCTCATCTTCCTCGATGCATCAAACCTCTGTTTTCAGCTTTCAATGTTATTCTTAAAGAGAATAAATAAAATGCTTTATATCACTTATTTATTCGTGTATTTTATGAAACTTGGTGACTCATGCAACCAAGTTGCATGCTTACCAAGCCACAACTTGGCAACTTGGTTAGCTTTATGTGGTAGTAAGAAACATGTATATGTGAATTAGAAATTCGCTTAGTACGCAGGTTTGCTGCGACTGGGAATTTTTAATATTATGCAACTTTACATTTGAACACAAATCATTTATATTTAAAAAAACAAACCTACTATTTTTATTTTTTGAATTCATTTTCTTACTACTGGATATTGAGGTATAAATTGAAAATGCAGGTCTTACCTTGTTCAATATGATTGGTGAGGTGTGGTCACTACATGTTTCGTGGTAACTGCCACATCTTCATGTGATCCTCTATTGTAGATTCGTCATTAGAATTTGAAATTTGAACCTCAAACACAAAAAAATACGAAAAACAGTCACAATACACTTACACATTCTAAGTAAAGGTAAAAAAAAAAACATTGAATCGGTCGCAGTGCGTGCACGCATGAGGTCGGGCCGGCGGCGACTCATGCATAGTCGCCGCCTGCTCTACCTCATGGTAAATACCTACATTGTCAATTACTATTTTTAGCCCGCCGACTTAGAACTATTCTACTGGACAACAGATCTAGTAAATACTGCAATTCAATTTCCAAAAATCGTCAAACCAATAACAAAACATGCTTTCATTAAATCGCGAGCATTATATTTTCAAACTTGCCACATAATCGAAAACATCTTGAATTGTGTAGTTTTTACATATAAACAAGGTAAATTTTAAGGTTAAGAAAAACGGGCCGTGGCCAGATTGATAGTTTTATCACGTCAATATACATACAAAGACAAAATTATATCCTAAAAAAGCTTAACAGTTTGAGAATGTATTTGTGTCTTTGTGTGACTGTGTGTGCGTTTGGTGTCCAGGTCTCTTGTATGTTGAAGGTCTTGTTTCTTGTCTTTTGTATCTTACTCTTTAAAAAATAACCACTTCCGTGGCGAATCATCATGGATATATGCATTGTTTTAACTGTAATTTTCAGTGCTTTTTCTCTATATTAATTATATATAAATATATTTTTATGATATTTAATTAAAAGTCAAAAGTAATAATGACAGCGTTTTTTCAAATACATGGACCGACTGTTGAACTATTTATTTTAAGCTTTGTCTAAGTGGAGAATATTTCAAAGAATAAATAACGTTATGTTTTTCTTAGTATTTTTTTTTAATAAATTAGACCAAATTATATAGGAGGCGGGGATTATTTAAGTAATGCCATGGATGATTTGTACGTTAAACAAAACATACAAACATAATATTACGTTTTCAAACGTAATTCTATTACTAGATTACTGTTCATATTTACGCACAAGTAATGCAGTCCAATATATACGTTACATTTTAAGTATGTTTTATAATATAGTTTTATGCCAATCTACACCGACTTCCATCAGATAATGTTAGAAGGGTGGATTGTTGTATCAAAACAAATAAAAGAAACATTCGTTGGAATGAAATTTAATTCTCGGTACCTTCCAGCCAAAACAAATATTTGCTTACCTGCAAACCAATGTTCGTTGGTGGTTTTTGTTTAGAGTGAAGTATCGCGTTACTAAGAACTGTTATATAAAAAGGCCAATATGTATCGTCAGTAGGGTATATTAGCTGGTTCTGCGGAAGGTGGGAGCGGTGGGTGAGCCCCCCCAATTATTTTTACTTACCCTAATTAATATCCATATATTTTTAATTATCCTAATTAATATTCATAATTTTTTAACTACCATAATTAATATTCATAAATCTAATTGGGCACCTCCGGTTTTTTCCCTCCATTTTGCCCACCCCCCCAATTTTTGTTCACATAATAACCCTACGGGGAGCAATCCCTTGACCTTGGGATTGATTTATTACGTCTGCATTCACCAACAAAGGATTATCCCTTGCATTCCAGACAGATGTTGGTCTCTCTATCCCCACCATCATCTTCTCCCACCATTCCTTAGAGATTACACCGAACCAACGACTCATTCTTGCTCCCGCATTCACTGTGGTAAGTCGATCGATTCCAAGCATTATGGAAACGAGTGCCCGAAGCTCCGGGACTGCATCAATATTCTTTACTAGATCAATCGAGTACAGTCAAGATATATTCCAACTTATCAATAATCTTCAAGAAATGAAATAACAGGGGGGAAACTACATCAAGAATGAGGAAAAGAGTATAATTAATCCTAATGTATAAATACATCAGGATTATGACATTATAAAATGAAGCAGACATCTTTGACTGCAACAGTCGACTTGCAAGCTTGATTCTGGAATGGAACTTCTGAAGTTGGACCCATTCCCTCCCCAAGTTTGCAACTAGGTTAATCACCGTGGGCTACAACAACGGTTTTTATCAGGACCACCTGGCTTTTCATGTTAGGGACACAAAGGAATTTTTCCAACTGTCATAAAGGAGATTTCCTTCGATCCCCCATACATCAATCACTCCACATCAATCATATGCATCATCTCCACCAAACAAACAGTCACCCATACTCCGTCTTCACTACCATCTCCGACTCAAAATTCAGTTACTCTGGAGTTTCGAAACAGCAACAGCTACGATGAGATCATGTCCACCACTGAGTGGGATTGTGACATCACCGACAACGAGTTGTAGGAGGCATGCGTCACCGCAGAGTCATCAATGAATAACAAGAAGAGACCGTTAGCTGATGAAGACGATGACGATTATTTTGAAGGTTACGAGCTCTGTAATACAAAATATGATGATGATTGCACATTGATATATTTTCGTAAGAAGAGACTATGATGCATTAACAAAAAGTTCAAGTACGCACATGAACCAAAAATGTGCTTGACTATTCAAGAACTGGAAGACGAGCAATACGCCAAACTACGGGGAATCAACAGCATGTGGAATCATTGCCCACTAGACGACTCGGATTGGGATTATTGGCAACGGTACATGGACTACAAAATAAATTTCTACCTTATAGAACAGGAAAACCTTGAGGTCATTGAGTACGAGCAGAAGTAAATGATGCTTGTCAACATGTGGTGGAACCAGTGAACTAATGAACTTCACCCCGAAGAAATCACAAAATTTGTCATCAATAATAAATAAATATTTTCCTTCACAATCACCTCCACCTCCTCCGGATAAAAATCGGCTCTTTTTAGGGCCTGTTGGTCCTTTTCAGGACCACCTTAGCATTTCAAGTTAGGACCCGGAAGAAATATCTTCCCAATGGAGAAAAATATCCCCCCTCCTCACGGGAATATTTTCGAGTTTTTTCTTTCCTATTAAATAAAATCATGAGACCTAAATCATCATTGTAGGTCGACAATTGTCATCATTGACACACATTCACCACAGCGTTTGTAAATGGACAATTTTGATGAAGCAATACAAGGTATCACAATATCAATCAACAAAATACGTTTTAAACGCATTAACAACCGAAAAAAGCTCGCACCCAAGTTAGTGTTGGAAGCAGCACATCTCGTGGGAATGGATTACTTGTGGAGGCGTCTGCTTCCAACTATGTTCCATTGTGTGTCAATGTAACCAATTTGTTAAATTATAAAAAAAACTAGCTGGCCCTACAGACGTTGTCCTGTACTAATATCATTGAATTTGTTTTATGTCAAATACTAGTTCATTTTCAATATGAGCACGTTTGCTACGCTCACTCGCCTATCGAAAAAGGAGTTTGAGTTGCTATTCAAGTAGTTTTTTTATTTCGATTATGAGAGTTGCCATTCAAGTAGGGTTTTTAGTTACATAATGAACATATATTTATGCCTTTCAAGTATGGAAGCCTCCAATACATCCGCTGCGTTGGTCGTCTCCTCTACCTTGTTTTGTTTAGGCGGGCTCTCTGTTCGGCTGTCCTCTGACGAGGAACTGCTTGACGAACTGCTCAATGAACTGCTCGATGATGATGTCGAGGATGAGGACGAGGATGATGATGTACTCCGCGAATTCCTTCTCGGATTTACCATTATTCTCAAGAATGTCTGCTGCTGGTTTGCTTATGTAACTTCTACATGTATCTATGAGGGCTCTTATCTTATAGTTAAACATATTTACATCTATATACATTCTATTATCTGATCCAACTTTAGATTCCTTAGCTTAGTTTCATGCATCTTAACTTCACTCAGGTGGTCCAAATAGCTTACTCTCGAGGACTTGGAGGACCCCTCCTTTTCCAGTCCCCTCTGGACTTTACCGCTCTTGAGTAGGCGCAAGTTCCAGACTTACACTCAGCCCCGCAGAATCTACACGGAGAAGGTTTCTTAGGGAGTCTAAAGTCTCTGAAAAAGTGGCCAGGTTTGTCACAGTTCCAGCATTCAGACCTTGTATCCCGCTGGCCATTGCCGTTGGAGTTATAACTGTTTCTGGGATTAAGTTGGCTGTTATGAGACCTATAACTCCTTGTGACTGGTTCCGGTTATTTGAGGGCCATGGGAGGTTCCGATTGAAATCGTACGCAATATCTGGGTACATTGCGTGTGCTGCGTTTATAGGGGGATGATAAGATTTAACGGATTGTTTCACGGCCTCGTACTCTGTTGCGGCTGTCATTAACTCAGATAAGGTCTCAATATTTTGCCTTAGCTCATAAAGCTTATATTCGGGGAGCATGTTTTCGTAAATTTGAGTAAACTGTTGTTTCTCAGAATATTTACCATGTCTACGCATCAGGGTTTGGATTGATATAACATAGTCATTAAAGTTTTTATTTAGGCCTTAGGTTTTTATTTGGACTTTCCTGCATCTTGGTCTGAGGGTAGTTGGTTATCACTTTCAGGAGATCCTGGATCGGTCTGACTTGGTGTTCGTTCTGGTGGTCGGTACTCTCCACGATTAAAGCTGCTCAGCATGTGACGATCCGCTCTCACCTTGCCTGCGGTGCATAGTCCAAACTTTTGAAGCTCTTCAATAAGCTCTGGTTTCTTGAGAGCGTAGATTCATCCTGTCTTCGGATTCTTCTTTTCATTTTCCAATGACACACTTCCGGTTTCAGCCTCACTGTCCGAAGCCTTTTTGTTTGTTCCAAAAAGGCAATTCGGTTTTGCAGAAGGTATCCGTAATTTTGAGAAAAAATAATATGACTGAACAATTAATCGCTTCACCTAGAGCACTTTCACTAAGGCCCTGTTCGGGCGCCAAAATCTTGTGAGGAAGTTTCCTCAAGCACTTAACTTTTAAAGGGTTGGTAAGGGTTGATAGTGAAAACGACCGAATTGCCAATTACTTAGTTTATTCACACTTTCTATGTACAAAATTCGGATTCCACTCTCTGGATAAAGGATCCTGGAACTGTAGTTCTGGCAGTGGCTCTGGATACCAGCTAACTACGTCACAGGGGGATCAGTCCTGGCGTCTCCGTGATGTCCCGGGTTGTAGTTGCCACGCTTTTGGCTCCGACCTCCGTGCAGGTTCGCAGCGCTCCTTGTCCCTGGTTCTCGTGCCTTCTGCGACCCCGAAGTCGGCAGGATGACAGGGGATGCACGGAATGGACGAACTCTGCACGCCGGGTTCAGGATCCACGCTGCTGCTCTCCTCTTGGAGACGGTTCTGGTGCTGTAGCTTAGAAGTCAGCTGGACCTCCGGTTCCACGCTGCTGCTTTCCACTTGGAGACGGATCTGGCGCTGTAGCTCAGAAGTCAGCTGGACCTCCGGTTACACGCTGCTGCTTTCCACTTGGAGACGGTTCTGGCGCTGTAGCTCAGAAGTCAGCTGGACCTCCGGTTCCACGCTGCTGCTCTCCACTTGGAGACGGTTCTGGTACTGCTCTCAGAAGTCAGCTGTGTGACGGCCCAAAAATCCCTAGACTGTTAAAAGCCATTAAAACGAAACTGTAAATAAATAATTACAGATTACCGTTCCTAATAATTAAATTTCTACCGTCACTAAAATCTATAATTAGTAAGAGGAACGGTACTTTCAGAATTATTCCCAATAATTAATTTATTATTCCTTCCCGAAGAGTTGGCTGGTATAAAAAAATATAAGACCAACTTCTAGAAGACAGAATATTTTGTCTCGAGCTAACTTCAATCCGACCACGCCTCGGAGCGGAGCCGTCTAGGACTAGGAATGCGATAGCGTCAGCATTTTCATCTCTCAACGGTTGCTCCAGAGCCCATTCTCAGTGCCTCTTAGTTTGAGTAATGACAACGTGAATCGTTTGGCTGCAGCACCAAACGGTTGAGCTGCAGCATGGTTCCCGTGACGTCACACGTTGAGAACGGCTCTGATTGGTTGAGGGGGCTCCATCATCGAGGAACGAAGGAGGACACTCGCCCCAGTTGCCGAGTTGTTTTTGAGTAATTAGGACGCGTCGTGTCTGTCTCTTCCTGTTTCATTTTACTAATTGGCATTTTCCAAATTTTAACTGTTAACCTTTAGTAATTTGACTTAATTTCCAAACTGCGATCTTGTAAATTGAAATCATATGTGTTGAATAAAGTAAATTTACCAAAAAATTGTTAGTTTTGATTAATTGAGAAATACCTCGTGGGCGGAGTTACAAATTGGTGTCGAGGTGCGGGGTTTCGGTTTCAAAAAATACCGAAAGTCAGTTGAGTTTAAATTTCCCATGTTTTTTTCTAGTCTCCCACGGGCCAACATTGACCGACCAGCCGAAATGCATTTTTAAGGTAAATGGAATTTGTTCAAAGCATAGAATAAATTTCAGCACTCTAATCCAGTTTTAAAAATAATAAGCATATTTTTTTCGTAGTTTTCAATCCAATAATCTTCTTAAATATCACAGTGTAGTAATTTTCATTTTATAAAAACTTCATTTTCAGAATATTTATTTGTTTACAAAGAGTTCAGAGCCACCATTTGCAATTAACAAAATGTCTCTTTTGTGTAGGCTAATCCGTCATCTTGGCTTCTGCTTAATTGAAGCATAAATGAGTTAGTTTAATTGCAACTCATCCTGAAACAGGGGGAGGACGATATTAAAGTGAAATTATAAATTATCTGCGAATTAAATTGAAGAAATATTATATTGTAAATTAATCCGAATTGTCTGCAGCGAAACTTAGGCAACAATTATCAAAACTGGGCGACGTCACAGGATAGCCGTGACGCCGTGATTCATAAGGCAGTAGGGTTTGCCGTGTTTGTAAACAGATGTCTGTATAGATTAATCTAAACAGAGTCCCACACTTGTTGCTGTTAGTAGATGAGATAGTCATTCCTGAAGCAAGTTATATTTTTATTTAGTGGTTTAACATTGTTTTGTTCAAGAACGAGTGTTTGTAGGATTTATTAATTATATTAACCTTAGAATAAATGCTTTCTAAATTAACCTAAGTTTATTTGCATGAAATTAACATTTGTGAACCTTACATGCGATCCTAAAGGTACCGGTAATTCGAAGGGCCATTGCTGCGTGGCTTAAGAGGAAATTAAAATATAATAACGAAGTAAATAACTTAGAAACAGTAATGACTTTTGAAAGATATCTACATAGAATTTATTAAGCTTCAACTCAGATTATTGTTTTTGTTTTACTGTCCACTGAATGGATATTTCCTCTGGGCCGTAGCTACGAGTTCAAATCGAAGAAGGATCGCATAGTTTCACTATAGAATAATGGTTCAGGGGTAATAAGCAACGATAAAACGATTTTTGGATTTTCGACGAAACAAAGCGTTAGTAGTGGGGAAATGGGAGTTCTGTGACATTTTAAAGAAATAAATTGGGACTTAGAAATAATCGACGTGGACCATCATAGTAGTGGGGAAATGGGCGTTCGACTGTAATTTTCAAAATTTATTGTGTATTTTGACCTAAGGACTTAGCCGGATTTTTCAAAATTTCACTGAATACTACAAACGACTTGCGATATTTTGGAATTTAAATTGGTGATTTAAATTGAGGAATTCACCGTGTTGGAACTTAGAGTAACTGCATTCTGGGGCTTTAGTGTATTTTATTGAACTTCAAGTTGGGACTTTTAATTTTTTTTCTAAAATTTTTTAGAAACAAAACAACGTGTAGTCTTGGGCAAGTGAGCCCCAAGTAATTACTTCGGTAAACTGTTGAGCATTATAAGTGGGACTTTGCGAATTTTATATCAGCGATTGACAAAACAGTAAATATTTTGACGAAAGTAAGAAAATAATTTAGTGGATGCACTGTTCGTTTTCTCTTTGGAATCTAGTTTCGGCCTATAACATGAGTGCCTACTTCTTGAATAAGGAAGAAAACCAATACGAATTGAAAATTCGCGGACAGTCGACCGCCGGTAGTGCGGATGACTTAAGGAAACGGTTGACAAAATGCTTCAAATTAAACACACCGATCGATCATTAGACTGCGCTAGCTTCCCTAAATGTCGAAACGGAACTGCAAGCCTGTGAGGAAAAACTAGACGCGTTCGCTACTGCCGCGAATGAATATGAAGGGGACTACACAGATACCGAAGGCCAGCGCTTTCAAACGCGATTCTGGCACAACTACCTGTGGATGCAAAGAATCCCAGTAGGGGCGACAATTGACGACTCGGTCGCACGACGTCACAACGCGTTATTGGATAGGGCTAAGGCTTTGTGTAAAGCGGCCAAAGAAAAAAAAGGTTTGGCATTAGCCGCAGTAAGTAGTAATCCCGTAACTCCGGAGGCTAACCGGCCCAATGTTAATCTGGAAGAAGAGCAGGCACCGCCACCTGGTGGTCCCCCTGTTGTAGCAGCTAGCCAAGCCAGTGTAGGAGCGCCACCCGCGTTTCAGCTTGCTCCACGCGTGCCACATTTGAACGTCAACGCCATACCTACGTCGCATTCGTCGCAAGCCTTACCATCGCACAGTAGGAGTGTACCGGTCTATAAATGGGGACTTAAGTTTGACGGCCAATCGCAAAGTGAAGGAGCGTTTTTGCAGAGCTACGTAGGGCCCGAGGAGTCACTACTGCGGAACTCTACGATTCGGCAGTGGATTTGTTCACTGGGCCTGCCCTAACGTGGTATCGATCCACGATAGGCCGTCTCAGTAACTGGGAACAGCTGTGCAAGGATCTGGAACTGGTCTTCCAACATCCCGACCATGACATATACTTGCAGCAAGAGATTTTTAACCGAGTCCAAGCCGAAACAGAACCCATCGACCTGTTTATCGCCGCCATGGAGGGACTACACGGTCGCCTCTCATCGGTTGTATCTGAAGAAGTGAAATTGAAACAAATGCTTCACAACATCCACCCTCAGTTGCAAGACCGGTTAGCTATGTTTTACGTACAATCGATTGAACACCGGCGAGCAATGGTCGGAAAGGCGGAAGCGGGACGCCTTCGGTCCGCTGCTACGCGTGGTGCCACAGCCAACGTGGCAGTACTTGAACCTGACTTAGCATACACCGCTCCGCACCGCGCAACAAACCAGGGGAACGCCCGACCACCTCCGGAACGTAGGGTATTCCAGACAGCCGACACCCCCGATATCACTTGTTTCAATTGCCACGCGAAAGGACATGTGTCCCGGGATTGCAGGAGTAAGAGAGATGCACCCTCTAGCCGGATATCATGCTGGCGATGCGGTAAAGCAGGGCATATACAGCGCGACTGTCGGGTTAGGCTAAACCCAAGTGGCCCTCGGGAAACGAGGACGGGGTAAGTGGGGCCGCCGCCATGACACCCCGACAGTAGAGGGAGCTGCTCCACAGCGACCTATACAGGTGACGATCAGAACTAACCATGCAAAAGAGAACATCACTGCGCAGCGAGAGATACGAATGGTACCAGTAGTCCGGGAACTTGTCGACGAATTAGTAGCAATAGGTCAGATCGAAAATGCCGAGGGCAAAGTCCTAATTGATACAGGAGCGCAGGTTTCCCTATTGAAACGTGGAGCCTCCTCCTCTCCTCTCGTAAAATCAGACGTGATCTTAAAAGGCATTTAAGGAAAAACACTCAAAACATACGGTCGACAGCGGGTTTCTTTGAATCTAAAACCAGGGATTGAAGTACCAGGAAATTTTGTAGTGGGGAATCTTCCTAAGGGTTATCTAGCCGTATTAGGCTGTGATATTTTCGGACAAGGCAATGGGATGATAAGCGTAGAACAGGGTGTGCTCCGGTTATTTGGGAAAGAAATCTGGTTAAACCACATTAGGAAAGGAGAAACCGTGCCGGTTCCAAACCGCCCTTCTACTAGCTCTGTACAGACAACGACACAACGTTATGTCTATTGCTGCAGTGAAGTCAAAATTCCTACACGCTGTGAAAAGATTATTCAAGTCAAGACTAGTCACTTGACCACCGGATCAGACGAATTAGAGGGCCTCGAAGTAGTGATCGAACCATGCGAATTCATCATACACGGCGTTTATCTTGCTCGGACACTGACAAGGGTAGAAAAATATCGTTGTTGGGTTAAGACCGTAAACGTAAGTGCTGAAGAGCTAATTTTGCCTAAGAACCTGAAGCTAGGGACGCTCGACAGCGACCTTGCCTCATTTAAGGAGGTGAGTCTGGAGCGTCAAAAGTTGTTGATTTTGGCTGATAGCCACTTTCGTGGTTTGCAGGAAATACTATCGGAAAGATTGCCCGGAAACATCGAAGTAGAAGTCTTTTTCATGCCTAATGGAAAGTTAAAACAGGTAACATCGAAACTAGGGAGTGTATCTAACCGCCTGAACGGGGACGATTCCGTGATTATTATAGGAGGGACCAATGACGTTGATAAATCCGCGCCCTACCCATTGACCTTGCAGCAGGCTTTTGTCGCCCTACCGCGGGAATGGAAGACAAGAATATCAGTTTTGTCGATTTTTGATCGGTTTGATCAGGACCTTAAGTCCGAACTGAGCGACGCGAATGGTTTACTCAAAGCCATCGTCGAAAATGTGGCTAAGCAGAAAAGGGGGGAAATCCAATTTCTAGATCTAAAGGGAGAATTAAACCGGAAATTGTACACGAGTCATGGGTTGCACCTTAAAGAACAGGGGAAATTAAAATTAGCCTCTATCATACGCAAAATCGCACTTCAGAATTACCGAAAGCCACAAGCAAGGGTGGGGATGGTAGGCCGATCTGACGAAGCTACTCTTGAGGCGTGCTTAAACGAGAAGCTCCAGCATCTTCCAAGCCAAGAGCGAGACCTTGTGAAGGCCACTCTCATGGAATTCAGTAGTGTGCTCGCTCATAGTGAAGATCAACCCTTAGGCTGCACTTCAGCAGTCAAGCATGTTATTCGTACTGGAGATGCCGCACCCATTTACAAGAAAGCTTACCTTGTGCCGTACCACCAGAAGGCAGTACTTGACGGTCTGATCCGAGATCAGCTGGGCATGGGCATCATCGTCCCAAGTCAGAGTGAGTGGGCCTCTCCTGTGGTGCTGGTGCCAAAAAATCCCCTGATGGCACCCCTAAATTAAGGTTTTGTGTAGACTACAGAGGGTTGAACACCGTAACCACCCCTGACTTGTACCCCCTCCCCAACATCACGGAAACCCTAGATTCGCTGGGAGGTTGCCAGATGTTTACAACCCTAGACCTCCGATCGGGATATCATCAGATCCAAGTGGACGAAGGAAGTCAGTCGAAAACCGCTTTTAACGTGCCTGGTGGGCACTACGAATACCAGCGCATGCCTTTTGGCCTAATCACTGCTCCCGCCACGTTTCAACGACTGATGGATTCAGTCCTGATGGGCCTTAAGGGAGAAAAGTGCCTCGTTTATCTCGACGACATTATACTGTTTTCTAAAGACCTACCCTCTCACATTGAGGCCATCCGGGAGGTATTCGCCAAGCTCAAGAGCGTAAATTTGACGGTACAGCTTAGTAAGTGTAACTTTGTGGTCGACGAAGTAATCTATCTCGGCCACGTGATCAACAAAAAGGGACTGGAACCTGACCCGGGAAAGATCAAAGCAGTGCGAGATTTTCCGGTGCCACAGACCGTGACGGACGTCAGGTCGTTCCTGGGACTATCAGGCTACTATTGACGCTTCATCGATGGCTACGCCACGATCGGTCAGCCACTTTTTGAGGCAACGAAACAGGGACGCGAGTTGTCTCGAAGCTTTCGACCAACTGAAACAGAAATTGATCTTGGCACCCGTGTTAGGTTATCCTGACTTCAGTAAGCCATTCATCCTTGCCACTGACGCGAGTACTTTTGCCCTTGGTGTGGTCCTCTCGCAAGATATAGATGGTCAAGAACACCCGGTAGCGTACTGTTCCAGAACCCTTTTTCCAGCCGAGAAAAATTACTCGACAACTGAGCGTAAACTACTTAGTTTGGTCTGGAGCACTAAGTACTTTAGATGCTACTTGTTGGGACGCCCTTTTAAAGTCATCACCGATCACGCTGCTCTGAAATGGATGCTTTCTCTTAAAGATCCTAGCAGCAGACTGATGATGTGGTCACTGCGATTAGCTGAGTTTGATTTCACAGTGGAACACAAAGCCGGAAAGATATACACCAACGCAGATGGGCTGAGTCGAGCTGTGCAGGCGGTTAAGAAAGACGTGCTCCCTATCGTCGATCTTGACGTGCTCAGGACGCGCCACTGCGAAGACCCTGTTGTTCAAGGCTTGAGACAGACCAAAAGCTTCCGGATGAGCCCTGAAAAGATTTTGTACCGTTTAAGTTCATGCGAAAAGAAAATCGTAGTACCGACTTCCCTCGGCCCAGAAATAATTAGGTTGAATCACGATTTGCCTACCACCGGACACGCCGGGGTAGCAAAGACGTTGGATCGGGTAAAACAGAAATTCTGGTGGAAAGGCAAGGAAAAGGCCGTGATGGACTATGTTAGGACGTGTCGCAGTTGTAGTCAGCGAACCAATCACGGAAGAGACAAAGTGCCTTTAGGGGAAATCTTTAATGAACCCCGAGAGCCCTTTGAGGTAATCGCAGCTGATATAGTAGGGCCTCTGCCCCTTAGCGAATCCCGTAACGTCTACATCTTGAGCGTTATGGACCATTTTTCGCGATACTGTGAGTTCATTCCCTTGCCAGACCAGACCGCAGAGAGCGTTGCTCGAGCGTTGGTCCAGAGAGTGATAACTAAGTTTGGCGTGCCTAAGTCATTGGTAACCGATCAAGGGGCCAACTTTACATCTGACTTAATTAAGCACTTGTGCAAGCTCCTGCACGTTAGGAAAATCCAAACTACCGGGTTTCACCCTCAGAGCAATGGCAGGCTGGAAAGGGTCCATGCAACCGTGGTGAGAATGCTGAGCCATTTCGTCAACCGGAATCAAACTAATTGGGATGACTATTTACCCTATGTTACGATGGCTTACAACTCACAAAGTCACGAGAGTACGGGCTACTCCCCAAATGAGCTGGTCTTCGGACGGAAGATGGAGGTTCCTATGGAAGCGGACCTGGCCATCACGGAGGAGACGGACATTTTTGACAACCACATGGAAGCCCACCGGGAAAAGCTCACGGAAGCTTACGAGGTAACCGCACAGAGGAAAGCCGCGGCCAGAGGCCAAAACGAACGTCGATATAACGAGAAGGCCAAGGTTACAAAATTCCGCGAAGGACAGTATGTTCTGCTGCACGTACCGAGTATAGGTTGCCACCGCGTGAAGAAATTGTCTAAGTTGTGGAAGGGACCATATCAGATTGTGAAGGTAATCTCGCCCCAAAACGTAATGTTAAGAATTCGGAAACGCGAAGTCGTAGTGCACGTGAATCGGATCAAACCTTGTAGGGAACGTCCGCGACTTCTGGCTGAGCTGCCAAAGAAACAGGGTGAACAGCGCCCCTGTGACAGAGAAGTGGTGGAAAGTGTACCAGGGGAAATTGTAGAGGATAAGCCGGGAGGAGCTCCGAATACCGCAGAGGTGGCAGCCGGACCCTCTGCTTACGAACGACCGAAACAAAATAGGCAAGAACCCGCGAGGTTTGGGGATTTTGTTCGATTTTTGAAGAGCTTCGTCGTAGAGAGCGGTTAGTGGTTAGACGCTATGTAGCCTGGGGATAGTGAGTTATTCAATTCTGTTCTGTTAATTTATGCATGGGTTTCTCTGTTATAGGCCCTTTAGGCATTTTATTGATCCTGGGTGGTGCCCTAAGCTTCCGCCAGGGCGTCATCTTTGAGAAAGTGGGAGAAGTACTACTCACAGACAGCTACTGGACCGTGGCGCTCCAGTACAACCTGATCGAAGTGGAAGAGGAAAATCGGAACCTATGTATACTGTTAGAGAAGTTGAGAGGTCAGTATAACGAGTTTTTCCAGGATCTCATTACGCAGAACATCAGCATACACTCTCCGGTTGACGGACTGGAAGTGAGTTTTTGGTACGAGTACACTGGGTTGCAGCAGATGGTGGCTGACTATGTGGGTAAGACGAGTGACTTAATCACTCTGTTGCCTCGTACCTGGCAAAAGCGTGGTCTGGTGGACGCCGGTGGTCACGTTCTGAAGTTTCTTTTTTTGACCTTAACTAGCAGCGATCTAGAGGTAATTGACGAAAAAATAGATACGGTAACCAGAATGACGGAGGATATTTTCCATGATACCCAAGACCAGTTAACTGTTTTGGAGAACATGCAAACCGAAATTGGAGAACATGCAAACCGAAATTGCAAATCATTCAAAGACAATAAATAAAATCATTTCCACCTTAAAAGAATACCATCAAGTAATGCACGAAAATATGGCCCGAAACTACGTAAGAGAATTAATTTACACTAATCAACTTAAAACTCTTTTTCAATACTTGAAACTAAACTCAGCTCTATCAGAAGTTAAGAATGCAATTAATTTGGCCGTGCAAATAATGACCAGGCTCCACCAGGCAGTAGAAGATCTTGCCGCCAAAAGGATGACTAGTAACCCCCCCACCAATACATAGAAATTATAAAATCTGTGGAAAGTGTAGTGCCCCCTCCCGCAAAATTGTTTCTCGATGTAAAATTAGAAAACCTTCATAGCTTTTATGAATTTGCAATAGTTAAATCCTATGCCACAACAACTCAGTTGAGGGTGCTGATCAAGCTACCCCTGAAAAGTGATAATCAAGTGTATGAAATTTACAATGTAGTAGCTTATCCCGTTTTTGACATCTCTCTTAAAAGATGGGTAAAATGGGAAGTAGAGGAGCAGAAATTGATGGTTAGCCAAGACAGACAAACTTACTCAGTATACGAACCCGAACACTACATTAGGGAATGTAAATTTGGCCAACTAGCAGTGTGCCCGTTGTCCGACGTGTTGTGGAACGTGCACAAGCGGCCCAACTGCGCAGTTGAGCTTTTGTTGAAGGAAGAAATAACTTTGTGCACTCGAAAATTAATAACAGGTCTAAAATCCCCAGTGCTAGTCAGAACCCCAACCCACTGGCTTTACACTACTTCCGAAGAGGCTAAAGTGGTGCTTAATAGCTTCGGGCCTGAATCTGGTCTGAATGTTAGCACACTCACTTTGAAGGGAGTGGGCGAGATTCCTAACCGGGATCGATGTGACGTGATCGCTGATGTGTATAGGGTATCTGCCCGATATATCGGCAGCTCCTTGTACTCCCGCGACTTTGGAAAGGTAGTTTTCCCCGAGGTAGATGGAATATACAGTCGTGACGAGCAAAACTTGTTGGCGCAAGACATGAACGAAACCCTGAAGGTCCTGCAGGGACTAGATGATCAGCTGGGCACCCTTAGTGTCAAGGAATATTCTTTGGAGGAATCAATCCACTTGCTTAGGTCCCACTATCATCGGCGCACATTGATTAAGAATACAGTAATTGGAGGTACGTCCTTGGTCGTGACGATAATTGTAGTCGTTCTCATGTTAAGGTGGAGAGTTCGAGTTGCTGACCTGCTCCGTGCTGCCCTGGGAGGCCGCGATCAGCGCCCGCATGCTGCGCAGACAGAGTCTCCGCTCCAGAGTCACGGGGAGGTAGTACCTCGTGCTGAGCCAGTAATAGAGTCTACGCAGGACACAGGACACAATTCCACGAGCACAGCTAGTGTCGAGCTGACTGCGCGGTATACTGTGACGAGGAGTGAGTTACGGGCCCGGAACGTTTTAAGTAAGTGATTTATAATTAAGAAACATAGACTTTCGACCGCGATCAAGAAGTCGCGCACTACGCTGTGAAGAAGCGAGTACCCTGGACTTGTCTCCGCGAGGACGCAATGGCGAAAGGACTGGGGATCCCCCTCTGATTGTTGTGCGATTGTCTATTTGTGTATTATGTATTTGTAATATGTATGTGTAGCATTAATGATCTTTGCGTACCGGTATGTTTTGTTGTGTGTTTCTAATAATGGTATAATATTTGTGGGCTGGTAATGGCAACTTTTTTTTATTATTATTCGAAGCGATCCAACTAACGGTAGTAGTATATCCCAAGAAGGGTAAAAGATTCACTGGCCTAACTGGTGTCCACAGGAAGGTAATGTGCGCACTTCCCACCTCCTAATAACCCCCTTCCCTTCACCTCCCTGACTGGACTGTAGGCACCTGGGAGCCAGCCTGAATGATTTTTTTTCAAAATTTAAGAACAAAAAAATTGACGTATAGTTAGTGTATAGTCAGTCGAGAGTACTGCAAAATGCCTTGCTGAGAGATTTTCCGGACCCCGTCAGCAAGACAGTGATGTTTCCTTACCAGGCCTACTGAACGAGAGAGTTTATTGTAAGATGGTTGGGCTGAGGTGCCAATTCTGTTTTTTTTTATTGTTGAACGGTGGGTCTACCTCGCAACCAGAGGTAGACGAGGCGAATTTAACGCACGCTCCATTAAGAACCAAGCGGTGGCCGTAGCATTAGTTTTAGTCAAAGGTTGTGAGTAGTTTAGGATTTTGAGTCCAAGTGGCAAACACCCGCAGTGGTGAAACAATTACTTTGTATGTCGATGTAAGAGAAATCCCCCGTGCCTTTTGAGCAAGTCTCAGGACGGTATGTGGATATTGATGCGATGAAGAGGCCACCGCGTTTACAGTATAACGGCTCCCAAGCATTGCTAGGGCACGGGTCTCATGATGTCTGAGCTTCTAGTGGTGGGCGGGCTATCCACCCCCAAAAATTTATGGATGTTTAATTACTAACACGGAGCAACTTTTTTTATTTTTTTAATATGTATCATACATGTGTTTGTGGATATACCGGTGTATATTTTAGGTTGTAAGCTGCACCTCAGTCTCAACGTAGAATTATGTTACGTATTGTCATGTACTGTTTTTTCCATTTAGTTAATATGAGTTTCATTGAGGTAGTTGTGGGTTTAGTTGAGAACGCAAGATTGTGACCTTACGACCAAAGAGTGAAACAATTGTTGTGAATATAAAAGTGGTGTGGGAGATAGGTAGACCAGCCACGCCGTAGGGGTGACAGAGTGATGACCGTCCCCAAGTGAAAGCTTGTGCGGCTTCACCATAGCAAGCGAGTAGCGCTCCAAATTAATATCTTTACACCGTTAATCATTGTTTTGTACTTTTCCGGCCTAATTCAAAGTTCGGTGTGTAGCGAATAATATTCGAAACCAATCAAAACCCAATCTCATAAACTCAACGGCAGGTCTACTAGTCTGTATAAGCTTGCTGAACCGCCACCGAGATCAGTGGCAGCCGCACTACCGTGTAAATTATGTTCATGGGGATTCTGTTTATTTTTGTCTCTTCTAGAAGGGGTATCGGAGCTGAACACCAGCTCCTCGACTCGCTAAAGGGGTATAGAATGCGGGGGTGGCAACTCGTATTGTTTTGGAGAAGGCCATCACGTTTGCCCTCGCGTTGGTGGAGCAAGTAGAAGGGGGGGAACGACTGGATTTTGACACCAGCCCCCCCGACTCGGGAAGGGGAACACCTGGATTTGGCCCCAGCCCCTTCCCCGCAGTCGCAGCAGTGCGCGCTGCCAGGTTCTCTTTTTTTAAATTCTTCTTCTGATTCTTTGGTTCCAAGGTAGATGGCACCGGGAGACATCCTAGGATATTCCACAGGAACCTGTTGTGCTGGGAGCTTTGCCCTCCTTTTCTTTGTTTTCTTGCCATTTTTTCTTTTTCCCTAGAGGAATATCTCGGTTATTCCTAAGTCATCTATAGCCTATGTAAAGGCTATACCTGTAGGTGGTGGAACGATTCAGCAATCTTTTGTCCTACTGTTAGATATATCTATGTTTCGCTCAGATAAGTTGAAGAGCCAGTATGAGTAAGAGAGTTCAGGTCCTATAGCCTGTATTGGTAGTAGTCCAATTGACAGTAGATTTTATCTTCAAACCTTTTGTGTGTTTTGCTTTGATGTTTGTCCATTAGGACATGTGTACCTAAGGTGATTACCTTCAGTAATCCTTGGGTTGTATTTAATTAAGAGAAAGGAATTTGTGTTTGTTGTTTTGAGTAACTTATTAACAGCCTGTAGACGCTTTGAACCGTCTTGGGAGTCTTTGTAAAGGGAGAGACACACGCGGACCGGTGGCAATTTGAGTTTTCTTTCCTTATAAAAAAAAAGTGAATTTAGCGGGAAGGATTGCGGTTGGCTGTCCGGGGGCAGCACTCTATTGAACAATGACCAGCCAACCGTAGGCAAATGCGTACCCTTAAGGAGTTGTGAGGAGATGGACTTGGTAATCTGCTGTAACCTCATGCTGGGGGCAGCATGGTCTAAGGGTGAGGGGGGTATGACGGCCCAAAAATCCCTAGACTGTTAAAAGCCTTTAATACGAAACTGTAATTAAATAATTACAGATTACTGTTCCTAATAATTAAATTTCTACCGTCACTAAAATCTAAAATTAGTAAGAGGAACGGTACTTTCAGAATTATTCCCAATAATTAATTTATTATTCCTTCCCGAAGAGTTGGCTGGTATACAAAAATATAAGACCAACTTCTAGAAGACAGAATATTTTGTCTCGAGCTAACTTCAATCCGACCACGCCTCGTAGCGGAGCCGTCTAGGCCTAGGAATGCGATAGCGTCAGCATTTACATCTCTCAACGGTTGCTCCAGAGCCCATTCTCAGTGCCTCTTAGTTTGAGTAAAGACAACGTGAATCGTTTGGCTGCAGCACCGAACGGTTGAGCTGCAGCATGGTTCCCGTGACATCACACGTTGAGAACGGCTCTGATTGGTTGAAGGGGCTCCATCATCGAGGAACGAAGGAGGACACTCGCCCCAGTTGCCGAGTTGTTTTTGAGTAATTAGGACGCGTCGTGTCTGTCTCTCCCTGTTTCATTTTACTAATTGGCGTTTTCCAAATTTTAACTGTTAACCTTAAGTAATTTGACTTAATTTCAAAACTGCGATCTTGTAAATTGAAATCATATGTGTTGAATAAAGTAAATTAACCGAAAAATTGTTAGTTTTGATTAATTGAGAAATACCTCGTGGGCTGAGTTACAGCTGGAACCTTCCGATCTGATCAGGCTGAGAGTCTGACATAAAACTCCCGGCTGAAAACCATACATCGATTAATATATTGAGCATATTGATGAGCTTCAAAAGTTTGGACTACGCAGCACAGGCAAGGTGAGAGCGGATCGTCACATGCTGAGTAGCTTTATTCGTGGAGAGTACCGACCACCAGCACGAACACCAAGTCAGACCGATCCAGGTTCTCCTGAAAGTGATAACCAACTACCCTCAGACAAAGTGAGAAGGAGCAAACAACTATAGATAGTAACGAAGCCAAAACCGTAAGTCAAAAACACTGTGATAATTTTAGCATCTGTAACACAGTAATAAAGTGGAATTTAAATTATGACGGAGATAAGGATGTTATTCTCTTCCTAGAGAGGCTAAACAAATTAAGGGAGGCTTACAGATTAGGTGAAGATGACCTGTTGCTCGCCCTTCCAGAGTTACTCAAGGGTAAGGCGCTTTTATGGTACAGGAACTGTAGGTCTTTGTGGGCCACTTGGGTGGAGTTTCTAGGTCACTTTGAAAATCAGTTCCTGCCCGGCAGGTACAGAGAAAAGCTAGACCTGGAAATAAGAGCGCGGACGCAAGGCCTAAATAAAAACTTTAATGACTATGCTATAGCAATCCAAACCCTGATGCGTAGACATGGTAAATATTCTGAGAAACAACAGTTTACTCAAATTTACGAAAACATGCTCTCCGAATATAAGCTTTATGGGCTAAGGCAAAATATTAAGACCTTATCTGAGTTAATGACAGCTGCAACAGAGTACGAGGCCGTGAAACAATCCGTTAAATCTTATCATCCCCCTATAAACGCAGCACAAGCAATGCACCCAGATATTGGGTACAATTTCAATCGAATTCTCCCATGGCCCTCAAATAACCGGAACCAGTCACAAGGAGTTATAGGTCTCATAACAACCAACTTAATCCCAGAAACAGTTATAACTCCAACGGCAATGGCCAGCGGGATACAAGGCCTAAATACTGGAACTGTGACAAACCTGGCCACCTTTTCAGAGACTTTAGACTCCCTAAGAAACCTTCTCCGTGTAGATTCTGCGGGGCTCAGTGTAAGTCTGGAACTTGCGCCTACTCAAGAGCGGTAAAGTCCAGAGGGGACTGGAAAAGGAGGGGTCCTCCAAGTCCTCGAGAGTAAGCTATTTGGACCCCCTGAGTGAAGTTAAGATGCATGAAACTATGGCTAAGGAATCTAAAGTTGGATCAGATAATAGAATGTATATAGATGTAAATATATTTAACTATAAGATAAGAGCCCTAATAGATACATGTAGAAGTTACATAAGCAAACCAGTAGCAGACATTCTTGAGAATAATGGTAAATCCGAGAAGGAATTCGCGGAGTACATCATCATCCTCGTCCTCATCCTCGACATCATCATCGAGCAGTTCATTGAGCAGTTCGTCAAGCAGTTCCTCGTCAGAGGGCAGCCGAACAGAGAGCCCGCCTAAACAAAACAAGGTAGAGGAGAAGACCAACGCAGTGGATGTATTGGAGACTTCCATTTCACAAGAGGAACAGCAGCTAATAACTACTGAAATTACGGAGGAACTGTCTGTTGAGGCTATATACGAAAAAGTCCCTGAAGAGTTTGGGAACGAATGGGAACTTGTTTCCACATCTCCCACAACTAACTCAGAAGAAGTGACTCCTGCACTACAACAGGTAATTGGGACGGAGAAACCTAATGTATCCCAACCAGAGGCTTTCAAAATGCAAGAAAGGAGGATAATAGTGGAGCCAGGCATCGTGCAGGTTGAAATATAAAACCAAACAACACCGGCAGCAAAAAAACTCAAGGAAAACAGACCGACGCCAACAGAAGAAGGAAAAATCTCCTATGAAAAGGAAAAGGAACGAAAACAAAAGTGCAAGTTCCGGGACCGCAACGACCAGACCCGCTACTGAAAATAAGGCTGAAAATGTATTGTTACATAAATAAGATTATTTTACGTTAAATAAGAGATGTATTTATTTTAAAGAAGAGATCAATTTACTTTTGCTTTAATAAAGGCTGTGTTGTTTAACACCATTATAAATGAATAAATGTTATTTGTGTTAAAATTTGTATATTGATGAGTAAAAATTATTGTGTCCTATGTATGTTACTCACGAAATAAAAACAGAGGTGATAAAAAGATGAGGGACAGTAAGAGGATTAATTAATCCACTAAATCTAAGGTGTACATTATAAGTTAAGAAGTTAATTGGGAGCGGTGTTACAAAGTAGGTAAGGAGATGAAGATGAAAAGTTTTGTGTTGGTGAATTTTTTTACTGGAAAGAAAAAGGAGAGTGTAACGAAGTTAAATATACCCCAACTATAAAATTAGGAAAAAAAATCTGGGGTACAGAAACATCTGAGGTATCAATGATTCAATTAACAATAATGATATAAAATATAATAAAACACAGCACGGTAAATCAAAAATTCTCCAGTAGAGGGGGGAAAGTGCACGCCCCCCACCAATGGACATATAACCAGGTCACAGAGCTCCTACGAGGCAGTTGGGCCCTAGCGGCCCGACCCACTGGATGGGCGTGTTGAGCTCCCGGTACGCTGGAAGGGCGCGTTGAGCCCCCAGCACCGTCGGACGGGCGTGTTGAGCCCCCAGCACCGTCGGACGGGCGTGTTGAGCCCCCGAATCCCCGCATGGGCGTGGTGAGCCCGCGGAAGGCCGGAAGGGCGTGTTGAGTCCCCGGTACGCTGGATGGGCGTGTTGAGCCCCTAGCACCCCGCATGGGCTTGGTGAGCCCACGGAGGGCCGGAAGGGCGCGTTGAGCCCCCGGTACGCTGGATGGGCGTGTTGAGCCCCCAGCACCGTCGGACGGGCATGCTGAGCCCCCAACACCCCGCATGGGCGTGGTGAGCCCGCGGAGGGCCGGATGGGCGCGTTGAGCCCCCGGTACGCTGGATGGGCGTGTTGAACCCCCGGCACCGTCGGATGGGCGTACTGAGCCCCCGACAACTCGCATGGGCGTGGTGAGCCCGCGGATGGCCGGAAGGGCGCGTTGAGCCCCCGGTACGCTGGATGGGCATGTTGAGCTCCCGACACCGTTGGACGGGCGCGCTGAGCCCCCGATACCCCGCATGGGCGTGGTGAGCCCGCGGAAGACCGGAAGGGCGCGGTGAGCTTCCCGGTACGCTGGATGGGCGTGTTGAGTCCCCAGCACCGTCGGACGGGCGTGCTGAGCCCAAGACAGTAAATTGGGTCTGTAGTGAAAAAGTGGGTGAGATGACCTTTGTTTGGTCTCCCCCCTCTTTCTAATTATGTATATTAATCGATGTGTGGTTTTCAGCCGGGAGTTTTATGCCAGACTCTCAGCCTGATCAGATCGGAAGGTTCCAGCTGACTTCTGAGAGCAGTAACAGAACCATCTCCAAGTGGAGAGCAGCAGCGTGGAACCGGAGGTCCAGCTGACTTCTGAGCTACAGCGCCAGAACCGTCTCCAAGAGGAGAGCAGCAGCGTGGACCCAGAACCCGGCGTGCAAAGTGCGTCCAGTCCGTGCATCCCCTGTCATCCTGCCGACTTCGGGGTCGCAGAAGGCACGAGAACCAGGGACAAGGAGCGCTGCGAACCTGCACGGAGGTCGGAGCCAAAAGCGTGGCAACTACAACCCGGGACATCACGGAGACGCCAGGACTGATCCCCCTGTGACGTAGTGAGCTGGTACCCGGAGCCACTGCCAGAACTACAGACCCAGGATCCTTTATCCAGGGAGTGGAATCCGAATTTTGTACATAGAAAGTGTGAATAAACTAAGTAATTGGCAATTCGGTCGTTTTCACTAGCGACCCTTACCAACGTTTTAATAGTTAAGTGCTCGAGAAAACTTCCTCACACTATATATATATATGTATATATATATATATATATATATATATATATATATATATATATATAGTATATATATATATATATATATATATATATATATATATGTCCATGAGCACGATAACTCTCGTAAAAATGATCTGAATTTTATGAAACTTAGTATAAACGTGTAAAGCAACATTTATGACATTAAGTTCGAAAACTAGACAGATCGCTCCATCCGAAGGGGTATTTTTGGGGGGTTTTGTACCCCAAAAACGGGTTTTTTGAATTTTTTACGTATACTTTTTGAAATTGTCAAATTTTAGTTTTCACCATTGGATTCAGCTTTAAAAAACACATAATTTGCTATTCTGATCATTCCTCTACGTCAACTGGTTACCAAGATATTTAAAGTCCCAAAAACAGTACGTTGTCTAATGTTATGGAGGAAAAGACAATTTTTATATCTCGCTTATTTATGAACGTATGCTGACGAAACTTGGTATGCAGCTTCATCTCGTTGTGGTCTATTGATATTTGCTAAAAAAAATGTTTTGCCAAAGGCTCCTGTAGTAGCAAACCTGCGTACTCAGCCTCCATGTTATTTTTATGGAGAATAATTAAATGCTCTGTCTCCCTTAATTATAAACATAAATGTATAAAATCTGGTATACGAGTTGAGATATATTTATATTATCATAAAACCACATTTTTTGTGTTCCTTGTTGCAGCAAACTTACGTACTCAGCCCAAATGTAATTCTTATGGAGAATAATTAAAATTGTATATATCGCTTATTTGTGAATATATTTTTATGAAACTTGGTAAGTGTCTTTATGTAGTATCAAGCCATTGATATCTCCATTTGAAATTCGCTGAGTATGCAGGTTTGCTGCAACGGGGGTATTAGATTTTCCTCAGATAATTTTACTAAAAACTTAAAAATTTTTTACCAATAAGTTTAGCTCTGCAAAACAATCATTTTGGTGTTTTAATTGTTGTTCTACGTCTAACCGTTGCAGAGATATACAAAGTGCTAAACACAGTACGTTGTCCAATTTTATCCTTATGGAGAATAAATACAATTTTATATCTCAATTATTTATTAATGTATATTGATAAGACTTGGTATGTAGCTTCGCCTAGTTGAGTTATATTGATAATTGCAAAAAAAAAACATATTACTTATCTTCCTCGTTGCAGCAAACCCACTTACTCAAACCTAATGTTATTCTTATGGATATTAAATAAAATGTTATATATCACTTATTTATGAATGTATTTTTTGAAACTTGGTAAGTGGCTTTATTTGGTAGTGAGACACATATATATGCTTTGGAAATTCTCTGAGTACGCAGGTTTGCTGTGATGGGGTATTCTTAATTATACGCAAGTTTGTAAAAAGGCAAAAGCATTAATTTTGGGAATCATAATAGTACTAGGAACTCTCAATTTGTATCCAAAAATATAATTGCCATTCTTTGCATGGATTTATTATGATCCTGAAACATGTTATGGGGAGACGTAGGCTTATCTAAAACTGCAGTTCAGTTACACAGACATTAAAAAATTTAGTATTTATTTCCCAGACAAAATAATTTAAAAAAGCCAAATCACACAGTACATGAATATTTGCAATATGATGCACTACAACACAGAATAAATGGTTTAGTTCTGCCAAAAACTATACATAATAAAAGTCAAGTTTATGTTAGCGTTATAAACATGTATTGGATGGGCTTTGAAATCCACAATAACACAAAATCCCACTTGGTGTCTAGTTTTAGATACAAAATTACAATAGGTCGAAATCAGTTTCAACTAAAAAAAAACCAACAACTATTATTTTATTGTGGCAATTATTTCCATAAATAAGACAAAAAAGATCTTGTAAATGAAATTGAAAATAAACGGTATCAGGAAACTGACACATACTTTCTCCCTTTTAGCCCAACTTTAATGAATAAATTACTTTTTATTTACTAAATATAGAATACAAAGCACGGTCGAATGTACAGAAAATCTTGTAAACAAGTTGTTTTAAGAAACATCCACCCAAATCCCTGCTTTGGAGGCACTACAGGATCCATTGCTACACTCGGGGTTTTAAGAGCGGAAATGCCCCCTACTCCCCCCCAGGGATATTAAGGGGCAACATATTTCGAATTAACTCTGTTGGTCATGCTTAATTGACAAGCATATCAAGTTTGAATGAAATTGATCAGTAAATAAGAGAGAAATAGTAATTTTTGTATTCCCCATAAGAATAACATTGAACAACGTACTGCGTTTACCGCTAAATGAAAATTTCAGTTTTCTCCGAAACCAGCAATCGTAGAATAGTAATTCAAAATACTAAATTATTTAGTTTTTTGAGCTCTTTTTAATGGTGAATAGTAATATTTTTTATATTTATGTATTTTTATGAAAGATCCAAAAAAACTGAATTTTGGATGTTTTAAGTCCCGTAATTTCTGAATCCGAATTTTTACAGAAATGCGGGTGGTGTCATTTTGTTGGAAAACTAAAGTTCTACAAACGACTAAAGTTTAATCAAAATCGTTAGAGCCGTTTTTGAAAAATTTGGATTTTTCATGTTTTTTGGCGGTTTTTGGGGGATAATTACCCTTAAAAATCAAAAATTCAAAAAATGAAAAAAACGCCTGGAGATATTGTGGATTAGTACCTACATACCAAATTTCATCAAAATCGGCCCATTGGTTAGGGCTCTAGCTCTGTACACATCCACACAGACAGACACACACACACACACACACACACACACACACACACACACACACACACACACACACACACACACACACACACACACACACACACACACACACACACACACACACACACACACACACACACACACACACACACACACACACACAGACATCACGTAAAAACCACTTTTTTGGGTTCAGGGAGCACCAAAACGAATATTTCCACTAACAACTCAAATTCGAAAATTTTGACGAAAACAATACTTTCTCCATGTATAGAGGGAGAAAGTAAAAAGAACCTAAAACAACTTTCCACAGTAAAAAAATCGGAAGTGAATGGAAATGGATTGGGGGTATGTTGTCCCCACTCCCCATGGACATTCGGAAAAATGTATCACAAGAAATAGAGCAGCTCCCTGGTCTCCCATTACCTGAGACTTTCCGCCACAAGTCAAACGTAATCTAGTTTTTCCGCAACATTTATGGATGTTTTTGTTTATTTTTTTATATCTATAGCATTCAGGAATTATAAGTTTTAACGAATATATACCTAGACAAAAATGTAATCTGCTAACACATCTAACTAGTATAAAAAACCATAATAAATCATTTATTACTTTTTTAATTTGGACAGGTTATGTCGAATAGAGTCCTAACATCACCTGGTAAAATTAATTTCTTAAAAAAATTAGCTTTTAAATACAATTTTACAATAACCTACTACATGCTATGTCATAATACTGCAATCTCAAGATTACTTTCAGTAATGGAAAAGGACAGTGGTGTATTGTGTGACAGAAGCTCATATAATCTGCCGACTCTCTGATTATTAAAACGTCCTCTAGCCTAACTCTCTTCCAACTTCCTTTGTGAAAAACTATACACCACTTCAAAAGCGTAGCAATATTTTTGTACTGACCCCACATTTTAAAATTAATATCAAATAATTTCCGGCTTTGTAAACTAGTTAATCTACCCTAAAGTAAATTCTTATCGTGATTGCTATCACAAACATTGTGATAATAATTATTCTCACCACCAGTTAAAATGTATGATAATTTTCTTACTTTCGGTAGGCTTTTCTTAATTTAGAGTTGTATTCACTTTTTATAAGGATTGGTAGTGAAAACAATTTTTATTTACATATTTTCTTAATATATAAAACAAAGTGGTGTTAGTTACAAATGTTGTAACTCAAGAACAGCTGAACGGATTTAAATTAAATTTTGCACACGGATAGTTTATTACCTGGATTAACACATAGGATACTTTTACCCCGGAAAATGTGGAGGGCTCTGTCCCTTTGGCTTTTAAAGTCTATATGTTATTTCTTATGGGAACAAGTGGTTATCATTTTCTGCTTTTAATTAATAAACAGATAATGTTTTGATAAAACAGCAGTTTTTGTAAAAAAATTTTAAAGTTTACATGTTATTCCTTATGGAAACATGTGTTTATTAGGAGTATATCTAAACATACTTGAAAGGCATAAATATATGTTCATTATGGAACTAAAAAACCTACTTGAATGGCAACTCTCATAATGGAAATAAAAAACTACTTGTGTGGCAACTCAAACTCCTTTTTCGATAGGCGAGTGAGCGTAGCGAATGAGCTCATATTGAAAACGAGTTCGCACGCAGCACGCTGACGTGAGGGAAGTTAATTTCCACATAAAAACTTGTAAAACTCAAAATCAGTGTAAAAACATACATGTATCCCAATTTTTATTGAAATCTGAAAAAAAAATGATTTTTTGGCTGTTCTGATGCTCCTGGTTTCATTTACCTGCAAAGCTGGGAATACAATTTTGCGCATTATAATGTTAGGAGAAGGTCCAGGCAGGCTTGAAAGTAGGCGTGAGTTGCTGGGGATGATAAAAGTACTCTAGCAAAGGAATTACAGGTTTTTCTAGTGTAAAATCCCCATAAGACAACGTACTGTGTTTAGTCGAAACACATTTTCTTTAATAACTCGGTAAATATTTATGCTAGAATGACGAGAGAGGGTTTAAAACTTTCGCCTCACTTATTCCCATCTTTTTACATGCATTAATTTTGCATCCGGGGCTTTTCTGACCCTGTTTGGGCCCAAAAACTCTAAATTTGAAAGATTAATCTCCAAAAAAGGGTTTAGAGTTTTCCGATTGTTTTGCCCAACGAACTTGTCCAACTGATTACAGAAAGAAACGTCTCTAGCAAATTTGAAGTAAATCGGACAAAAATGCGACCGCTAGAGTGCAAACAAATATATATATACATATATGTCTATATATATATATATATATAATTTTGAACGACCCCCCAAAACGTGTTCAGGGGGTCACGTTAGGAACTTCTATGGTGGTCCCGGGCTTAAGTTTCACACCGTGCGGGTCATGCTAATAGTTCACTTTCAAAATGAAATTCACTAATGAACTAGTATTTGACTTAAACAAATTCAATGACATTAGGACAGGACAACGTCTGTAGGGCCAGCTAGTTTTTATAATTTAAGAAATTGGTTACATTGCCACACAATGGAACATAGTTGGAAGCAGACGCCTCCACAAGTAAACCATTCCCACGAGGTGTGCTGGTATAATGTCTGTCCCAAATATATCTAAAGTCGAAATTCACATGTTGGCCGTGCTGTTATCAGTAGAGTCACACACGTCTCTAGAGACTCGAGTATCGGCAACTGTATGCCGAATATTAATCCCACGGAGAAAGGCAATATTATGTAAAATGTTCCCGTTTTTAGTCTCACAGATTAACAGTTGTTTAACTAGATAAGTTAATTTGGTTGAACTTAATAACAGTTAATCTGCAGACATCCTTTTAGTAAGCATACAAAATTTATGTTGGGATTAAAGTGGGACTTAAAGTTAAAATATAGAAATAAATGTTGAATAAAACATACGTGGTGTAATTTTGTTGATATTTGATAGTAATAAAATATAAAGATATTTATAGATCAAGGTTATGCAAAATTATAAGCACATTGAGCATTGTTGAAATACAAAATAAAATACACCATTTTATAGGAAATGGCCCATTTAGATAATAATTGTTTCTTTTTGATCCTTTTATTTTGCATCTTTTTAAACTGATCTCTGATTAAATCACAAAACTATTTGGAAGGAGAAGGAAAGTAAAACAATAAAAACACGAGTTAAAATGTGTTTTAGCAACCGTTTCCTGGTTCTATGTTTGCTATAAAAGAAAAATAATTGAATAAAAATGGTTTTCTTCAAATTAAAGTTGTTTCTAAAACAAATGGTTTTATGCAGTGAGTTTTTATGTAGTTATTATCTGTGTTTGTAGTTGTATGTTTCATATATTTATTTATTTTGTCATTAAATTAACTAATGTTAGGCAATGATTAATTAATGAGTACTTGTGAGACAGTCTTTTTAGGATCTAAAATCACCAACATAAAAATAGTCTTTTAACATATTTTAGCTTCACCTGTAACTAAATGCTCATCACATGAATTATCCGCAATTAATTAAATTAAAAATCCCTAAGATTTCTTATAAAGTATTCCTAGTTTCAAATAAATAGAAAAGTTATTGTTTTATCATATAAGTTTTGTTTTTGTGTGCGCACTAAGGAAATTCTTATGATTTACAGTTTTTCATGACATCATCATTTAATAAGAACCTAGTGTTAAATTGCTAATAATTTAATTTTCAACATTCACGCATTGTTTAATAAGATTGATCTGGGAGCTCCAAATAACAAGACAACCACTCTTTTATTTACAATACAAGAATATTTGTTAAAATATTACTATAGCTATTAATATTACGGTTCACAATTAATAAATATTTGGTTGTTTAAAGAGAGTTGTGAGTTAGTAAATATGTTAACGGCATAAATTAATCTCATTACAATAGGTACACAACTTTATAAGTCAATAAACTGAGTAAAATTGATGCTGTTCAAAATTCTTTAAACTAATCGTGGTTTTAAGAATTCCTTTATAAAACAAACGGAAATTGTTTCCGGAGCAAAACCTCGAAAGCCACAAATTGTTGCCGAGAAAACCTCGGAAATTACACCAGAAGAGCAAACAAGTGGTTGATGTTGTTATCATAGGGTGCTGGGATACGCTCTGCTCTGATTTGTAAAATCAAGTCATAACAATGTTGTTCAATCAAATCTATGTATTCAATAGATTTAAAATGGTTGTCCTGTAAGCGTTCGCTTATGCCAGGGTAATATATAACAATAGTGTGATTATGAGAAAGTGTAATTTTATGCATTATATTAGTTATTAATGTAACATAATTTTTCAGCATTTAATATGTGGAACTAGTTGGAATTTTAATAAAACTAGGATTACTTCCAATCTTTTAGTCTGGGTATAGAATATCCATAAAATATAAACATGTCTTGAAAGTACAACCATTTTAAAGTACAAAGGTGGCAGCCCTGGCAGTCTTCCTCTAAGTTTAACTGTTCTGTTTACAGAAAAATAATTAAGACTTTTTCATTTTCATTATAAAAATTGGGATGAATATACAGAATATCTCACAGTTTCTGAGCTATGAAAGACAATTTTATATTAAGAACTAATATTAATGTTACTTTGCCAGATTACCTGCATTCAAAGTTCCTGAAAACTTCTCTGGTGCAAAGTGTACAATGTGCAGTGTTGTAGTGTTCTTTTAAAACGTTTGAACAGCGTATACAATTTTTAGGTGGCCTATTCAATGTAGTTTGTTTAAAAATTACCGTAAGGCCAGTCTTTATATCATCTTCATTTATTACGTTTATGTTCATACATCATACGCTCAGTTTGATGGCCGGTTAAAATACCCATTGGCTGGGCTTCAATATTCTCCTAGTTCTAGGCCTATACCATTTTCCAATTTCACCTTACTGTTACTCCTGTTCTATAAAAAATATGCATGCAAGTGACCATATTTCAGTCAGTCTGACATAACATTAGTTATCAATACATGTCTCTGGCCTTACAGCCGATTACGTGACTCAGTTTTCGTTTGACAAGGCCTGCCAGGACCTAGTGCACAGGCATTCTTACAATTCTTAGATGTCGTTGATTAAATGATTTGGAATAATAAAAACTAAAAAAACAACATATAGATAAACTATTTATAATGTGTATGTAGTGTTACAAACTTGATATAGGGGTCGTGCCTGACTTATGGAAAAAAAATAAATCTTGATTTACAAATTTTAAATAATTCGATGAAACCGAATTTACGAACTCAATCTTTATTTTTTTTAACATGGTTCATTCGTAAATGTTGCTAGATATTTTTTGTACATATTATTGTCATATTAAGATATAATCTTTAAAAGTAAAATATATTGTTGCTTCTTGTTATTAATTTAAATTTTAATCGGTGAAAAAACTGCTATTGAATTACAGCAAAATTATGCTTTTTCTAGAATTGCTGTGCCTATTCAACTTAAAATTTGCTGAATATTGTTTGCGGTAAACAGCATAATCTTTAATAATAAAAAAATAAAACGAGATCACACGCAGCACGCTGACGTGAGGGACGTGAGTTTCCGCATTAAAACCTTAAACATATCAAATAAAGGGTTTAAACCAACACTGGTTACATTTTTTTAAAATTGAAAAATGTTATTTTTTGGCTGTTCTGATGCTCCTGGTTATATTATATTCACTAGCAGGATGCCAATATTGTACATTATAAAGTTAGAAGGAGGTATAGTCGGGATATCAAGGTATAGGGGTATTGTGGGTGATAAAACGATATTAAGGTATGAAAATCTGGCTTTTCAAGTGTGAAATCCCCATAAGTCACCTTACTGTATTTTGATAATTGACATTTTCTTTAATAACTCGGTAAGGACTGGTGCTAGAATGATGAGGGAGGGGTTAAAATCTTTGGCTTTTTACGTAAAATAATTTAATGTGTAATAAGTGTACTTTGGTGCTTTCTGACCCTTTTTGCACCCAAAAACTCAAAATTTGAAAACTTAAAATCACCAAAAAAGGAGGTTAGAGTTTTCCGATTGTTTTGCCCAACGAACTTGTCCAACCGATTATAAAAAGGAATGTCTCTACCAAATTTGAAGTAATTCGGACAAAAATTGCGACCGCTAGAGTGCGAACACACACATACACACACACAAACACACACACACACACACACACACACACACACACACACACACACACACACACACACACACACACACACACACACACACACACACACACACACACAAACTCACACACACACACATATATATATATGTTGTCTCGTTGGTACATTTTAACAATATTTATTTAAATTAATTTAACTATCCTCTCCAATTGGTAAAATTTATATATATGTATATATATATATATATAATGTTTTTAGAGACCCTTCAAAACGTGATCAGGGGGTCACGTTAGGAACTTCTATGGTGGTCCCGGGTTTAAGTCTCACCATGCGGGACATGCTAATAGTTTACTTTTCCATAGGAAATTTATTTTGTTACTATTAAATTTATATTTGTTATGTATGTATAGTTTAAAGGTCCATACTTTTGTTGTAATATAATTACATATTTATTTTATTATGAGTAAAGATTATAAATAAAAATTCATTCACTTACTAACTACTGATAGAATTTGCATCTTAAAATTGCGTAGTTATAAATTTTACATAAGTTATAATAGCAAATCTTTCCTACTATTTAGGAATGTTCTTTAGAAAAAGAAAATATTTGTACGTTGCAATGCCATTTTTTCTTAAGAAATGAATATCCCACATAGTTCGTAGGTAGAGCGAGAGAAGATTAGATCTGAATTGAACTTTCAACACTCAGCTCTAACATTTCCAATTTCCTCCAAAGTTTGTCTGATCTTATCTCTGAAGCTCATATCTTACCTTTAACTCTTTCAGAGCAGAACTAAAATATGTCTGTGAATATACTCAGAATATATCAAAACAAACTAATTTAAAGAAACTTCGTGTAGGTTTGGAATGCTCTTATTAATCGTTTTTATTGCTAGAAAATATATTTTAAAATGAGTATATTTTTAATTATTTAAACAAGCTTATTACAAGATTAGTTATACAATTCTTAATTGCATGTTTTGTTATATCTCAATAGACTGTAATCATTACCTTTATAAGTATCAGTTTTAGCTGATCAGTGACTTTTTCTGCTAAGCTTTGAAAAGCTGTGTATAAGGTTATCCATAACTGAATCAGATTAATCAGTGCTAGAGGGATTAAAAGTGGTGATCGATTGAAAGGGTGTGGGACTTAACAGTGACCAAATTGTGGCACTGATTGTCTTGTAATCTCGAATACCCATGTGAATACGAAAGTCTTGGAATCAGCACAATAAAATTGCGTTCGAATTTGAAAAAATCATTAGGTCTTCACACCAACGGTTTAGAAAATTACAATGCTAGCTTAATTAAGACATTCAATTTTCAAAGGTTTTAATCTTATATTAGTTTATTTGATTTAAACATATTTTAAAATATATATAGTTTAATGTTTCTTGATGACAAACTTAACAATACAGATTATACATTGCGTTACCGTTAATTATTGCTTATATGCTTATAGTCAACTAACTATTAAAATAATACGCAATTTTGTATGTGTGGTTTGATAGTAAGAACATGTAAAATAATAATCTTAAAAAGTTTGAATTCTTTCAAGCCAAGATAACTTGAAAATCAAAATTTGCAATTATTATCCTGTGATTTCCTAACGAAATATATGTACACATGTTAACACAGTTTACAAACTAGAACATTCTGAACGATACCAAAATCTCTGAACACACCAAAATTCATAGTCTATGCTATAAGGAATGAATGAAGATGTTTATATTCCCACTATTATTATTGTTTACTTTGAAGTTCCTCTCTCAAATCGTAAGATAAGTAAAAAAGTCGAACCCACATATTCTACAAAGATAGTTTTTAATTAGATTCTATTCTTAATTGGACTACACATGTTGATCTTACATGTAACAAAATTAGCTCTGGGATCTTTGCAATTAGACGGATATCTGCATTTTTTTAAGAACAGTTTATTTTGCCAATATAAATTCACATATTTCATATGGAATAGAAATTTATGGTGGTACAAGTAAGTTTAATTTAAATAGAATTTTTCATTTACAGAAAGAGGCCATACGATGCATTCTAAACCTAGAAAAAAATAATCTTGAAAAAATTACTTTCGAGAATTAGAGTTGATGACTGTTTATAGCTTTTACATTTTTAAAACAATTTATAAATAATGAGTCAAAACTACAAAGACAAAAAGACATACATAACTACAACACAATAAAAAAAACAACATTTTATAATAAAAAAACACAAAAAAGAAAAATTTAAGGAAAGCCCTTCTACATTGGAATTAAATTCAGGCAATACGTCCCAAGCAGCATCAGGAATGAAAAATATCTATAATAAATTTAAAAGAAAACTTAAAATATTTTTGATTGAAAAATAATATTATAGCCTTGGACAATTTATGTCAAATAAATTATATTACAACCAAATAATGTATGATAAATTAGCAATGTGAATTATGTTTTGTTGTTTTTTGTTTTGGTTTGTTTTTTAGTAATGGGTAATTGAAAAGTTCTGACGCATTATTGTACATTTATTATATGTATATTTGAATAAAGATTATTTTGAATTGAATTTAAATTTCAAATATATCTCATGTTTAGTTAACAATATAGTAGAGTAGCTTAACTATTATACAGTTTCTAAAACCAATTATTTTTCGTTAAGGCATGTTTAATCAAACAAATTTAATATAATTTCAGCATTAGGCATAAGCATTGTTATTTAATGATTTCATTAAATAACAACAATCCAGAGAAAATAAATTGTGCAGCAATTAATAAAGTCTTGTAGCCCACCTCAAAATCGCAAAACCACCACCACCACCACCTCAAATCGTTGAACAACAACCTGAATATGTTAGGGGGAAAATCCTGCAAAAGCTACCCCCTGAATAAATAATCTCAACAAATTCAAATCAAAATTAGAGGAGTATTTGTTTGGCAGAGATCTGTATAAGGTGGAGGATATTTTAGATTAGAAAGAAATTGGACCGGGAGCTGGGAGGTCAAAAATTACGTCATAAGGTTCACAGGAAAAACCTGTGCCATTTCGAAGGGGCATCTTTGGGTATGAGGAAAATGTGTTTGTGAACCGTCAATCTGGGGAGTTTCTCCCAGGTGGACAGAATCAAAAATTCGAAAAAAATCAAATTTTACGTCATAAGGTCCACGGATTTGACATATGCCATTTCGTTGTATACGTTTTGGGGATCACAAAAACACCTAGGTGGACAAGGTTTTGGGGGCTTTATCCTAAGTGAACAAACTTGAAAAATCAAAAAATCCAAAATTGTACACCATAAGGTTCACAAATAAAATAGGCGGCATTTCATTCCTCAGGTATTCAGGGACCCAAAACCACTTAGGTGGACAAGATTTTCGGGGGCTTTACCCAAGGTGGACAAGACTGAAAATTTCATGTTTGGAATTTTGGATTTCTCTTTATGTGCCTAAAACCCATCTTATCAAATCAATTTCAATGACATTTTTTTGAAGGGTCATAGCGTGGAAAAAAAACTAATTATAAAAAATTAAAATTTTGTTTTTTTTGCTAAAAAAGTTCATTTTTTGATTTTTTATTATTTTGCCCCCAAAAGAGCCTAAAAAGGACAAAAATAGGTTGTAACCGTCTATAAATGATTAAATAAACTGTAAATAGCTAAGGATAAAAAATTATCAAAAACCAATTTTCCATTTCAAAATGGCCCCCCAATTTATCTTATTTTTTATTTTTTTAAATACCCCTGTCACAGAAAACCCGCGTACTTAGCGAATTTCTAATGCATCTATATGTTTATCCCTAACACATAAAGCCTCTTACCAGGTTTCATAAAAATACATTTATAAATAAGTGATATATGCATTTTATTATTTATTCTCCATAAGAATAACATTAGGGCTGAGTACGCAGGTTTGCTGCAACAAGAAAGATATTAAATGTATTTTTATGCAATTATCAATATAACTCAACCAGGTGAAGCTACATACCAAGTTTTATTAATTTGTGTTCATAATTAAGGGAGATATAAAACTTTACTTATTCTTCTTAAGAATAACATTAGGGCTGAGTATCCAGGTTTGCTGCAACGCGGACAATTAATAAAAAATATTTGTTTAGTGCAAACATACCAGTACTAGATGAAGCCACGTACCAAGTGTCATGAATATATATCTTCATAAATAATAGAGATATCAATCTTTTTTAAGTGGTTCTGGGACCCTGAATACCTGAGGAATGAAATGCCGTCTATTTTATTTGTGGACCTTATGATAAACAATTTTTGATTTTTTTGATTTTTAAAGTTTGTCCACCTGGGGTAAAGCCCCAAAAAATCTTGTCCACCTAGGTGTTTTTGTGATCCCCAAAACTTATACAAAGAAATGGCATATGTCAAATCCGTGGACCTTATGACGTAAGATTTGACTTTTTTCGAATTTTTTATTTTGTCCACCTGGGAGAAAGCCCCAAGATTGACAGTTCACAAACACATTTTCCTCATACCCGAAGATGACCCTTTGAAATGGCACAGGTTTTTCCTGTGGACCTTATGACGTAATTTTTGACCTTCCAGCTCCCGGTCCAAATAGACCAAAGGTCTTAATGCAGCAGAATTGTTCACTGCTTAGGGGGCCTCCATGACGAATCCTATGCTCACATCGAGTCAACGGGAATAGGAGCATCACGTAAGCACGTTCGCACGTAGGCCACATATGTGATGTTTAACTTTTCAAACTATTATTTTTTAATGCAAGAAATATATTAAGATTATCGTCATTAAATAAAGTTAACTATAGAGCACTCATTCTGATATGAATAAAAGATTCCTGAATTTGTCTGTGTTAAATGAAGTTCAATTAAGGTATAATGGAGGTCAACTTGTTGTTTGGTGTTCTGGGTTAGCTATTTTCTAACTTCATGCATTTGTAGAGTAACTTTTATAAGTATAATTTTGAAGCAAATTTTCATGTAGTTTAATAAAAACATATTTCAAAATAAGAATGAACAATAGCATGTAGAACATTATACGGATATATGCATCAATATTTTAATAATTTTAGTTTGTATGAGCATTACCATAATTATTATCAGTACGGAAGGTAGTATTCAGCCAAAGCCCAAATTCCAAATACACAACTATTCCCTTATGTTTGAGATTCTATATAAAAATGCAACAAATGGTAATGCAGCAATTAACTATTAATCTGATTAAAGTGAACTATCGAGTCACTAATAAAGTAATTATTGGTTAATATAGTCAACATATTTTCAGCGTGTGATTTTGTTATAATTAATAAAAAAATGTGTTGGTAAATTTATAAAACATATTTGATACAATAAAATAAATTTTGTACAGAACTATTAAATTGCTAAAAATATTCCAGTAGTGACTCTAAGCGGGTTACAAATAAAAAGATTTCGCTATTTACATGAAGTTAACCAAGTTATGTAGCGGAGCACGTATCTCGTGTCCAATTTGCATTCTTGTGAAGTGTTTTTGCATCCAGCACTGGAAACTCAACTCTCGGCGAGAGAAAAACGTTTTAATTGAACAACTCTCCAAACACCACTGATCACGGCTGTATTTTCTTCGATATGTTAAAATCTTCAGTTTTTTTATTCTGAATAAAAAAATATACTTCCAACTAGTATCAAAAATAAGCATTAACAACAACAACTGCGTTCTACTAACCATCTCCACTTTTGAGAAATGTCTAAACCTGAAAGAGGTAATCGATTAACTATTATTAATGGTAAATGTTGTCTTCTTTTGTGTCAATGAAAACATAAATTAAATAATTCTAACAATTGCTATTTTAATTACAATAGGATTTTTTAATAATGAGTTTTAATAATTATTTAAAAATTCTTATATATCACTTACTATATTTAAAAGTTTGATTGGTGCAGGTATATATAAATTTACAGTAACATAATAGTATAAGAGTCAAAAGGTCGAAGAGATTCTATTGCCTTTCTAAAATTTTATATTATTTGTATGTAAATATCCTGTATTAAATTCAGGGAACCTATGCATATGAAGGCGTTTAATTATTAATTTTACCAAAGATATGAATTGTTATTTTGTGGATACGTTTTTCTAACCAGATAATTTATTTGGGGAAAGAAAAACTTCACGGTGTTTGAAATGCAATATCCATATAGTTGAAAGATTTAATATGTAATATCGAACATAAAAAAATGCAATGTGAGTACTTAAAAGTACATAAAATAAAATCAAGTATTTAAAAATATGTCAAATCTTGTCAAGGCACTGTTATGCTATTTTTAAAGGAATTAGATTTTTTTAGTTAATATGGACATATACTTCTTGCATCAGATTTAGAAAATGGTGACGAGTACAACATACTAGCTAGGGAGTGTAGAGGTTCAAATGTTCCCTTCATAATCTAAGGTATCTATCTGGAGAGACTTAGAGTATAGATAGATCCCGAGCAAACCCTGACAACTTTATTAACGTTCAATAATGTACTTAGCTACGATTTTTCACTAGGATGTCAATTAATGATGGTTTCTTAGAACAGGTTCTTAAATAGTAAAAAGGGTTTGGACCGTTCCATTTTAAACTAAAAAAATCCAGTGACGTAAATACACACCACAAATAGCAAAACACCTCACTCATTTTATGTTTTATTTAAAAAGACATATTCAAATAAAAACTAACTTTTACCACAGTTAAATTCGAATCTGAACGAAGTTTAAAAAAATAAACTTTGAAAGCCAAAGTTTGCTTACCCTTAGGAAGTATTCAAAAGCTTGTCAAACAATGATGAGAAGTAAAACTTAACCAAGCCATTTCTTCATATTCCTTTTGTCCATTGAAAGCTTATGTTTAGGGTTTAAACATGTTTTCTTAAAGCGATAATGCCATAGTAAATTCCCAGGTGGCTAATACACCAATTATAACCAAATCAAATTATATTAAAAAGACGCTGCTTAGAATCAAAAGGTTTTCAATATTAAATTCAATTTCTTTTTCTTTATCCATAAGATTATAATTGGACCTTGTAGAGCCCAGTGGGTGGCTCCCTGAAGATGGGTGTTTCCGAAAACCCAAAAAGGACCACCTAGACGTTACACAAGGTCCATAGGTAGGGCCTATTTTTAAGGGTCTGTGCAGTCGATATAATTAAGGTTTTCTAGCTAACCGGAAGAGACCTCGTTAAAACAGCTAATATCACAGGATCACCAATCCAATCTACAGTGTTGCTGGAAACACGATATTTATCGTACGCGCACCATATTTTCCTCATCATTGTAATTAAAATAAACATTGTTAATCTAATTACCAAATTGTATCAGCTATTATTTCATGGATCTAATTGTTGTTTTGATTTACTTGTATTATTAGATTAATGGTTTAAGGGTTTAAAATGTCTTTCTGCATGTCCAGTGACAATTTAAAAAATCCCTACCAATCCCCTTTAAGGTTGACAACACTTATACTATGTTGTTGTTTTATGCATCAGCTAGACGACATTGCGAGACATATTTGCTGCAAACACTACTGTTATGGAAATTATCATACCTGTACTGAAAGCTCTACGAACCTTAGACGTTACGGGCTTTCAAATAAAATATTAATAGCATTTTATACATAAATTTCAAATAAAAATTTAAGTCATATTAGTTGCAAAGGAAGCCTTGTAAAAATTGCCTTATTCTTATTATACATTTATGTACTGTACTATAAACCGTTTGTGTCTGACTGAGTGATTTCAGACCTAGTTGTTTTCTTAGTTCTAAATTTCCTAGGTTAAACTCTCTTATGAAATCGATAGTTCAAATACAGTAGATCTAGGAAAAAATCTGAATTCAAGAAAATTTTAAATCAATATAGTAGAAGATGACCAAAAAATCATTGTGCCTTATGGGTTGCTATATTAGCAACTGAATAACAACGTAAAATCCAAACAAATATTCAGAACAATTTTCTTCTAACGGCATACATGTTTTTTATTTACATATAAGAAATGTCTAAAAATACAATTCTCACCTTGTATAGTAAAAACAAATAGTATAATGAATTTGTAAGCATCTAATTCACTTTTCCAGCTGTAACAATAATGGGGGTCTGGGGGACCCCAGCGAAACCAAGGGCGAGTAGATAAGTAAAAATAATATGGTTTTTTAAGTTTTCTAGAAAGACGTTAAATAACGTAATTAAGCTATAATTTACATAATACGGTATGCTGATTGTGTGATCAATCTTTGTAATTATGTCAGCATTTAACCACATAGGAATAAATTTAATCATCTACGGAAACATATATTTAACCATATTAACAACCAAAATAACCTTAATGTCTTACCTCAATAAGTACATATAAGATGGCATGAGTTATTTTATACATAAGTTTGTAGCATGCTTCTTGAGGAACCACGTATGATCTTATAAAGTTTAGTTACATATGGTTTAAAACATGACGAGACTTCCCTTTCTCTGTTTTGTTCAACCTAGTTGAACTATTCTATATTTGTTTGTTTGTTGGTTGTTTGTTTTTGGGGGGATTAGGAGGCCCTGGCATACCCGGCTAGGCATGTCTCCCTTTGTGATATTATGCAGCTACCGGAAAGAGGGAAAAGAGGGATGGGAAAGGTGTTAGGACGGGGTCAGTCTGCCTCGCCCCAGAAAGGGAGAGAGAACTCTTGGGCTCTGTGGGTGACATGTTTACTCCATCCTATGTTTACTCCATCAGTTCGACTATACAATAATATAATTAGTTTTAAACCTATTTCGGGGTATTTCGAATTTAAAGATTACTAATTGTGTAAATGTCGTTAGTGTGTTGCAGTGCTGGTCTTTATGTACACATAGAGACAAACTAAAATAAAGTTACTTTTATTCACAGTTATGATAATTATAATATTAAAAAAATATACGCTAAGTGTCATATAAACTTTACAATTTTAAATACAAAAAACCTTTTATAAACCTTTTACCTGTAGTATAATAACAACAAATAGCGATATGTATCAATTGTAAATACAAATTCATTGCTATTGTGAGTTTTAAAAACCCAGTTACTTTATTTTACCAAAAAACTTGATTTAATTGTTATAAAAGTGTTAACAGAACTTTAAATAATAGGCAAAAATATATGTTTTAAGAGACTTAACTGAGGAACAGCCAAATTTCTTTAGAGATATTGACTAGTGTTTTAAAATTTTAATATTTTTGATTTTGTAGTAAAAAACCTCACGTTAGAAAATTCATTGAAAAGTTATATTAGTGTTTTACATTTACGAGGAACCGTTTAGTATACTGTAATATATAATTGAAAATTGATTACACTAACAGAACACGTCAGTCAGGCTTGGAAGTTTTAATGGAGTCCTTTGTGAGAGCGGGTAATGGCGGAAGTTCAGACGCCCATTTACACAACAATCTAACATCAGCAATCCAACTGCCTTTACCGATTCCGAGCATTTACATTAGAAGTAGAAGGAAGGTACAAACATGTTTAAATACTTTAATTAACCGGAATATATATGCCGTAAATTTGGGACAGTAATGTTTAATACGTAGTTATATGTTACATACAGAATTCATGATAAATTGTACACGTTGCAAAAAGATAATTAGTAAGTACGTTCTATCAGTTTAAATTTTGTATCTTAATTCCCAATTGATATTTGCCAATTAATTGTGTTTAATATATACAAATTGTTATAAAAAGTAACAAATTATTTCATGAAAAATGATATTGTGGTTTGGAGAATGTTGCATTTCCTATTATATTTTATGCAGGCGTATTCAGTTGGGCTTTACTATTGGGGATATATTCATGTACTAATCAAAATGGTGTAGGGCATCCGTGGTTATGGTGATAACAATAAAAACATAAGTATACGAGACATTGCATGTACACTGGACAAATCAACCAGTGAGGCCAAACACTTTTAAATGTAACCAAATAATTGTTCGTTGTTTGTTTTAATTATTCAAACTTATCCCTAGTATTTATATTACTAATTTATTAACTTTTTAAAGTTATGAGGAATAAAAAAACTCATTCAATACGGTATGGTACCATTTAATAGTTATGGTATAAAATTTTTATTGTCAACTATATAATGTGAGAGGAAATAATATATGTTGCAAAACACGATTCGAACCAGACCAATTACATAAGTATACATGTTAACATTAAAAACATTACGCATTAAATAATATATGCAATGCCAGGGGTCATTATCACAGTCGTTAGGAGAAAAGTCTCCAAGAACCAAAGTTAGCTTACCATTAGGCGATATTCAACAGCTCGGCAAACAAAGACAAGTACCAGAGTTTTAAGCTACGCTCTCTTTGTATTTTTTCCCATAAAATAATGTCAACTTTAGATCCCCATATTTTTTTATAAAATAGCATTACACTTTAAATTTATTTAAAACTTGTTTATTAATGACCATAAACGTGTTAGACTTTAAAGGAAATAAAGTGTACATTGTATAATGTTTTGACATGTGATTGGAAAACACGTTTTATAGGTAAAAATAATTTCTTGACCACCATGATCCGAGTTGTTACCGTTAAACAGAATAAAATAAACTACACCTCATGATACTACAAAATATATTTACACTTGTACTGAACTTATATACAAGTCGACAGATAGGCCTATCTTAAATTGTGTGTACGAAAATATAATTATTATTAACCTGTGTGTTTCTTAATCAACTATAATAATAGAGATAGCTGAAAATGAGTAAATGATTTTCAAAATGTTGCGTTTAATATAAAAAACATTTTATTAATGTGGTTTTAATACCTGATTCTATAATTAATCCAATCTGTAGCATCAGTAACTATTTTCGACTTGCTAACAAAGTTATCTTCAGGCTGTCCAAGGAAGTATAAATCTCGTAATTAGAAAAACGTCAACGATAAAGTACATGATGACGGACACGGACATATTATACACACACACATACACACATACACGCGCGCGCGCGCGATACATTTATTTGCGGCCGACTTTATTAAATATTTTCAGCCTGGATTGTCCCGTACTCTTTTACGTCTGTCATCATGTACACGACACGTATAGTGTTTTTGAATGTACTTTATCGTTGGCATTCTTCTAAGGAAGATTGTGAATAAATCCTTGGACAGCCTGAAAATGACTTCGTCAGCAAGTCGAAACTCGTAACTGATGCTACAAGATTGGATTAGTATTACAACCAGGTATTTAAACCACGTAGATATATCTTGGCAATCCGGGGATAACCACCAAAATGAAACGTTTTGAACCACATACTGTAGTATAGAAACACAAAAATTCGAATGAAACTTTGGTTTATCACAGTTTCTCCATCACTTTATTGTACGACGGAGTCGGTCCGTCATTAAAAGTCATGTTATTTCAAACCATGCACTCACTACAAAATGCATAAGTAGTATCTCAACTTGTAGCAGTTCAATTGTGGTCTGAAATTCGGAGACTTCTGAAAATACTCATTTTAAAATTACCCAACATTTGTTATTGTTTGACTCAACCAGCACTAAGTAGGCAAAATAACTAAATAATCTGCAGGTCGGGTTAGCATCGCAAATCGGAGTGGCGTGGTATAAAGTTAGAAAATTTTAAACTTTATTTAACAGCATTAAGTGGAAATTAGTTTGTTTTGTATCCCAGTTAAACTGAAACTATATTTTCTTGTACTATAGCATAGCAAGACTTGAAATATAAGAATCTACTTTATATTGAGTCAAACGTTATATCTCACTAGTTAATACAATAGGTGTGATTTTATGACATACGTTTTGAGCGTTAAATGAAACTTAAAGCCTGTTGAAAATTTTTAGTTCGCGATGAATTTTAGCGAATTTCCCCTATAGGGAAGAAGCTATTACCGTAGTCAGCATGGTAAGACCTAGGCCCGGGACCATGATAACTTTTCGTTTTGAGGTCCCCAGATATATATATATATATATATATATATATATATATATATATATATATATATATATATATATATATATATATATCTCGTACGGCATTCGGCTGCCTTTCATGGTGGAAACCGCATTGAACTTGGCGGCCGGTGCACTTGACTGCCGTATCCGGCCGCCAATTGCACATCACATGTTATATCAACTGAGGAAGCCGGCAGGAACATATTTTGAGCATTTGAAGTGGCAGCCAAATAACGTATTTTTGATAGGTGTATGACAAAATTTAGTTTGCCAGTCTACCACATGGAACGCTGCTGTTTTTAAAAGATACACCAGAAGTATGTTCCTATAAATAAATGCCGTGGACTCGGCAGCCCATAAGTGGCAACACTGTCAAGTTGAATGTGCATTCCGATTATAAATTTTTGCCGCGGATGTGGCAGCCAAAACACATCTGGCCTGACTCACCTTCAGATGTTCAAAGATTGTTATCTCCCATCATCATTTCCTGTACTCACTCGAGGCCCGCAATATTTCCGAGCCTGCATACTTTCCTGCCCGCTTCACTGTGACATAACACCGAGAGGTCGTTTAGACTAGGACTACTTGACGCTTACGGAATGAATCATACATTTGCATGTTCTTATTTCTCACATAGTTGGACTTAAAACAAGCAGTTCGAGCAGTTTGATTATTTTCCTTGACTGTTGCAGTATGTTAACGTCTACGTTATAAGTTTAACGTATTGCGCCCGCTTCACTGTAATTTCACACCTAGAGGTTAGACCACTCGATGATTTGGGAGTAAATCATACATCTGCATGTTCTTATTGCTCACATAGTGGGTCTTAAAACAACTCGAGCAGTTTGATTATTTTCCTTGACTATGGCCTATTGAAATATGTTAACGTCTAAGTTATAAGTTTAATTGTTCAGGATCTAGGGGGGTTTGAGCATGCATAAAAGGAAAACGCAATATTTTTGCTGATTACTGTGATATATAATATGGATCTAGGTAAAAGCGAAAATGCATGTCGTCAGTTTCCTTTGTGGTCGACAACATGGTGGAGGGGGGTAAAGATGGCGGTGGCCGCTACTCGTAACTATGACGATATCTTGGGAACAGAATGAGATATAACATTGGTTTAAGCATTGTTATACTCACAACAATATGTACAACAATAACTGTTATTAAGTTTGAACCGGTATCTCGATTAATAAAAGAGCTACATAATAAAACGTCATACAAAAAATCTTTAAGGTAACAATTTTTATGGAAAATGTTATTAGTATGTGAGGTTTTTCCCATTTTAATGAAAGTAACTTAGTACGCGAGTTAGTTGGTACATTTTAGAGTGTTAATATATGAATAGTTTATCAAGATATGTCAACCAAGTCTTTGATCAGCCGTCCGCTCAAGTTAACCGCAGCGTCAGGGTCGGACGGTGCCGTGTAGGAAAACCCTTACTATCTCGGTAACTGTATGAGATATACTACCGGATAGAACGTCGTTTTAATTGTAATAATATGGTAAACAATAATGGTTTGTACGTCTAAATCCGTATCTGCAATTGTTGTAGCGTTATTTATCAAAACATACTAATAAAATAGGACCCAAGACCCAAGAGTAAACAGTTATTGAACAATCTGTTAAATGACTTAAACTTAAGGGTTAAACTTCAAAATAAATTTATAGTACATACATATTTAGTATAGTTGTGACTCTAAAATAATATGTTTTAGTTTTTTATTATTTTCCCTATAATGCTTTGTTTCCCTATAGGGCTTACGAAGTTGTATAACTAATAATGGAGACTGATACTTTCAATATCTTCTGGCTCATGTTATGCTTGAGCATCAATTACTGTATTTTATTTTATTTTCTCCTAATGTTTGTTTACATTCCACTAACTAAACAATGGTTGTGATGGTTTTCATTCGAATTAATTATATACTAATCAGTACGTTTTGTATTTACATATCACTGCTGCAAATTATTAGCCAGTTCAGTGAGAAAAGGCGAATTCCCGGACAAGGCAAATGGCAGAGATATAGTCGCCATCAGCACCACCATAAACCACCCGTGAGTATAAACAATGAGAGAGAAGTTTATGGTCTTAAAAGAAACCACTGAAGTGTGACAAACGCGGCCGACCCGACTCAACCCCTAGGCCCTTTTGTATACGGAAGGGACATGTGCCACTGAGGTTGCACATATCCTACTGAGATCTGGGACCTGACAGATGTCAGTATACCATAGATTAAACATACTCCTTAGAAGATTAAGTATTAAGGTCTTAGATTTAAGAAGGAAAGGATAGATTAAGAAAACTATAACCGTATGGTCTCATTTGATTAACATTGGAATTTTGGATGTCCCACCGGGAGTAGCCCTAGAGGATTTAGAGGAATCTGAGAGTCAGGTACAATAGCTGTAACCTAAAGGAAACCTACCCTGAAAATGTCATGCCTTAAGTCCTTATAGTTGAGCCGTACGGCGATCCACACACAGACAAGAACTCTGCTTTATTTATATAGATTGTCGATAAGACTGTTTAGCTTAGGTGCGACAAACCTTACCAGATAATGCCTAGTTTGAAAACTTTGAAGTAACTTGATTGCTCATCGGTTCAAGAGGAACAATCCCAAGTTTTGTTCACGATTTCTGGAAATAATTAGAACTAGATCAATCAAAATTATAAATGGTTGCAATAACGGCTACGAAACACTCCCTAATAATACTAAGAAGTCATCTTTACAGCAACAGTTAAAATAATTTGTTTGGTATTCTTTGTGCTAGCGCAACCTACATTGGTAAGAGAATTGTTAATTTGTTTATATTATGAATAAACTATCTTTATTTATATATACTGGTTTAAAAACCAGATTTTCTTATGAGGACTGATTAATTGCGAGGTGTGGAGGTGTCTTTAGAAAGTGCCCGCAGTGTCCCAGCTAAAAAAAAATACGGGGTACATACGCGACACTCGAGACACAGTGTCTTTGCACAGTGTTGCGCACGTAACCTAGTATAGACTGGTTTAAGTAAATCGCAAGGTGTTGGCTCCTTATTGATAATACCACCCGTGTCTGTCTATGTTTACTCTTTACCGTGGGAAACAGGCTGAAGAATTTCTACTTCCCCTCGTTCACAATCCATGACAATAGCCCAACTATCAGCATTTAACTGCACTTGGCACAACACAGCCGAATTTATGTGCAAAAGATAAAACGTTATTATAACGAAATACAAAATGCCAACGAACTGCTCAATGCCAACTGAACACTAAATTGACAAGGCCCACGATTAACGATGAATACAAACCTTATAAGATGATACATATTATTAATGAACATAGACAGTATTAAACAAGCAACGTAGAGAGGCATTAAACAAACAAATAGAAATGTACAGTCCGACTCATGCAGTCATACAGGCAAACAAGCGCCTGAGTCACCACCATAGAACTTTATTAACAAACTTTATTAACACACCTACACCTATTCTATGGTCACCACGCAATACGCGGCGATGCTAGGCCCGGTGCGGCGGTGCGGTGTCCGCTCTCTAAGAAGCCATCATGTTAACAAATATCCTTACTATACCTATAATTTTAAAGCTAATTAAATTATCTATAAGTTTTGTTCAAAACATTTCATCCCATGTCGCAAAGATAAAAATGTAAAATTAGTTGAAGTTATTACATTTTGTTTTAGCAGTGGCAGTTTTTTTGGTACATATTGAGTACTAGTAGAATGTAACCGTTCTTCGCAGGGGTTAGAAAGGTAAGTTAGCTTGAAACAGCTGTTCTTACTTCTGCTCTTTAAGCTGTCAAATGTAATTGACCTCAGCTGTTCGCATTACAGTTTCTGAATGTTTACTTTCTTCTCAAATGTAAACATTGAACTTAGGGCTTCACGGGGCGTAGTCCGAGGGAATTTTAAGGAAGTGAATAGACCTATATGTTTCATGGGTTCAAGATCTACCTTTGTGTAAAATTCGTGATGGGGAGGGGACATGGGTCGAGCAGCGATTCGTCATGGAGGGAGTGACCGCAGCAATAGTGATGGAGCAAACGAGTGGGGGTGTGGCAGAGGGTAGGCGAGCTGAGGGAACCAAGGTCCAGGCCATTCCTAACCGTTAATTTTTTTCAAAATTGTTTAATGCAAAAAATGGACATATAGTAATGAAAAAACTCCCGAGGAAATTTAATATATAAATAATGGGAGAACATATGTGCAATGATTCACTTTTACTAAATCTAAGTTATTGATTATAATGATTTACAGATATTAGATGTCTGAACTGTAATTTTATTACTACAATTAGTTAATTAACTGGCGGATTCAGTAATTAGGAAACGTTCGGTTAATATTCGTAAAATCTGGTAGATATGTATTTGGATTTCTTATTAAATTATTGTTATACATACAAGAACATTACAGATTTTTAAAACACCGGGTGATTTAAATTGAAACGTTAGAGGAAAACTACATCCGAATAAAAGATTAAATAACTGTATTTTTCCTATACTACCCTGCTTGTGATAAATTAACTAGACCAGTAGATGGATCACGGATAAATTGTAGAACGAGTAAGTTACATTTACATTAAAGTACATACATCATTAAATATGATTACAATTTGTGATCTATATTAAATGTCAAACGTTAAAACTAAAATTTTTCACATTTTTGGCACGAATATCGGCTATTTTGTATAACAAATTTTTAACAAGTGTATACAAATGTGAATCCCTGAGCGAATCAGACCATGATAAACCAAGGTGAAAAATTCGCATAAATTAAGTTATTTCTGAATACCTATCCCAACATTACAAATATGCACGAGCTAATTTGTACCACTCTCACTAGTCTCACTATCTTGCCTTAATTGAGGCAAGACCATATATTTGACTTATCTGTTGAAAATATACGTGTCAGAAAAAACTTTCATCTGAAGATACCAAATTCAAACTTGGTATACATTTATTACATCTAATACGAACCATTTTTGAATGCAATATCAAGTTCCTACTTAGTACCATTTCAAAATGGTGGCCATTTTTGTTTTTTCAAAGCTATATCTTTAAAACGGCAATATTTAGGAAATAACAGTAAGGATAAAAAAGCTGTGTCATGTTGTCCTAAAAACAATGATATAAATATATTAGCTCTAGAATTATAAATAACTGAGAAATTGTGATTTTGATAAGTTAAAAACATGATTTTTTTACCGTTATACATTATTTGTACCTAGATTGGTTTTATAATAAGGGAATATAATTATAGTAGAACTACAATAATCCAACTTTGGATGGTCCGACTTCTCGCTTACCGACCGTGCCGTTATCGGTGTTTGACGTAAACAAGCCACTCACACAACTCACTTTGTTGTTATGATGTATATAATTCAAAATTTTAAACACGTCAATATAAAATGACAAATAAAATGTTTTACATTATCATTGGACCTGTGATTGTTCATGATGCAATGAAATGTGTCAGTGCCTTACTACTTCGATAATGACAGACGTTTTGTGCTGCAATTCCAGAGCTTTTGACAAAGCTAACAGTTCGGAGATTTAAGTAATGAAATAATACATTAGCATTAATTGGTGAATACTACGTACAAATTAATCCACAAGTGTGAATGAAAAGGCCAATATCAAATGATATATTTATTACAGATGTTTTTCATTTCATACAGTGTCAATAATCAAATAAAATTGTGTGTTGGTCATACTATTCATGATTTAAATTATGCCTTATTTTGTATTTCTTTATAATTACATATTTTAACATCATTTTACGCATCTTCCATGATTAATACATTAATACACGTTAAAGCAGTGAGAGGAGAGCTAATTATGACCACTATCTTAATAACTGTTCAAGGAAGATCGTCAAGACGAATTGGCAACAGTGGTGGCAGCTAAATAACGCGAAATATTTATGAAGTATTACTGCTGGCAGTCATTTAGCTGCTAGACATACATGGTGCGCCGAATCAAATGTAAACTTAGGGCAGTCAAATTACATGAGTTTTAATACACATAGTTATAATACAAAAATTATGAAAATAAGTTAATAGTTATATTAATAACGTAATTTTGAGTAGAGATACACGTTAAAACTTAAATATACTCTAACCTTTGGGGTGGCAGCTGAATAGATAGTGAGATTTATATATATATACATATATATATACATATATATATATATATATATACATATATATATATATATGTATGTATGTGTCCGTGAGCACGATAACTCTCGTAAAAATTATCCGATTTTGATGAAATTTGGTATAAACGTGTAAAGCAACATTTATGACTTTAAGTTCGAAAACCAGCCAGAACGCTCTATCCGAAAGGGTATTTTTGGGGGGGTTTTGTATCCCAAAAATGGGTTTTTCGAATTTTGTACATATAATTTTGGAAATAGTCAAATTTTAGTTTTTTCCATTGCTTTCAGCTTAAAAAAACACACAATTTGGTATTTTGATCATTTCACTACGTCAATTGGTTACCGATATATTGAAAGTGCTAAACACAGTACGTTGTCTTATGTTATTCTTATGGAGGAAAATATAAATTTTATATATCGCTTATTTATGAACGTATACTGACAAAACTTGGTATAAGGCTTCATCTGGTTGTGGTTTATTGATATTTGCTCAAAAAAACAATTTTTTACCATAGGCTCCCGTAGCAGCAAACCTGCGTACTCAGCCCCATGTTATTCTTATGGAGAATAAGTAACGTGTTATCTCCCTTCATTATGAAAATAAATTAATGAAATTTGGTATGTGGCTTTACCTACATGAGTTATATTGATATTTGTTAAAACCCCATTTTTTGTGTTCCTTGCTTCACCAAACCTGCATACTCAGCCGCCATGTTATTCTTATGGAGAATAATTAAAATGTCATAAATAGTTTATTTATGAATGTATATTGATGAAACTTGGTATGTGGCTTTATGTGGTATTAAGATACATATATATGCATTGGAAATTCGCTGAGTACGCAGGTTTGCTGCTACGGGGGTATATATATATATATATGTGTGTGTGTGTGTGTGTGTGTGTGTGTGTGTGTGTGTGTGTGTGTGTGTGTGTGTGTGTCCGTGAATGCGATAACTTGAGTAAAACACGTCTGGTTTTGATGAAATTTGGCTCAAATGTGTAAAATGACATTCATGACTTTAAGTTCGAAAACCAGAAAAATGACACCATGGGAACGGGGTTTTTGGGGGTTTTAAATTTTCAAAAAATCTGTTTTTTGCATTTTTCACCCTACAATTTTAAAAAAAACTTAATTTTGGGTCTGACCATGTTATAGAGCTTAAAAAAAAAATAATATGGTATTTTGAATTATTAACCTATGTTAAGTGGTTGCGGAGAAAATCCAAAAAAACCTACTCATAAAATCTCTTTCTTTAAAATTAAAAACTTTTGAGATTTTAAATATAAAGATTTTAAAGAGCCGCCATGTCGCTCTGATATTTTTAAAACCTTGAAAGTTATCAAGACGGTATGTCGGTTTAAATTGAAATTGTTATTTTAAACATTTATCTATGAAGAGTATTTATAAAAATACATAAAGACAGACTGGCGGAAAACTAGGCACCTAATACCCGTTTTTGTATCACAAAAAACATATTTGTGCCGACCTAAGAGACAGTTTTTAATGATTAGTTCCAGAGTGTTCCTGGATACAATGTAAACAATTTTTTTATAAAATCAGGACATTATAAAACAATTATTACTGAACGTCGCATGTCTACTGAGCAATTTAAAATTGACAGGTCAAAATCCTCAGAGGACAATCATCTTTTACATCAGTCATGTTATATCACCATGGCATTCGGATAAAACAATAAGCAGTGTATCGTATTGAAATATTACGATATCAAAGATAGTAAAATGAGTATTTGATAAAGCGTGATCTAAATAAACTTTGATCTACTGAATAATCACTACAATATAGTTTACAATGTTTTATCATAACGGTCATTGAAAGCTTGAATATTATGGTAAAGAACAGTCTCATGTTTTGATAAATGTTTTACTCCCTGACTCCAACAAGCTTTTGATACCTAGACGATACTCAGAACGTTAGTATTCAACGTGTTATTTACCTGCGATGCTTTATAAATCTGCGACTGGTACGGCGTAATGTTACACATATTGTGCGGTTGTCCCAGGATTATATTATCCTGTGTTGAAGTTTATTGTTGAGTGATCGTCACAACGTCTTGCTCGTGCCCGACATTTATATTAAGGGATTGCTAATACACAATTTTATACAACACTAAACTCTACATAACATTTAGTAATGAACCCAAACTAATGTTAAACGTCGTCAATAAAGTGTTGTTGTAGGTTTTAATGTGTACACTTTAAATTAACACTAATTAACACTTTCATTAGCCTGCGTCACAGAGTTCAAAGTAATCACTGTTCAGCAGTGCAGGTGTAAATTAAAATAGCCTTGGTGGTCATTGTGTTACACTATATATATGTTTCAATGATACATCATGTTGTTAACAAAAATGAAAATGTTACTGCTAACGAATAATGGTAACAGTTCTACCTACTTTTAATTGTATTACGCCACGTTATTGATATTTATCCTTATATAATGTTTAATACTTTACGATTGTGTACAAGTTCAAAATGTGTGACATAATTATAATACACATAATGCTATATGATTAGACATATGTTTAAAAATCAGTTTTGTATAATCTGGTAATTTACAATCTTTTTTATCATACACTAGAGGACCTAATGTTTCTTAGCTCTTTAAAACTTTTTGGTGGGTTCGATGATTGTGAAGGCAAACTTACATAAGACTGAACAACTTTTACATAAGTCTATTCAATACTTTTGTTTGGTCAATTTATTATTGTGCGTGCTGCTAGTGCTTCATTTTATTGCTATATTGTAAAACCATCTCAAATAAAGAAAACATGACAGGTAAAATATTTAAAATTGACAACTTACATATGCTATTTTGTTTGACTGCTGACTCAAATTAATTAAAAATCTGATCTGCATAAGATTAACATGGAAATTTAGAAAGACACTTAGATGGTGTTCTAAGGTCCGAGGAGAAAATTCTTTCTTAGTGCACTTCAAGGGTACAAAACGTACTCTGACATTTAAAATACTTTACACTCATTAGTTTTTTATGTGCGTTGATTTATTAACCACGAAAAGTATATTTATGTTATGAGTTTAGCAGTCGTTATCTTTAAAAATTACATAATTAGTCTTTTCAAAGAGAATTAGCAGTGTTCAATAATCACTTAAAATGGGGACTGATTGGAATATAGGTGTCAATGGTTATAGCTTACCCCCGCCCCCCAAGAAAAATTAAACCTGAATTATGGATTAAAAATTTATTTAGTTTAATACTATTATATTCACAGAGGAACGAAGCTTAGAGCCTAGGCAATGGACATAAATACTCCAGGATGTAAAGATAACAGTTGGTTTAATATACAGGGTAAGTTTTAAATTAGTCCCCCCCTTACTTGTTTCTAAATTTCTTAAGATATCGACTCCAGACAGCCCCCGATCATTGTTGACCAACTTATACTTCATTTTGACTTAGTTAATATATTTGGCCACCAACTTGGATCCGCAATATTGGATTCAACTATACTATTTATTTTTAAATGTAAAGGTGGGATTGTGACCCATCATACAGATGCACTTTTTACGGTAAACTCAATGTCGCAATCCGTTTTAGTGAATTTACCCTATAGGGAAGAAGCTATTACCGTAGTCGGAATGGTAAGAACTAGGCCCGTGACCATGATAACTTTTCGTTTTGAGGTCCCCAGATACCAAAAACACCATTCGTTCGAAACTGTATATATGTGTGTCCGTGAGCATGATAACTCTCGTAAAATTCATCCGATTTTGACGAAATTTGGTATAAACGTGTAAAGCAGCATTTATGACTTCAAAGTTCGAAAACCAGACACATCGACCTATCCGAAGGGGTATTTTGGGGGGGTTTTGTACCTCAAAAATGGTTTTTTTGAGTTTTTTACATATAATTTTTGAAAAAGTCAAATTTTAGTTTTTTCCATTGAAATCAACTTAAAGAGACGCACAATTTGGTGTTTTGATCATTGCTCTACGTCAAATGGTTATAGAGATATTGAAAGTGCTAAACACAGTACGTTGTCCAATGTTATTCTTACGGAGAATAAGATAAATTTTATATCTCGCTTATTTATGAACTTTTCCTAATGAAACTTGGTATATTGCTTCATATCGTTGTGGTCTATTGATATTTGCACTAAAAAACATTTTTTGGCCGATAGTTCTCGTAGCAGCAAACCTGCGTACTCAGCCCCATGTTATTCTTACGGAGAATAAGTGACGTGTTATCTCCCTTAATTATCAACATAAATTAATAAAATTTGGTATGTGGCTTTACCTAATTGAGTTATATTGATGTTTGTATAAAACCATATTTTTTGTGTTCCTTACCTCAGCAAACCTGCATACTCAGTTGTCATGTTATTCTTATGGAGAATAATTAAAATGTCATAAATCGTTTATTTATGAATGTATATTGATGAAACTTGATACGTGGCTTTATGTGGTTATAAGATTATATATGCATTAGAAATTCGCTGAGTACGCAGGTTTGCTGCTACGAGGGTATTTGAAAATCACTATCCGTTCTCAAGATATTGGCAAATTAAATAAATAAATTTTGGAGAGAGTTTTAAAGGGCCCAACCTTAAAACATGCCCATATCCTCATCATTAAATCAAATAATGACCATGAACTACTACCAATCATTGTTGAGTGGCATTTGCTTAGTTTTGACAAAATTTAAATTTTCGGCCGCCATATTGGATCCGCCATTTTGAAATAAAATAATTTTTTCAAATGTAAAAGTAGGGTTGTGACCCATAATTTCCAACTGGTTCTACACGCTGCAAGAAATTTTGCAATCTGTTTTGAAATATCACCTTTCGTTTTCGTAATATTGTCACTTTTTGAAATATTAAATGTAACTCTTTCTATATCATGAAAATGAAAGGTGATATTTGAAAACAGATTGTGGAATCGATTTCACCGTGGAAAAACAGTTGGAAATTATGGGTCATAACCCTACTTTTACATAAACAAAATTATCTTATCCCAAAATGGAAGATCCAAGATGGCGGCCGAAAATTTAAATTATGTCAAAATGATGAAAATGCCACTCAATAATGACTGGTAGTAGTTCATGGTCATTATTTGATGTAATGATAAGAATATGGGCATGTTTTAAGGTTGGACCCTAAAACTCTCTCCAAAATTCATTTATTTAACTGGCCAATGTCTTGAGAACGGATATTGATTTTCAAAAACGGATTGCGGCATTGTGTTTACCGTAAAAATACACTTCTATATACTACATTTAAAAATAAATAGTTGAATCCAATATGGCGGATCCAAGATGATGGCCAAAAATATTAACTAAGTCAAAATGATGTATAAGTTGGTCAACAATGATCGGTGATGATCCGGAGTCGATATCTTAATAAATGTAGAAAAAAGTGGGGGGGGCTCATTTAAAACTCACCCTGTATATCCATAAAGGTTGGTTTACGTTTTTTCATTCATATATTTGTTATACTTGAAGACACAGGACACAATAGGATGTCCGCAGTGACAGAGTTGCGAATGTTGGTCGCCAAGTATATAGTAGCAATCTATCACCCAACCGCATAGGCTGCTTAGTTTGCCACAAATACGTAACTGTCACCTAGACACTCCGGACAGTTTAATTTATTTGCTTTCTACTTTGTGAAGGGTATGATTGTTCCGTCTACCCATGATACGGGAAAAGACACTTGCACAGTTTGTTACTGCAAGATTATCATACACAATGTGCATGAATATTATCATTTTCTAATGATATTTTATGGATGCAGTATAAGTTGATACTCCAAAAATGCATGCAATGCAAGTATTTTGATGTAAACAATTTAGGGGAAAATGCCAGCGTTTAGCACTATTCAAATACTAAACTTAAAATAAATACTTAAACTCTTCCACTTTGTCTATTTAGTATTTTGTACGAGGCAATTCATCGACTTACTTATAACCGAAAAAAATAATTAAAATTTGTTAAAGAAGGTAGCATAACGGCAGTTACATAACCGCAGAACGAACAGAAGCAACCTGCACCTGTTTTTCTCACGGACAGACGTAACCTGCACCTGCTTTTCCCATTCACAGACTCAACCCGCACCTGTCTTTCCCACGCACAGAAGCAACATGCACCTGTTTTTCTCACGAACAGACTAACCTGCACCTGCTTTTCCCATGCACAGATGCAACCCGCACCTGCCTTTCCCACGCACAGAAGCAACCTGCACCTGTTTTTCTCACGGACAGACGTAACCTGCACCTGCTTTTCCCATTCACAGACTCAACCCGCACCTGTCTTTCCCACGCACAGAAGCAACCTGCACCTGTTTTTCTCACGAACAGACGTAACCTGCACCTGCTTTTCCCATGCACAGATGCAACCCGCACCTGCCTCACCCACGCACAGAAGCAACCTGCACCTGTTTTTCTCACGAAGAGACGTAACCTGCACCTGCTTTTCCCATTCACAGACTCAACCCGCACCTGTCTTTTCCATGCACAGAAGCAACCTGCACCTGTTTTTCTCACGAACAGACTAACCTGCACCTGCTTTTCCCATGCACAGATGCAACCCGCACCTGCTTCACCCACGCACAGAAGCAACCTGCACCTGTTTTTATCACGAAGAGACGTAACCTGCACCTGCTTTTCCCATTCACAGACTCAACCCGCACCTGTCTTTTCCACGCACAGAAGCAACCTGCATCTGTTTTTCTCACGGACAGACGTAACCTGCACCTGCTTTTCCCATTCACAGACTCAACCTGCACCTGTCTTTCCCACGCACAGAAGCAACCTGCACCTGTTTTTCTCACGAACAGACGTAACCTGAACCTGCTTTTCCCATGCACAGATGCAACCCGCACCTGCCTTTCCCACGCACAGAAGCAACCTGCACCTGTTTTTCTCATGGACAGACGTAACATGCACCTGCTTTTCCCATTCACAGACTCAACCCGCACCTGTCTTTCCCACGCACAGAAGCAACCTGCACCTGTTTTTCTCACGAACAGACGTAACCTGCACCTGCTTTTCCCAATCACAGATGCAACCCGCACCTGCCTTTCCCAAGCACAGACGTAAGCTGCACCTGCCTTTCCTACGCACAGACGTAAGCTGCACCTGCCTTTCCTACGCACAGACGTAAGCTGCACCTGCCTTTCCTCGCACAGAAGCAAACTGCACCTGTTTTCTCACGAACAGACGTAACCTGCACCTGCTTTTCCCATGCACAGATGCAACCCGCACCTGCCTTTCCCATGCACAGAAGCAACCTGCACCTGTTTTTCTCACGAAGAGACGTAACCTGCACCTGCTTTTCCCATGCACAGACTCAACCCGCACCTGTCTTTCCCACGCACAGAAGCAACCTGCACCTGTTTTTCTCACGAACAGACGTAACCTGCACCTGCTTTTCCCATGCACAGATGCAACCCGCACCTGCCTTTCCCACGCACAGAAGCAACTTGCACCTGTTTTTCTCACGAACAGACGTAACCTGCACCTGCTTTTCCCATGCACAGATGCAACCCGCACCTGCCTTTCCCAAGCACAGACGTAAGCTGTCCCTGCCCTTCCCACGCACGGACGTAAGCTGCACCTGCCTTTCCCACGCACAGACGTAAGTATAAAAATCATAAATATTAAAAAATATAGTCATGGAAAAGACACAATAATGACTATTGATATTTATACTGTAGCTCTTAGTTTTTACCAAATTACAGCTACGCGACGAATAATAATGGTAAAAATAAGGAACAAATATAAGCTAAAAATTGAATTATCTTTAACATTAATTGTTTATGGCGTTATGACCACAACGATGTGGTCATTATCATTATATCTTGGACCTTTTGGTTTTTTAGAGTCCTAGGATAGTTTAATTTACTGTATTTTGTAATTAACGCTGAAAAACTTGTATAATAGTTATATTAACAATTCAATAGGTGTTTTAACCCTCTTGTTCATAGATTACAGAAATTTTAAATTTTAAAATGGCGATTCAGTTAATTTATAAATGATATATAGTTGCAGTAAACATAGTTTACTGCTAATAAACGTTCGTTTTTTATATTTAATATTTAAGGATTATAAAGAATCAACACCCAAAGTCAATTACGATATAGCTATAGTAAGTTCATGAAATACCGTATTAATGGTACCTATATCAAAATAGTAGTTACTGACGACTCAAATACGGTATAATAAATACTTGGGTTATTAAGTTTTGTAAATACAAGTGTAAGGATCCAATGCTACAATGTTAAATCTCCACTTTTTAGGTGCTTTTGATTTAAATAGGCTGGTTAAATACTGTGCTCTCAATCACAACCAGTTTGATATTTTTACTATATTAACTAATCTTAAAAGCAGTACAGTTTTTTCAGTTTGTTGAAAAACGTTACCGTTATAGTAAACAGTAAACTGATTTGTTAGTGTTTCAGTAGCCACAATAAATTATTCGTATTTATTACGGACACGTTTGAAATCAACTCCATCGAGTCAAACAAAAAACAAACTCGTTTTATCAGCATATAGTTGCAACAAATCTCAGTTCAAACCAGAGCAACTGAATGCAGTGGTTGTAGAATTTACTGTCTCGTTGTGAGAAACCTACTGTACGGTAATGGAAACTAGGTAAGTACAATATAAGTTGTGCTTATCCATTTAACTCAGTTTAGGGCGATAATATTTTTGTTAGTTAAGTGTAACAATCTCTTTTTATCCTAAATATTTCACTGACATTTTGTCATCGCCCTACGCAGCCAGTCGTCTCCAAGGGGAGATGTATTTGTCCAAACAGCTGCCGAGCTGCGATGGCTCTGGGGACGGGTGGGACTTCTGATAAAAACGTGGCTGTCATATCAAATTCTAGTTTTAGTTATTTCAGACATATCTACTTTTTTCATTCAATATATTTGCTAGTTAATAAAACACATGTTCGGATTTGGTGGGATATTCGGGATAATTATTTATGAATCTTTTATAAATCTTAAATAAAATTATATAGAATATCTCTGTTAATTACTAATTACTTATGAATCGTTACATTGATCTCTGGTACTAACATAAAAGTTGAAATTTACAAGTTATAGACGGTATTACAAACTATTTTCTTTCTTCTAATAAATAAGATCCTACAAATATATCTAAATTGGTTCAGGTTCAATTACAACATAGTTCTACATGTAAATGAAATACATACAGTTTAGGAAAACCTGAAACCAATATGTCTATTAAAAATTAGATATTATGATTATTATAGTTAATTGATGTCTTGATAGATTAATATTAAATATACAGTTTTGACTACTAATCTAAACATTTTGTATTTATTAATTTGTTCAAGCAACTAAAAAAAATAAAAAAAACAATGGTTTATACTTTATTGCGTTTTCTTTGTTTGTGTATAACATTTATAATAGTAATATTATTCATGAACAAGCGTTCGGTGACCATATTACCTGATAAATCAATATTTTTTTATAAAATCAATAGTAAAATGTATAAATAATATTTTATTTATAATAAAATCAATAAATACTTTGAATACTGAACTAAGTTATTCAGTACTGTATAATAGTGAAGTTTAGGGCCATAAACAAAACAAAAAAGCAATAAAATTCCCAGTTTACATAAACGTTTTTCTATTCCATCATGCACTGTCAACAAATTAGTGTTTCAAAGATATAAATTATATTAATAAAAAACAAGCTAACATCCACATCAGACAGCTTCACAACGGTAATAAAAGAGGTTATATTAAATTGCGAGAGGCGAGAGCGCCGCAGTGCCCCTAGCTACAGAATATTGACAGCGCCAGTAACAGAGAACGTTCCTGTTTCTTTATACGAAAAATTACACTCCCTCGCTACAGATTCCATACTAAATGGAATGTATTACATTATTGTAAATTGGGTTTTAAAAACATTTGAATAAAGCCAAACCTCTCTTTTTTAATGTTTTGTTGGATTATTTTTTCAAATTAAATTAGTTTATTATTTATTCAAGGATAGAATAGCCTCCAAAGCTTATAAATAATATAAAATAAGGTTACTTTACCTATGTCTTCAGCTTTAAAGAAACTCCAAACGGTCGGCCGCAGTTTCGGAAGTCAAAACACTTCCACATTCAGGTAGAATTTAAATACTCAAATTCACATTGAGTACGTTGTCAGAAGGTTAAAAAGTGTCCTTATCACGACTGACTCAATGTGAATTTGTGTATTTTAACTCTACTGGAAGGTGGAAGTGTTTTGACTTCCAAAACCGCGGTCACCCCTTTGGTTTTACAGCTAAAGATGGATCTACAGTAACCTTATTTTATATAGTTTATTATTCTTTCGGTTAATACACACATTGTTTAAGTATTTAGGGAAGGTAACAATAACAAATGCAAATAAAAGTAGTCCACTGGGCTGGATGGCCCTAATAATACAGTGTCTACGTTTGGCAAGCCGGTCACGTCCGGTATTTATCATTGTCTGGGTGCGTTGTGGGGTAAATGGACGACTGTATTAGTTAGGTACCTAACTCATAACATTTACAACGTTATTAAACGCTGAGGTTTACTCTGTTATCATGTAATGAAGCTCACAAACACATAAAAGGAAGAATAGCTCTGTACAGTACTCTTAAAGTGCATTCAAAAGTCACGTGCCTTAATGCTAAATTGCACCGTTTATTTTCCATTTTAAGCTATTCAAATTACTCATTAAATTTTATATTATTCTCATCCGAATCTGAAAATCTTATTGCAATGTTTATTTTTAAGAAGTACTTTTTAAAAGTAACTCCAATATTATGTATAATTAACAAATACAAACATGAAAAATTAACGTTTTTTAGATGGTTGAACAATGTAATAGCATTAAAAAATGCACAATAATAACTAAAGCTTTTGACTGTAGTTTAACGGTAAAAACAACTCGCGTTTCCTTTCCTAAAGGTTTCAGATTGTTTATTGAATTGTAAAATAACCCTTGCATTATATATTTTTTTCATTTACAACAATTCGTATCTCCATGATTTATTACTATATGTCAACTTTTATTTGAAGACAAGTTTATGTATTTTATAGATCACTTTTTAGTTTTGGACAGCACCAGTCTCTTAGTTTTCAATTAACTAAACCATATTTTTAGAATTTGTATACATGCTGAAAGGATGTAAAAATATATGCTAATAATAGCTAATATTATTTTATTCTCAGTTATTGTAAATGTGTTCATATTTCTAAAATTAAAAATATTTCAATATTTAAAAATTATTTCAAAACGGTTAGTTTGAATTAAATGCTGCCAAACCATACACGACCCCTAAAAATGCAATATCCCTGGAGTTAAAGTAAAACTGGTTGACAATTTTCACAAGTCCACCTAATATATAACATAACTCAACCTATACACATTGCATAAACTATCAACAAATATAATTTTTACTATTGAAGAGCCTTTGGGAAAATGTTGGACTAGTGTCGGTTGTTAATAATAAATATGTTTGCTGAAACATACATGCATTGCGTCAGTTTATATTTAAAAAATATTCCTCGATACAGTATTTTCCTCCACAAGGATTAGGCGTTAATTTCTAAAGGGATCTTTTTATATTAAAAGCAATTTGATGATTCGTTTACTTATCAAATTACATCTTACGCAGATATATGACTGTTATATTACAGTTCGTTAAAAATCCTCCATATCATAATCTTACCTCAAAAAATACATCATAATTAATACGTGTACTGGATACTGTGATTTTGTTACAATGTATTCAAAAGATGGAAACTAAATTTAATCAGATTTAAGAAATTAATTCATCCTTAACATTAAAAATACGTACTATCTAATTAAACCAGATTAAAAGACGTCTATGTGCCAAAGCCAAACGTTTAATTCAAATATAGGATTTTACAAGGATGTTTTTCCGCAAGATAAGTTATATTCTATTCTTTTCTTTGTTTATCATACACAAATGTAACATAAACTTTATAACTCGTGATAAGGGAGCGATACAGAAAGTAAACAACTCGTTTTGCCCTGAATGTAATAAATAAAAAATAATATAATCGAAAGTAGTTTATAGCAGATGGCTGGTCTAATGTAACTAGAGTTATAGCAACTAGTGAAGTATTTCATGTTTCTTTCACGCTATTGTAAAAATAAACTACACAACTTAAGTGTACTGCAAACTAAACTTATGGAAATAGTGTTACAAAGATATTTATAGTTTTATATCACAGGTTTCCCTAATTTTAGATTCCTATAAGATATATTATAAAAACCGCTGAGTATTGTATTGTAGTATTGTAGTTTCAGGAAACGACATGGTGTCCAACATACTGAAAAATAATGGCGTTCTAGTAAAATAATGGAATACATACAGTTTTATCAAAACAATTTTTCACCGCCTGAGTTAGTACTTGCGTACTGTGAAAAAGATAAGCTGATTACATTTTATAACACAATTTCCTCCCTCACACAAGTTCTGGTTGATGCCATGGTGCAATGAAAGTCTCGTTGTCAGAATGATCAATCATCTTTCAGACAGTTCCGCTCAGTGGTGACATGTATTGAGATGGATCGATTTACAAACCACCTTTTTGCTATGTAATCCTTTTAAAATTTATCATTCATAAACGCTTTAAAGGTGTTTGTTATCACATAAACATCAGAACCAAACTATTTTTATTTTCGATTTATGTGTTACTAACGAAAACGGATAATGCCATTAAAAAATTAGATTATTAAATCTATTTTTCATGGAAGAAATCTACCTTGGTTATTAGAAATCAGAAGAACCGATACAAAATGCCCATCTCTGGTCATCTTGCAGATATTTCAGCGAAAACAAAATTACATTCAAACTTGTAGTAGGCACACTCTTTTTAATTCTAGTTGTGAATGGAAAACTGTTAGTTGTAAGTTCAAAATTCCAAGTAAAATATCGCTTGGTTTTACAGAAGTTTGAAATCTTGGACACAATTATAAAACGCAGATATTTTTAAATTATTAAAAACATTGCACAAAACAATGGTGTACTTTTTATATGTGTATTAACGATTATACTTTACGGTGTTTATAGCTCTATATTTGTCCAACAACGACTTCAACTAAGAACTGTTACCAACGGAATAGGATACTAAGTTTAACAGACCTTCATAAGGAGAACAACACCTAATATGTGGATCTTCAGAGATGAAACAACAAAGGACAAGACTGCGGGAGTGCGGGCTTGTGTAATGGAAATAGCGTTTTCAGCAAGCCTTGTCGCAGCGGTTGCGTCATGCCCTGCTAACCTCAAAATCTTTGTTTACATAATTACATGTCATGACACATTCTAGCTTATGAATAAAGGTATCATTTACACATTTTGTTGTTGTTTGTTAACATTCAGTTGTAATTGTCCATTAAAGTATGATACCTACATCATGATTTTTCAGTATGTTTCTTCAGCGTGCATTTGTTTTTCTAGTGATATGTTGTAGGGTCATGCTCCAGCCACAAAGAGAGTCCTCCTCTTACAGAAAGATACTGTGAGTACCATCAGTAACAGTGACATGATAGAACATTGGTAGGCTGTATTATGTTGGATAGAAATTCTCACTGTACACTCTGCAGTCCTATTAATATTATTAATGAGCAGTGCTGAGTGGGAACACTAGAGAGAGACACCACATATAGAACTTGAGAAACAGGAGAGACACAAGCAACCCTAGACTTAGACCTAGCAAGGCTATGGAAAGAAACCCAGTACTAGCTTACAAGACTTTCGACAATATACAGACGGAAGTGAGGAACCTGGACTTAATTATCAAGAGTAAGCTGAACTTGTGGTTAGACAAACACACCTTCAATTATTTAATCTTTTCATTTGAATCTTTTCTATTTGATTCTATTTGAATCTTTTCATTTGAAAAGAACCTTATTTAGGATGCTATCTAATATGTTTTAAATTAAACCGGCTGACATACAACAAAAGCAATTCTAAATATTTAATAATTGTAAATATTGTTTTTTTCAAAATTGTGATATGTTAAAACTGTTTATCCAGAAGTTCTGATCAGTGACTGCTAGATGTTAATAAGAAGGTAACTAACGACAGGAAATCTTTGTGAAATTTAATTTGATGTTTTATAAAGTGGCATTAGTATAAAATAAATATTTAATTTGCGATTCAGGCATTTCGTGTTTTATATAAGTGCAATATACTTGATTTAAGCACCGTATCTGGTTAGTTTCAATGTCTTTAACTGCAATAGTTATGTATACCATGACGAATTAAGCTGTTAATAGAAGATTCTATCTCAAGGATATGTTAATTTTCTAAATTAATACGGTTTTACTTATTCCCATAATTAATACATTTTGTACCATAAAACTGCATATATATTTGTTTATTTCATGCCATTTAAACAAATGTAACTATCACTTAAGATCAAACAAATTGCTTGCAGTAAAGAGGGATATTTATTTCCAGGTAATACAGTTTGCTATGAGTTATCACAGTGGATCCTACGATATAGCGGCGTACCATGTAACGTAATCCCACTCTGTAATACAACTCAAAACCAACAGGTACAACTCATACAGCATTTATAAAGAAAACTTGTAAAATATATTTTTATGTCAATATAAATGAGAATTATATACGTTAAATTAAAACAAGCCGCTGTGAAAGTAAACTTCAATAAAAGATAGATATTTCATCAAAAGGAGTTTCATAAAATAGAGCCAGGTATTTATTTTGTTTTTAAATAAGAAGAGTGCCATCTTTTTCCTATTCTACTAGCATCATCATTACTGTAACTCATGTTAAAATTGTTGAGGAAAAGTATTTGTTACTATATAATATTTCATTACAGTTATTTAATGAGCCACTGTTTCCTTGGAGACTGAGTGAAAGCTCCCACAGGTAGCAGTAATTGACACCAAACCCCTTCGAGAGCCAAGTGTGTTTGCATGTGGTGTTGTTTGAAGTGGTATTATGGCTTCGTTAACTACAACCGTCCGAGGTTACTATCAGTTCTCATTAGATAACTTAAGAATTGTAATGTACATCATTTTGTGAACATTCTTAATGGCACTCTCCAAATTCAATAAACACGCTTTAATCTGGTTTTTTATTCCGATTTATTGAGCAAAAATAATAAAATATTACATAGATATTTAATTAACCTAAATACTATTTTGCACATTATAGCATTAGTTGTCAGAACAATTATTGTTACTACTATTAGTTGAACTATAATTCAATGCAAGGGAATGTACATAAAAAATGCACAGCACGTAAATAGTTTTACTTGATAACATTATTTTTACTTGTACCTACTTATTTGACTTTTAGCTAGTATATATTTAGGTTAGATCGAGTAATATCTAATTGCCTTACAATTTGTTTATCATATTTGAACATGCGAAAAATAATGTTATTACAAGCATTTATGATTTCGTTTTTGAAATAAGTTAAGCAGGAGATGGAACTTGCCAGCCCTACTCTGCCTTATTAATAAACTGCGTGTAATCCTGCATATGATAATCACAGTAAAGAGCTAAAGTGGGGGTTCACATTGTCATTCAAAATATAGTTTAAGTAATATAATTTAACTACAATATGATTTATTATTAACGATGGCTTTAACTCATCAAATGGCATAAGGGTTGATGATGGCTGAATATATAAATAAAACATATTTAGTAATAGATTTACAATCATCAAGACAAACTTTTGTTATAGTTAAAAGAAATGGTGTTTTAATGAATAACGAACGTTGAATATGATTTTATCTTTACATTTGAATAATAATTACCTTATTCCTCAGTTTCCTAAAATAGTCCAGACAATAACTATCCAAATCGGTTTCAGAAACAAAAAAATATACTCTACAGTCACTCGTTTTATTGAAACAAGATAGTATATATTCACTTATATATACTGTTGTCATTATAAGATATAATTTTTGTTCTTCATAACTGTTCATATTTAAAACTCTATAGCATCCTGGGTATTTTAAAAACACAACAATTTTAGATTTAAGCGCAGCAGAGTTAATTTGTAAAAATGTGCATCAAATTTAAAGACAAAACTGAATATATTTATATATTTTATGTTACTAACTTATGTACTAACTTATAAAGTTAAATAAACGGTATCAGGAAACTGACACATACTTTATCCCTTTTAGCCAAACTTTAATGAATAAATTACTTTTTATTTACTAAATATAGAATACAAAGCACGGTCGAATGTACAGAAAATCTTGTAAACAAGTTGTTTTAAAAAATATCCACTCAAAACCCTGCTTTGGAGGCACTACAGAATCCATTGCTACACTCGTGGTTTTAAGAGGGGAAATGCCCCTATTCCCCCCCAGGGTTATTAAGGGGCAACATATTTCAAATTAACTCTGTTGATCAATGCTAAATTTACAAGCATATCAAGTTTGAATGAAATTGATCAGTAAATAAGAGAGAAATAGTAATTTTTGTATTCCCCATAAGAATAACATTGGACAACGTACTGAGTTTACCGAAAAATGAAAATTTCAATTTTCTCCGAAACCAGCAATCGTAGAATAGTAATTAAAAATATTAAATTATTTAGTTTTTTGAGCTCTTTGTAATGGTGAATAGTAATATTTTTTATATTTATGTCTTTTTATGAAAAATCCAAAAAACTGAATTTTTGATGTTTAAAGTCCTGTAATTTCTGAACCCGAATTTTTACAGGAATGCGGGTGGTGTCATTTTGTTGGAAAATTAAATTTCTACAAACGACTAAAGTTTAATCAAAATCGTCAGAGCCGTTTTTGAGAAATTTTGATTTTTAATGTTTTTTGGCGGTTTTTGGGGGATAATTACCCTCAAAAATCAAAAATTCAAAAAAATGAAAAAAAAAAACGCCTGGAGATATTGTGGATTATTACCTACATACCAAATTTCATCAAAATTGGCCCTTTGGTTAGCTCTGTACACATCCACACAAACACACACACACACACACACACACACACACACACACACACATACACACACACACACACACACACACACACACACACACACACACACACAAACGGACACACACACACACACACAGACAGAAATCACGTAAAAAACACTTTTTTGGGTCCAGGGAGCACCAAAACGAATATTTCCACTAACAACTCAAATTCGAAAATTTTTACGAAAACAATACTCTCTCCATATACTATGTATAGAGGGAGAAAGTAAAAAGTCACCCATGACTTTTTCCTAACAATTAAAATTGAGTAGTATGACAATATTATTAAGGAAACCATTCTAGCCATAACATCCCCCCCCCCTTATTAAATATACCAACATATTCTTCAGACAAAGTAGGCCAGAGAAATATAGGTAAACATTTTATAAAAATTAAATAAATAAATGCGAGAAAAATATTGCTGCTGGTACATTTTTTGGCTCGAAATTCTTTAATTTTTATGAAATACTAACCCTGGACTACTTTGCCCGAATAATATATTGGTGTACTTAATAAGGGAGAAAGAATCATTATGTTTCTAAGAAAAAGAGATAAATTCAGTTTTAAACTTGGTCCATACTAAGAATAGGAGTAATATTTATTTTTACGAACACATATCATATGAAATATTATAGACTGTACGCTAGGGGTATTTTGTTACTGAAGCTCCACCTACCGTTTTACTGATTTTTAAGTATATGGTGTCATTGGATAGAGCCCAGCCTGAAGTGGTTTCTACTCTAATTTAAAAATTACGGAGCAAAAGAGAAGGCTAGTAAGCAACCCTTAAAATCTGTTCTTTGTTTGTTAACATTCATAGGGAGTTATTTGTAAAAAGAGCTATTTATTACGCAATTTAGAAAAAATAATTGAAAATAGTTCTACAGCTGTCGATGCAGTAGGACATTTTTTATGTTGGAACACATGTTCAAATCTTAAAAAAAACCTTTACACATTATTGATATGGGATATGGGACAAGATTTGTGTAATTTTATTTGAGTGAGTGAGAGAGATTGGTTTTAAACCTCAACAAGTTAAATAAGCAAAGTGAGTTTACTATGCCCATTTTAAACATACTGAGGCTAAAGGCCGAGGTAATATTTACAAGACCGAAAACGTTGAGTCTTTTGATAGATACGAGTAACGACTACTCAACTCTTATCCTCACTTTACTCAATCTGTCGCAACATAACTACTAGTTAAATTTAAATACCTGGGGGACCGAGCTTTGCTCGAGGAAGCGAGCCAGTTTGTTTATGTGACTTGGAGTAATATTTCACCACTTCCCCCAACTGATTATCAGATTTGTACAGCTCATTTGCCTATTTTCTTTATTTTAAGGTCACTCCAGTTGTTTTTTATAGTTCAATATCCCTTTGATTTATTTCGTATATGACCACTCTATATATGCAATCTTCAATCAACATTTTTAGTCACTGTTCTTAGGAAACCACATGTTAACAATTATAAACAACACAAGTATTACTTTGACAGTTCCCTGGTTGATTATAAACAGATGTTACAATTCTTTAGTTTTGATTATAAACTTCTATAGCGTTTTAATTGCCATTAAAAACACTATATAATTTAATATAATATTTGTTACATGTAAAAAGGAAATAAGTTATAAAATATAAAAGAAGTTTTGTAAATAATTGCTGAAAATTGCAAATAAGAATTGCTGGTGCTACTTGGTTTTGCAAGTCTGGGCAAACTTGCGATTTTCATGTACGGGGATGTCGGGAAGAAGTTGGAGACAATGGTTTGAATTGTTACTTGGCCTGAGGGGACAGGAATCGAGTCACGTGATGGCTGGCGTCCTCGGCTTTCAGATCTTTGGGTCCAAAGCTTTTAAATTCACGCTCGCTGGGCGATTGCGGCATTTGTACGTACATTTATGGTGTCGGAAGTTTGTCGCTAGTCTACCCAACGAGACCTGATTTTTTCAGATTGGAAGGTACATAACGTAGTTTTTAAAATTAGAGTCTTTATTAAAATCATTGCTCCATTTTTCATTTTGTTATTTTTTCAAAAAAAGGGATCAGTCTGTAAAACAATTATATCTTTTTCAAAGTTCGAAGCGTTTCTAATATTTCGTTGAAAATAGACTAATACCAGACTGATAAAGTACAGAAAGAAGATTTATATTTTTAAAGTTCAGTAAATATCAAAAAAGAATCGAAGAGATTACTTTTAAATTAAAATATTGAATAAAGATAAGCAAAACCAGGTTTTATTTTATTTTGAATTTTAATCGTTTAATTTGGAAGTAAAAATATTTTATTTTACACCAAAGATTTTTAATATGTTTGTTTAAATAAATATAAGAAGATCTTATTTAATTAATTTTTATTTTGAAAGACCATTTCTTAACCTCAAGAAATATTTTACCCTGCTAATCAGCGCTATATTCCATAAGCCCAATATTAATTTTTAACTTTTCACTCTCGTTTTAGCAAATTTACCCTATAGGGAAGAAGCTATTTTTACATTGTTTGATTCTCCTGGGTATGAGACCCAGTCTAGAAGTAATTTTTATCCCAGAAATGAGTTATTTTTAACATTTGTAGGAAATCGTTGGTGCCGTTTTTGGGATCAGAGTTGCAAGCAAGCACGCACGCACGCAAACCTCACTCATATTTATAGTATAGGATTATTGGAAAATCAAATGATATAAGTAAGCAGAGTTGGAAAATGAAATATTATAAGTAAGTAGAGTTGGAAAATTAAATATTATAAGTAAGTAGAGTTAAACACAATTGCAACATTGTGATCTTATTTTCATCGTTACGGTTGTGGTTCAGCAGTTTATATTTAAAGTCACTTCAACTATAACTGTTTCAACAATTGTTATCAAACTAAACTTACTTTAGCTATTTAAGTTTACTTACTGTCTCATCAGAACAACTTCTAAATTATCAAGTTTGATCTTAAAACAGTGAGTGTGTAAGGAATACTCTAGTTATTATAATATTTCTTTGCATTCCAAACAATGATTTCAATGCATTTTTAAACGTACAATAAGTTTAAACATAGTTCATCGAAGAATTACTCTAAAGGAAGCAATAAATTGCTACACAACAATTACTAGCAAATGGCAAATATCAAATTGTTAAAAGTCCTTACAATTATTTTAGTTTTATTTTTAAAATTAAAACTTAAAGCTTTTCATATTTAACATGTGAAGTGGTCATACACTGAAGGCAAATTCACCAGTTCTAACTAGAATATAATTCGTTAAAACAATTTTATTTAAATTGTTACGGTCCTGTGATATTTATTATTGTTTTATATCTGTAAATAAATATATGTGTTTTGGTTATTTAAACCACATTAACCCCTTCAAAACATCGTATAAAACTTTAAATTGATCAATTTCATGTATATTGTTGTATTCCAGGACCACGATACACCTTACATTATTGTTATTGTAGGTGCAGTGTACAGTAAATCACATTTCGTTAGTAAATGTATGAAGTTAAAGTTACTTATCTAGACCTCCAGGCGGTATCTACAGGTGAGCGGTAGAGTAGTATTCTCATAAGCTATAACAGCGGCCAACATAGTAACTGGGTGTGTCCTTTCAAGTATAAGATAAATTTATACAGTTACTATATGTACGTGCCAGAAACCCATTCAGATATTGTCCATACTACTTAAATGTTAAATCAACATTCATTAAATACATCTAAAGAGATAATGCGAATATAAGAAACCCTTGAATAAAAAAGTCGTTTATATCAACCAAAGTGGATGGATTTAAGACAAAAATACAAAAGAATATGATCACATTATAACCAATACATAAACCAAACACGTTAGTTAAAAGAAAAATATATTGCTAATTTTCGTCCCGGATTGAAAATTGACTTATAGTAACAGGTTTATCCGCCGTAAATACTGAAAACCCTAGTAGATCTAGTTTGGGACTGATGTACCATTTTCAAATCTACACGTCGAATTTAATTTTAGACGTAGACGTCAAAATTTATACAAATCCACATGCCACATAAAAACACGAACGGCCGGCTAAGGATCCAAGTAACGTCTAAAAGATGTACAACTACATCCGTCGTGAAGATTTAAAAATTGGAAGAGAAGTCCCAATATTAGCCATCTAACAGTGTTTACAGGATGCGACGGATAAGATACGTAAGCTGTTACTGCAAGTAAAACAGAGCATTCAAGTCAATAAGGTTGAATACTATTACAATGGTAGTGAATAATTATTCATAAGCTAGAATACAATTAAAACAATAATAATGATGTGAGTGATATTAAGTATGCTAAGTCAAATGCTATTGCAATTATTTCCTAATAATTTGAATAAAAAATATAAAAAAATGAAATCGATATACATGGCACTATAAAACTACAAGGAATGTTCATGAGACATAATTAATTATAAATACATAAATGATTGAAATATATCAATCCTATAATTAGTTGTATTGCTTGTTAAAGATATGAAGAGTCAGCTCTTAAAAAAGCTGACTGGGAGAGTTGTTTTCTGAAAGTCTTACCAGAAGAGTAGGATTAAATTTGTACAACGTTGTTAACATAATACTGGCTGGCTTAGGCAAACGTTTACGTTAGCCTTTTGCTTGTGTTTATTGAGACTGGAAATTGTAATCACTGTATTTTGTGTAAACTGATCTATCATTTTTTTAGTATGTCCATTATTATTGGTCTTTGCTTGTTAGTGAATTTCCCCTACAGGGAATAACCTATTTCCGTAGGTGGGACGTAATCCCAAGATAGTGGCAACTTTTTCTTTTTTTATTCAGCCTCTAGATACGAAAACACAATTTGTTCAAAATTATGGTTCTGTGTATAGAGGAGGCCTATACACAAAAACATAATGAATCAAAATACAGACAAATAGTATTATCCAAATGGATGATGTTTTATTTTTCGGAGAGTGGGTCCAAACCACAAAAATGTTTTTATTTTTGTAATTTGTACATACTATTTTAACTAGGTTTTAGTTTGCACCTTTGAATTCAGTTAAAAAAAAACAACTAGTAATACCGTATCTTCCAATGTTTCATGTCAATTGGTTACTGATATATTGAAAACGCGAAACCCATTGCTATTCTTATGTAGAATTAGTAAAATTGTATTGAAACATGGCATTGTTAAATAAATTCATGTAGTATTGATTTTATAATATCCAAACACAAACACAGTACTCCCATACCAGGAGACCTGCATACATAGTCCTAAATAATAATATGGAAAGATTGTTATTCAATGTTATTCTTATGAGGAATATAAAACATTTTATATCTCCATTCTTTATGAAATCAAAAATTGGTATGCGAGTTCATGTTCCTGTGGCCTACTAATATTTTCCCCATTTTTAGTCGTCCAAATTGCAGCTAACCTCAGTAACCTCTCCAATGTTATTTTTTTATAATAAATCAAAAGTTATATTTTACCTATGCATAGCAGTATATTTTGATGGAATTTGGTAAGATTCTTCATATTTGCTAGTGTGGTAAATACATTGTCATAGAAAATTCACTTAGCGCGCAGATTTTTTTGACGAGGGTATTTTTATTTGTTAACTATTTTTAAGTAATGTGTATTTTGATAGCTGTAGTAACAGTTTTCCACCAACTATACAAGTAATTTATCTGATTTCTTGAACAATTCAAAGAGTGTATGAAACAAAATAATACACATGAGTTCAAGATTATTGTTCTAAATTGAAGATACTTCCGTTACTAAAAAAAATCCATAAAACTCACTTTAGCAAATATTTTTACTTTTTTGGGGGGGGGATACCAAACATTTCTAATTACATTATTATTTATATATTGACATTCGCTTTCTATGGAATCACCTTTGAATTAAGTGTATTTAATCATTGGTATCTTGTTTCATTAAATGTCATTATAACTTATATAAAATATGTAACAGAAAAAAATAAAAAAGGAACGTTTTAAAATTGAGATGATTGTTACGTACAAACTATTGGCTGTAATGTTATCCCCTATTTTACACTTAAAATAATAAATTATGTTTAAGCTTGCCAACAAGCCTTTGGGTGATTGGTCTTAAAATATTTTAAATATTTAGAATGATGTATGTCTTTAGCTATTGAAACCCCTAATAAGCCGTTTAAAAATGTTCACCAAATAAGCAGTTTTGGGAGCGTTAAATGACCAACTCCTATTAACAATAATCTTTGTACCTTTTATCAGCCATTTATTGATATATCTGCCATACTATAGCAGGTATTTATGGAAATATTTCTGCTCACCCAGTGTTTTTTTTTTATATATATATTTTGGATTATGATCTATTATACAGCAATTAGTAGAGTCTCAAAATTGTTGTAGAAAGTGAGTAAATTATACGCAAATGTTACTGACTTCTAGAAAGTTAGTTTTGGTGACGTAGTTTGTCCCTTCAAGTATATTTGACCATTAAAAGGATCCGACCGTTTAGAAAATTCAAAATTATAAATAAATGTAAAGTAATATTATCTTATATTTAGAAAAACATAAATATAGTTATATAGAATTAAAAAGTACAAGTGTGTATAAGATGATTAAGTACAAGTTCACTGTGAAAATAAAACTGAACCAATATTTTAATAGAAACTTCTTGCATTTTTATGTTATTATAGTTAGAAAAAAAATGTATTAACTAAAAAAGAAGCATCATATCAACTTAAAAGTTCATAGCACAAAGCTAAAAGTTGACATGAAAACTGCATGGAGTAAATTAAGACAAATTATATAATTGGATGGAAATTAAATGCAGTCACTGTGTTTTTCTCCTCAGTTTTTTCAACGACCTTTTATATACCCTCAAAAAGCAAATTTTAATTATTCATGAAAATCTTTGCTTCGTTTTTGTTTATTTACTGTATTTATTGTTCAAGCAACATTCATTTTAAGAACTTTCCCTAAAAGCTCTAACAATTTGAAAACAAATATAAATATAATTGACTTAAATGACACTTCAAAAATAAATCGTCATCAAGTTAATGCATACAACTTGCACAACATTTCTGATTACAGTCTTATCCTTAAAGATTATGTTTATAAGGTTAACTTAAGTCACATTACTCAACTACTAACATAATGTACAATATATAATGTTAAGTATCACATGCATACCTATATCCTTGTATTTCAGTATTATGTTGAACTTTTTTTTATTTGTATAGCTCGTCGGAAAAATATACATTACAAATCCACTTGTAAAAAGGCTATACGAAATAACTTTCAACATTACTAAACATAAACTGAAAGATGTTGAAAGTTTGAGCACTAGTAATGTAACAATAGTATATTTCGTCACTAGGATCAAAAGTGGATCTTTTTAATACGAGCTCCAGTTTAACTGCCGAGGCGAAGCCGAGGCTGGGAAATGAGCGAGTATTAAAAACACACTTTTGATCCGAGTGACGAACTATATTTTTCGTCATACTGTCAAAAAACTTAAGGTTTAAATAAAAACAAAAGTAAAATTTACGTACTGTGTCTTCATAACCTCAAATGTTTCTTTCAGCTTGTCTCTTGAAACAATCAGCAGTTGCACATGCATAACTTCGGTACATTCATATCTATCGGTTGTTGAGTCGATCACTTCAGTTGTCACTCACCAGTAGTGTACGGGAAACGAACGCAAAAATAATAACAATACAACAGTGAATGTTTTGATAATAACAATGAATTTTTCGATTATTTATAATCGAATGAATTTTAATCGATTTATGATGACCTCGAATCAAAAGTATCATCAACAATGATCTTTTTAGTACTAGTACGACAATGATCATCAAAACATATGTTATTATCCAAAGACTAAAAAGAAGAACTTTTGAATCTCAACGCATCCGTCAAAAAACAGTTGTTTTTGAAGCAGTATGACGAAAACATTTTAGTAAGTTTCTATTTATAATAATGAAGACAGGTGGCTCTACCTGGTATTCTATAGAAGAAAGTTGCACGCGAATACATACAAACATTAAAACTTGGAGGATCAATAACCAATACATGCAAACGGTTGTGCAGTGTAACAACTTTACAACTTAATAGAGGATTAATAGTTGGTTAGTAATTGGTTGATAGTTTTAAGGTTATTTTTTGGACTTCATTACTTAAGTTCAGTTTATAACAATATAAATGTAACAAAAAAACTAATTATTTTCATCCTATACATAATTTGAAATTTATGAACCTAAAGCAGTATTAATAATTTGTCATATTTACTTCGTTATGTAACAATATTTACACATTGTACAATGTCACAGCAAAGAGCTGAATGTTTGTAGCCGACAATTACTTGTCGGTGAAACATCTATTTTTGATGAAGTAATCTTTAGTGAGTGAGGAGCTGTGAGAGAAGTTAGGCGCCGAGGCATTGTTCCACTTGGCAAATCTCAGCTGCTGCCACTGATGGCTTAGTGTGACAATATCACTGGTGATTGGCGTGAATTTGTCACTTAGTCCTCCTCTCTGTGCGATTTCTCTTAAACTCTGTGGAAGTTTGATTCATCAGTTTTTAAACATGAATGTTAGTAAAGTGTAGGTGTTAATATGTCATCAGTTGTGATATATTGTTTTCTGAACTGTCATAAAACCGCTTTAGTGGTCTTTTTAATATAACAAAAAATATGTTACAGTTATGGTATCTAAACTTGACTTGACATTTACGTATTTCTCCTTGGTTTCCCACCCCTTGAACTACTTCCTACGAAATCCCGCTTTTCCTCCACAATGGTTAATTTGTTTGAACCAATTTATGTTTCTTTTTATTCCTGAAATGTACTGTTACTTCTACTTCAACGTGCCAAATTACTCAAATATGGTTACAAATTTTCCGCGTAAAGCCATAAGTAACGACAATTTGTTGCCTACGACGTGCAGTACAATAATGTAATAAATAATAAATAGAATAGTATTTTTTTATCTTGTTTTATGAACATTTAAATTGTTTTGAAACAACTCAAGTCATATAAAACGGTGTTTAAAAAGTTATGTATAACAAAAATAATAATAATTTTTCCTACTTTATTTATTACTTATTTCATTATTTATATTTTTCGTAGTTGAATAATTTCCTGATGTGAGTTAATGCATTTTTTATTACTCAGCGTGCCGAGTTTATATGCTGAAAGATTCACGAGGCCACTTAAAACTCAAACCCTTAACTTAAAAAAGGTTAGATATTTCCTTTTAGCGCTTTGTTTACAATTCATTAACGTTTAAAGGTAAGCTGTTCTATTGCAAGTTTACAGTATTTTAATATGTTTGTTGAGGTTTATATATTTCCCTAGTGAAACACGGCGACAATTTTGAAGATATGTATAAAGTAATGCCAATTAGACAAATCACTAAAAAGTTCAGTGTGTCGTCACTTTGAAGTCTAGAGCAGGCGTGACAACTAGTGACAGAGTCAAAGTGCCCAAAGAGCCTAAACATCCGTTAAAAAGAAAAGTTACACCAAGCTCCAAGTGTTTAATATACATCAACGTACAAATTTACTGTTTAAAAATAATATGATTTCTGATAAGATTAACAATACATGGTATTCAATTATTTGTTATCAATGTGTAGGCTAAACCGAAATATAAACTGTTTTTGTAGATAATTTTGGTTTCATGTAATTATATATATATATATATATATATATATATATATATATATATATATATAGATACATATTATATACATATATATATGTATATATATTACAATGATGTTATGGTACCCATATATATCTTTAAACTATTTAATGACATTAACAAATTGTCAACTCCTTAGTGCAGTTTTGTTGCGCCGTTGATTTTACTCTACGTAATTCCGTATGATGTATAATTAAGGCTTGTACTTTGAAATGTGCGCTCGGCAGTAGGTGTTTGTTTAATTAAGTATAACAGAAGTTTTAAGCTTTCTTTCAAATTTTACTCCCGTGATTCTGATAAAAAGGAACAACGTTATATCATAATACCTCGAAGCTAATTCTCCTGTCAATACAATGATAAAATTGTACAATGTGTATTTAAAAAATTTAGATATTTTTAATAATTCTGTTAAATGATTTCGCAAAATTCTGGCAATTTTAATTCAAAATAACTAATATTTTCTTCTTATTAGTTATGTAACATTGTTTTGGTTAATGTTATTCAAATGTTATAAATTTATTTAATCTTGAACCTCATCAGCCTAATGTTGTTACAGTTTTAAATTATAAATTGTTTCATTAATAGAACGGAGGTGGTTTTTTAGTATTGCTAATAAGGAATTTTGCTTGTAATTAGTTTTTTATGTATTTTTAAGTTTGAGTTTTGTCTTGAATTGCATGTTAAATATTAGAATATTTGTATTTAATTTATGCATGATTTAGGCTGAATAGTGAGATACATATTTGTTTTGTGCATGTGAATTTTGAAGTGCAAGTGTTAGCTAATTCGAAATTTCCACTACTGAATTAGCCTAATTGTGAATACCATTGTGTTTATGTATTAATGCTACATTGTAATTGGGCTTGTCCTGAAACGTAGCATTTTGAAATCAAATAAATAAATAAATTATGATATATTACGGATTAAAATGACTTTTAATAAGTCACTTTATTTAATATAATCTGATTGCATAAGTTTTCACAAAGTAAATCATTACTAACTTTGCTCTTGTAGAACTGTAGAACTATCAATTACTGAGGTATTAATTATTTTGCTGTTTAAAAATAATAGTTTGCACTTTGTACGAATCACGCTAACTAACTATCATAATTTATACAGGCTGATTCTGATAACCTTCATACGACCAAATGATTTACATCAAGGCTTTAAAGATTGTTTTGTATCCTGATATACGCCTTTATGTTTAGTTTAAAATCCATAAATAACAACGCTTTCAAAATAAAAAATCAAAAAATGAAATACATTATCAAACTAGCACTATTATATCATTCATACTATAACATTTTAAGTATATATCAAAAGCTGTGTAAAAGTACAATTTATAACTTTTAGGCATCTTTAGAAATAAGGTGGCTTAAAATTAGGTTATCTGGTTTCCTATCCATGTGTTGTTTTCCATCCGACATAATCGAATGCTCTCGTGTAACTCCACACAAATATTTATATAACTATCCAAGTTGGTTTTAATAATTTAAAAGTTAACAGTCGGTAAATTCAACTGGCCTGTATTGAATTGTTATTCAAACTTTAAACACAGTTAAACAATGCGTCATTTATAAATTTAACTGTTAACGAAATAAACTGTCTGTTTCACTGACACGTATAATAGCGAGACCAAGGTGTATTGCGTTCAAGTGTACGGCGTAGAATACAGATGGCCGGAGACGACTGATATTTGTCTCGTCACCGTCGCCGTCGCCGTCGTCGAGTTGAATAATTGTGGTCTCCTCGGTGACGTGGACTCGAGATAGGACGGGGACGTCTCTCGCCGCCGTAACGAGGGTAAAGCCTTGCTGATAAAGTGCAACGTGTTATCGTGTCGGATTAGGAACAATACGACTCACGAGGAGTCATTTGTGGGTTGTTAAACTCTAGTTAGTAGCTCTTAATTATTTTAGTTTATAACTAAATAAGGTTTTATAAATACTGATGGTGGCTGGATTTGCGTATTAACGTATGAAATTATACATCGTAACCAACACAATGAAATATATATATAGCCTTTTTATAGAGTAAAAATTAGGCAATAAATTTCGCCTAGCAGTAATTAAAAAGAGTAGTTAAAGTAATAATCAAATAACCTAAAATTATAAGGACAGTTCAAAGTGATATCGTTTCTCTTTAAAGCCAGTAAATTACATTACTAGCGCAAACGGTATTCATGGTAGTACAAGTATTTACTAATATAAAGAGTGATTTTTAAGCTCATGCCTAAATAACAAATTAATCATTAACAAACAAAATAAATACCAAGATCAAACCACGCTTTCATGTATCTATGTTTAACCCGTTTAATGCACGTGTAAAAACTCACAAAACATCTGAAATCTAAACCTAATAGAAAACGCTTGGTCAGAAAAAATAATATAAATAAATACATGCACATTTTCATATGATGTGCAAGCAGCAATACTAAGGGGAACACTTGAAAAGGTTGCATTTATAAAACACATATTACGGGTAAAATTATAAATTAACCAGCTCCTTCAAAATTATTTAAGGAATATAATTTTGAAATTTCTTATGTTTAATCAGTACATCTGTAAAACTCACTATTGTGATAGTGGAAATAATTAAGAGGCACTCTATTAGGTTAATCGAATAAATTAGTTCGACATTATTGTGGATCAAGGCCGTTGCGGTATGAAATATTAGACATTCCCATTTGAATTTGTTCGCGACAATCAAGTTTATAGTTTGACAAAATAAAAGCGTACATATTGGGTGTTTCAAAGATATAATTTTGCTGGAACTAGACTAAAATAAATAATGGTGGTAGAAAAGAACTATGGTTTGTATAAGTCCGGAGTCTCTTGCTGCAGGAGCTGCGAAAGTACAACTTCAACCGACTCAAGTCGGTAAACACTTGTCATTTCATTGGCTAAACATTGAATATGGATTTTTTCATATATTGAACTACTTCTAATTACAGGTTGATTGTGATTATATGAGGAGCCGCACTTTCCCATTAAGGGAAATTCTGTGTATTGGCGTTTGTGTTTCTTTAGGTTTGACTTTTAACTAACTTATAGTTCTTTGTTTTAGCCTCGTTTGTGATATTATCCAGCTTTGCCTGGTTTGTGCCATTAATTTACTAGTATTACGCTCACTTAATGTTGTGCTCAGATTTCAGATACCAAAATATTATCAAACATGTTTTCAAATCAGTGATGAAAAATGTCTACAGTAAATAAAGTAAACTCATCATGAGTAAAAAATACAAACCAACTGTAACAAATGAGCAAAACATTATCGGTCATTGTGATGGATATCACGACTGTTTCTTGCAATTATATATAGATTATGTTGTGTAATTATTTAACTTTGAAAAGGTCAAGTTTCTAATGTGATATTCCTAATTAAAAAAATTATCGATTGAGGCAGCAACAAAAATTTAAGAACCATCTCAGTTGACCTTAATGTATTTGTATTTACAAATATTTTGCAATGTTGATTACAGTGATGCTAACTTAATAGAAAATAATAGGCGTGACAACATAATAATGTTATGCAAAAATGTCCCTGCCCCAGATGACTACTTCGCAGTTAATTTTATAATAGTATAAACGATATTAAACATTGTGTATTAGTAATAGCTATCATTATTATAGCAATAAGTGTTTGTTATAAAGAATTGGATTGCTATAAAATATTTAGTTGAAAACTTACTAACTAATAAACATATTTTTATACTCTTTCAATTTTAGTTCAGTGTTAAGAAACTCATATTTTATGCTATTCGTTTCAAATGATTAATGCCTGAGTCTCAATAAATGGTACACAAGTTGTTATAAATACTGTCAATACCTTATAATAACAAAATAATGATTTCACTTGTAACGGCGTTTCGCAGCAAACGTTGTTGCCATTGGTTGTGTATCAATAACTAATTAGGCTGTCAATAACATAATGGTCCTATTGTCTCAGTACACAATCTGTACATGCCATTGTTTGACCAGGTTTCCACAGTAACATTTACTAAAACCTTTTACTTTTATATTTAGTTAAATACTTTGACATTTTACGTTTACTTCAAGTTACTTTGAATAACTTCGTTTAAGATTTATTATTAATAATATTATTCTTACTGTTAATATTTCCTCGTGCGGATACAAATTAGAATTGCCTACAGTTTGTGAAAATGAGCTTCTAGAAGACGGTGGCCGGCACACACTGTGGTCCTTGAGAGTGTCCCTGTCTGTGATACTCCCCCTCTGCCAATGTTTTTCTCTAATATGACGTCAGGAGCCAGTCAGTTCGGGCCGTGGTCCGTTCCTGGCTATGCCGAAACTCCTCATGATGTGCTGGTTTAGACAGAACACGCTCCCCCCCATGACAGACAAGAAGAGAGGACTAGCCACTGACAGGCAATAAAAGGATAACAAATTGGTGGCTACTAGCTTGACAGGTCACCGCCTGCAACCAAGCCGACTGGAGTCATGTTACTTCCCCTCATGCAAATATAAGACGATTTTTCACTTAAGCAATATCTGATCAGCTTGAAGATAGGAGCTTTGCACAATAAACACTACACATTTGTGTTATGATGGAGATACACAGAAAGCAATAGGCTAGCTAATTAAATAATCAAAAAAGTCCCTGTTAATAAGGTTTAAATCTAGACTAAAACACAACATAACGAAGACTATAACCAAGCATTGTCGAAATCTGATATTATACTTGCTCTTTCCCCATTATAGTAGCCTGACACTCGCATAGAGTCTAGAGCATTTTAATCTGATTTTTTTAAGGAGTGAATTTCACAGACTGATATAGTATATATTATATCAACAGATCTATATTTGTAAACCTATTATTCTTTTAATGTTGTGTAAAACTAATTTTTGGGAGAGAGCGGTAACTGAATAATTAATAGATGATAAAAAATACGTTATTAAAATATCAATAATGTTAAGGGAATGAATTAAATGAATTAAATAAAATAGTAAAGGAAAAGTGGTATGTCACGTAAAAATAACCTATAAAGGGAACACAATGATATGTAAGAATACGAGAAGAGTCACATGTGTCTAGAGACTCTCACGGAGCTAGGTAATTGAGTCGGGGTGATGTACGTCTCGATACTGTTGGAAACGTACATCGCGTTTATGAAATACTCGCTGGTACCTAAGACTTCATTCACGTGGTGTTTATGATTCTAGTTTTTCTTTTTGTTAAATATATTGCTACCATTGAGACTGGGATACAGTGATCTAAATACATAAAACAAAGTCGGGTTATTGTGTTAGTAAGTTAGTATGTTGATTACATCTAACAGCTATTTTAAGGATTATATCTAAACATAATTGAAAGGAATTCACAAATGTTCATTATGGAAATAAAAATCTACTTGAATGGCAACTCAAACTCATTTTTTGCTGCCAAAGTTAGCTCTGTATAAAAATATGTAAGTGAGCGTAGCAAACGAGCTCATTCGGGAGGTGAGTGAGCGAAGCAATCGAGCTCATCTTGAAAATGAACGAGCGTATAAAACAAATTCAATGATATTAGGATAGGACAACGTCTGCCGGACCAGCTAGTTACTCCATAATATTAATACGAAAAATAATGAACATAATAACTTGAAATGCCTGTAGGGTGGAGCCCGACAACATTTTCAGTAAGGGGAAATTACTTTCATGTACTTACTTAGCCATGTGTTTGTAATTATGTTCTATGTTTGATTCTTGTGTGTTATCTATCTTTCTCTCAAAGTCCAGTTCAATAGATTCAATAGCTGGTGTGTGATGATGAAGATCGTTACAATAAAGGCCAGAGGGCAGAGACAAAGTATTTTGTTATCAGGCGTAGGCCTAAATATGCATATTTCAGTTATCTTTCTACTTAACTTCAGCTCCATCAGTCAATAAGTAGGTTTGAGGTGGTTAAAATAGTTATTTTGAAGGTAAGGGGATCTATACAATATTTGTGGGACGGAAGTATACTTATCGTTATATTTAGTAAATACTATTGTCCATAATATTGTCTTAAGAGCCCAGCAGAAAGGAACACTTAGGCTTAGGAATAGAATTAGTAGCTTGAAACCTTTCTAGGGTTTCCCTGGATAACCATGCAACGTTTCATCGCATTCGGAAATATGGTATAGGAATGCGGAAAGAGACAATAAAAACAAACTATTTTGACATATGGAGATGTCCACTCTGTAGCTTCTACTTTTGATTCCCAATATTCATCAGCGCTATATATAAGTTTACAATAAGTGCATTACAATAGTTTACAGTATGATTATGACATTCATACTTTTAAGTAAGTTAAGTAATAATCTGATTAAATGCAAATGTTATCTATAAGATTAACGTTAAAGACACAAAGGCAGAGCCCTGAGGGCATTTTATAAAAGCATTTCTTCGATAGTGTCTTCGACGTACTCTCTAAAAGTAAAAGAATGAATATTCATTATTTTAGACTGATATTTTCACTCTTTGGGGTGAAGAAAATCGAACCAATCTTTTAGTGTGAACTTTCACCCTTTAGAAAAGTAAACTGGAGTCATCCTTTGAAAGAGTGGAAGATTCCCACTCGATCAAAGAGTGGAACCCGTTTATTTAACAGTGAAATGCACTCGTTGAAAGAGGGGAATTCACTCTTTGAAAGAGTGGAACTCACTCGATGAAAGAGTGGAACCCACTCGTTAAAAGAGTGGAATGCACTGATTGAAAGAGTGGAATTTTGGTCTTGTCAACTTATAAAAGAGTGGAGTAACCATTTTTTTAAAGACAGAAAACCAATTTTCTTGGAGTAAAATTGTTTCGTCATCTTTTAAAAAATTAAATCACCATATATTAAAAGAATGAAACCCAACTATCTTGGAGTGAACAAATGATCTTCTTATCTTACAAAAAAGTGAAGTCGCCACTGTTAAAAAAAATTTAAACAAAATATCTGGGAGTGAAAATATTCCTTTAAATAAGAGAAAAAAGTTATTTAAGAGAGTGAGTTTAATTAAACTCACACCTTTAAATATGTGAAATTAGCTTATTAAATTACCTAGTTTCCTATTAGGCTTAAATCCTCTCTATTAAATATTTATATTTATTCATTAATCCATATTTCAATTATTACAAATTATTAGTAATTCTAAAAATAAAAAGTAGGCCTAGCCCCCCAAAAACACATTATTAGAATATGCCTGTAAGGCCAAAGAACCTTTTCCAACGATTCATTACCTCTCCACTTAAAATCTAAAATTCAATTAATTCACTATAGTTCCCTGTTCAGTATAATGAGTGCTTAAACTCCCTGGGCAAATAATACAATATACATAATTTGGAGACTTTGGACTAAAAGAATATGATTAAAAAATAATCAAATTTCCTCTAGCAACAAAACTTTGAGGAGGAAAGATTGAGACATGTTTAGTGCAAATCAGTTTATAATTCTTATTATTCTTATTATTTTGTCGTGAACTGTAATCTAGTTATTTGTTATTTTGTTCACGAAAATCCATTTAGTAAATAGGTTTAACATCACTCAGACGACTCCAGAAACGAAACACGTTCCGCTGCTATTGACGTCACTGGTAATGTCGAGCGCATAAAAAACAATCAGTGACGTCATCGACTTCTGCTGAGTACCCAATGGGGAGCCGGCTGCCGGGTACGTAGCGACAGCGTTATATAAAATATTAAATTATAATTGGCGTATACAAAACATACACGCACACTATTATAGGCTCTATTTAAGTTGTTGTACTATTCTCGCAGAAAGTACAATATTCAGGAAACACTGTCTTTACAACATTTCATTAATGCAGGCTTGAAGTATTTTTGTATATCCATTATTCAGTAAATACTTCAATGTAAATAGTAAAAGAGTATTTAAGTCTACATGGTTCTAAACACATGATTCGTTTTTTGTTGATCATATGAATGGGCATAGCAACCTCCTTTGTTTACATCAAGAAACAATCCTGGATCTGATCCTAGATCTGACCCTTGCTCACTGCTTCTATCCCGGCCACCATCCTGGTTCCTCGCTTCTGATTGGCTGATATAAACCGTCTTGTATGCCGTAATGCGAGTATGCTTGCATCCCGGCTCCAGTATACACGTACCCTTAGGCTATTGCAAGCGCACTGGCACTGCCGATCAAATTATCAAATTAATGAGCAGGATGTGATTTTATAAAACAGCTGTTGGTTTAGTCAAAATTTACAGAATTCTAGCTGAAATGCTGTCCAGATCACAGCGTAAGTTGTTAAGTAAATTCAAGCAGATTCCAATCACAATATAATGCTAGGATTGTTTTATCGATTTAGTATTAGATTTAGCCACTACTCTGGGAATAGTGTGTAAAACGACACAATTTAAGAGATATACATCTCGCAATAGACAATAACAGGACGATTTGTTAAGGTGATACGTTTCGTATTGCCCAAAGTTATCGAGACATCACTAGGCCTATCGAATGAATATTAGCGTACCCTGTACATAGATTGTGAAAATATTGAGGTTGGTCAAACTGTTAATATTACCCATCATGGAATATCCAAAGCAGAAAGGAGAAAGAATTTTATTTTTCTAGCCTTTGTAGGTGGTGGAATCGTTAAAATTTCAGGATAACTGTAAGTTACCGACAAAACTAAGCTCTTTTATGAATTTTACACCAATAAATCTTTCAGAAAATATAAAACATTTATAACTTCACGAATAGTACTGGTACCATGTTTTCCAGTTGAAACGATTGGTTAAAAAAGCGACAGAAGCTACCTTCTTTGCACGGGGGGTCAGCTACTGCCACTGTACAACTGTCACATCAGCAACTCGTTCATTCCTTTTATTCGGTTCATAGTGGAATCTGACAGAAACAGTCACTGGCGACTGACATCTATAATTAGCACCGTAGAAACCAGACATTAAAACTAATATATTACTAATTAGAAGTTAAAACATATAAATTTCAATTTATGATGATGAAACAAACACTTCACTTATAACATTGGCAATTCGCCACCAGGTAATTTTGTCACTAGACACATAGTTATCACTTTTGATGAAATTTGTACTGAAGGACACGGAAAAAAGATTTTCTTCAACTTCTACTCTCTGTCCCGTGTCCTTCCATCCAAAAAATATCCCATATTTATCCCCCCACTTTTGTGAGAATTATTTTCCGATTAGATTTCAATATGTCACGTGGAGGGCATGATCTTCTTATTTGTAGTTGACGGCAACGTGAATTCCCTGTCATGTTTTGGGGATTTACTGATCAATTAAGTTAACTTCTTGCCAGTGGCTGCCGCAGTGTAGGGTCCCTGAAAACAAACTAATTGTATTATTAACTTACAAAGACAAATATTTTTAGTAGGCAGTGGATTAGGTAAGAGCTTGGCCTCTAACAGTGAAATATTATTGTTTTATAAAGTAATCAGTTTAAAGTTTCAAAGTAATCAAACCGCAAATCAAAACCATAAACGTACCCTACATCTGTTCTAGATTGTTTAATTATATCCTAATCAAGCATACTAACAGAAACCGTGGTTAATTACTCTGCTAAAGTTATGCATACCGGTAACTTACTTGCAATGACGAGCTGCAGTGGTTACGTTACAATAGGTTTTGTTATTCATACTGGCTATGATAAACCCTTTTAAATATTTGAAAAATATTAATTAAAGAAAATATAAATAATTGCTATAACTTACACAAAGTAAAATACTGCCATCATAATTCAATTGAAATATCAATAGTTCAATTACAACAATTTAAAACATCGCTTAAACCAAGCCTAAGTTTACCCCTCCTGATAATAAGAAAGTAGGCCTTCCCCTGCATTAGACCTAAAATAGGCCTAGCTTATATTTGATTACTCCCACGCCCATAAGACTTATGGCACGCTAGGCCTCTCATTAGCTAGCTACCTACCGGCACCGTAACTTAGTCTTTGCAGGCTAATAATAGATTTGTTTAGTCTGAACTATAATAATTGGATCCATATACAGGCGATTAGGCCTATTTGAGAGGTTATACTTTGAATGGATTATTAATGAACGGAGATGACTTCATGGCCAGCTACTAAACAAGGTGGTGAGAAGTACGTTACTCCCCACCACAATCCTTCCTTAGTTACGGTACTCCATTGGGCTAAGTGATATGTTTCTTATTGCAATACTTTGTTTTTGTTTATTTTATTTCTGTATCTACGCTAGTGGTATTTTTCAATATTTTGATAGGGAACGGTCCAAACCCTGGTCATGTTATTATGTAAGGTCTACCTGATCTTAGAAAGCATCATTAATTAATAGCCCAGTGAAAAATGGCAGCTTGGTCCAGTCTCGAACCTTCTCAAAATATTGCGATCCGGAAAACTTTATGATACAGCTGTTTGTTAAACACCTTCAATAATAGTTTATTGGTTGACTGTGTCAATAAACAGTGCATAAACATTTGAGCGAGAAATTCAGTTTTGCTATCAAACAGATAGGTGTAAATACCTTTACAATATACGGTAACCAAATATAAGAAACAAAGTTAATTAACCTACTTGAAGTAAGTTATTAATTATTAATTGTATGTCTGTTTACAGTTTTTTTTTTTCAGTACAAAATAACACAAACGGATGCAGGTCAACCTTTGGCCTTAGTTAGCCCCTACAGATTCACAATAAGGACTTTAGGTTAGAAAGAAACTAAGCTTTAGGTAATGACAAACAATTTAAATTTCTCTCAAATGAACACTTTAATAAAATACAAGTTATACCTACATTAAGATAGCTTAAGCCTTATACAGGTTACGGCTGTAGTTTAGTTTACGCCCCACATTCATTCGTTACTGAATCTAAAGACTTTAAAGCATTTTGTGAAAACGTTACCTAGCTGAAATTTATATCAGCATCGCCACTGTGGTAAATCCGATACTGAAATATAATTTGACTCCTTTAAATACAGTAGTTAATATAGTAGTAATATAGTAGTTAAACTAAAAGCGAGTGAAAATAACCACATAAGAATTGATTTTAACTAGCTTACCTTTTCTTTCGCAGTTGGATGTTATGGTGATGAAACCTTGTGTTTGTGTTTACTGTTATTCGCTGGACATAAACCTACAACAACAAAGCAAAACCAACATGAAGGAAATATCGTTGATTCTTGCCATCAAAGACACTCGAAATAAGAATGCCTATCGCAAGTTAAGTTATAAATTTAATTTCAATCCGTTTAGTGGTTCTTAATTCTTCAATATAAATCAATACCTTGTAGTGGGGTCCTTTATAGAGTTAGTCCTTTATAATGTTCTTCAATCGTATTGCTAGTTTGTGTATTCAATAAAAATATCATCTGCATTATTTAACTTCAATAAAATAGTTTTTCTTTGATTTGTAGATCTGATTCATTTTGAATGGTTTAATTTATAGAAGAATTTTAAACAGTATCACGTATGCACAAGTACGGATGACTTTGGATCTTTAGAGTTTAGTATTAAATATGATAGCTATTTTCATTTAGTAAGTTCCATTTCGCAATTTATTCCATTGAAACGTTTTCTTTTGGATTATTTATATATCTTTCAACCCTTTGGGTTATGCTATTAGGAACGCAAAATAACCTTGATTACTCATGAGTGATGTGTAATAGTTTAAAGTCTTAGTAATATATATACTGATTACCAAGACAGGTACAGGTATCGAAATCATACTAAAACTGCCTTCTCCCAAAAAAGTAGGATTTAAACAAATTCAAAATAGAGCTATGTATTATCTGCAATGATCATTATCAGATGCATATATATATAAAACTTAAATGAATATATATGCAACACTCCAATGGACTGTAAGCCTACGATTTTAGATTTAAAAATAATCCACTTATAAGCAGTCCGAAATAACATAGGATGCTTTGAGTCAATCTTATCGTAATATAAAATAAAAACCTTATAAATAAGACACAGGAGTCACGTTTATACAATTAGTTAATTATATGTTCCTGCTGATTTTAAGGGATCCCATGAAAACATGAAATGTAAATACTTTAAATACCATAAATTATTTACAACTATTGAACACTGTTTACATTTCAGTCAAGCAACTGTTTCTTCGAAATCATAAATAAAACAGTAACTCGTCTAAGATCAGCGCTTTTATTTATTTATTATTTTTAGAATCTGTCTTTCCGTCTGAAATTTACCACAGAAAACTAAATTTATCAGGACAATATGAAAATAGATCCATCTCAATAGTTGTGAGCGCGGAGCAGAACTGTCTCCGAGGTGATTGATAACTCTGACAGGAGGATTTACATTTCACTATTAATTTTACACAGACGATTGTGCTTGAACAAATTATTTAAAAATATTGCTAAAATTTATCGGAGGGTGTTAGTGCATCCAAGTTATTAATCTGTCAATCAATTTGTTTATATATTTTAGTTACATATACAGTATGTTCTAGTATGTAAATAATAAATGTTAAACATAATTGTGAGATATAGTGACAACTAAAGATTGCCTACCAACAATGACAAATATAAAAATACTATACTGTAATCACAACTGTACAACAATCACAATTACTGCGCCTCATGGGCATTTCGGAATATACAGGGCGTCTTATGTCAGGATTCTCAAACACATCATGGGCAAACTAATAGACTGTAGGGATAAAACAAAATTATTGTCCATCAAACTGGCTTCAAGGAACAATGTAAACATATGTTTAGTTTATTTAAAATTCAGCGTGATCGAAAATCTGAGGGTCTCTAGTTCGAATCTCAGAATTTTTAAATGTAAGCATATTTTAGTTTGTAAATTATTTTAAACCCCACGATATAAATTTTGGTAAAGACTGAACTCAATTATTCGTATCTGTATCTTTACTGTAATTACTGACTGTAAAAATTAGTTACAAATTGGAAATATTGATTTAAATTATAAAATTGACAAACATAAAGCAAAACGAATACGAAACAAGTAATGGAAAGTATTCGTATTTAAGAATTTAAATATTTACTACATAGATACTTGTCAACTTCAATATGCCTATTGTATATTTTAATGCCATACAGAGTATAAGTTTTTCCTAGTCTAAACCTTATCATTTACAGGAACAATTGCGGTTTCATATTTAAACTTTGGTGTAAAGCAGATTTAAACCGTGGCAAATTTTAAGTTAAGTACAATATTATGGTCCCATAAGAAGATACAAATATTGCATCCTGTATATAAACTTTAGTTTCAAATACTGATGTGATTTTTGTACCATTATGAATTTTAACTAAATGTAGATATCTTCTTCTGACAGGGATATAAAGTACGTTAGGTGGAATTGCCCCTGCTTCTACGCCAACTCCTATATAAGCTAAACAGAGTTTCGGTATCCAGGTGGTAACGTGACTTCAACAAGATCCAATCAGAAACCAGGAATTAGGTCATGAGACGTCATAGGAATGTAATGCTTCGTAGCCCTCATGTTGGAGAAAGCCACTTGATATAATATTTTTGTCATACTACTCACTGACCTCTCAAAGTACAATTTTTATTTATTTTTTATTATCATGTTTTTTGTCAAAACAATTAAATAATTTATTGAGTTGCATATCACTTGTCATAACAAGTAACTTGATCAAATAATCTACGTCTCACAACACTACAAAATATACTTAAACATATTCTATTCTTACATTTAATACAGTTAATATAATTAAAGAATGGTAAAAGGTGATTCATTTTAACCAGTTTCACCCGTCATCATCTGGCCCAATCAGAGAGAGACATAAATTTAGAAACAATCAACAGTCCGAGATCAATGAAATAATTTCTGTCATTATCTGATTGGACCTGAATACCAATATAACTGGTTGAAATCGATCACCGTGTACCATACTTATCTATATTTAACGTCTTGTATGTAAGATCAGAATAAGTGTAAATATATTTTGTATTGTTGTGAGACGTAGTTTATTTTATCTCGTTTAATTGCTATAGCAAGCAACGTGCTACTCAAGAAATTATTCAATTGTTTTAACAAAAAACATCATGAGAAATAAAAAAATATGATGTAGTTTATTTTATTCTGTTTGATAAAAAATGCATACATATTTTTTTCAAATACACATGTATTACTAACTTAATAAAGGTGAAGATAGTGTCATTTTAGACGCATTAAATTTGAAAAATATTTACATATTAAATATGTTAAAATGAAATGTGCTTGGAAAATACATTTATCAACATTGCTTTTAAATAATTTATTTGAATTAGTATGCTTTTTAAACTTAAAGGTGGGGTTAAGAACCTGTGAATTTAGGTGAATATAAATGAATAATAATTTAGGTAAATGAATAATCTCTAACTCAGTGGACATTGCTTACGATGAAAACCACCCTAGAGTGTATAAACCTTAATCAGCGTATATGGAACTCGTCCTTTCCTGGTGGAGTAATTATTGTTAATTCCGCCTGAGTGCAGAGTCATGTCAAACTTCAAATTGACCTGACTTATTTTTACTCAAAAAACAAACCCTATCCACAGTGGGGTTCTGCAATTAAGTATACTTATACAGTTCGTAATATGATTTTGTTAGCTGTAATTGCTTTCCTTGCTTCCTGATTAGAGCTTTAGTATTTTCTTTTTCATCCAATGATATACAGCTTTTATAAACTAAATAACTATATTAATTTCCAATATCTTAAGGACTAGAAATCACATAATATTATCTTGGGGTTGACGTTACTTGCGACACTGCCAAGTTGTCTTGTTATTTTTAAAACTATTAAAGGTGTCATACAGTAACGGGGTTCATTCCCAAATTATTCCATCTAACTAATAACACCTTATCACTGGCATTATACAAATTTTTGTTAAGGATCAAATACACAACACGGAAACCGGAATAGCTGGAAACGCAACATACGTTTTTATAGTTAGAACTGGTCAGTCTGCGTTAAATTTCCAATATTTTCGTGTTAGTTTTTCGTGTTGTTTTCTATCTTTATACCTGTCCATTTGATCTGTACCATTTGATACATGTCATTGATAAGAGGGATTGCTATTAGCAGTATGCAACAACTTTAAAAATGTTCCCTTTGAAGTTCAAAACCTTTGATATATTCAAAAATTACAGGATTGTCTGGCTATATTATAGGTAAATTTAAAGTTTTTAATAATAATTTCCGATGATGTTTTGTTCTAAATGCTAAGTTGCGCATTTTTATCAACTATTTCCGGTTATCAAAAATTAACAAATACTAAATGGAAGATTGCAAGTGGACTTGTTGAAACATGTGGGAATTTAATTATAAGCTCGTAAAAAAACTAAAAACTAAAGCAACATTTAGGTAGCCAGTCTATCACCCGTGCAGTAAGCATGGGAAAATGACGGTAACTGCATGGATGACGTTATAACTTGATTTAAAAACTAACGACATTTGCATTCGATGTTAGTACCCTTAATCAGCACGCTTTCATGGTTTGAAGCCACAATAATAACCGGCGGTTGTTGGGGGGGGGGGGGGTTGAACGTTGTCTTATGTGATATATTTTACAAGCTCGCTATTTACAAGGTGTACATTCATATACGACCCGAACTATGAGAAAATAAAGAGTTGGCTTACTTTGAGGATTAAACTGGTCGTTGTCAAAAAATTAAATTTACAGTACTTTAAGTCGCCTGCTTTAACTTCCTGTATAGTGTTTTAAAAATAAATGCATGTCAACGTAATATTAACTCATGCCTAACACCTTGAAATGGATGAATTTACCACCTTGCACTGGAACACAAACTGAGAACAACATGACCTGAAGTTGCCCATTAACTGTAATCTATACACCTGAAACATTTTCAATTTCCGCTAAAGCAAACTTGGTAACAAACTTTTGTAGGCTCATCTCGCCATTATAATTAAACCACAGGCAAACAGGTACTTCAGAACCTTTTCTTAGCTCAAATATGAAAAGAACTCGTCAGATTTTTTTATTAAATAGCTATTATTTATTTTGCTTTAAGCACTTAGGAATATTTTTCTATTTAGATTTATTTATTTATATTCCTCAAGTTCTAGTCGTATCGAACCCTTTTACATTGGAGGCTGTGGTACCCAAGGTCCAAAGATACTTTTTAAGGTCTGTGCAGTTGGTATATTTAAGGATTTATAGCTAACCGAAAGAGACCTCGTTAAAACAGCTGGAAGGTCACTTGACACCAATCCAATCTGCAGTGTTGCTGGAAACACGATATTAATCGTACGCGTACCTCATTATTGTAATTAAAATTAACATAGTTTAACTGCTTACATTTTATAATCAGATTATTATTTTACTAAACTAATATATTGTTGTATTTATTTGTATTATTAGAGTATTGAATTAAGGGTTTACATTTTATTGCTGCATGTCCAGTGACAATTTAAAAATAACTGTACCATTATTATACCCTGTAAGGTTGGCAACACTTTATAGTATTTTGTTGATTTATGCATCAGCTGGACGCCCTCGTAAGACATCTTTGCTGTGAACATTACTCTTATGCAAATGATCATACCTGTGAGTAGGGGGCAATGGCCGATTCAAAACCAGCAGCAACCTGCTTGCTCCACTGTGGAGCTGTGGAGCCCCCCCCCCCCCGTCACGTGACCCATTAACCTAACTTAAACCTGGTGCCTGGCGTGAGGAGCCCCCCCCCCCCCCCCCGACGCCCCCCCCCCCGACGCCCCCCCCCCACGACGCCCCCCCCCCGACGCCCCCCCACCCCGACGCCCCCCCCCCGACGCCCCCCCCCCCCCGGTCGCCAGCGACACTTTTCGTGATGACCTTGAACATGAGGAAAAAACTTTCGAAAATTAATAACTAGCCTATTTATCCATCGATTCCCACGGGACTTTTTCCAGAGTGTAGGCCTATCCCAGAGGAAGCGAATGACGTAAGAACCCCATAGATCCGCCATTAAACAAGGCCGCTATTAATTTATAACCGCGTTTTCCTTATGGGATCTCAGCTGTTTACCAACCGATTTTGACGAAACCTCACCACATGTCAGGCGGCGGCCTAAGTAAACCATCGCTTAAAGAAAATTGAAAATCCACCGTTAAACGGACCCGCTATTAATTTTTAACCGCGTTTTCCTTATGGGATCTCAGCTGTTTACCAACCGATTTTGACGAAACCTCACCACATGTCAGGCGGCGGTCTAAGTAAACCATCGCTTAAAGAAAATTGAAAATCCACCGTTAAACGGACCCGCTATTAATTTTTAACCGCTTTTTCCTTATGTGATCTCAGCTGTTTAAAGACCGATTTTGATGAAACTTCACCACATGTCAGGCGGCGGCCTAAAGAAACCATCGCTTAAAGAAAATTGAGAATCCACCGTTAAACGGGCCCGTTATTAATTTTTAAACGCGTTTTCCTCATGGGATCTCGGCTGTTTGCTGACCGAACTCGATGTGACTTCACTACACGTCGTATGCCGGCTTGGTCAAACCAAACTGCGAGCGGCTCCGCGGCGTCACGTGTCGAGGCGCGTGCTAGGGCCTACGTGACTGTCCCAGCCTGTCCACTCCTCCTCCACTCCGCTATCCCTCCACTCCTCCTCCACTCCGCTACCCCTGTCGTGGACCGCGGTGACATCATCTCCATGCCTACGTGACCGTCCGGGCCTGTTTACTCATTAGCGGTTCCGAGAACTGTTTACCGCTTTCACCGCCTACTGTACGGTACGTAGCTATGTTACTTCAGTGATTGTCATCGCTTCCTTCATTCAGTTTGTGTTTGGAGCCCAGTGTGTGTAGACGTTCTACTTCAGTGCTGTGCTAGTCCTTACCGCACCATATTCCGAGATCTGTTAAACGTAAGTATATGTAGTCTTATAAGTTGTAGTGTGGACCGCCTCAGGCCGTTTACTCATTAGCGATAATTGCCGCGATTTCGAGAAATGTTCCACCGCCTTCTACTGTACGGTACGTAGCTATGTTACTTCAGTGATTGTCATCGCTTCCTTCATTCAGTTTGTGTTTGGAGCCCAGTGTGTGTAGACGTTCTACTTCAGTGCTGTGCTAGTCCTTACCGTACCATATTCCGAGATCTGTTAAACGTAAGTATATGTAGTCTTATAAGTTGTAGTGTGGACCGCCTCAGGCCGTTTACTCATTAGCGATAATTGCCGCGATTTCGAGAAATGTTCCACCGCCTTCTACTGTACGGTACGTAGCTATGTTACTTAAGTGATTGTCATCGCTTCCTTCATTCAGTTTGCGTTTGGAGCTCAGTGTGTGTAGACGTTCTACTTCAGTGCTGTGCTAGCCTTTACTGCACCATATTCCGAGATTGTTAAACGTAAGTATATGTAGCTCTTAGAAGTTGTAGTGTGGAAGACTATTACATTCCCCTTTATAGTAAGATTCTCATTTAAGGTATGATCGTTCAGCAACTTTAAAGTCAGAATGTGCAAAGAGAGGTCTGGCTTGTTAATAGAAGTTGAATAATCTGTTCTTTGCTAAAACCAATTTAATAAACGAGGAAACCCGTGTACTAACATTAAATTTGCCATGGCCTTGACTCTTGTCTACCACGCATAAAGTATGTGTTATGTTACCAATGAAGTGTTCTCGTTGCGACTAATTTGTAAATGCAAGAGACTTATCATATTCGTTGTTGCAGATGAACAACCAACACATGTGCGAGGTCTGCGGCCGAGCCTTCAGCCTGCTCAGAAACCTGAGGCGGCACGCGGAGTCCGCCCACAACGCTAGACGTCACGACTGCCACGTCTGCGATAGGCGCTTCACAAGAGGCGACAGCCTCCGCCGCCACGTCGCCACGGTTCACGGACCACACGCCGCGGCGGAGCCCCAACCGCAACGAGCGGACCATGCCTGCCGACTGTGCCCGGCCATCTTCGCCAGCCTGGAGGACGTGCGCTGCCACATGCAAGCGGCTCACTCCGCGATGCCAGCAGCAGCTCCTTCCTCCTCCTCGAGCCCCGATCACCACGTGGAGTGTGAGCGATGCGGTAGACGCTTCGACCGCGACCTGGAACTGAGACGACACGTCCGGACCGTCCATCCTCCCACGTTCCGTTGTGCCTACTGCGACCGCGGGTTTACCCGTCGCTTCAACCGCAACCAGCACGAGTCTCACAACTGCCCTGTTGTGAGGAACCTGGCTCAAGAACCATCCGAGTTCCGCTGCGTGTACTGCGAAAAGGGGTTTACTCGCCGCTTCAACCGCGACCATCACCAGTCTCACAACTGCCCTGTTGTGAGGGACCTGACCCAAGACCGACTGCCTAGGTTGTCCTCTCCTCCCCCTCTTCCACACAGCAACCAGTCGTTGCGCCAAGGAGCCAGCGCCGAGCCCCGATCGCGCCAGATGCCTAGCGCCGAGCCACGACCAGGACCGAGCACCGAGCCACAGCCAGGGCCCAGCACCGAGCCCCAGCCCCGCCCAGGACCTAGCGTCGAGCCTCAGACCATCGATGACGAGATGGAGGGTGGCGGCCGCCCCGTGTTCCAGCTCGTGCATCGGGCCTTCCGGAGTCGCCTCCTCACCTACCGCCTGGCCCAGCCGTTAGACGCCTTGCTGACCGTCGAGGATGCGCTGACCCTGTTGTTTGACGAGGTTCTGGACCTGATGGAGAACGTCATGACCCAACATCCGAGCATCAAGGCGAACATGGTCCTGGAATGTGAGTTCTCCAACATTCACGGGGCCACCTGCCTGCGCTCCTTCAACACGAAGAACGTCCCACTGACCGAGGCCTCCGACTTGGAGGCTTTCCTCTCCGCGACGTTCGAGACGATCGTGAAGAAGAAGGAGCAGTGCGAACTGGTAGGCAGCGGCTGGACATACCTGCGTATACGGGACCTGGAGATCCGCGTGAACGAGTACACGCCGCTCGGGGGCAGAGCGTATCTCCAGCTGCCAAGGGCTATTGCAGACACGCGCGCTGTTGTCAATGTGCTAAACGCCGACGACATGTGCTTCATGTACGCTATCCTGGCCAAGTTCGTTGCGCGACACGCGGAGAGACCTGCAGCGTATACGCCGGACATCATCGCCCGCTACGACTGGACCGGTTTGCGTTTCCCCGTGACGCTCAAGGACATCAAGACCTTCGAGGGCAAGAACAACATCAGCGTAAACGTCTACGGGACCGAGCGCGCGATGGTGGGAAGACGCCCTGACGGAACTCCCAAGTTCATGGATAGGGTCTACCCCTTGAAGATCTGCAAGCGAGAGCTCGAAGACCACAGGGACCTGCTGTACGTGAGCACCGACGGGGACAGCCACTACGCATACATCACGGACCTGAGTCGACTGGTCCGTCGCCAGCTCACTGACCACGGGCATAGGATCTACGTCTGTAAGCGGTGCTTCGCTTACTTCGACAATCGGCCCAGCAAGCTAGGGTTGACGGGCGCTCAGCGTCTGGAGGAGCACAGGCGTTACTGCTACGCCAAGGCTCCCCTTCGCCTGGACTTGCCGAAGAAGCAGCAGATCCGCTTCACCCATCCAGAGTACACTAGGCGGGAGAGGTTCAGCATCTACGCGGACTTCGAGTGTGCTCTGCAGCCTGTCGCTGTTGACCCGGTGGAAGCGCCGCCGCCCGGCACAACGCCTCTGCAAATGCACGTCCCGTACGCCTTCGCCTACCAGATCGTGGACTCGCTGGGGCTGGAGGAGTTTGAGCCGCGGGTATACTTCGGAGCTGACGCGTCCAAGGTCTTTATGGAACGGCTCAAGATGGACGTGTTGAGCCTGTGGGAGTTCTTGTTTAGCACGAGAGCTCTGCACCCTTCTCTGACCCGGCAGGAAATGGACGAGTATCTCGCAGCGACCCGCTGCTACCTCTGCGGCAAGGAGTTCACCGAGCTGGACGTCAAGGTGCGGGACCACAACCACGCTCCGCCCTACGAGTTCCGAGGAGCGGCGCACCGCTCGTGCAATCTGCGGTACAGGGAGCAGCGGGTCATCAACTGCTACTTCCACAACCTGTCCAACTACGATGCCCACTTCGTAGTGCGGGAGCTGGCCATCGACCCCGGCGATGTGGACGTGCTGGCGCACACCGAAGAGCGTTACATCGCCTTCACCAAGCGGTTCCACTTTGGCCAGCCCGGGGACAACCCACGACAGAGCAGTTTCGCGGTGCGGTTCCTCGACACCTACAGGTTCTTGTCCATGAGCCTGGCCAGCCTGGCAGCGGGACTGCCCACTGACAAGATGCGCGAGACGAGGAAGCGCTTCCCCGATGACCGGCTGTTCGACCTGGTGCGCAGGAAGGGCGTGTTCCCCTACGACTTTGTCACATCGTACGAAACGCTGTACAGGACCAGGGAGCTGCCGTCCAAGGAGGCGTTCAAGAACACCATGACCCTGGAGGACATCAAGGACGAGGACTACCAACACGCCCTCAACGTGTGGCGAGCCTTCGAGTGTCGCCACCTCAAGGACTACGCCGACACGTACCTGCGCTGCGACATCGCCCTCCTCACCGACGTCTTCGAGCAGTTCCGTGACACCTCTTTGGCCGAGTACGGACTGGACCCCGCCCACTACTACACCCTGCCATCCTACGCTTGGGACGTCATGTTGAAGACCTGCGACGTGGAGCTGGACACGATGCAGGATTTCGACATGTACCTGTTCGTGGAGCAGGGGATCCGAGGAGGGATCTCTCAGGCCGTCACCCGCTACGCCAAGGCGAACCACGATCGGTGCCCGGACTACCGCCCCGACGAGCCGACACGCCACCTCCTGTACCTGGACGCCAACAACCTCTACGGCTGGGCCATGTCCCAGTACCTGCCCACCGGAGACTTCCAGTGGCTCAGCCGTGAGGAGATCGACTCCTTGGACATTGGCGCGCTGGATGCCGAAGCGGAACGGGGTTACATCCTCGAAGTGGACCTCCACTACCCCGCCCACCTCCACGACCTGCACAAGGACCTCCCTTACTGCTGCGAGACCAAGCGTCCGCCAACAGGGAAATATCCCAAACTGATGACCACCCTGGACGACAAGATGCATTACGTCTGCCATTACAGGGTCTTGCAGCAGGCGCTGAACAACGGACTGGAGCTTGCGGCTGTGCACAGGGCGATCTCGTTTCGCCAGTCTCGGTGGCTAGAGCCCTACATCCTCATGAATACCGAGCTGCGGAAGAAGGCCAGGACCAAGTTCGAGCAAGACTTTTTCAAGTTAATGAATAACGCGGTCTTTGGCAAAACCATCGAGAACGTCCGCAAGCGCCTGAACGTCAAGCTGGTCTGCACTCCGGAGAAGTTCTCCAAGTACGTGGCCAAGTCCAATTTCCTGGACCGCACGTATTACACGGAGGACGTAGCTCTCGTGCACCTCGCCAGGGTAAACATCGTCCTGGAAAAGCCCATCTACGTCGGCATGTCTGTCCTGGAGCTGAGCAAGTGGCTCATGTACGAGTTTCTGCGGAAGATGAAGGACCGCTACGGTGACCGCTTAAACGTAGACTACATGGACACTGACAGCTTCGTGTTCGACATCCTATCCCGGGACGTCTACAGGGAGATGATGGAGCACTTGGACGACTTCGATACCAGCGCCTACCCGAGGTCTCACCCCTGCTACAGCCCCACCAACGCCAAGGTGATTGGCAAGTTCAAGGACGAGTGTAACGGCCGATCCTTGTTCGAGTACCTCGGCCTGCGCTCGAAGCTTTACTTCATGGACGTTGAGGACGAAGACAACGGATCCAAGGCGATCAAGCGAGCCAAGGGAATCGCCAAGGGGGTTGTTAAAAACGTCCTAACCCCCGACGACTACAGGGAATGTCTGTTTGACGGGGTGTTGAAAACCACCATCAACACCCGTTTCCAGTCGTACCTGCACCGTGTCTTCACCGTACAAGTAGAAAAGCTATCCTTGAGCCCGGCCGATGATAAACGCTACATCTTGGCTGATGGTATCCACACCTTACCTTGGGGGCATAAGGACATCCCACCACTGCCCGCAGCAAGAAGTCGAGACAATCCCGAGGAGCAGCAAGGCGGGCCTATGGAGGTGGACGAGGAGGACATGGATGAAGAGTTCCCGGTGTAGATTTAAGTCTGAACAGAACTAGGCTAATTTTTTAAATATAATTAAGTATATTTTGTAAATAGTATTCGTAAGCAAATATAGTCAAACAGTTTAGTTTACAGCATACATCTGTGTTGTTACTACCCCTTGCATTTCCCTGACATTTACTTTCAAAAGACTCTTCTAATGCAAACCGAATTTGTAAAACTATCATGTTTTCAAAAACAAAACTTTCAAAATTGTTAAAAATTCGATATTCTTTCTTAAATACTAAAGAGAAAGACAAGTGAAAACAACAGTTAACGAGAAACAAAACATTTATTGAAACACAATAAGAATATACACACAAACATATTACAATCAAGAACTCAAAAGGTATTTACACAAAAATAGTCTTAAGCGAAGATGGAGTAGAAGAGCCTACGGACCAGTGCGTCGTTATGGTGAGAGCGACCGGGTCGAAGAGCTGCACGTAGTCGCTGAGTGGTATACCGAGGACCGCCCGACAGTACAGGTAGGTGAGGCAGTAGTGGTCATAAACAGAAGTACCGTAGCCCTGGAGTCGATACCTGTTGTAGAGACCGCCACCAGGCGCTTCTCAATCTGGGTGGTGTTCATCGCGGGCGGAAGCAGTCCCCACCGATTGTGTGATACCCTCATTACTACCAGTTGCACGCTTTATCACCACCGGCTTCACTGTATGTGTCAAACCAGTGACTCTGGGGACTCCTGAATAACGATCCACCCAAAGGTTTTCCAATCGCGTTATAATGTTCATAATCATAATATAGATTTCATAGTCTTTATTTTCATCCAAATATAAGTTGCAACCATGTGTATACTGACCTCTATGATGTAACTGGATGTTCAAGAACACATTACCCTGATTGGCGGGATTTTGTACTGTATGTTGATAACCGGAATCTACCCAACTGACAGTCGGTGGTGAATCGTTCGAATCTTTTTCCACAAGCTCCAAGTCTCCAGGTAGTTCCGGGGGATTGACACTTCTACTGTTGTCGTTTATGCATATGCTGACGTTCTGGGAACCTCCCCCTTCGGTTATTTGGTTGGATGATGGTGATGCAAAGTCTTCAGATATCTCCGGAGCATTGCCACTTTCAATGTCGTTTATGCAACTGCTATCAATACATGTGTTGACTTTCTGCGGACCTCTTCCTGCTGAGGTTTGTATGAACGATCTCGGTTGTGAGGAACGATTGTTTCTTCGCTTCCTTCTAACACAGAGGTGGTGCTGACGATGATGGAGACGAAGTCCATCTCGCGACGTGAACGACTCCTCACAGTATGGACATTTCCAGGTCGCCAGCTTCGATGGTGTGGCGACTGACCGTTTCAGTGATGGTGCTGGCGGTGGTTGTTCAGGACTTCGTGGAGAAAAGTACATGGTGCTGTAGCCTTCCATCGCTTCCAACTCCTTCAACAACGTCTGGACTGATTCATCCACTTCGATTGCACTAGCCATGTTTGTGTTTACTCTGCAACATCACTAGACAAACTGAAGGTGCGCGACAATCACTGAAGTAACAAAGCTACGTACCGTACAGTAGAAGGCGGTGAACAATTCTCGAAATCGCGGCAATTATCGCTAATGAGTAAACAGCCTGAGGCGGTCCACACTACAACTTATAAGACTACATATACTTACGTTTAACAGATCTCGGAGTATGGTGCGGTAAGGACTAGCACAGCACTGAAGTAGAACGTCTACGCACACTGAGCTTCAAACACAAACTGAATGAAGGACGCGATGACAATCACTTAAGTAACATAGCTACGTACCGTACAGTAGAAGGCGGTGGACAATTCTCGAAATCGCGGCAATTATCGCTAATGAGTAAACAGCCTGGGGCAGTCACGTAGGCACGGGGTGATGACGTAACCGCGGTCCACGACTTCACTACTTAAGGTAGGCCAATGCGTGCGTTAGGTTTACAGACGCAGGTTTAGGTTAGGTTTACAGACGCAGGTTTAAGTTAGGTTTGATGATGCATGAACGTCGCGCGCGACGTTCATGCATCATCAAACCTAACTTAAACCTGCGTCGCGACGTTCATGCATCCTCAAACCTAACTTAAACCTGCGTCTGTAAACCTAACCTAAACCTGCGTCTGTAAACCTAACGCACGCATTGGCCTACCTTAAGTAGTGAAGTCGTGGACCGCGGTTACGTCATCACCCCGTGCCTACGTGACTGCCCCAGGCTGTTTACTCATTAGCGATAATTGCCGCGATTTCGAGAATTGTCCACCGCCTTCTACTGTACGGTACGTAGCTATGTTACTTAAGTGATTGTCATCGCGTCCTTCATTCAGTTTGTGTTTGAAGCTCAGTGTGCGTAGACGTTCTACTTCAGTGCTGTGCTAGTCCTTACCGCACCATACTCCGAGATCTGTTAAACGTAAGTATATGTAGTCTTATAAGTTGTAGTGTGGACCGCCTCAGGCTGTTTACTCATTAGCGATAATTGCCGCGATTTCGAGAATTGTTCACCGCCTTCTACTGTACGGTACGTAGCTTTGTTACTTCAGTGATTGTCGCGCACCTTCAGTTTGTCTAGTGATGTTGCAGAGTAAACACAAACATGGCTAGTGCAATCGAAGTGGATGAATCAGTCCAGACGTTGTTGAAGGAGTTGGAAGCGATGGAAGGCTACAGCACCATGTACTTTTCTCCACGAAGTCCTGAACAACCACCGCCAGCACCATCACTGAAACGGTCAGTCGCCACACCATCGAAGCTGGCGACCTGGAAATGTCCATACTGTGAGGAGTCGTTCACGTCGCGAGATGGACTTCGTCTCCATCATCGTCAGCACCACCTCTGTGTTAGAAGGAAGCGAAGAAACAATCGTTCCTCACAACCGAGATCGTTCATACAAACCTCAGCAGGAAGAGGTCCGCAGAAAGTCAACACATGTATTGATAGCAGTTGCATAAACGACATTGAAAGTGGCAATGCTCCGGAGATATCTGAAGACTTTGCATCACCATCATCCAACCAAATAACCGAAGGGGGAGGTTCCCAGAACGTCAGCATATGCATAAACGACAACAGTAGAAGTGTCAATCCCCCGGAACTACCTGGAGACTTGGAGCTTGTGGAAAAAGATTCGAACGATTCACCACCGACTGTCAGTTGGGTAGATTCCGGTTATCAACATACAGTACAAAATCCCGCCAATCAGGGTAATGTGTTCTTGAACATCCAGTTACATCATAGAGGTCAGTATACACATGGTTGCAACTTATATTTGGATGAAAATAAAGACTATGAAATCTATATTATGATTATGAACATTATAACGCGATTGGAAAACCTTTGGGTGGATCGTTATTCAGGAGTCCCCAGAGTCACTGGTTTGACACATACAGTGAAGCCGGTGGTGATAAAGCGTGCAACTGGTAGTAATGAGGGTATCACACAATCGGTGGGGACTGCTTCCGCCCGCGATGAACACCACCCAGATTGAGAAGCGCCTGGTGGCGGTCTCTACAACAGGTATCGACTCCAGGGCTACGGTACTTCTGTTTATGACCACTACTGCCTCACCTACCTGTACTGTCGGGCGGTCCTCGGTATACCACTCAGCGACTACGTGCAGCTCTTCGACCCGGTCGCTCTCACCATAACGACGCACTGGTCCGTAGGCTCTTCTACTCCATCTTCGCTTAAGACTATTTTTGTGTAAATACCTTTTGAGTTCTTGATTGTAATATGTTTGTGTGTATATTCTTATTGTGTTTCAATAAATGTTTTGTTTCTCGTTAACTGTTGTTTTCACTTGTCTTTCTCTTTAGTATTTAAGAAAGAATATCGAATTTTTAACAATTTTGAAAGTTTTGTTTTTGAAAACATGATAGTTTTACAAATTCGGTTTGCATTAGAAGAGTCTTTTGAAAGTAAATGTCAGGGAAATGCAAGGGGTAGTAACAACACAGATGTATGCTGTAAACTAAACTGTTTGACTATATTTGCTTACGAATACTATTTACAAAATATACTTAATTATATTTAAAAAATTAGCCTAGTTCTGTTCAGACTTAAATCTACACCGGGAACTCTTCATCCATGTCCTCCTCGTCCACCTCCATAGGCCCGCCTTGCTGCTCCTCGGGATTGTCTCGACTTCTTGCTGCGGGCAGTGGTGGGATGTCCTTATGCCCCCAAGGTAAGGTGTGGATACCATCAGCCAAGATGTAGCGTTTATCATCGGCCGGGCTCAAGGATAGCTTTTCTACTTGTACGGTGAAGACACGGTGCAGGTACGACTGGAAACGGGTGTTGATGGTGGTTTTCAACACCCCGTCAAACAGACATTCCCTGTAGTCGTCGGGGGTTAGGACGTTTTTAACAACCCCCTTGGCGATTCCCTTGGCTCGCTTGATCGCCTTGGATCCGTTGTCTTCGTCCTCAACGTCCATGAAGTAAAGCTTCGAGCGCAGGCCGAGGTACTCGAACAAGGATCGGCCGTTACACTCGTCCTTGAACTTGCCAATCACCTTGGCGTTGGTGGGGCTGTAGCAGGGGTGAGACCTCGGGTAGGCGCTGGTATCGAAGTCGTCCAAGTGCTCCATCATCTCCCTGTAGACGTCCCGGGATAGGATGTCGAACACGAAGCTGTCAGTGTCCATGTAGTCTACGTTTAAGCGGTCACCGTAGCGGTCCTTCATCTTCCGCAGAAACTCGTACATGAGCCACTTGCTCAGCTCCAGGACAGACATGCCGACGTAGATGGGCTTTTCCAGGACGATGTTTACCCTGGCGAGGTGCACGAGAGCTACGTCCTCCGTGTAATACGTGCGGTCCAGGAAATTGGACTTGGCCACGTACTTGGAGAACTTCTCCGGAGTGCAGACCAGCTTGACGTTCAGGCGCTTGCGGACGTTCTCGATGGTTTTGCCAAAGACCGCGTTATTCATTAACTTGAAAAAGTCTTGCTCGAACTTGGTCCTGGCCTTCTTCCGCAGCTCGGTATTCATGAGGATGTAGGGCTCTAGCCACCGAGACTGGCGAAACGAGATCGCCCTGTGCACAGCCGCAAGCTCCAGTCCGTTGTTCAGCGCCTGCTGCAAGACCCTGTAATGGCAGACGTAATGCATCTTGTCGTCCAGGGTGGTCATCAGTTTGGGATATTTCCCTGTTGGCGGACGCTTGGTCTCGCAGCAGTAAGGGAGGTCCTTGTGCAGGTCGTGGAGGTGGGCGGGGTAGTGGAGGTCCACTTCGAGGATGTAACCCCGTTCCGCTTCGGCATCCAGCGCGCCAATGTCCAAGGAGTCGATCTCCTCACGGCTGAGCCACTGGAAGTCTCCGGTGGGCAGGTACTGGGACATGGCCCAGCCGTAGAGGTTGTTGGCGTCCAGGTACAGGAGGTGGCGTGTCGGCTCGTCGGGGCGGTAGTCCGGGCACCGATCGTGGTTCGCCTTGGCGTAGCGGGTGACGGCCTGAGAGATCCCTCCTCGGATCCCCTGCTCCACGAACAGGTACATGTCGAAATCCTGCATCGTGTCCAGCTCCACGTCGCAGGTCTTCAACATGACGTCCCAAGCGTAGGATGGCAGGGTGTAGTAGTGGGCGGGGTCCAGTCCGTACTCGGCCAAAGAGGTGTCACGGAACTGCTCGAAGACGTCGGTGAGGAGGGCGATGTCGCAGCGCAGGTACGTGTCGGCGTAGTCCTTGAGGTGGCGACACTCGAAGGCTCGCCACACGTTGAGGGCGTGTTGGTAGTCCTCGTCCTTGATGTCCTCCAGGGTCATGGTGTTCTTGAACGCCTCCTTGGACGGCAGCTCCCTGGTCCTGTACAGCGTTTCGTACGATGTGACAAAGTCGTAGGGGAACACGCCCTTCCTGCGCACCAGGTCGAACAGCCGGTCATCGGGGAAGCGCTTCCTCGTCTCGCGCATCTTGTCAGTGGGCAGTCCCGCTGCCAGGCTGGCCAGGCTCATGGACAAGAACCTGTAGGTGTCGAGGAACCGCACCGCGAAACTGCTCTGTCGTGGGTTGTCCCCGGGCTGGCCAAAGTGGAACCGCTTGGTGAAGGCGATGTAACGCTCTTCGGTGTGCGCCAGCACGTCCACATCGCCGGGGTCGATGGCCAGCTCCCGCACTACGAAGTGGGCATCGTAGTTGGACAGGTTGTGGAAGTAGCAGTTGATGACCCGCTGCTCCCTGTACCGCAGATTGCACGAGCGGTGCGCCGCTCCTCGGAACTCGTAGGGCGGAGCGTGGTTGTGGTCCCGCACCTTGACGTCCAGCTCGGTGAACTCCTTGCCGCAGAGGTAGCAGCGGGTCGCTGCGAGATACTCGTCCATTTCCTGCCGGGTCAGAGAAGGGTGCAGAGCTCTCGTGCTAAACAAGAACTCCCACAGGCTCAACACGTCCATCTTGAGCCGTTCCATAAAGACCTTGGACGCGTCAGCTCCGAAGTATACCCGCGGCTCAAACTCCTCCAGCCCCAGCGAGTCCACGATCTGGTAGGCGAAGGCGTACGGGACGTGCATTTGCAGAGGCGTTGTGCCGGGCGGCGGCGCTTCCACCGGGTCAACAGCGACAGGCTGCAGAGCACACTCGAAGTCCGCGTAGATGCTGAACCTCTCCCGCCTAGTGTACTCTGGATGGGTGAAGCGGATCTGCTGCTTCTTCGGCAAGTCCAGGCGAAGGGGAGCCTTGGCGTAGCAGTAACGCCTGTGCTCCTCCAGACGCTGAGCGCCCGTCAACCCTAGCTTGCTGGGCCGATTGTCGAAGTAAGCGAAGCACCGCTTACAGACGTAGATCCTATGCCCGTGGTCAGTGAGCTGGCGACGGACCAGTCGACTCAGGTCCGTGATGTATGCGTAGTGGCTGTCCCCGTCGGTGCTCACGTACAGCAGGTCCCTGTGGTCTTCGAGCTCTCGCTTGCAGATCTTCAAGGGGTAGACCCTATCCATGAACTTGGGAGTTCCGTCAGGGCGTCTTCCCACCATCGCGCGCTCGGTCCCGTAGACGTTTACGCTGATGTTGTTCTTGCCCTCGAAGGTCTTGATGTCCTTGAGCGTCACGGGGAAACGCAAACCGGTCCAGTCGTAGCGGGCGATGATGTCCGGCGTATACGCTGCAGGTCTCTCCGCGTGTCGCGCAACGAACTTGGCCAGGATAGCGTACATGAAGCACATGTCGTCGGCGTTTAGCACATTGACAACAGCGCGCGTGTCTGCAATAGCCCTTGGCAGCTGGAGATACGCTCTGCCCCCGAGCGGCGTGTACTCGTTCACGCGGATCTCCAGGTCCCGTATACGCAGGTATGTCCAGCCGCTGCCTACCAGTTCGCACTGCTCCTTCTTCTTCACGATCGTCTCGAACGTCGCGGAGAGGAAAGCCTCCAAGTCGGAGGCCTCGGTCAGTGGGACGTTCTTCGTGTTGAAGGAGCGCAGGCAGGTGGCCCCGTGAATGTTGGAGAACTCACATTCCAGGACCATGTTCGCCTTGATGCTCGGATGTTGGGTCATGACGTTCTCCATCAGGTCCAGAACCTCGTCAAACAACAGGGTCAGCGCATCCTCGACGGTCAGCAAGGCGTCTAACGGCTGGGCCAGGCGGTAGGTGAGGAGGCGACTCCGGAAGGCCCGATGCACGAGCTGGAACACGGGGCGGCCGCCACCCTCCATCTCGTCATCGATGGTCTGAGGCTCGACGCTAGGTCCTGGGCGGGGCTGGGGCTCGGTGCTGGGCCCTGGCTGTGGCTCGGTGCTCGGTCCTGGTCGTGGCTCGGCGCTAGGCATCTGGCGCGATCGGGGCTCGGCGCTGGCTCCTTGGCGCAACGACTGGTTGCTGTGTGGAAGAGGGGGAGGAGAGGACAACCTAGGCAGTCGGTCTTGGGTCAGGTCCCTCACAACAGGGCAGTTGTGAGACTGGTGATGGTCGCGGTTGAAGCGGCGAGTAAACCCCTTTTCGCAGTACACGCAGCGGAACTCGGATGGTTCTTGAGCCAGGTTCCTCACAACAGGGCAGTTGTGAGACTCGTGCTGGTTGCGGTTGAAGCGACGGGTAAACCCGCGGTCGCAGTAGGCACAACGGAACGTGGGAGGATGGACGGTCCGGACGTGTCGTCTCAGTTCCAGGTCGCGGTCGAAGCGTCTACCGCATCGCTCGCACTCCACGTGGTGATCGGGGCTCGAGGAGGAGGAAGGAGCTGCTGCTGGCATCGCGGAGTGAGCCGCTTGCATGTGGCAGCGCACGTCCTCCAGGCTGGCGAAGATGGCCGGGCACAGTCGGCAGGCATGGTCCGCTCGTTGCGGTTGGGGCTCCGCCGCGGCGTGTGGTCCGTGAACCGTGGCGACGTGGCGGCGGAGGCTGTCGCCTCTTGTGAAGCGCCTATCGCAGACGTGGCAGTCGTGACGTCTAGCGTTGTGGGCGGACTCCGCGTGCCGCCTCAGGTTTCTGAGCAGGCTGAAGGCTCGGCCGCAGACCTCGCACATGTGTTGGTTGTTCATCTGCAACAACGAATATGATAAGTCTCTTGCATTTACAAATTAGTCGCAACGAGAACACTTCATTGGTAACATAACACATACTTTATGCGTGGTAGACAAGAGTCAAGGCCATGGCAAATTTAATGTTAGTACACGGGTTTCCTCGTTTATTAAATTGGTTTTAGCAAAGAACAGATTATTCAACTTCTATTAACAAGCCAGACCTCTCTTTGCACATTCTGACTTTAAAGTTGCTGAACGATCATACCTTAAATGAGAATCTTACTATAAAGGGGAATGTAATAGTCTTCCACACTACAACTTCTAAGAGCTACATATACTTACGTTTAACAATCTCGGAATATGGTGCAGTAAAGGCTAGCACAGCACTGAAGTAGAACGTCTACACACACTGAGCTCCAAACGCAAACTGAATGAAGGAAGCGATGACAATCACTTAAGTAACATAGCTACGTACCGTACAGTAGAAGGCGGTGGAACATTTCTCGAAATCGCGGCAATTATCGCTAATGAGTAAACGGCCTGAGGCGGTCCACACTACAACTTATAAGACTACATATACTTACGTTTAACAGATCTCGGAATATGGTACGGTAAGGACTAGCACAGCACTGAAGTAGAACGTCTACACACACTGGGCTCCAAACACAAACTGAATGAAGGAAGCGATGACAATCACTGAAGTAACATAGCTACGTACCGTACAGTAGAAGGCGGTGGAACATTTCTCGAAATCGCGGCAATTATCGCTAATGAGTAAACGGCCTGAGGCGGTCCACACTACAACTTATAAGACTACATATACTTACGTTTAACAGATCTCGGAATATGGTGCGGTAAGGACTAGCACAGCACTGAAGTAGAACGTCTACACACACTGGGCTCCAAACACAAACTGAATGAAGGAAGCGATGACAATCACTGAAGTAACATAGCTACGTACCGTACAGTAGGCGGTGAAAGCGGTAAACAGTTCTCGGAACCGCTAATGAGTAAACAGGCCCGGACGGTCACGTAGGCATGGAGATGATGTCACCGCGGTCCACGACAGGGGTAGCGGAGTGGAGGAGGAGTGGAGGGATAGCGGAGTGGAGGAGGAGTGGACAGGCTGGGACAGTCACGTAGGCCCTAGCACGCGCCTCGACACGTGACGCCGCGGAGCCGCTCGCAGTTTGGTTTGACCAAGCCGGCATACGACGTGTAGTGAAGTCACATCGAGTTCGGTCAGCAAACAGCCGAGATCCCATGAGGAAAACGCGTTTAAAAATTAATAACGGGCCCGTTTAACGGTGGATTCTCAATTTTCTTTAAGCGATGGTTTCTTTAGGCCGCCGCCTGACATGTGGTGAAGTTTCATCAAAATCGGTCTTTAAACAGCTGAGATCACATAAGGAAAAAGCGGTTAAAAATTAATAGCGGGTCCGTTTAACGGTGGATTTTCAATTTTCTTTAAGCGATGGTTTACTTAGACCGCCGCCTGACATGTGGTGAGGTTTCGTCAAAATCGGTTGGTAAACAGCTGAGATCCCATAAGGAAAACGCGGTTAAAAATTAATAGCGGGTCCGTTTAACGGTGGATTTTCAATTTTCTTTAAGCGATGGTTTACTTAGGCCGCCGCCTGACATGTGGTGAGGTTTCGTCAAAATCGGTTGGTAAACAGCTGAGATCCCATAAGGAAAACGCGGTTATAAATTAATAGCGGCCTTGTTTAATGGCGGATCTATGGGGTTCTTACGTCATTCGCTTCCTCTGGGATAGGCCTACACTCTGGAAAAAGTCCCGTGGGAATCGATGGATAAATAGGCTAGTTATTAATTTTCGAAAGTTTTTTCCTCATGTTCAAGGTCATCACGAAAAGTGTCGCTGGCGACCGGGGGGGGGGGCGTCGGGGGGGGGGGGGGGGCGTCGGGGGGGGGGCGTCGGGGGGGGGGCGTCGTGGGGGGGGGGCGTCGGGGGGGGGCGTCGGGGGGGGGGGGACTCCTCAGGCTCCTCACGCCAGGCACCAGGTTTAAGTTAGGTTAATGGGTCACGTGACGGGGGGGGGGGGGGGGGGCTCCACAGCTCCACAGTGGAGCAAGCAGGTTGCTGCTGGTTTTGAATCGGCCATTGCCCCCTACTCCTGTGCTGAAAGCTCTACACCTTGGTGGTAACCCCCACAGCCTATTCTCTTCCTATGTAAAACTATAATCGTTTATAGAAAAGACATAAACCTAGTGTATACATAAGAATAGTGTTTATAGAAGTATGGGCAAAATTAAACAAACAAGTAAGTTAGGTCTGTAAACAAGTAAATTGCTTGTCTAGACAAGCTCTTACCTTATTCACTTAATTGTAAACAATAAGGCCAATAGTAATAACATTAATTATATTTGCTATGACGTATTATGTCCAAATATAATTTACTCACTCATATATAGGAATCATAAACAAATGTGCTCAAGTTTTTCAGTTTCATAGCGGCTGAGCGTTGGGGCAACAAATTAAAACTGAAAAAGGTTTATCACTCATTATTTATTTATTCACGGATTCTCCATGTTAAAATGTGGTACCTTCAGGAAAATCATTCAATTAGAAAGTGCTTAGCAAATAACTGTGAGAAATAAATATAAAAACTTTAATTTTATAAAAATAAATAAATATATGAGAACGAGACAGTTACTTTCTAATTAACTAATGACGATAAGCTCATGAAATTTATAGTTAACTACGAACCTGTGCAATGGAATTCAACCAAAATACAAAAGTACATTAATAAATTACACTGTAATAGAATGGATGGTACTGAAAAATATATCTAATGAGTTGATGTAATTGTATACAAAAATTAAAATAAATACTATATAAATGCAACTTTGTACGACAACCAATTATCCCTGTTTGTCTATTTTATTTCTTGTATGCCAGTCAAGTAAGAGAGCAATATACTCATAATTTATTACCATAATTTTCGAAAGCAACTAACACACCTAGAGCAATTTGCAATATGGGTGCTTTCGCAGTGGTACAAACCAAACCGCAAGAACAACAGTAAAGCATTTAACAAATAATTAACTTGATTGCATAGTCCCTAGAAGAATATATAATTAACTGCAAAGGTAATGGTTATGTACAACTGTTACAAATATTTAGCATAGTCATATATTTTAAATTTACTGCAATGTAATAAACATTCGGCAAAACATTCCTAAAATGTGCCATTGAAAATTAAAACGTTTTGCACACGCGGAATATTAAGGACAACTGTAAACAAGCAAGTTTGACTATAAAGGTTCATGAAATGTTCAATGTAATAAAACTGTGAATTTAATAACATTTCTGCGTGGGCCTGGTATATAGTGTACAGTTTTAGTTTTTATTATTAATTTTTTATATGAAAAACAGAACAATAAATTGTTTTTTATCATTTTTGTCTTGAAACGTTTGTTAGCGAATTTCCCCTATAGGGAAGAAGCTATTACCGTAGGTCTCATGTTAAGACTTAAGCCCGAGACGATGATAATTTTTTGTTGTGAGGTCCCCAGATGCCAAAAACTCTATTCGTTCAAATTTATATATGTATATATATATCTATATACATATCTATCTATCTATCTATCTATCTATCTATCTATCTATCTATATATATATATATATATATATATATATATATATATATATATATATATATATATATATGTCCGTGCATGCGATAACTTGAGTAAAAAACGTCCGATTTCGATGAAATTTGAATGTGTAAAGTGATATTCATGACTTTAATTTCGAAAACCAGAAAAATCGGACCATGGGAAGGGGGGTTTTAAATTTTCCAAAAATCAGTTTTTTGCATTTTTCACCCTAAAATTTTTAAAAAACGTAATTTTGGTTTTAACCATATTATAGAGCTTAAAAAATAAATAATTTAGTATTTTAAATTATTAACCTAGGTTAAGTGGTTGCGGAGAAAATCCAAAAAAGGTACTCATAAAATCCCCCATGTTAATCTTATGGGAAAAAGGCTTTTGGCTTTTGCTCAGTTCATTTTAATGTAAAATTCACATTTGCTTTTACCAATCAGATCAGCTCCAGAAAAAAATCATTTTGGTGTTTAATTTGTGATTCTACACCCAACCATTGCAGAGATATTCAAAGCGCTAAACACAGTTCGTTGTCCAATGTTATCCTTATGGAGAATAAATAAAATTTGATATCTCGATTATTTATGAATGTATATTGATGAAACTTGGTATGTGGATTCACATAGAGCTGGTATATTGATATTTGAACCAAAAATTGATTTTTTATTGATTATCCCCGTAGCAGCAAACCTGCGTACTTAGCCCCCATGTTATTCTTAGGTAGAATAAATCAAATGTAATGACTCCCTTAATTATGAACATAAATTGATAAAACTTGGTATGTGACTTCACCATGTTGGATTATATTGATATTTGCATAAAAACCCATTTTTTTTCCTTGTTGCAGCAAACCTGCCTACTCAGCCCCCATGTTATTCTTATGGAGAATAATTAAATAGTTGTATAGCGCTTATTTATGATTGAATATTGATGAATCTAGGTATGTGCTTTCGCCTAGTTAAATTCTATATATATTTGCATAAAAACCAACTGTTTGTGTTCCTTGTTTCAGGAAAGCTACGTACTCATCACCAATGTTATTCTTATGGAGAATAATTAAAATTGTATATATCGCTTATATGTGAATATAGTTTTATGAAACTTGGTATGCGTTTTTTTGGTGTATTAAGACATATATTATGCATTGGAAATTCGCTGAGTATGCAGGTTTTCTGTGACGGGGGTATTTTAGTATACGGTCTTGACAAATATGTTTTAAATTAAGTAATATAACAGATATAATAACATTTGGTAATTAAAGCCTTTGTGTAAAGGAAAATATGTTTTTCAACATAAATAAATAAAAATACGGGAAAATGGATAAACAATTGCTATGATTGGAAGCGTTATTGGATGGTTGTATCAAATCGCAACATGATTTACAGTTGGATCGTTGTTAAAATTAAATGGCTTTCCATTTGCATTGTTCGTTATACAAAACACAACATATTAACACTCTGTGTTCAAAATAATGAAGTTTTTGTAATCCCAGATAATCTCTCTACTTGTCATACTTATAACATATGATATTAAGCTATTTGGTTGTTGATATAATAGAATTTGCATTGTTTACAGTAACTGTTTTAAACATGATATACAAATAACAACAGCTGCCAACAATATATAAAATAGTGTAATAATAAACATTCATTTATAAATGATAAATTGTTTAGAGTCAATTTAAGTATTAAATTTTATTTAAATTTCGTTTTTATTGTGCTTAGTATGTTGATAAGCTGTAAACATTATATAAAATGTTAATAGCAAAAATATAAAAACACAAAACAAATTGTTTTGCCGTCGTATTTATCACAACCGTTATTCTTGGATTATTTTATTTCAGCTAACAACCTCACTAAGAATAAGCTCAGTCTTATATGCATTCCTTAACTAGCTTATTACATTTTACAAATCTTCGTTATAATCAAGTATTAAAAAAACAGGGAGTGGTCCTGAAAAAAATATGGTCAACGTGTAACATGTTTAATCTTAAATTTATATTTACATATTTTGATTCTTTTCAAGAAGATTTTTATACTAAAATATATGTATTTGTGTCAGTGGTAGTTATATAAATAAATTTAACACTGGTAGAAAGTTTATTGGTTGAGCAAACCATAACGGCTGCCTGTATCCTTCCCAAAGTACTATTTAATCGTATAAGACGGTGTATAAATAAAAATACCCCCATCGCAGCAAACCTGGGGACTCAGCGATTTTCCAAAGCATATATATGGGTATCACTACTACCTAGAGCCACTTACCAAGTTTCACAAAAATACATTCATTAATTGGATAATTGAACGAAGTGAAAGTATCCTTATACACAACTTTACTGCTTAGACTGGTAAGAGAATCAACTCAACTGGCGTGTCTGTAACCACAATAACTCGAGAATACCTCCACAGTTAAAGTTAAAATTTTCCAGAAAAATTTAACAGGTCAAAATCTCGGTCAAGTTCGTTATTCAGATAATTTCGTTCAGTATTAATCAAATTATCTTAAAACCAAATTTATTTTTTTCTCCATAAGAATAACACTGGAAACCATTTTAGTGGTACTTGAATCGTTAAAATTCAGCCGACGTCTATGTTTCAACCAAAGAATAACAATAGTTAGTTTACTAGAGTATACTTTGTTATACTGGATAACAACAGTTTTTTTACCAACAAACAACACACAAGAGAGATAAATCGAAGTATATTTTTAAGTTGTGAGCATAGTTATTATTTTATAAATTACTAAGTGTACGTTTAAAAAAATATTTATACAGTTAATATTCCCTTGGTACGCCTACTCTGTGTAAATATCGTAAGTCGGTTAGAGGCGACGATTGTAACAGTGGCAGACGACAGACGACGCGTGTGGCAGTCGAAAAACTCAAAATAACATTTTGATGACTGTAGATACTAAGATATTAACTTATAAAATAGTTTGTTTTATTACATTTTCTTAGACAATTGGTAAAATTGTGATTGCCATGTGTAAAAAGTATACAAAGCCTCAATTTGTCTAGAAAGCGTTGATGAAGTTAGACACAGTAAGCGAACAACCTTACAATTTATTTTGTAGGACAATTATTTGCTAGGTTATATTCTCACTAAATTAATAATAAAATTGTCTACATTACCTAAATTACCAGTGATGTAGTAGGTAACCACAATAAAAGCTATAGATTGTTCGAACCAAACAGCCTTTTTCGGAAGGTTATCTTGAATGATTTGACATAGCCTAGGGTTAGATTACAGTAAGAGTAAGCCGACATTAAACTTGTAATACAACAACTGTTGTAAAATACTTTAAACACATTACCAGGAATGTTGCAGTGAACCAAAATAAAAGCTTTAAACTATTCTAACCAAACTAAGCCTTTTATACAGGTTATCTGAAATGATTTGACCTATCCTAGGTTTGGATTATACTGAGCTGTTTTCATCATAAACTTGGACCTATGGCTACAAAATGTAGGCCTATACACTTAGGCTACTTGTCATTTTAGAAGTTTCATGTACGGTCTTGGACCAACCCATGTTTATAGAATTTAATTTCATGATAGCCTAGGCTATTGAAACAATATGTTGAAATATCATTTTGTAAAATACAACTGTTTTCAAATACTTTAAACATTACCAGGAATGATGTAGCGAACCAAAACAAAAGCTTTAAACTATTCTAACCAAACTAAGCCTTTTATACAGGTTATCTGAAATGATTTGACATATCCTAGGTTTGGATTATACTGAGCTGTTTTCATCATAAACTTGGACCTATGACTATAAAATGTAGGCATATACACTTAGGCTACTTGTCATTTTAGAAGTTTCATGTACGGACTTGGGCCAACCGATGTTTATAGGATTTAATTTCATGATAGCCTATGATATTGAAACAATATATTGAAATCTAATTTTTTCATCTAAATAACTGGGCCTGACGATTTATTGTTAATCCTTAAGGATATTTTGAATTGGCCTATAGAAGTTGTTAACATTAGTTTGTATAGGAAACTCGCTGTTCTCTTAAAAGTCAAATTAACCACACTGCTAAAGTCACTGCTTAGCCCAAAATGCTCTGTTTGTTCTAAGATAACGCACCCATGCCAATCCTAACAACAAACCATGCCTGAAATCTTCAATTTATTTTAAAAATAAATACATTTACGTAATTATACAACCTTTACTTTGATAAAAACAAGTAATAAATGTATGTATGTTTTTCTACGGATAAAATGTTAGGTCGGCGGTGGGATCTGAATCTGCGACATTACGCTCCAAGAGCCAGTGCGATACCCCTCAGCTACCGCGACAATTGATTCTTAGAGAAGTGATTAAAACTATAGCTATACTGTATAGACATAAAATCCGGATTCTGGCGGCAGTTAAATGATAACGGAATGTATTCTGATGGTGTTACTCAAATCAGATATTGAATTTTTTATGAGTCTCGATTTAAGTTTGATCATGTGTTTCAATTATCCTTATACGCGAGGAATGAGCGTACACCTAGTAAGTGATATATATAGCATTTTATTTATTCTCCTTAAGAATAATATTATAATTGAGTACGCAGGTTTGCTGCAATAAGGAAGATAATAAATGTGTTTTTTTTTGCAATTATCAATATAACTCAACCAGGTGAAGCTACATACCAAGTTTTATTAATTTAGGTTCATAACTAAGGGAGATATACAACTTTATTTATTCTCCATATGAATAACATGGGGGCCAAGTATGCAGGTTTGCTGCTACCGAGAAAAATCAACAAATAACTTTTTTGTGCTAATATCAATATACCACAACTAGTTGAAGCCACACAAAAAGTTTTATTAATGTACATACATAAATAATCGAAATATAACATTTTATTTATTCTCCATAAGGATAACATTGGACAAGTACTATGTTTAGCACTTTGAATATCACTGCAACGGTTGGACGTAAAACAACAATTAAAACGCCAAAATGATTGTTTTGTAGAGCTAAACTGATTGATAGAAAGAAATGTGAAGTTTTTAGTGAAATTATCTGAGAAAAATCCAAAAACCGTATTCCCATAAGATTAGCATGGGAAATTTTATGGACGCATTTTTCTACTTTTCTCCACAACCACTAAACCTAGCTTAATGATTCAAAATACTATTATTTTTTTTAGCTCTATAAAATGACTATAAGCATAATCTAGGGTTTTTAAAATTTTAGGGTAAAAAGTAAAAAAACAGATTTTTGGAAAATTTTAAACCCCCATAAAACCCCCTTCCCATACACCGATTGATCTGGTTTTCGAACTTAAAGTCATAAATGTTACTCTCTAAATTTTTGACAAATTTCATCAAAATAGGGCGCTTCTTTCAAAAGTTATCGCGGGAACGGACACATATAAAAGTCTTATCAAAAGTTTTTGAAAGTGTGGTCTGCAAACAAATTTTGTCTTTTTTTGAAGAGAATCAAATTTTTTCCAAAAGTCAGTATGGATTTAGAACTGGAAAAAATACTTCTTTTGCAATGGCTGATCTGGTTGAGCGGAGTTTACTGGCCTTGGATGGATCGCAGAAGACGTGTGGCGTGTTTTGTGATTTATCCAAGGCTTTTGATTGTGTCGTGCATGAGTTTCTGCTCGGAAAGCTTCAAACCTATAACTTGTCCTTCACTGCTCTGTTATGGGTATCCTCATATTTAAAGAATCGTAAACAAAGAGTAATTGTTACAAAGGACTCTATAAAATTTAAATCTGAATGGCAGGACATATATCAGCTGGTGTTCCTCAAGGATCAATTCTAGGCCCTGTTTTGTTTTTGATTTATATTAATGACCTTGATAAGAATATAGGTGCTGATCTAATTTTATATGATGATGACACTACAGCAGTTTTAAAAGCTACTAGAATGAAGGAACTTGAAAGTTTAACAATACAAACCATAACAAATTTGGAAAATTGGTTTCATGTTAACGGGTTGAATCTAAATTATAGTAAAACTAGTTTGCTTAAATTTCAAACCAGTAGAAGTACTGACCCAAAAGAATTTGACATTTCTAAAGATAATCACAGGGTTGTTTTGAGCTTCTCAACAAAATTCTTAGGTGTTGAATTGGACCTAAATTTGAATTGGAAAACTTATCTGCATGTAGTTGGAAAGAGGCTTAGCTCAGCTTGCTTTCAGATGTTAATATTAAGGGGTACCACCGATTTGGAAACTAGGCTAATGGTTTATTATGCATATTTTTGTTCTATTATGCATTATGGGATAGAATTGTGGGGATCATCAGCTGACGCATCAAATATTTTCAGAACTCAAAAGAAGATTATAAGAATTCTTACTTTTTCATGTTATCGAGTTTCGTGTAGACCCCTTTTTCGGGAACTTAAGCTAATGACACTGCCATCCCTTTACATCTATAAATGTTTACTCTTGCTGGAAAACAAATTTGAAAAAATAAGCCAGAAGCAGCATGATCATGATTATGATACGAAGCATAGGAGGGACTTGCAATTTAAGATACATCGTTTTTGCCTGTATGAAAGATCTCCTTCCTATGCTGGGATGAAATTTTTCAACAGCCTTCCTCCTGGTTTGAAATCTAAAATTGGTTCAAACAGTTTTAAACCTTCCCTCAAAGAACATTTGCTTAGCAGAAGCTATTATAGTATAAATGAGTTTGTTTTGTAAAATTGTCATATTTTTATAAGAAACGTAGGTATTTCTCTCCTTTAACTGAAATTTGTTTTGTTTTACTCACTTGTATTGGTTTGATTTTGTACAGTACTTGCTTGTCTTGGTTTTTGAATATTGTACTATAGTTAAGTTTTAGTTGTAGTACCATTTGACCATGTCACCAGTTTTTATAGCCTTGCTATGTAAAAAATGTAAAATGTGACAATAAATATAATTTGAATTTGAATTTGAATATATATAAATTTGAACGAATACTGTTTTTCGAATCTGGGGACCTCAAAACAAAAAGTTATCATGGTCTCGGGCTTAAGTCTTACCATGCCACCTACGGTAATAGCTTCTTCCCTATAGGGGAAATTCACTAAAATATGCCTGTTTACAAAGACTAACTTTTGTATTACACTACGTAAGAGTTTTAATATTTTTTCTATTCCAAGTGAACTGTATATTATTACTTTGGGTTGTTTTTACCTTACTTTAGTTTACATTTGCATATTTGATTTATATAAGTCAATTCAATTTGTAAAATAAATGAATAGTTTGGACTGAGTCATTACATTGGTGATGTGTTATAGTAGCTGTTAGATATTTTATATATATATATATATATATATATAGATGACATATAAATAAATAGATATTGTCAGAGTGTAAAAGTGATTTGAATTTTCCAGCAATACAGAAAAGGCTGTGTGAGAGATGTCTAAAATGATACTTCTTGACATTCGTTCTGATGTGAATCAGAAACATTTTGTTATTCAACCTTGACATAACCTAATAAAACATTTGTTTGTCAACTAAATTGGATAACGAAAAGTAAACTACACTATACCTTTTACATATCTAACTATCTTACTTTTGTGGACATGTATATTGCCATCGATAAAGAAGCAATGGACTATTTGTTAGTCACTTGCTTATAGTTTAAGCTGAATATTTTTCTCGTTGGTAAACGATGACTATTTAATAAAAAGTATTCCTAAATATTGTAGCTTTGCTAAAATGCACATTTGAAATTTTACCTGTTATATTAAGGTCCTGTAAAACTCAGTCTATAAAATAAATTTAGAAACTAAGATTACAAGAAAATTAAATTATATAATATATTGAATTATGTAATTTATGTACATACACATTTATTTGGCAATTATAATTGTTATAAGTTTTTGGAGGATGTGAATTTTTCTTAAAATTAAACTTTAATTATTCATTTTAATTGCTCCATATGCTTTCATTGAATGCCAATGCTAATTTATGGACATACACATTTATACTGTGCATTATAAATTTAATAGTTTTTGGAGGCAATTTGTTTATTTGTAGCCTATAATACATTTTTTAAAGGTAAAATAAAAACTCCAATACTGATTTTTGATTGCTTTAAAAATTGAAAAATTGAATTTAAATGTTAATTTATCTTACATAAGTTTTCCTCTCATTATCAAAAAATGATGTAATTAGGCAATTTGGAGTTAAAAAAGTACAACTCATCTACCACCTAGTATTACACAAAAAATTACTCAAAATGTTCTTATTTTAATATTTGGAAATTGGTTTTTATTTTACATACTTTCCATACAAATGTATTTTTTCTTAGAAAATAATCTTTCCATTGACCAAATAAACACTCGTCAACATTCGTGATATTAAATAATATTACATTCAAAATTTCAATTTGAACTGTTACCCAACGTTAACATTTAAAGTAAAATGGGGATAATATTTATAGGGAGGGCAGAGTGCTAACCAAGACTATCGCAGGTTAGTTTCTTTAATTTACAATAAAAGAGGTTTTTGCTCTAAAATGTATCACAACAAATACCGTAAAATTTAGCCAAAATGTGGATACAAATTATTACTACTCTAATATTTTTACTACAGTAAATATATTTACAGCAGTATATATGTTTATTACAGTAAATACAATTATCATACATTTGTTTATCACAAATCCTCACAATACTTGCTTAATCTCTTGCAACTTTGTGCATATAAGAACATTATAACACAGAAAAATAAAGTTAAATTATTGTATTAGTGTTTTTGAACGCGTATCTAACTGGTGAGTAAAAGAAAATATTTCCACAATTTTATGGGTTTTTTACAATTTGATTATCCCTAATTTCACTAACATAATAATATAAAACAGTTTAACTCACCATGCAGTTAAAAGTACTGCCAATATAATGCAGGAAATCTCGAGCTTTTTTTTTGCTTGCAGGACGTTTGAAGTGGTCTCACGCCTTCGTTAACAGCAAGGGTTCTCAAGCCACAGGCTTCATCAGTGCTCTTTAATGATTATAATCATTAATACACTAAATAATACCGTAATAATTCTTATTATTAAAACGAGTTAAGTATTTAGGAATTAGAATATGTTTAAAATGAGGTCATAAATTTGTTAAATTCCATTCTAGCACCCCCATCCCTATAATAAAATCACGACTAAACAGGTACTTACTCCTTAATTGACAATAGTCCAATTAAGAAGACGAATCTTATTCCACGCTAAAATGAATAGTTGTGGTTAAAATATTTTCAACGCAGTTACCATTTCAAGTAAATAGACAGACACACATACACCACACTGAAACAAATACACGAAAAACATTCAAAAGAAATTTAAAACTTAGATATCATCCACTTGTTGTTTGATGGACGACATTCAAAAATATTCTATTCCTGAGTAAAATTGTTTAAATTTTTGAAGGTTCAATACTAGAGCCAGTTACCTTTGGTCACTGGTTGTAATAATGAAATATAAAAAAAATGGTAAAAATAGTGATACCAATAATTAGTGATCATAACAAATTAATTAGATGGTCTTCGTCAGTAATTAGGCTACACAAGGAATCTCACTCACTGTACGCTCATAAATATTCCATTCCTATTCCACCTATAATACGCAACTAGTGTTGAATTGGCATCAATTACATAAATTAAGAAGTAAAATTAATACTATTTTGTGTAGTAGAATTATAATGATTGTTTTTCATTCTGCTATTTCTTATGTAAAAATTTAACCAATAGTATTGAATGACTCATTAAATGCAAAAATATACGTTATTATTACTCCTACACATCATTCACATTGAAAAGAAGAATTACAACAACAACAATACCATAACAACCATTCCATCTCAGTGGTACTTATAATTAGTTTCCTTTCGACAATTTATTAAAATAAAACATCCTTGTTATAATCACTCTTGTTTTACATGCTAGTTTACAAAAACCTTTCGATACATTTAATTAAAGTTTACGAATCAAGTTTACGTAGATTGATCAAATCAATTTTAATCTAACTATGCATTTTTAATATTAAATCAGGGTTTTTCTCGAAAATTAAAGGTACGGATCCACATTATTAAAGTGTCAAAATAAAAATAAACAAATGTATAAGCGACATTGCATTATATTTCGAATAAATATTTCTAATATAGCTTGGTGGACTAGGTGTAAGAATAACCAGAAATGAAACCGTGTTAGGCAAACACTGTGGGCTTCGTAATGGAAACGGCGCTTTAAGCAAGTCTTGTCGCAGTGCCACCACGTTATTCTGCTCTCTGTGTCTTTGTTTACTGGGTACTGAAATAGCTTTTCATTACCATAACAGAATAATGCGTCTATCTCAGTTAAAACGTTTGTGTTTTACATTTTCTAATGTGACTATTATATTTTAACTATTCTGGAATGGATTAGTGAACAAATAAGGTATTTAATAACACAATAAAACTGTTAATATTTTCTATACAAATGCTAAAATACTTCGGATATCAGTGGGTTTAAAAAAAAAATTAAGCATCATTATAATCGTGTAGTATCGGGTTTGAGATTATTATTGAATCAACACTCTCAGTCATATATTGTTTATTTACGTAGATATATTTTCATATGGAATTGATTCGACTGTAACCGAAATTATGATAAATTGCATTGTAGTTGGGATTCATAAAATGAAATAAAATTATCATATTGGAATCTAACGCACTTTCATATGGCTCGTGTGCATTGTACATAAACTAATTAATTTAATATACATTTTGGTTCATGAGATGATAGGGAAAGCTAGTTTAGGTGTATGAAATATTCCAGTTCACGGAAAGCACGTAATAGACTCTGTCGTACTTATTTATTGTCAAAACACACACTTACACAATGACAAAATTAAGAATACAGGTTGCTTTTTGATGTAAAGGGCTGGGTCATTCTATAACTACCAACAATCAATAATACATTATTTGTCAATATTATCAGCTAAAGCAAAAATATGTATCATATAATAATCCTCGGTACGAGCCTTACCATAAGTAGGACGTTCTGGTTTTTGCAATTATTGTCATGTATGTGTTATTCTGTTGTGTAAACGGATGATCTATTTTTTTAGTAGACTGGAAATGATAGTGATTGATTGTAATGGATAAAAAGACTAATTGAAATTAAGACCATGTATCACCACGGATTAATCTTAACTATAGGCAACTTTTAATAGCTATTTTTCAGTTATTTATTGCCTAGTAACTGTAAATCGCAGTATTTTCATACATGTTCATTTATACAACATGAGTTAGAAATATTCTCCCTTAATTCATTATACAATTGACTATGGACCGCTAAATTGTTAGGTCGCAAGTACTTTATTTTTATTGGATTAAAGTTTTAACCAACAAATTGATTTGTCATATAATAACCGGTATCAGGACAACTGACACAGACTTTTTCCTTTTTAGCTCAATTATGATAAATAACATTACTTTGTGTTTAATTAATCTAGAATATAATAATAAAGTAACTTGTATATCAAATCATCTAAAGACTTATTTCAGAAATAACCGCCCAAATACCTTTTTGAAGGGACAACCGATAATTTTCTACACAAAGTGGTTTTGAGAGTGAAAATTCCCCTCCCCCCAGGATTAGATGACAACATATTCTGAATATCCTCTATTGGTCAATACTAACTGAACTTAAACACCAGGCTTTGTACATATAGGGTGTTTTTATTGACTGGACTAATAATACAATTATTTATATTTGGATTAATTGGAGATCTATATAAAATTACATTTAAATCCCATCTATCTCCCCCAATAACAATCATGTTTAGTTACATAAACATTACTACCTTGATCAATTCCCTTTATTTAATCATAAACGTAACTAATAAATCATTTCATAATAACACACGTATTAAATTAGGGATATTTCATACTCCCAAAACATTGCAAACATGATTTTTTGTAGCAAATAATACTACGGTGTGACATACGCCATATTTTGTATTTATTCCTAATATAGTGCCGATGAAGGTTATTCTATAAAATTATAAGTCATATGCACTAAGATTATTGGCAGAAGATATTGTATACATAATTAGTAACCTATATAGCATTTTTATCCCATAACGTTATAATTCATCACGAATTACAAACAAGTTCATGACACTAAAAAATCATAACATATTTACAAGTGGGAGAAATATATATGTGTATTTTCTGATTTTAATATCACATATTATTATTAAAAACTTATAATTTTCAGTTACACTATTTCCAACCTATCTAATGAGGCACGTTAAAACTCTTTTTTATTCAATAATATATAAATAAATAAACACCGACAACATATACAGGGTGTCCCAAAAGTCGAAAACCAAGCTTCACAGAATTTTCGCAACAAAAATTGTTATAAATATTCATATCATATTTTTAATAGTTTACAAAATATTGACGTTTTTAATATTTTTTATAATCTTAATGTATTAAAATCTCATAAATAATTTTTCGGCAAGAAAATATGCATGGAGAACCATCAACCCTTTTACAGGGAATAAACATAACCAGTAATTATAAAGAAATACAGTTTTTTTTAAGAGTTTTATAAAATAAAAATAAACAAATTAACCCATGTTAAAAATTGTGATTTATATTTTCTGGTACTTTAAATTAATGGCTAATTTCTGGAAAAGTGTATTAATTAAAAAAAAAAAAAAAAACGCCAATAATGAAATTAGGGAAATGCATGTTTTAATATCTTAACACTATGATTTTCTGCAATGAATAGGAAAGTATTTAAAAATATAGGATCACCCTATGAGGCAGAAAATTTAGACCCAAACACAGATTGTCAGGAAAAATATTGTTAGAAATTTTAAATTTAAATTTAAATTATATTAATTTGAGTTTTTTGATGTCATTAAACTCCTGAAAACTACACTTTTTATAATTAATGTTCATTTTCATACAGTGTAAAACCTCTATGGTCCATCTTGCCTAAAAAAATTTATGACATTTCAAGACAATGATTATAACAAATATTAAAATCGTCAATAGATTGTAAACTATGAAGAATATAATAAAAACATGTATGACATTTGTTGTTGGAAATAGTCCATATGACAAGCCTGTGAAGTTTGGTCGTCGACATTTGAGACACCCTGTATATAGCTATATATACAATTAATTATACATATATATTTTAAATATGTTGTTATTATTATTCCTCAATATACAAATAATCTTGTTCGAGTTATTAACATAACACTACTGTTAGCATATTGATTGCACAACGATAACCAATTACTCTGTCAATAACAATGAAGTGCTATTGTTACAGTATACACATAAGACGCCTTGCGTATATTCCGTAACAATAACACATGTAGAGGGTTCATCCACTCCTTTATATGTTGGTATCAGAAACATTCTGGATGCTTGCAAATTAATTTGTTTAATTTTAGCGTTGAGTTGTATGGGATACAAACTTTTACCAAGAATTACATTTGGAAAAGGGAAACGATGTTTACTTAATTTAAGCTTCATCAGTGTAGGAACTTTTACTTATACAGGTTGTCACAAAAAAGTGTGATGGGCTATACAGGACCTAATTCTACATGCAAAAATAAGTCAAAAATGAAGAATAACTTTTTTTGGATTTCGGCTTAGTTTAGCCATAATCCGCCATTTTGTTTTTTTTGGAAAATATTTATTATTTCAAAAACCCAATGAGATATTTTTACGAAACTTGGCAGAAGTGTTTACACTAAAGTAAGTAAAATTTGTAAAAAAAAATATTTTTTTACCTTTCCAAATTTCAAAATGGCGGCCATTTGAATTTTTTATGCCAAATTTCATCAAAACCGGTACCTAAATCAAAAATTTTCAAGACACAAAAAATTTTTGTATTTATTATAACAAATCCAACAAAACAAAAATGAATAAAATCGGTTCATAAATAAAGAAGCTGTGTTTATTTTAGTAATTTAGACTGAAATTACTTAATTACATTACATAAATTATTACATTACATTTAATAAATTTTAATATTAATAATAATCATTTGTTGTTCAAAACAATGGAATGAAGAGGATACACCACATGTAGGTAGGCACTTGCCCTTCATAGTAGGTGTTCAATGTGACCTCCATTGGCGATCACGCACTGCCGTAATCGTCGTCCCATTGACTCTCGTACCCGCTCCAACACTCCAGGCATTTCTCTTATCCTCCGACATCCATCTTCAATTCTCTCCCTTAGCTGTTCAATATTGTTTACAGGCGTTGCATACACCATTGTTTTCAAATGTCCCCATACAAAAAAATCTATGGGATTCAAGTCGGGTGATCTTGCTGGCCATGCTATCGGGCCACCACGATCGATCCACTTATTTCTGAATCGCTGGTCCAGGTAATTCCTTACTTCATTTCTGAAATGAGGAGGTGCACCGTCGTGTAAAAACCACATGTTTCGACGTGTGTTTAGGGGCACTTCTTCCATGGCATCATCTAAATCATTCTGAAGGAAGTGCAAATAGGTAAGTCCATTCAGCCTTGCTGGTAAAAACACTGGACCAATAAAATTATTCCCAATAATGCCCACCCAAACATTCAATGAAAGGTTATGCTGGAACCTCGACTGCACTATTGTATGAGGATTCTCGTCCGCCCATTGGTGGGTGTTATGGAAGTTCAAGATTCCATTTCGGTTAAACCCAGCTTCATCTGAAAAAGTATTTATTTTTTGATTTATTTGGACTTTACCTATCGCTTTTAGTGTTTAAAACTATACTACGTTTCGGGAGGTAAGGAAACTCCTCCCGTTATCAAGTGAACCCTACTTACATCTAAATATCAAACTCTTACACCTAACTAACCTACATTTTTTTGGATTTTTTTGATTATTTTTCCTTTACATTTTAATTTACACTAACACAAAGATAACAAAAAATCAAATACAATACACTAACACAAAATTTATATACACACCTAACTAACCTACATTTTTTTAATATTTTCCTTTACAATTTAATTTGACTAACAGAAAGATAACAAATATATATACAAAAAATCTAATACAATACACTAATACAACATTTATATATACGAACAAATGAAAAACTGACAATACATTACCTGTTCTGCATCGTGGCCTCCAAGCTGACGGGCAAACACGGGAAACGGGCTCACGTCCATCCACAACCAAACCGCACACTAGACTAGTGGCTAGCGGCAGTGGAAGGGGGAGAGCCGTTACCCCCACCTACCGACAGGGGCACGTGACGACACAGCTGTGGCTACCCACACGTCTTTGTTGACGGGAACATGACACGGAAACCAAAAAACTGCACGATTCCTCCTAGAATGCTACACGGGCACCAGTACGTTATTCTCATAGAGATTACCGCATGCCTCCAAGGTGAGCATTGGGAACTGGTCATGCAATCAGGTGGCCGTGTTTCCTCCAAGGGCGATCACGGACGCATGTGTCGTAGCCGCATTGGATGTCGTAGACGTTGACGATGTCTTTGCAGTCTGGAATCATGGCGATAAAAAGTTAGACGAGTTTACTAAGCATTTAAATAAAGTTTCACCAACAATTAAACTCACAACAGAAAAAGAACAAGACAAAAAACTAGCATTTTTGGATGTAAATGTAGTTAAAGATGGAAACGCCCTTAAAACAGAAATTTTTAGAAAGAAAACACACACAGGTCGATCCCTCAATTACAAATCAAACCACTGTGAATCAGTCAAAGAATCAGTAGCTTATTCTCTTTTCGACAGGGCCAAATCAGTTTGTTGTGAAAAGAAAACTTTAGACGCGGAGCACAATAAAATTTCACAAGAGTTACAAAAGAATGGTTATCCTCAAAAAATAATTAGCAGATGCAAAAAGGAAAGGAGGACAAAGCCAAACACTGTTCCAAATGTGGATAAACCAACAGCTTTCATAAGCATCCCATATGTCCCAAAACTGTCGGAAAAAATAAGGCGAGTTGCCAGAAAATATAAGATCTTAACAGCTTTTAAATCGTCAAACACTCTGAGACAGCAACTAACTAAAGTAAAACCGAGAAATGAAGAACAAGCCTCAAAAAACTGTATCTACAGCATCAAATGTGAATGTGAGGGTGAATATATAGGGGAAACTAAAAGGCCGCTAAATGTTCGTATAAACGAACATAAAAGAAACACAAAAAATGGCGAAACAGTAAAATCTAAATTGGCAAAACACGCCTGGGAAAATGACCATAAATTTAGTTGGGAAGAGGCAAAAATTATACATCATGAGTCTCACTATTATAAAAGAAAGTTTGTTGAAGGGGCATTATTTAAATTACATGAAAATCCAATAAGTCAGAGTAGTATTGATGTCAGGCCACTATGGATTCCCTTAATTAAAAACCATTTCAGTCAAAAATCACCCCGCAAACACACGCCAGTTCCTTGTGTTACAGTTGCTCCTGCGTCTAGAGTCCATCCAATGCGGCTACGACACATGCGTCCGTGATCGCCCTTGGAGGAAACACGGCCACCTGATTGCATGTCCAGTTCCCAATGCTCACCTTGGAGGCATGCGGTAATCTCTATGAGAATATCGTACTGGTGCCCGTGTAGCATTCTAGGAGGAATCGTGCAGTTTTTTGGTTTCCGTGTCATGTTCCCGTCGACAAAGACGTGTGGGTAGCCACAGCTGTGTCGTCACGTGCCCCTGTCGGTAGGTGGGGGTAACGGCTCTCCCCCTTCCACTGCCGCTAGCCACTAGTCTAGTGTGCGGTTTGGTTGTGGATGGACGTGAGCCCGTTTCCCGTGTTTGCCCGTCAGCTTGGAGGCCACGATGCAGAACAGGTAATGTATTGTCAGTTTTTCATTTGTTCGTATATATAAATGTTGTGTTAGTGTATTGTATTCGATTTTTTGTATATATATTTGTTATCTTTCTGTTAGTCAAATTAAATTGTAAAGGAAAATATTAAAAAAATGTAGGTTAGTTAGGTGTGTATATAAATTTTGTGTTAGAGTATTGTATTTGATTTTTTGTTATCTTTGTGTTAGTGTAAATTAAAATGTAAAGGAAAAATAATCAAAAAAATCCAAAAAAATGTAGGTTAGTTAGGTGTAAGAGTTTGATATTTAGATGTAAGTAGGGTTCACTTGATAACGGGAGGAGTTTCCTTACCTCCCGAAACGTAGTGTAGTTTTAAACACTAGAAGCGATAGGTAAAGTCCAAATAAATCAAAAAATAAATTCAAATCCATCGCTATTATGAGTTGTAAAAAGTACTTAAGACAGGAACTGCGGACTCCTAGTACATTTATTTTCTATCTGTTGACTAAAATGCAGTCTGTTTGGGTAGTCCTCTTCTAAAAGAGCTTGAACCCGTTGGACATGGTAAGGATAAAGTAGATTGCTTTTCAAAATCCTCCATACCGTTGAGTGGTCAGCTCCCTCGGCAGATGCAATTCTTCTTGTGCTTGATGAAGGATCGTCTTCGACAGCTGGCAACACTCTTTCTTCCAATTCCAACGTTCTTGTTGTTCGAGGTCTACCTCGACCTAAAGGCGGAGTGATAAATGAACCATACTGTGTGAGGCGGTCGTGCACTGTTAAGAACGTATTTTCACTAGGCAGTCGGCGATTTGGAAAACGTTCAGAGTACAAACGTCGAGCTTGCGCTCTATTACAATCTGACAGTCCATACATTAAGTGGATATCAGCTAGTTCCGCATTTGTAAACTCTACTGGCATTATGAGCTAGTTACGTAAACGTCTAAGCAGCAATAATGTGTGGCAGGTCAACAGTTGATTTGTTATAACAGCTGATTAAATGCATATCAGCTGTTAATGTGGAGTAAAAAGGAGAAATAAAATTAATCAAGATTGATTAGTAGATTGATTGCCTACCTACATGTGGTGTATCCTCTTCATTCCATTGTTTTAAACAACAAATGATTATTATTAATATTAAAATTTATTAAATGTAGTGTAATAATTTATGTAATGTAATTAAGTAATTTCAGTCTAAATTACTAAAATAAACACAGCTTCTTTATTTATGAACCAATTTTATTCATTTTTGTTTTGTTGGATTTGTTATAATAAATACAACAAATTTTGTGTCCTGAAATATTTTGATTTAGGTACCGGTTTTGATGAAATTTGGCATAACAAAATTCAAATGGCCGCCATTTTGAAATTTGGAAAGGTAAAAAAATATTTTTTTTACAAATGTTACTTACTTTGGTGTAAACACTTTTTCCAAGTTTCGTAAAAATATCTCATTGAGTTTTTGAAATAATAAATATTTTCCCCAAAAAAACAAAATGGCGGATTACGGCTAAACTAAGCCGAAATCCAAAAAATGTTATTCTTCATTTTTGACTTATGTTTGCATTTAGAATTAGGTCCTGTATAGCCCAACATACTTTTTTGCGACACCCTGTATATTAAGGATCGTTACAAATTTATTATTAGCTTAACTCTTGTCGTTGGATGTAAATACTAATTTGATACCAAAATAGAAGTCGTTTTTATAAAGTTAAATTTTAGTTTTAAGGGACTCATATTTAATTATTTGTACGGTATGGCACTAGCGATGAAATCTCAGGAGCTTCGTAAAAAATAAGAGTATAGATTTAAGACAAATAAAAAACATTGTTTTCAATGAGTAAAGCAAATATTCACCTTATTGTCAACAGCAGTTTTAATACATTCACTTTTATAGGTGAGGTTTTTACTTGTGCATCGAAAGACAATTGCTGAGTTTGCAAATGTTAAAAACTGGCTTGTGGTTTATCATTTAAAAGTAAATGTAGATAAAATAACATTGCGGAGTATGGGTTATGAAAAATCAGGTAGAGGTAGCACAAGTTTCGTTTAGTAACTTTGTTTCGGGCCAAAATTTTAATTTGAGTCCTTGGATTTTAGTTTGATTTAAATCGTTCATTTTCTTGTCCTACCTAGACATTTAACATTTTTACACTTCCACTTTGAACATATAGGGTTACACTCCACGCCCTAACCGTATGGATAGATAATTAAAGACTGAACCTGAAGTCTTCTCTTGTGTCCGAAAAAGTTGTTATTAAGTTCAAATCTCATGGAGCAAAGTTTCGACAGACTTGTAAGTCCCTGTAAATCTTGATGGTTATTTTTCTGTTTGTCTGAAGAAAAAACAAATTTAACTTTAACTTTTTAAAGGTAAGCTTATTGTGGTCTTTACGTCAGCAAAACCATTCTTTTCATTTGCAAAGTCAATAAAAATTATGAAGTCAAGTTATTTGGTAAATGTATTGCTTATAGCTGCTTGTATGGATAGACTTATAATCGTTTTACTGGATGAGGTCTAGACAGAATAAAATGTAATAGTAATCTTCTTTACCCTTTAAAAAATGTTACCACTAAAAACATCTAACAAAGTTACTACTTTAAAATGTATTCAATTTAAATAATAATGTTTACAGTCGTTAGTAGTTGAAGAGATTATCACATAAATCCCAATAAATGGTTAATAAATGGTTATAGGTGGTTTATATACCCTCTACCTAAATTCAATCCTGAATATAAAGGTTTATTTGTTTCAATGCCATTAGTCTTAAGGTTTCGTAGGATATTTAAGTCAGCATTTAAAAATATCAAAACTCTCAATCAATATAAGGCTGACTAAACATATTGTGAACGTCTTTTACCAACGTACTGGAATGTATTTATTTGCCGGTAGTTTATACATAATATTGCAAACTCTATTTGCGTCTGTCTCGCTCATCGTCAGACAACCAATTAGGGGTTTCACTAACGGGACTCCAGTAAATATTTAACAGCCAAAAATCTTGGGATTGACAGGATTGTAAACCCTCCAATTATTCAATTCTTTATGAACTTTGCGGTTATTAAATAGTATTCTATAAACCACTTGAATATACTTATTACTCTGTAGTAAGTTCACTAACTTCTTTATGTAAAGATATTGTAATTTCCAATGACTATTTTATTTCTATGGTATTATGTGTATGTATGTGACTGGCGTGGAATGGTAGAGTGTAATGCAATACAGTACCATGTTACCTTATCACAATATATTTTGCCAAAATGCAATCGCACACTATTTTCGCGTTGCTGCGCACTTCTTTCGCATGGTATTATTAATGCATTTTCTTTGATACGGACATATATCTTTATTTTGACTTCCTCCAAACAATAATATCGCTTTATTATCAATATTTTGCTTTGAAATCGTCTTTACCAATCTTAACAATCATCACTGTTCTGAATTAAAGTACATTTTTGTTGTTTCAATGAGCAGAGGATAACTTCTACTAATTTTTATAAGTAGTTGAAAGTTAATAATACTGCAGTTCAGTATACTGATATTTTTTAATGTGACTTGGACGTAACGTGTAAGGTTTTTTATTTTTATTTGAATCAAGGTTTGTATTTGGGGATAAAACCGTTATTATTTTATTCAAAAATAACTCCGATTTGTCTTGAGTTTAAAACTATATTCTTAAATATAATAACGGAAAAGTTTCACAGTTTTACGAAGTTTTCAAAGCATCATACCAAGTGTGTTACAAAAATATGCAGTGAGTACCATAAAGGTACATTGTTTTTTTAACAATGTAATATTGAATAACTGTAATCCCGGGATACCGGGATTGAACTAAAGCAATCGCGAAATCCTGGGATTGTAAATCAGACACGAGATTGAAACCCTTAAAACCAATGTTCAAATACTTCGTTAAGTAATAAATACAATATAATACATTCTTTTATAAATTTCGACATGCAAATGGCCCTGTAAGTTTGCAAACATAATACGTTATATTTATTCATTAATGTCGTTGGGTATTATGAGGATTGGGAGCTACCATTAACAATGTGGACATATTGTCTTAGTTCAACAGCTACTTAAGGAAAAATTAATTATATTGTTTATTCGAAACACTGATTTATAGTAAATTATTCTACAAAATGTAAATATTTTTGATGGAATACATGTTACTAACGTTCCAACATACTATATTGTTTTATTCTAAAATTAAACAACGCCGTATTTCAGACTTATGGTTTATTGAATTAAAGCATCAACATTGTCTACAATGTTATGGTTTGGTAACGACAACCGAAGGTCTTTGTTTTGATAATATCTGTTTACGTTAGATTGTAAAATAATCACTAAACATGAGGTTAAATTGTTAGCGATGTATTACAATGCAAATAAATATACCCCCTTCGCAGCAAACCTGCATACTTAGCGAATTTCCAATGGAGATATAAATGTCTTAATACCACATAGATACATTGACCAAGTTGCATAAAAATATATTCACTAATAAGCGGTATATACAATTTTAATTATTCTCCATAAGAATAACATTGGGGCTGAGAACGCCGGTTTGCTGCAACAAGGAACACAACAAATTGACTTTTATGCTAATATAAATATAACTCAACTAGGTGAAGTCGTATACCAGTTTTTATTAATTTATGTTCATAATTAAGGGAGACACATAATTTAATTATTACCCATAAGAATAACATGAGGGCTGAGTACGCAGGTTTGCTGCTACGGGAGCCTTTTGCAACAAAAATATTTTTTGAACAAATATCAATGGACCACAACTAGATGAAGCCTTATACCAAGTTTCGTCAGTATACGTTAATAAATAAGCGAGTCGAGATATAAAATTTTAGACAACGTACTGTGTTTAGCACTTTCAATATCTCGGTTACCAATTGACGTGGAGGAATGATTAAAATACCAATTCGTGTGTTTTTTAAAGCTGAATCCAATGGTAAAAACCAATATTTGACCTTTTCAAAAATTACATGTAACAAATTCAAAAAACCCATTTTTGGGGTACAAAACCCTCCCAAAATACCCCTTCGGATGGAGCGATATGGCTGGTTTTCGAACTTAGTCATAAATGTTGCTTTACACGTTTATAAAAAAAATCATCAAAATCGGATTATTTTTACGAGAGTTTTTGTGCTCACGGACACACACACACACACACACACACACACACACACACACACACACACACACACACACACACACACACACACACACACACACACACATATATATATATATATATACCACTCGTTTGAAACTGTATATACATATTATATATATATATATATATATATATATATATATATACAGTTTCAAACGAATGGTGTTTTTGGGGTCTGGAGACCTCAAAACGAAAAGTTATCATGGTCCCGGGCCTAGGTCTTACCATGCCGACTACGGTAGTAGCTTCTTCCCTAGAGGGGAAATTCGCTAAAAAATTCATAATATTTAATAACACGTTTTTGACTTTAATTAAACCTAAAAGGGAATATTAAATGTGTTTTATTCATTTTAAAGTGAAAAAAGTAATTTATTTGTATGTAATTTCGTGTATTAAATAATAATGTTTGTAATGCCTAGTTACATACATAACAGTGAGTGTAAAAGTGATATTACATTATGTACGAGATATTTTGCTATTATCAAGTCTCTACTCTAAAAACTGTGAGAAAGTAGAACAATACATGATGTGGATATATATGTAAATGATATCTGAAGAGATTAATTAAAAGTAAAATACGTTAGTTGGTTTTAATAATTGAACATATTTGTTTAAATGTTTTGGACTTTACTTCCACCAGGATTGCATCGTTCGTGATCATAATCGGCCGTAAACGTTGCTTATGTGTTTAATTTTAGTGTTTATCGTGTTCGTGTCTTGTGGTAAAAACGTACTTTTGCAGTTCATCTAATGAAGACATCCTTGGATGGCCTGACGATGACTTCGAAAGAAGTCTAAACTAGTTGGCTTTTCACTAATATTGGATAACCGATAAAGCAGGTAAATCACTATTCATATTTCATATGATTTTATGTATGATTATGTACATATACGATTACATATACGAATCCACAAATGAAGATTTTTAATTATTGAACCCCTTAAACTCGAATTGTATCATATTTTTAGAGTATTAATTATTTTATTTGTTGTGATTATCGTGTTTAGTTTGTTCGTTTTGAGAAAGCGGAACTGTTGAGTTTAGGTAAATCGTTGGATTATGGGTCGTTTTGATTATAACACTTACAAAAAAATGTATGTTTATCTTACAATCGAGACAAAGTTAACTTGGTATTACATATGGATAAAATGAAAGGGAAATAACGCAAAAAATAACGCAGGAAAATATGGGTGTTCAAATTACCAACAAGGTGCTACAGCATCACCACTTTTTTTACCAGGAAAGCGCTGACAAAAATTATTTAGCGTGAGCACGCAATAATACATCTTATCAAATTTGGTTATTTTACAGAAATTATACAATTATGAATGTACTAGTTTATAACACTGGTACGCTGTTTACAATAGTAATGTTACGATTGAATATGAACATATCAATAGCTGTCTGTCAATAGCAAATCAGGTATATTGTTTCAATACACACTACTATTCAACACACATGGTATTGTTTGGCCAAAACTGTATGTGAAAGTACCTATATATACTTTCACTTGTTCGAATTATTTACTTTCTAGGAATGAAGTTTAACTATATTTTTACAAAGTAAAGAGTTAAAAAACATTCTGATGTTTGTTTATAACATTTTACCGTTTTAGGCGGTTAATTATTCACGTAAACATAATCCCAATTTATGTTCTAAGGCTGTATTAATAATCTATTTATTCTAAAAATATATGATTAAACAAACGTTGTTTTTCGTGATTCACAAAGAAGAGACAGTGTAATAATATGCAATTTAAAGAGCAAAAACATGGTAAAGTAAAAAGAAAAACTGTATTTTAGGAAGTATGGTCTATTCAAAAAGGAAATCAAAGTATCAAACAATGAAGGGCGTACTTCTACTACAAAAGCGTTACTGATAATTACGTTCTAGTGCTTCGATACATACGATCTTAATTACTTTTGATATCCATAGCTTTATTTCTTAATCCTGTCCTGTGTAAGTTTCATGGGATAACCTTGAATTGTGGAATAAGATAACAGCTGTTATTTGTGTCACGGAGGGGTGTTTCGTGTAGGGATTAAAGCTCCTTTCTCTGGTCTGTAAGATTCCCGGTTCGATCCCCATCTAACAGCTATTACCTATGAGATAATTCCTAATTGATAATTGCTATTGGTCTCGGAACCCATTTTAAACAATAAGTTCACCTACCTAAAAATTGATAAGTGGATAGGTGGAGGTCTATAAGGCCAGGATAACTACCGGACGCGGTAGCTCAGAGGTAAAAAACCAGACTGGCAAGTCAGACGTGGCCGGTTCGATTCCAGTAAGATCATGAGCGGTCACCTCTGGCTTGCCCATGTGGCAAATACCGTTACGCTACCTCGCTGTATATAGTCATGTTGTTGTTGTTTTGTGAGGTTCCAGTGGGCGGGAAAGTCCCTGGCCCACTGAGGCTGCTTTAGGGCGCTTGGACCCTCTTCAATCGATGTATATAGTTCACTGCAGAGGCTAATAGCCTATAGTGACCGGCAGTTGAGGTTAAAAAAAACCTGTTTCTGTATTAGAGGTTAGCCTGCACTGGAAGCCATACGCATATTATATTTAAGAATAGTGTATATTTTATTAATTATCTCAAATGATGTTTGGCCGCCATTGAACTTTCAACCTTTGAGAGTTGCATTCCTTCAAACTCGCCAGGAACAACTTTTGCAATGTTATGCTTATCAAACGTAACTTCCGAACCATTCGGTGCTCGGAGCTTATATTTATTAGATATCGCTACCACTGTAAAGTTCTGGAACTGCTCTTCATCTAGTGCCGTTGGGGGAATTTAAAAGAGTGTCTCTCTCATGGATTTTCCGTAGTCTACGGACAGATAAAACATGAGCTCGCTATTAGTGAATTTCCTATGGAAAGTGAAATATTAGCATGCGTGCGGGTCACGGTGAAAATTAAGCCCGGGACCACCATAGAAGTACCTAACGTGACCCCCTGAACACGTTTTGGGGGTCATTTAAAATTATATATATATATATATATATATATGTGTGTGTGTGTGTGTGTGTGTGTGTGTGTGTATGCACTCTAGCGGTCGCGTTTTTTGTCCGATTTAGTAAAATTTTGTAGGAACGTTCCTTTCTATAATCAGTTGAACAAGTTCGTTGGGCAAAACAATCAGAGAACTCTAAACCCCTTTTTTGGGGATTAATATTTCAAATTTCGAGTGTTTGGGCCCAAAAAGGTTCAGAAAAGCCCAGGATGTAACATTAATGCATGCAAAAAGATAGAAATTAGTGAAGTGAAAGTTTTAAGCCATTTCTTGTCATTCTTGCACTAACATTTACCGAGTTATTAAAGAAAATGTATCGACTAAACACAGTACGTTGTCTTAAGGGGGTTTTACATTAGAAGAACCTGTTATTCATTTGTTGGTGTACTTTTATCATTCCCAGCAACCTCACGCCTACTTTCAATGGCCCTTCTTCTAGCCTTATAATGCGCGATATTGTATTCCACACATTGCAGATAAATGAAACCAGGAGCATCAGAACATCCAAAAAAGCTATGTTTTCAGATATCAATAAAATTGAAATAAATATAAGTTTTTCACTAGTTTTGAGTTTTAAAAGTTTTGTATGTGGAAATTCACTTCCCTCAGCGTGGGAACTTGTTTTTTTTATCTGAACTTCTAGAAGATTCACGTATCCTTTCATTGGGATAGTCAACTTGTAACATTAATTATAAGATTGTAGAATCCTAAGTCTAAGTTTTCCCAGGCATAAGCTATTAGTTGAAATCACTTCATAACTCGAGGGTCACTAGGAAATATAATGCTAAAAACTATAATACAATTTACAAAATCATGTAATTCTACACCATAGTAAGAGCAACACTCTTGGCGGCGCGTTGATCAGACTATTTGTCATGCAACTTAATAAATAGTTATACTTTGAGATTTATAAGAAACATTTTTATCTTAATAATATTAGTAATTCAGTTCATTCCGTTGTATTTTTTCAATAACAGTAAGAAGTTTTAACTATAGTACATTTTGAACATTAGTCATTCTGACCAGTCCGCTGTATTTGATGATAGTGAAAATAAAAGGTCCATCAGTTGTATAATTACGACAATTTTGTATGGTAAGTTTTTCAAACACACTCTATTCCAACTCATACACTCACCAACAAGGTATTTTCCTGGCACGACAGTCCGTTCGCGTTTCGGCCTAACACAAACGCACACTTTACACGGCATTTGCCTTGCACCTAACCTCACAGAACCTCAATCGTGAAATATGCTTAGCCCCTTTCCGGTGATAGTAAAATCTTGTAAAATATGCATTACTAATATCACTTTAAAATATATCAAATTTAATACTCACTTTAAATATATGTGTTTCAAAATATACATCGTACCTATATACTATTATTTGGCTTGTATCATCTGCAATAAGTAATGCAGATATTTATAGGAAGTATTACTTTATTAGTATAGACATTTAATAAAAAGAAATATTAAACTGATATAAAATTTTGTTTACTTTAGATAATGGAAAAAACTAATAAAATGATTAATGTATAACGCGGCCACAATCAATTACATTAACAAAACTCTCATTAATAATTAGAGGTATTTGGTTAATTTAGTGAGCCACCCTTAGTCTCCTTTTACCACACACGTCTTTTATCGCAAGTGATTGGATCCTGATAAGAAGCTTACAACTGACAGTTCTTGTTTCTCGCGTCTTGTTGTTCTCATTAACAAAGACTTACTACATGTTGTTATCGATCAATACAATCAAATTTATTTTGGATCATAGTCTCTGTAATGTTTTATATTTTTCATAAATAGTTTCTCGTTTAGATATTTCAAGAGTAATGCAATTATATACGTCCTTAAAATAAGTTAAAATCTCTCTTAAAATCAATGTTCAACATTTACCTCCATTACCAACATATTTTTCACACTGTTTAAATTAAAAATTATTTCTTACGACTTAAATATCATATTATAAATATTTATAAGTACACATATTTTACTATATTCACAAACGTTTATTCGCACACACAAAATATAACTAAATCAACTTAAAGTTCCTTATTAAAAATATTAAAAAATTAAACAAAGCTATTCTCATAAAACGGTATGATATTTTAAGTTTGTATGAAGTGTTAATTATTTATATGCACAAATGACGTAAGATAATTAGTCAATTTTATTTTATTATAAAAAACGCTTTTATTCATGGAAAAGCAGATTCGCTTCCCTCATTAGTCCTTCTCTTCTTGTTAGTTGTTAGGTTAATTTTCTCTTAATGCGTTTACAGCTAATAATTCAATTAAAACCACATATAGACGGACGAGCAAACATCAATCAGTGAAACGATCAATAAATAATTAGTTTTTTGCCTCAACACTTTTTTTTTTGTAGAGGCAAACTACCGGGATGACATATGATTCGACACTTTTTCCCATGTTATTCTTATGGGGTTCAGTTTTGGCACACTTGCCCGAACCCGGCCTACACAAATTTCCTTGTTGGCCTATGATGTCCGACCCTTGCCTGTATTAAGTACATTTTCCAAACCCAATCCGTCCTCTATATTTAAAAAAAAATAATTTTCAAAATCAGGCTAAAAACTAACTTTGGTGTTTATGGTCCGATTTGTCTACAATTTGGATATGTTATTGTCCTAAGCTAATGCATTAATAAATTCCACTTACATTTCCCAAATTGACTATTACGGTCAAATTAAAAAATATTGTTGAAAAATACTATAGTTCCAATTGCCAACTTCTTTATTTACTGTCCGATTTGACTGATTTTTTGATATGTTATAGCCTTAAACTATTATATGTATAATTACCATATCTAAGTTCCAAATTTGATACTTTGTATAGTTTATATATATATAATCCATAAAAAATTAAATTTGGTGTTTATCGTCCGATTTGTCTGCACTTTGGATATGTTATTTTCCTTAGCTAATGCATAAGTAAATACCACCTCCAACTTCCAAACTCAATATTACTGTCTATTTATAAAAAAAATTGAATAATATACTACCAATTGCCAACTTCGTTATTTAATGTCCGATTTGATTTATTTTCGGATAAGTTATAGCCCCCAACTATTATATCTAAAATTACCATATATTATTTCCCTTAACTGTATTTTTGAAACTCATAATAGTGATGGATTTGAATTTATCTTTTGATTTATTTGGACTTTACCAATCGATTCTAGTGTGTAAAATAATAATGTTGATAAAATAAAGTAATGTAAAATAATGTTCCGTTATTTTAAACGCTACAAACTATAAGTAAAGTCCAAATAAATCAAAGAATAAATTTCCATTAACCCTATAATACAATCGATATTTTATTTGTTTATTTTGCCACAATCAACCTGAAACTGACTTTGGTATTTGTGGTCCGATTTGTTTGCAACTTAAATATATTACTGGCTTAGGCTAGAACATAAGAAAATACATCCTATAGTTATGAAATTTAATTTAAACGATATTTAATAAATTACTGACAATTGCCAACTTCTTTATTTACTGTTCGACTCGTTATGGCCCCCCCTTATATCTAAAATCACCTTATATTATTTTCCCTTTAATGCAGTTTTGTCGTAATCAAACTTTGGCCATTGCAAAAGTAAATACCCAATTTCCAAGATCAATATTACGGTTAAATTAAAAAATAATAAATGAAAGCTTATTTACCATCCGGCTGTTATTATTGCCATATTTCCAATACTTTGTATTGTTGTGGGCCCCAAGTTGGGACCAACTCAACTACCTCTCATTGTAATAATATAATAAGTAATATATGTATCCACAAAATGTTTATGGTCCAAACTGTCTAAATTTTGGGTATGTTTTAAGCTAATGCATAAGTAAATACCAACTATAAGTTCCAATATTTTGCAAATTAGACTTATTTACCAACATTCTGGATATATTGTTGCATTTTCCCAATTCTTAAATTATAGCACCAAATATCTTTGCGATATTTTAGCAAAAAATAAATTTTTAAAACCCAAAACAACTACACACAAAACACCAACTTTTCTTAGTGCTTGTTCGGAATAGTCTTTATTTTATCCAACTTAATTTCAATTTTGTAGTTAAAATCAAACTTCCCACATTCTAGCTCCCTTTCTAGCCAATGGTTCAAAATTTACAATATACCTTTTTCTACCCCTATGTTGGACTTGTTTAATAGCGCTTATTAATAATTCCGCACCGTATTTCAAATCCTCCAGTCTAATACATTCTTTAAATTTAATATTACCTTTAATATCTTGCATTAACATCTATCTCTATGTCTTCTTGCCCAACAAAGTCATCCCACACATTGTTATGGAAACTTAAGTTTTCTATTTTTGGAAAGGAATTACCATAAAAAGTTGCGGTTCCGATAGTGTTAAAGCTTGCAAGAGGTTCGTTGGTAGGTAGGTAAATAATTTCCAACCCACCAGTGTATGGAAATACGCTGTAACCTTCCCTATTCTTATTTATCTCTATAAACACAGTTTTACAGACACCTTTTACATAGTATACACCCCTCTGTCCATCCTTTTATACCAACACCCCCACAAACTAATTTTTATTATTTACTACAAACGCATACACTGTATAATGTCTATAATGCTCTAGATCCTCCTAACGTCACAGGTAGTAATCTTTTAATGTATCCTCTCTTTCCCTTATTTCTTGATCTTTAGCCAACTGTGATTTGTATTCCTCATTAACTGCAACAGTATTTTCCACATATTCCAATTTACGCTTATTACTGTCGATGTCTTCTAATTCTAATTTCCAACTAACTAGGTAAACAGTTGAACCTAAATGCAGTTAGAGCATACTTTATTAACTTTTCCCTTTGTGTACTATCTTTTAGCAGTTTTAGTTGTACTCCAGTTATCTTCTTCGTATTACTATTACCCCAATATGCGTATTGTAATAAATCGTTAAACACTTAACAACAACTGTTTTGTAACTGATTGGCAACTTTCATCCACATCTTACGCAGAGATACAGCATAGAATGGAGCATTTTGTAAGTACCTTTTGTTGTCTTCTATTAGGCTTAAACAAACTCTTAAGGGTTCAAACCCTTTACCAAAACCTCTACAATAGTTATAGATTGTTGCCTCTAACCTTGTTATTACATTCTTTCTATCTAGTTTAGACGAGAACGTTTATTTTAGTCTCGCATCTGAACAGTTTACAAAGTTTATTATATGGTTTCCTATACTTTTAACTACTCCAGGGCTTGTAATTAGGCATATAAATGCATTATGTATTATTACCCTGCTATTTACATTAAACCATGTTAAACAGTCTTTACTAACATGGAAATTATCTACAATAACATTATATCCATTCTTGTACTCCCCTTGGCAGCAAAAGTCAAAATGTTCTGTATGATATTGGCACATTTCCTGTTTATTAAATATTCCAGCCAAATCTAGTGTTATATTGAAATCAATAAGATAGAACATTTATTTTCAAGATATTGCAGTATTTTTAGAAGGTCTTCCAACAAATCCTTGCAAGCTCTATTTTATAGAAAATTGCTATAGGATCATCATACTTTTGTTTAATTTGGTCAATATCTTTCTTTATTATTTGTCACACACCCTCGCTTTGGACCCCAGAGGACCTTTCCAAGGAGAATGGTAGTTTGGCCACAACACCATGTCGAGCTAAAGAGAACTTTTTAAATATTCCTCATAAGTAGCTATTAAACGAGCCACATATTTCCTTCTTGACTTTAAATTTATTCCGAACGTCCCCATAACATTCCGTAACATTGGTTGTCTTAACTAACATTATTTTATCACAAAACGCATCCGTTATGGATGTTAAGTTATTTAACTTTGGTTTGCTCTCGCAATAGTTTATTTTACCTATGTCTGTAAGAAGGTTATTATTACGGAGATTTTCTAATAAAAACCATATAAAAAATCTTTCGTTAGTAGGTTTAATTCTATTTCCCAATAAATGGCTAGAAGAGTACATTTATTTTATATGGAAAAAGGTAGCGTAAACATGTAAACAGTACAGATAAAATTAAACTATAATATAGGAATATTAAGGTTTCCAACATACTCTATGTATAGAAGCTGTAAATTAAATATATGGATATTGTATATAAACAAAGACATAGACAAAAGCATGTGGTAAGTATAACATGTAAATAGACACCTAGACAGTTCGTCCCATATTCGTGCAAATATGTTATACAATGATGGAATACCCATATAAACTATTAATATATTTCCAAATTCGACTAAATAAGTCTACTGCTATATTTTCAATATAATTAACATATTATAAACTAACGGTGCCATCCCCCATTTGTACCTAAATTGTAAAAATTCTATAATATTTGACTGTCTATTCTTCCTTAGTCCTTGTATACTTAGTATCGGGTTTTGCACTGTTAAACCCTACATTATTATACGTATCCTGTGCAGTATAGTAATTTATGCGTTTATTATAATATAAACTGTTATAAATAGTGCACACGAGTGTAATAGTGTAATACGAGTCTTACAATTAAATGGGCAACTTCTACAGATACGACCATGCTATTCTATAAAACACATAATCTGCTGTACCAGAGTTGACAAAATATGTAATTGTTAAGTTAAATGTGTTGTAACCAAACCTACATCTTATATCACACTTACAGCTTTATGTTATTAAATACATATACACATATTCTGCAAGACCTGAACATAGATCTGTTGTATAAGCAGTAGAATACGGCGTCTCACCCATTGTCTGTTAAATGTGTTCTGTAAAGTAAAACATAATGCAAATTGTGCTAAGACTATATTGGATACAGCTGTTATATAATTTATAAATGGCACAAAATAAATAGATGGCCAGATATTAGATAGTCAGGATATTAGCAATTAAGGGTTATAGTATACAGTCAAACTTAGATAATAAACAGTAAAAATTAAATAATATAGTAACAGAAATAGTAATAGTATAAGGACATAGTAATATTTAAAGTTTATAAAACAACACAAATGCAGGGACCCAATAAGTAAACCATTCCAATGCATTACAACACGGGCACAGATACTGGTTTACAGACATTTTACACAAATTTTACATGTTCTGTCAACTGACACGAAAATGGTTTGTAAATTGTGTAAGAAATATATGTAAAATAACAAATTTAACACAATTAAACATAAAATTTGGAGGACAAAATGTTTTGACTGAGTGTTTAGCCAGTATATCGGATGTTGGAACAATACATTATACGTTTGTATTAATTGATAAAAGACTTATTAGAAAGGTAACATATATTTTACAAGAGTCATTTAGTAATGGATTTAGATTGCTTGAATGCTGCGCTATGTGGTTTTTGTCTTACTATTTGGTTTACACTACACTTCCAACACATTTCCTGACTATCTAATATCTGGCCATCTCTTTAATTTGTGCCATTTATGAATTATGTAACAGGTGTATCCAATATAGTATAAGCACAATTTACATTATGATTTACTTCACCTGACCTGAGGAATATGCGTATCTGTATTTAATAACATAAAGGTGTAAGTGTGCTATAAGATAAAGCAGTTAAGGGTTACAACAATTAACATAACAATTACATATTTTGCCAACTCTGGTACAAAAGATTATGTATATTATAGAATAGCATGGACGTATCTGTATAAGTTGCCCCCTTAATTATAAGACTCGTATGTTAGCACTATTTATAATATCTTATATTATAATAAACACATAAATTTGTATACTGCACAGGATTTGTATAAGAATGTAGGGTTTAATAGTACAAAACCCGATACTAAGTAGACAAGGACTAAGGAAGAATAGACAGTCAAATATTATAGAATTTTTACAATTTAGGTACAAATGCGGGATGGCTCCGTTAGTTTATAATATATTAATTATATTGAGACTATAGCAGTAGACTTATTTAGCCGAGTTTGGAAATATATTAATAGTTTATATTGGTATTCCATCATTGTATAACATATTTGCACGAAAATGGGACGAACTGTCTAGATGTCAACTTACATGTTATACTTACCACTTGCTTTTGTCTATGTATTTGTTTATATACAATATCCACATATTTAATTTAAAACTCCTTTACATCGAGTATGTTGGAATCCTCTATATGTCTATATTATAGTGTAATTATATCCGTCCTGTTTACATGTTTCCGCTACTTTTTTCTATATAAAAGAAATGTACACTGTTAGCCATTTATCGGGAAATAGAATTAAACCTACTAACGAAAGATTTTTTATATGGTTATTATTAGAAAATCTCCGTAATAATAACCTTCTTACAGACATAAATAATATAAACTATTGCGAGAGCGAACCAAAATTAAATAACTTAACATCCATAACGGATGCGTTTTGTGATAACATAATTTTAGTTAAGACAACCAATGTTACGGATTGTTATGGGGACGTTCGGAATAAATTTAAAGTTAAGAAGGAAATATGTGGCTCATTTAATAGCTACTTACGAGGAATATTTAAAAAGTTCTCTTTAGCTTGACATGGTGTTGTGGCCAAACTACCATTCTCCTTGGAGAGGTCCTATGGGGTCCAAAGCGAGGGTGTGTGACAAATAATAAAGAAAGATATTGACCAAATTAAACAAAAGTACGATGATCCTATAGCAATTCCCTATAAAATAGAGCTTGCAAATGTTATAACTAAGGATTTGTTGGAAGACCTTCTAAAGATACTGCAATATCTGAAAAATAAATGTTCTATCTCATTGACTTCAATATAACACTAGATTTGGCTGGAATATTTAATAAACAGGAAATGTGCCAATATCATACAGAGAATTTCGACTTTTGCTGCTAAGGGGAGTACAAGAATGGATATAATGTTATTGTAGATATTTTCTATGTTAGTAAAGACTGTTTAACATGGTTTAATGTAAATAGCAGGGTAATAATACATAATGCATTTATATACCTGATTACAATCCCTGGAGTAGTTAAAAGTACAGGAAACCATATAATAAACTTCGTAAACTTTCAGATGCGAGACTAAAATAAACGTTCTCGTCTTAACTAGCTAGAGAGAATAGAATAACAAGGTTAGAGGCAACAATCTATAACTATTGTAGAGGTTTTGGTAAAGGGTTTGAACCCTAAAGAGTTTGTTTAAGCCTAATAGAAGACAAAAAAAGGTACTTCCAAAATGCTCCATTCTATGCTGTATCTCTGCATAAGATGTTGATGAAAGTTGCCAATCAGTTACAAAACAGTTGTTGTTAAGTGTTTAACGATTTATTACAATACCCATATTGGGGTAATAGTAATATGAAGAAGATAACTGGAGTACAACTAAAACTGCCAATAGATAGTACACAACGGGAAAAGTTAATAAAGTATGCTCTAACTGCATTTAGGTTCAACTGTTTACCAATTAACTATGTGGAGGTAATAGAGGAATATCTTGATGCTATAGGTGTAAAGCATAAGTGTTACATAAAAACCTGGGGCATATTTTACAAAATCAAATACACCTCCCTCTACTATACCTTAACACATCAATTTAGAAAAATTAGGTTTAGTGGAAAATCCTAACCTTACTCCCTACATTTTAAGAAGTCGGACCAATAAACTGTACCGATAAACTATTAAAGAAATAGATCCACTTTCCAAGCCTTTCTTAGAGAGCTGTTCTAAAAAGAGGAAATTGGAATTAGAAGACATCGGCAGTAATAAACGTAAATTGGAATATGTGGAAAATACTGTCGCAGTTAAAAATGATTTGGAAGATGGTGCGGAATTATTAATAAGCGCTAATAAACAAGTCCAACATAGGGGTAGAAAAAGGTATATTATACAATTCTAAAATTTTCGTAACCTTTATGTATCCAACCATTGGCTAGAAAGAGAGCTAGAATGTGGGAAGTTTGATTTAACTTCAAAATTAAAATGAAGTTGGTTAAAATAAAGACTATTGCGAACAAGCACTAAGAAATGTTGGTGTTTTGTGTGTAGTTGTTTTGGGTTATAAACATTTATTTTTTGCTAAAATATTGCAAAGATACTTGGTGCTATAACTTAAGATTTGGGAATGTGCAACAACATATCCAGTTTTTTGGTAAATAAGTCTAATTTGCAAAATATTGGAAATTATAGGTGTTGTTTACCTACGTTTTAGCTTAAAATATATCCAAAATTTAGACAGTTCGGACTATAAACAGTTTGTGGATATATAATATATTACTTATTATATTATTACAATGAGAGGTAGTTGAGTTGGCCCCAACTTGGGGCCCACAACAATACAAAGTATTGGAAATATGGCAATAATAACAGCCGAATGGTAAATAAGCTTTCATTTTTTATTTTATTTTAATTTAACCGTAATATTGAATTTGGAAATAGGGTATTTACTTATGCAATGGCCAAAGTTTGATAACATAAGTTTGACGATAAAACTGCATTTAAGGGGAAATGATGTACGGTAATTTTAGATATAAGGGGGGGGGGCTATAACAAGTCGAACAGTAAATAAAGGAGTTGGCAATTGGCAGTAATTAAAATGTCGTAAATGTCGTAATTAAATGTTTATAAAATGTCGTTTGAATTAAATTTCAAACTTATAGGTTGTATTTACTTAGTACTAGCCTAAGTCAGTGATATATTTAAGATGCAAAAAAATCGGACCACAAATACCAAAGTTAGTTTCTAGGTTGATTGTGGAAAAATAAACAAACAACGTATCGATTTTATTATAGGGTTAATGGAAATAATATATGGTAATTTTAGATATAATATTTGGGGGCTATAACATATCCGACAATAAATCAAATCGGACAATAAATAACGAAGTTGACAATAGGTAGCATATTTTTCAAAACTTTTAAATAGACAGTAATATTGAATTTGGAAATTGTAGGTGGTCTTTACTTATGCATTAGCTAAGGACAATAACATATCCAAAGTGCAGACAAATCGGACCATAAACACTAAAGTTAGTTTTTAGCCTGGTTTTGAAAAAAAACAGGCTAAAAACTAATGATTTTGAATAAAAAATTAATTCAAAAAATATAGAGGATTGATTGGGTTTGGAAAAATGTATTTAATTCAGGCAAGGGTCTGACATTAGTATAGGCTAACAAGGAAATTTGTGTAGGCCGGGTTCGGGCAAGTGTGCAAAAAGTGAACTCCATAAGAATAACATGGGAAAAAGTTCCGAATCATATGTCGTCCCTGTAGTTTGCCTCTACTCACTTTTACTACCATCGACATGAATCAACAACTGAAAATCTTTTTTAGTTCCAGGAGCACCAAAACTAATATTTCCATAAGAAAATGCACATTGATTTGCTTTAGGTATGTGTGTATAATCAATATCACTTTATTATGCAATTGACACGTAAATGTCCTCTAAAGGGGCATTGTGTCAGACACCGACTTCGTTTCAGCGCTGGCCTACTCGTTTTGCTAAAGTATCGTGATGCACGAATATTTCCATTAGCATATTAGTTGTCTTCCAGCTCGGTGAAATGTTTCAGAGATGAATTAAAACTGTATATATCACCAGAGTATTTTTTTATTTCGTAACAATATAGACAGAGAAAAATAATTTCTCATTCTGACTCGCACGACTGGAACTTCATAACTTAACAATAAACTTACACTGATTTTTATTTTTTTTTAATTTGTTACTGCAAGGTAAAAACATTCATTGTCTAAATACCTAATAAAAGTAATTAATTAAGATTCATGAATTTCTAAACTTGTATTATCGTTCATTATAACATAAGTTATACACCTATAACCAGTTGAACACCAGTAGAACGTAATTGGTCTTGACACGCGGGACGAGACAGTGGGAAGTAGCGGCTTCCAAGAATCCTAATTTTATTCCCGAAAGAACCCATATAAAATCCTGCCCCAGGATAAACATGTATCGTCTACTATCTAATACACAATAAAGAATATGGCTACTACCAAGTTGGATGATCCTAAAATTGCATTATTAGTTATTTAACAATCATAACCGTAAAATCGTTTAAAAAATATTTAAACTGTATTTAAATAATATTTAAAAAATATTGAAAGTGTTGTTGCAGTGATTAATCTGTATTTCAAACGTTAACTTTGGCATGCATGTAATGATATGGAAAATCCACCGAAACAATGTTGAATGTGTTGTCGCTACACAGCCCTAACATATTGCGTATACAAATGTTGGTATGCCACTTAGATGTAAAACAATTCAGATATTGTTCAAAAATCCTTTAGGACTTCACCCTAATGCTTTACAATTTCACTTTTCAGGATTATATGTGTATGTCAGTAGTAGAATTCCATCAGTTTCTCCTGAAAATGTAAGACTAACCAATGCTGTTTACTTTCCATGGATCTGCCTGGTGTAACTAGCACTGACTGGTATAAGCAGTACATATATAATAAAATTAGTATTTTTTTTTATCCGAACAACCCAAGTGTTATATAGTTCGGTCCCTTGTTAATTTAGGACTTTCCCAGCAAAGTCCTAAAGTGATGTTAAGTGATGTTTAGTTCCAGTGGTCGTGTTTTAGTCTAACCTAAACACAACCTTCATAATCCGTTATTTTTTATTTATACGTATTGATTAAGCAAGATTTTTGTGACATACACATATGTTTTCAGCTGTTACTATGCGCTTTATGTTAACTTCTGTGAGTATTACCGCGAATTGATGTTAAAACATCTAAACAATTAAATAATCAAAATTGTACATCGTATAAATTGTTTATTTTCAGCTTAAGCTTTAAAGAAGAATTAAAAAACGAGTAAATACATCTTGAAACAAATCTTAAGATTCCTGTAATAGTCAGCGAAAATAGTAAAAAACAGGAAAAAACATGTCCGAATCCGGGACAAATTGCAACTCAAACTAAATCATCGTCGGTGTGTCAGGCTATAAGTAGTAAACTTGGAACAAAAAGTCTACCAAAATTGGACCATGAGAAATTTGTTATAAACGGATATTTTAAAATCCGTGTTTGTTTTGGAAACTTTAATTTTTCAAGCTAATAATTCATAAATTTCTTATCTAAAATGCATGATCTACGTTTTTATGAGCGATATACGTGGCAAATTACTCTTGCAGCCAATTTTTCTCAACTTTATGAAACGTAAGAACTCATAATAATGAGTTTTAATATATACCGGAATTTATTTATCCAGAAAACAGTGAACTGAAGTAATATATTTTAAAAGACTTTAAAATATAAAAAAACCTCATACACTACATATTTTTAAAACCTACTGTCAATTTAAAACCTAAATTAAACTTGATTTAGGTAGTCTTAAAAACAAATATGTAATGTAAAATACTGATAAAGACAACGTCCTAAAGTGCTTCAAAATATACGCTATATGTGTATACACAATCTCCTTCACTGTCAGAAATATCATTAAGGTGATGTACCGTGAAAGTATGGGCTTCTCATTTTCTTGATATTTTCCACAAACTGACGTTCATGGAACGTTATTGAACAACCGCTGCTCGGTCATACTTTCATGGGCTTCATTATTATGCGACTGGAGCTGGAGACACATCAGACAGCGTCGCATACTATTTTTCATCTTTAGTGAACCATCCCCAAGTCCATGCAGTGCCATCATCGTCCCACAACCATTCCTGGATTTGAAAGGAGCTTCAGAGAGCAAGGTATTTGGCTGCTGAAGGGGTTGAGGGAAGGTGTTCCGGTTTCACGAATCCCTTTGCTGAGGTAACCTTTTGAGGACAAATTCTATAAGAGATTTGTATTTTCTTGCTTGAAACAATCTCAGCAAAACGTAATCATTTGGTGAAAACATTTCCCCCATAACTCTTCTACAGTGAGTAGAGTCTTTCATAGTCGGCGATTAATAATTTTCATAAAAAAACACTGTGGCCTTTCCGTAGGGTCTGTATGTAAATGAAGCATATTCTGCTGCTATCTCGTCAAATGCCTGCTTCTATCACCTTTAGCCCAAGGTAGTCGGTGGAGTAACGATCCACCAACGAGAACAAAGTTAAATTTAGTACCACTTTTATATATGAAAGAATAAGGAAAACACACCACAATCATCATCATTTGTTTCTTATTCTTATTATTTTATCTTTGGAGAGATTCTGCTACTGCGTCACCGCTTATTCTTTATTTAGTAAACTGTATAACCAAATGTAGAACTATTGACAGTGAAGAAGGAAAATATTGATTTGGCAAAGCATTATAGAGAAATAGTTTAATTTCTTGTTACAGTCATTGAATATACAGGCAAGTTATTTAGGAAAATAAAAACATTTTCCCACCTTCTTATATTGAAAGTATTTTACTTGTAATATTGATGCATGATTATAAAATAATAAGAATTTCCTTAATACCGATACTTAAAATCCTTCTCATGTCACACTACATTTTTCTATTAGAAAACAATTATACGGTGTGATAGAAAAGTCCAGGATGTTTAACCGTTGTACCGTACCTAATGCAATTAAACTTGGATATTAATTTACTTATCAAAATCTACTTTTTGAGGAACTATGAGTTTTTATCATATCAAGGGGAAGGCCTACAAGGAGTAAGAAGAACATCTTAAATTGTAGCATACGTTGGCATGTACCGTACATCAAATTAAAGGTCTTAATTAGTAAAAGAAAATTCTGCAAGATTGATCTCGAACGGACCACTGAGTCGGAAATGGCAGCCGGTTGAAGTTTACATTTAAGTGCTATTAGCAAATATTAAGATGGTTATAATTATCGATGAACATGTCCTCTCAAGGTCCAGTTTGTGGCAATGAAAACAGCTATGTAAGACCTCTAAAGTTTTGTATAAGGTAGTAGAATTTCATCAGTTTCTCCTAAAAATGTAAGACTAACCAATGCTGTTTGCTTTCCATGGACCTGCCTGGTGTAACTAGCACTGACTGGTTTAGTTTAGTTTAATGATTATTATTAATAATTACTACCACTCGTTGCAGCAGTTTCAAAATACAAAGAGTACACATGGGAAACGATAAATCTCTATATTTCCCCCGTCAAATAGTGTAGTGATACTCTATTTATCTATTTTGCTGACCAAATGTTACACAAATATAAATAATAACATTACTATTTCCAATATAGGACGTTAAAGAAAAAAACAGTTTCTAGAAAAGCCAATTGCCACAACGTAACTTTGATATTAGATCTGACGAGGTGTTGAGTGGCTAACAGACAGTTATAAAATACATAATTTTAGTTTTCATTATTTCTCAAATCCCTTAAGAGCCAGACGTACTAACTATTGTTTATGCGATGCCTAACTTACCTCCTTGGAATTTAGCCTTGATTGTTTTATTTTGCTTTGTGTGGCTTTCGTTTACGTCTTGTACCTATTGCAACAAATAAAATAAAAAAGATACGTTTATGTAATATATTTAACCCTCTTAGATTAACGATAGTGGTTTAGTAAAATAAAAAAGTTGATAATATTTGATTTAAAATGATCTCTTTTCCTAGCTTAAGCTTGTGTGGCATTTAAAACAGTAAGTTTGTACCCAAAATACGTTGAGGGCTATGTGAGTTGTAGGGTTAATCCGTTATTTAAAATTCTATAGTTTAAAAAAATATTTTATAAATTGGAGAAACTGAAATCTTTAAGTTGACTAATATATTTTACGCCTACTTAAAGACAGTAAGGAAATTATTGAAATTAATATGTTAATTAAATGTGGAAGAAATATTTGAAACTGTAACTAAACCCGTTTTTATTCAATAATAAAAACACATAAACACGTAGGCATAATAAAGTAGTTAGTTTAATGTTAAATGATAAGACAAAATTATCTATTCATAAAACAACCTCGATTTGTTACTTATTGATCTTTGATAGGAATGTCTGGTTAAGGAATGTGGTATGAATTACGTTATTCCTTGGAAGACGTAAGAATTAGAATAAGAAGATTAAGAATATATGTTTTAATTGTTATTTATAAAATAAATAACAATTACATTTTTGTGATTACATTTAATTAGCTCAGTATAACGTAATTTGGTGATTTATATCACAGTTATATGACTATGTAAATTCGACAGAATCTCAACAGTGCTCTTTATTATTGTCAATGAATAATTTAATAACGATACTTATTCTATTTGAGTGTGTCAAATTGATTTGAAACTATATACTTTAATTGATTCAATAATAAAATAACAGAAAGCGTTGTACCAATCTCCTCTTGACTCTAACATTATCTAACGTATCAAAATAATTAGTGAATGGCGGATGTTAGATTGTTGTAAAAACGATCATCTAAACTTCCCCTATCGAGCCGATCTGACAAAGGAGTCCATTAAAACTTTAACATTGAAGCTGGTGCGACCATGTAATGTGATTCCTACTCTTTCACTCACATGGGATAGTTGCTCTCGCATAAATCATTCAGCCTAACTTATTCTAGATGAATAATGAAGCTATTAGGCCTAAATAATTTTATTTTAAGTTTAAACAGATATCCTACTGATTGTAACGAAATAATCAGTCAGTTCGACGTACGGTAACTACCCAAATGTTAAGTAATATTTATTACTGTATCTTATTGCATAAATTAATAGTATTTAGTCACCCCTTCCGTGCAGCGCTAGGAAAGGGTTTGCAGGATCCCTCTCTTTACAGATGCTACATAAACTCTTTAATTAAAGTGAAAGTGTAGTATTAAAGAGGAAAATATTATTTTCAAATTTACCTCTTTAATTTGTTTGATTGAGTTGAATTTACAAGTCCTTTTAAATGTAAATATATGCTTTTTAAAACTGGAACAACTTAAGACAGGAACATTCTTTTGAAATTATAAATACGAGCATGATTATTAATGTTCTTCTGACAAATCCCGTTTTTTGTATGTTGATAACATAATTATCATAGCTGCAAACATGGATCCTGCGGATCTCCACAACACTCCTTTTCCCTATCTTAACGAAGGATTTTCACTCGGCGGCACAGATTTTTCCGTAGGGTAGACCGGAGCCTTATACAGAATTGCCATTATAAACCCTTTTGAGTTTATCATTTGTTCAGTTAAGAATGTCGTATATTGTATCGAGCTTATAAGATTAAATATATAAATAATGAAAACAGGTTATACATAAATTGCATTAGAGAAAACTGACTAGGTCCTTTGAAATTAGTAGATAAGAACTAGCAAAGAGAAGCCACTTTCGGCGCTTTTTTCCCATGTTATTCTTATGGGGATCAGTTTTTGCACCGACGCCCGATCCTACCCTATACAAATTTTCTCGTTAGCCTGTACTAATGTCCAACCCTTGCCTATATTAAATATATTTTCCCAATCCCCATCCCTCCTCTATATTTTTTAAAATTAATTTTCAAATTCAGGCTAAAAAACTATCTTTAGTGTTTATGGTTCGATGTGTCTTCAATTTGGATATGTTACTGTCCTAGGCAAGTGGTTTAATAAATTCCACTTACATTTCCCAAATTCACTATTACGGTCAAATTTAAAAATATTTTTGAAAAATACTGCCAATTGCCAACTTCTTTATTTACTGCCCGATTTATTTAAAATTTACATGTGTTATTATTCTAGGCTAGTGTTTCAATAAATTCTACTTACATTTCCCAAATTCACTATTACGGTCAAATTAAAAAATATTTTGAAAAATACTGCCAACTGCCAACTTCTTTATTTACTGTCCGATTTGTCTGCAGTTTGGATATGTTATTGTACTAGGCAAGTGTTTTAATAAATTCCACTTCCATTTCCCAAATTCACTATTATGGTCAAATTAAAAAATATTTTTGAAAAATACTGCCAATTGTCTACTTCTTTATTTACTGTCCGATTTGTTTTCAATTTGGATATGTTATTGTCCTAAGCTAATGCATTAATAAATTCCACCTACATTTCCCAAATTCACTATTACGGTCAAATTAAAAAATATTTTTGAAAAATAATGCCAATTGCCAACTTCTTTATTTACTGTCTGATTTGTTTAAAATTTGGATATGTTATTGTCCTAGGCAAGTGTTTTAATATATTCCACTTACATTTCCCAAATTAACTATTACGGTCGAATAAAAAAAAAATACTGCCAACTATTTACTAATTTTTGCACCCACCCTAATTTCCGTTTTGACCCTTGCCTTAAATATATTTTTCCCCTATATTTTTAAAATTTGCTCTAAATTCATTTTAATACATCCTTTGCAGAAATCCACGAGTTCTGGCTACTTGGGAACCCGAGCCATTTGACATATAATAAATCACCCTTCCTCCTAATTACCTTCTCTACCAAATACATGTCTTTATATTTAGTCTTTAACAATTCTTCTGTATAAAATCCTCCTTTGATTATATTGCCATTTTCATCTTTCAAAATATAAGTCACAGGCTTTGTTTTCTTAACTTCTGCTATTGTAAAAAGCTCTCCCGTCCAGTTAGGGGTATATCCTTTACTAAATACATGTTTATATTTAGATATCCTTACACTATCCCCCACCTTATATCTTGGCTTTTTAACTTGTACTTTAGATGCTAACCTTTCATGTACATCTTTAGAGTTCTTAGCACTTACTTGGTTAGGCTTCATCCCTATCGATCTATGTACTTTATTATTATATATCCTTATTAACTTTGGAAGTAAATCCAACCACTTGTAACTCCCTTGTGCACTAAAATCTCTATACAACCAATTCTTTAAAGTTCTCTGGAACCTTTCCACAATAGCCGCCTTAGTTGTAGAGTAAGTGTGGTAGTGATTAATATTTAGAATTTTCATTAGTTTGGTAAAATGTTCATTAAAAAATTCTTTTCCGTTATCAGATTGAATATTTTTAACTCCCTTTGGGAGAATAGTTTTTATAGCTTCTGTGACTACTAATCCAGTTTTATTCTTTAGTGGAGCAGCATAAGCTTTTTTAGAAAATGTGTCTATTAAAGTTAAAATATATTTATTCCCACAATTCTCTCTAGCATAATTCCGCATATCTATTAAATCTATTTGAACAGTTTCGTTTATACCCAACACCTTAAAAGACCTTCTAACAAAGTTCTTTCTCGCGGGCTGATGCAATTCGTAAGCAATTTTTTCCATTTTTTATTCTTTATTTTTAATGTTAACGTATCTGCCAAAGTTTGATAAACCAATTTATTTAGGAATGACCATTTTCGATATTAGTAAAGTAATAATGTATGATTTACACTATAATTATATGTCAAAATTTAAGAATAAAAAGTTCCTAATGACAGACACAGACAGTCTTGTTTATTCTATAGTAACAGAGGACTTTTACAAGGAAATACAATGTGACTTGGACTGTTTTGACACCTCTGCATATAGTAAAGACCATTTCTTATACTCTGATAAAAATAAGAAAGTTACGGGCAAGTTTAAAGACGAATTAAATGGTCAAATTATGTATGAATATTGTGGTTTAAGGCCAAAATTATACTCTTTCATTCCTTTACAATGGTTATACGAAAAAGAAAAGCAAAATGAGCTAGAGGTTAAAAAGGCAAAGGGGGCTGACAATGCTACAGTTAAACATCTCTTAAGACACCAACATTACTTAAACTGTCTTGCAACCGGGGAAGATTACTATGAGAATGTTACAAGAATTAAATCCACAAACCACCATCTTCAAACATTAACGATGAACAAAAAGGTACTCTCTTTTGATGACGACAAGAGGTTTATTCTGGATGGCATTAACACTCTTGCCCTTGGTCATTATAAAATTGGTCAAACATAAATCTATATTTCCCATTATTCTTTGGCCTTTCCTTGTCTATTACAAAAAAACCATATTTAGACCTATCCCAACATTGGTGGCAGAGATTTCTAAATTGGTTAAATGAAAAATCATTTCCCATATGATTGTTATACACATGTTTTAAATTTAAATCGTCTTGTTTAAATAATATTAGAAAATTAACATTGTCACGTAAATGTTTGTTTACTTTACTGTGAGATTGACACAAGTAAAAACTGTTAATATTTTTGTGTCTGCCCATTGAGAAAAATTGTGTGATATTTGGACTATTTATGTCGTCAAATACAACTATTGAGTGTGATTCTACATCATTTGGTGTGATTTCACAGTTTAATTATGTGTGTAATTTAACTTCATCACACAGACGGAATATTTCAATTATTTTTTTATATTTTTCTTGTTCTAAAGATTTGGATATTATATATAAATTTGTAAACTTTAATCCTTGCTTTTTTACAATTAAGTTATAAATTACAACGGTCTTCCCCGAACCACTAGGCCCTATTATAAGACAGCGAATATTATTAGGAAATAGACCCAACTTCTTTGGTGTATTTTCTTTATGTGCTATTTTAAATTTGTTCTTTTGTTGAATAAATGAAATTTTTTATATAATAAAAATGGCAAAGAGAAAGTGTAAAAAGGTCCAAGGTAAGGGATTATTCTTAAAGCCATATAGAGGCCGTGGCTTGTTAAATACCCTTATAAACAACCTTCCTTCCCCCCTCCATATACCGTCATATTCATATTGTGGTCCTGGAACTAAGATACGTGAAAATTTAGCCAGAAATGTACCTCCAAAAAATAAGCTAGACTCTAATTGTAAAGAGCACGACATATTCTACATGAATAATCCTGATACAGCCGCCCGGAACAAGGCAGATATGAGAATAGCGGACCAGGCTTGGACTAGGGTTTCGGCAAAGGACGCCAATCTAGCCGAAAAAGCAGCAGCTTATGCAGTGACAAATTTGATGAAGGCCAAGGCAAAAATGGGAATGGGATTAAAATTTAATAAAAAAGATGGACAACTTTCAGCTGTTAGAGGCCGCAAGAGACGTGCCTCACTTTCGAGGAGTGTACCTAAAAAACGAGCTAAGAAAACAGAGACCAAAAGTAAGAGAATGTGGAATTATTAATTTAGACAGTGACAGGGGCACACATTGGACAGCATATCGTAAAAATAAAGATATTGTAATATATTTTGACCCATTCGGAATACAGCCTCCAAAAGAGGTAATTGAATATTTTATACCATTTAAAATTTACTATACAACTGATCAAATACAAGATTTAAACAGTTCCATTTGTGGAATTTTATGTTTATCATTTCTGAAAAATTTTAGTTTATAAAAATGGATTCATTTACTATAACATTTACGGGTACAGAACCAGAGTTGAAGTCGGTGTTCTTTCCTCCTATAGAATTAAATGGTGATTATGTAATTGGACTGGTAGATTTTCAAAGTTATAATTCTATATTTAATGTTAAAAAACCTCTAAATACTTTGACATATTACAAAATGTACAAAATTACAACCCCAAAAGGGGAGGTCACAATTGACGAACTAAACCGGGCATTAGATGGTAAAGTTGAAGTTATTATACAAAATAAAGTAGCATTAATTAATACAAAAGTCAAACTTATATTTTACAAAGGGCTAGTTCCAAAATTAAATAAACTTAAAGACACAAAATTAACTATAGACGAGGGTGAGGATGTGTATTATTACGATCACAAAGCTCCAAATGTAATTGAAATTGCTGAAGGTACATACGAAGTGTTTGAGCTTGCGAAGGAAATTCAAAAGCAACTCCCAGATTTTGTACTTATAGCCGATAATAAAACTATGAAAGCCACATTACATTCTGACCATGTGTTTGATTTTACAAAACCATGTTTAGGGTCTGAATTATTGGGATTTAAAGGATTTTCTACTCCAGATATTGCGTTTAAATCCGTAAATAAAATCAACATAAATAATGTAAATGTGATTAGAGTAAAATGTAATATTGCGAATGGGTCTTATTTAAATGGTGACAAATCACACACCATACACAGTTTTTACCCAGAAGCTCCTCCCGGCTACAAAATTATTGAGGTCCCCAGAAATATGATATACTTCCCTGTCAATAAGAGAAGTTTAGATGTTGTTAGCATTACATTTGCAGATCAACACGACAAGCCAATTGACTTTAATAAAGAAGAAACTACAATTACTTGTCATATAAAAAAGATATGAGAATTTACAAGAACGGACTGAGTGTGCAAAATGCCAGGTTTCTGCGATCAATTGGGTTGAAGTTAAAATTTTCTATTAATAAAAATGGAAGATTTTCTAGACGTTACAGGAAAATTCCAATACGACGATAGCGTGGTTAAAATTACAAATCACTCCTATGTTCCACACAACACTTTAGCAATAAATAATTCCGATGAAATTCGAATATGTATAAATAATCAAGATTTACTAACACTCCCATGTAGGAGTTATCTGTATATTAAAGGAGAAATAGAGAATCATGATAAAGGACATTTTATAAATAATGCATTTGCATTCATATTTGACGAAATTAGATATGAAGTTGCTGGTAAAGAAATAGATATTATAAGAAATCCGGGAATTTCCAGTCTTATGAAAATATTGTGCTCTTTCAATAAAACAACGAAATTGTCAAATGTAGCGTTTGATTCTGATGAAAATTTAAAGGAGTTCCATAAAAGCGGCAAGTTTAGTACTTGTGTCCCGTTAGAGCTGTTAATGGGTGTGTTTGAGGATTTTAATAAGGTTTTAGTAAATGTTAAACAAGAATTGGTGTTGAAAAGATCCAAAAACGACTTAAATTGTATATTAACAACATCTAATGCTCCAACTGGGGTCGATCCTATTCCTAAAATTACACTTAAATCGATTCAGTGGGTGATGCCGCACGTGGTGCCATCTGATGGGGAGAAGCTTCAATTACAAAAGATGTTATTGCAAAATAAAAATTTGCAAATTGCATTTAGAAGTTTGGAGCTACACGAACTCCCATCATACCCTGAAACCAAGAGACATACATGGTCAGTTAAGACGTCTTCGAGTTTGGAGAAGCCCAGGTATATTATATTTGGTTTCCAAACTGGTAGGGACAACAGTGCACGAAAAAGAACTGATGAATTTGATCACTGTAAATTGAAAAATCTCAAAGTGTTTTTAAACTCTGAATATTATCCTTATAGTGATTTAAATCTCGACTTTGAAAATGGAGATGCCTCTAAAGCTTATGAGATGTTTGTGAGGTTTAGGGAGAGTTACTACAACACCGTCCCCGATCCTATGTTTAACAGAGCTGACTTTATAAAGAAATATCCTCTAATTGTAATAGATTGTTCTAGGCAGAATGAATCAGTAAAAGAGGGGGTTGTAGATATTAAATTAGAAATTGAAACTGCAGAAAATGTCCCTTCAAACACATCTGCATATTGCCTAATAATACACGATAAAGTGTTTGAGTATAATCCTTTGACAAATGAGATAAATAAAATGTAAATAAAATGAAAACAAATATTCAACAAGAATTGGTAGACTCTGCAAAACAAATAAGAGAAAAATATAGGGCGTTAAAACGTGGTAAATTTCTAGAGGCTGAAGAGAGGTTCCAAACATTCCAACCGTTAATAGAGCCTTTGCAAGAATTAAAAAATTTAGCCACAAAAACAGAGAAGCCAGTTCTCCCAATGATTTTAGAAAAGACCCCGTCTAGAATACCAAGAATAACCCAGATAACACCACACAAATTAGATTTTGGTCTTTTAGCATCAAACTATTTAGGAAATTACCTTAGTAGAAGTATTATGACAGACACCACATATGGTATTAGGCGAGAAGGAAATAAATTTTTTATTGGGAATCAGGAAGTTCAAATTGCCAATGATGATGTTACAGTTGGAGAAAAAATGTATAAAGGGACAAAGGGATTGTGGGAATTGTTAACTTTAAAAGAACCCGTAAACTATAGTCAGGTTGATTTGCAAAATTATAAAGAGATTTTGGAAGCTACAAATGCACATTTAAAGGGTTATAAACCAGGTGCGGCGATGTCAAGTAATAAACACACTAAATATCTTAATATAATTAAACCCCTGTTTAAGACTGTTGGTGAAGGTTTAAGGCAGGTAACTGGTAATAAAATAGACTATGTTTATTGGGACGATCCTAATGAGCTTGTAGACAGGTTAAGACTGCTTTGGTTAAGCCGATTGGCGGGAAATTCTGGAGTGGATAATGAGATAGATTCTATCATAGAAGAATTGAGGGAAAGTGGAATTGTTTATTAAATAAAAAGATGATAGATAAATTTTATCGCGTATATAACCCGTATAGTAAACCAGAAGCTAGAAGTTTTAAAGAAACTACTTTGAATCTAAAAGATGATGGTTGGAATGCTTTAAATTATAAAATTAGTAGTGTTAAAGGTGGGGAGTTTACTGATGATGTATCGACTTTGGGGCAGACGTTAACCAGAAAAGGTGATGCTTTTGTACAAGGTAATACTAAATATAAGTTTTTAGAATCCAAGAGATGCAAAGAACTCTAAAGATGTACATGAAAGGTTAGCATCTAAAGTCCAAGTTAAAAAGCCAAGATATAAGGTGGGGGATAGTGTAAGGATATCTAAATATAAACATGTATTTAGTAAAGGATATACCCCTAACTGGACGGGAGAGCTTTTTACAATAGAAGAATTTAAGAAAACAAAGCCTGTGACTTATATTTTGAAAGATGAGAATGGCAATATAATCAAAGGAGGATTTTATACAGAAGAATTGTTAAAGACTAAATATAAAGACATGTATTTGGTAGAGAAGGTAATTAGGAGGAAGGGTGATTTATTATATGTCAAATGGCTCGGGTTCCCAAGTAGCCAGAACTCGTGGATTTCTGCAAAGGATGTATTAAAATGAATTTAGAGCAAATTTTAAAAATATAGGGGAAAAATATATTTAAGGCAAGAGTACTGGTCAAAACGGAAATGAGGGTGGGTGCAAAAATTAGTAAATAGTTGGCAGTATTTTTTTTTAATTCGACCGTAATAGTTAATTTGGGAAATGTAAGTGGAATATATTAAAACACTTGCCTAGGACAATAACATATCCAAATTTTAAACAAATCAGACAGTAAATAAAGAAGTTGGCAATTGGCATTATTTTTCAAAAATATTTTTTAATTTGACCGTAATAGTGAATTTGGGAAATGTAGGTGGAATTTATTAATGCATTAGCTTAGGACAATAACATATCCAAATTGAAGACAAATCGGACAGTAAATAAAGAAGTAGACAATTGGCAGTATTTTTCAAAAATATTTTTTAATTTGACCATAATAGTGAATTTGGGAAATGGAAGTGGAATTTATTAAAACACTTGCCTAGTACAATAACATATCAAAACTGCAGACAAATCGGACAGTAAATAAAGAAGTTGGCAGTTGGCAGTATTTTTCAAAATATTTTTTAATTTGACCGTAATAGTGAATTTGGGAAATGTAAGTATAATTTATTAAAACACTAGCCTAGAATAATAACATATATAAATTTTAAATAAATCGGGCAGTAAATAAAGATGTTGGCAATTGGCAGTATTTTTCAAAAATATTTTTAAATTTGACCGTAATAGTGAATTTGGGAAATGTAAGTGGAATTTATTAAAACACCTGCCTAGGACAGTAACATATCCAAATTGAAGACAAATCGAACCATAAACACTAAAGATAGTTTTTTAGCCTGAATTTGAAAATTAATTTTAAAAAATATAGAGGAGGGATGGGGATTGGGAAAATATATTTAATATAGGCAAGGGTTAGGCCAAAAAGAAAATTTGTGTAGGATAGGATCGGGCTTCGGTGCAAAAACTAATCCCCATAAGAATAACATGAGAAAAAAGCGCCGAAAGTGGCTTCTCTTTGCTAGTTTCTCTCTACTGAAATTTTACCGTTAAAAAACTCGAGCAACAAGGCGGATACAAAAATAAGAGTGAGAACGATCACTGGGCCCTACCATCCGATAATCTTTCTCCACATTATGTCTCTCATCAGTCAAAGAAGTTTTTCATTTGTTCTTTTTCGGTTAATTTTATACACTTGTTTTTTTGTTTTAGGTTAATGTTGTTCACATGAAGAAGAAGCTGAGTAAATTTACATATATCATCTTAAATCAGCAGTTAACAATATGAAACTAGAAAATGACAATGCAGTTCTTCCACGAATCAACAATAAGTATGTGTTCTTAAAACGATTCCTAATCAGGCCTCACTTTTGAAATTGCAACACTGTTCCAACGTACTGTGGCTGAGAGGGGGGACATTGTATATCCTCTGCTGCTAATCCTACATGCACAACATATTTATCTATATTACTCTTTTCCAACGCCAACCTTAGTAGCTTTTATAGTAAAAGCATTACCTTCCTGCAGAAATTACTGAGAATAAATTAGATTTTTATGATGCATAAAACATAACGCTAAAAGACCGTTATCAGCAGGTCCTTGGTAGTAGTTTACTTTAATCCAGACGGAAAATAAGAGGGCTAGAATACTAAAAGCCAAAATACAGTATGACTAATTTAGTTACCTCGCCTAAAAGCCGTATAAGACGTTTTACCCCCTACGTTATAATTTTAAAAATTAACTGGCCAGAGCTTGATATTTTTATAAACATAACAAAATATATTCTTTTAGGGATATGCCATTGGTTTAATTTAGTAACATATTTAGTTACTACACACACCGCTATCATGGACGTTCTGATAAAATGCCTCTTTGCCGCTTATACGAATCCAATTCCGTCAGCTTTTCGTAGCTTGAAAATATAAAATATGGAAACAATATTTAATAGCTTTAAAATAATTATTACATATTGAAATACAAAGTATATAATTTAAATGTATAACAATGGATGGTATTTTCTTCCGGTGATTAGATCAACTATTATTATAGTAGGGGAAATTAGACTTTGACCCTGCACAAATTGCAACACAATCGATTCTCGTGCTACAATCCTAGGAATAGTAAACTTAATAACATATAAAAAGGCTATTGAATTTCGGCCATGGGAAATTAACCATTTTCAAGATTTTTCAAAATGGCCGACAGTAACTTGTTTTCCTACTCCCATTTCAGTTAAAAACTACCATATATCTGTAATACATCAAGAATTTATGGTTTTGAAGAGTTAGTAGTAATTAGTAATAACAGATATAAATACGTAAAGCGTGACACAACGGCCGGCATATTCAATCCGCCATCTTTAAAATATACAGTGTAGTAGAAAGGTCCAAGAACGATTTTATATTTTGTTTAACCATTACAGCTAATGCAATAAATTTTATATTTATATACTACTCAAAAGTATAAGCAACCTTTTATCACAGCAGGGGGACGGCCCACGAGGAGTAAGAAGAAAGTCAAATTACAGCATACGTCGATACGTACATCAAATTAAAGATATTAAATTAGTACAAAAATATACCCCGAGTTTGATCATGAACGGACAATTGAGTCGGAAATGGCAGCCCGTCGAAGATCACATTTAAGAGCAATTATCAAAACTAGCTGATGTACCCGTTCTTCGCATGGGTTTGAAAGGTTAAAATCTTGAAACAGCTGTTCTTGCTTCTGCTCTTTGAGGTCAATCGGAAGTCTCCACAGCTGTTCGCAATTTCTTATTGTTTACTTTCTTCTGAAATGTAAACATTAAAACTTCGATCGTTCACGGGACGTAGCCCGAGGGGATTTTAAGGAAGTGAATAGGCCTATGTGTTGCACGGGTTTAAGATCTACCTTTGTGTAAAGTTTCATCCCAGTTGGTTCAGTAGTTTTCGTGTTTATCCGGAACATTAGACAGACAGACAAACAGACAGACAGACGGACAGAAACCACCTCTTCTTATAATGTTACATACTAGCTGTTTTCCACAGGCTTCGCCCCGTAAAGAATTTATAAAAACTATGACAGTTGTATGTACTGCATTCTGTGGTTAACCCGTGGAACTACTACGAATCATGATCAGCTGTTTGTATTTCATCAGCTCAAACAAAAATAAATGTCCATAAGGAATACATGGGAAATTGGAAGTCCCGTGGGGCAGAGCCCTATAGGATTTTCAAAATGAAAATAGGCCTATGTGTTTATTTGGTATATAAGGAAAATTCCTGTAAATGTTCATGCCTGTAAATGATCAGTAGTTTTTGAGTGATTGAGAAACAAACAGCTGACAGACTGACAGACACACACCATCCCATTTTTATATATTATTAAAGATAGATTAAGATAGTTATTATTCCCGATATACTGGTCCTTTTGATGTCCAGATTGTGGCAGTGAATAATACTAAGGCCTTTACAAATAATAACATGGCCTATGCTTACTTTAATATTATTAGATGAATTAAACTCTAATTATAAAAATCAAAATACTTTCGGATATGATAAAACTTTCTTTTGCAGATTTGTTTGTCACTGGTTTTTCATTTGTGATTATATGATATAAAATACCCCCGTCGCAGCAAACCTTCATACTCAGCGAATTTTTTAATGAATATATAAAAAACACATTATCACTTAACAGGATTCATAAGAAATATATTCACAAACAAGCGATATTAAAATATTAATTATTCTCCATAAGAATAACATTGGGGATGAGTACGCAGGTTTGCTGCAACAAGGAACACAAAATAACGGGTTTTTATGCAAGTATCATTAGAACTCATCTAAGTAAAGTCACATACCAAGTTTCATTCATATACATTTGTAAGTAAGCGATGTATAACATTTTAATTATTCTCCATAAGAATAACATGGGGACCGATTACCTAGGTTTGCTGCTACGGGAACCATATATGGAAATTTTGTATTTTGTGCAAACAACGATAAACCCCAACCAGATGAAGCCATATACCAATTTTTTCAGTTTATGCTCATAAATAAGCAAGATATACAATTTCTCTTTTTCTCCATAAGAATAACATTAGACAAACAACGTACTGTGTTTAGCACTTTCAATATCTCAGGAACCAATTGACGTAGAGCAATGATAAAAATACTAAATTGTTTGTTTTTTATGCTGAATTAAATGGTAAAAATTAAAATTTGATTTAAATAAAAATTACATGTGGAAACCCAAAAAAAAAAAAAATTTTGGGGTACAAAACCCCCCAAAAACCCCCGTTTGGATGGTGCGATTCGTCTGGTTTTCGAACTCGTTCAAATAAATCGTGCTTTACACATTTGTACCAAATTTCATTAAGATCGGACCTTTTTAATAATAGCTTCTTCCCTATAGGGGAAATTCGCTAAAAACAATAACTAATAATTTCTTTTGATGTTTAATTTCTTTTGACCTAAAAAAATAGTAATTGTATAAGCAAATTCTATTGTTCTATTTATTTTAGGCGAGTTTTAAATTTTGCTTCATGCGAATTTGCATCAGACTTGTTTAAGATTATAAAACCTTGTCCGATACTCCGACAGTGAATCAGTTGTACTTTATTTATATGTTTATATATTTCATATCACGATCTTGGGTGGTATTTTCATTGTTTTAATATAGGTGTATAGTAATGAACCTCCCTCTCAAAAATGCCCTGTCCTAAAATACCACTGGTCCATGTCCATGTGAGAGATTCCTCAATGTGAACAATGACTCAAATTTGTTTCTTCAACATGTTCACCTTTATTCTTCGAGTCAGTGTGTCTTTACATCAGGTAATGGTATTGTATTTGATGTATATTTCAACGCCTCATTTACACCCAATCATCAAATTGACTGCATTGTCATTAGAGTAGCGAACGCCTTCAATTCTTGTTTAGAATGTCACGATCAGTCGCCTAAGTTAACTCGATTATTCAATTGTATAAAGCTTTGGTAAGAAAATTGCTTTAATAGGCTTGTGTCGTTTGGACATCTCGTCAGCAATTCCACGTGTCTAGACTTTAAGCAATTCAGGGCTGATTTATGTAAATTCTGAGCTTCAGAAGTGTTAAGATCTGCAGTCACTAAATGTCATTGGTCTCCAACGACATGAACTAGGAGGATCTATGCCAACCTGATTTTTCTCTAGAAGCTTCTATGGGGTTCAACTGATTGGTTAGACTTTTTATTGAGGATTGAGATTAGAGATCGTTTCAAATTAGGCCCTTCCAGCTGTTTTCACTTTATGTATTTTTTTCAAATCAATTTAAGTTTTCAAAAATGTTTGCATATATTTATTATATTGATTTATCGTTTTTTTACTGTATACTATGTCATTTTGTTTATTTGTTATTGTTAAGATTCTTGTTTTAAGGATTGTTATTTCAATCTAGTCATTATACTATCATCAATAAATGTTTATTACAATTAGATTTATAAATGTCATTGATGTTTAGATACGTAAGGTAAAGGATACAGGTTAAAAAAGTTCCAATAATTTTGCTAATAAATGAGGATTCGCAATGGACTTTATACCTAAGTATAATGTTAGTCCTTTGTTTGGAAAAGCAACAAATTGGTCACTACTTTTTTCCTGCTGTTAAAAAAAGTACGATAGAAGAACAATATATATTGTTAAACAAACCCACTGGGCCTCCTTTAAGGTTTGATCACTGTATTTAATAATTCTTTTAAGATTTGAGAAAGTCCTATTACCACACTGAAATATTGCATTTGCTCGAGTTATATTGACTGTTGAAACCCTAATATTTTTGAAACACCATCATATTGCAATGTAGTTACCAGCTTCCACAGCACTAAGAATCCAAAGAAAGTCATCACTATCAGTATCACTCAGTTCCAAAACGTGTTTAGAACTGTGCAGTGGGACCATCCTTTCCTGTTTAACATATTAAATACAAATTAAATATCAGCAATGTACAGGGATTTTCCCCACGTCTAGTGACCAACTTGATGCCTATGGGGAATTATAACTAAGGCAAGATTAAATTTTTATAAAGTGTAAGAAATACCTGATGTATTGTAAACTATTGATAACATGCTATGTTTAAGTAATTTCATAACCAAATTTGACCCTTCCTTACATGCACATATCTGTAAACGTATACCGTAAAACATAGAGTAAACAATATCAAAATCATAATATTTACTAATATACATGTTGACAGTAACCAGACCACCTTTTATTTTCTCCAATATATATTGACCATATTATGCCAATGTTTAGTTATAGAAAATATTTAAAATTATTTTATCGCACCAGGGGTAACAATATATTTGTTTTTGCATTTATCAAGTATTTTAAGTTTCTAAATTATCACAATTGGCTATCTAGTTGTCAAATACATCCCGAGATATAGGGTCGAATAACAAGATTTACAAGAAAATTGTTTTCATAAAAACATACTCATTATATATACTAATAATGTTTCATTGTTAAATGTATCAGTGTCAAAATACTCTTATATATAACAGTATATATTTCAAGTGTCGTCGTGTTACTCTGTTACATGCCGACTGTTCGTTTTACCTTGTATCGATTGGTAGTATGTGAAATAAGTCGATATGTTATTTACTTCGCTATATTCATATATCTAATGTTTTATCCAGTACATAATAGAATGTTTTACTCAGTATGGAAGAATTTACTTTGCCGAAGCAGAGAAATTTGATTTATGAACTTTATATCAGCGGGATCCGTCTTCAGATACTCCCACCGAATCTTGATATTTTCTTTATGAGAACAAATAGTCTTTACCTTTTAAACTAAGGTAGATCAGTATATTATTTACACAGAAAAAAATATGTTAAAATCACTTTTCTATAACATAATAGTTTTGGTCAGCGAGCCCTTTAAGACAATGTTTTGTACTTATATGTACGCAAATATCTCCATTTAACGCAATTTAATATTTAGTTGTTTTAAATAGATTGCAACATTGTTGTTTTTGCATCGTTTGACGTGTAAATAAAAATTCCTAATGCTCTTAAGCTTACGTCTCACTATTTGAATAGTTCGTCAATAAAGTATACCCTATAAAGATAACCTGCTAAAACTATACATAAATCTGGATGGTGTCGTAAATCTTATAACAAATTGTATAGAGCAGATTACAAAAATAAGTTACAAAATGTAAAAAAATAGTTATAAAAATAAATTTACAAAATATAGGGCGTTATACAATTTAAATGTCAACAATGGACCAGAAATATGAGTGATTAAATAAAAAAAAAACAATAATTTAGAGAAACTGAATAAATGTGGAAATTAAAAATTAAATGTTTAGTCAGTACCTATTTTTTATGTTTTTAACTCATAAAAAAATTATAACCAAAAAATAAACATATACCCTAAAAACAAACAATTCAAAAGTTGTATAACAAATGCAAGTTTAAAGGTAATAGTTTGACTAGTAAACCTAAATTAAGTGAAACATATGATAAGTGAAATGTATAAGAAAGATTATCATATAGTGGCTCCAATATTCTGTGGGTGTTAAATTGTTGTAAGGAGGCGCCCCGGTTATAACTTTTAGTTTTGTGCATTCAGGTTTAAAGAAAATTGTCTAAACTCTGATCTTAAACCCTTGAATTATTAACTCTAGTTTAGTAACAAATAAAAATAGTATTTACAAACAATTGTAAATACTTTAAATATTTTTCTAGAATGAGGATTGAATCCCACGGTCTATTCAATTCATCTCAGTAATACTTCACGAGCTGATTAGAAAATATATTTAGTCAGAAAAACAGGAAAAAACGATATCTGAGCACGTAATTGAGTATGGATACAAAGATAAATGTCAGTGAATTATGAAATAAGATTTATAAAGTCATTGTGTTAATCAGTAGAAAGGATGATAGTGGATAGTTTGTATTATGAGAAGGTGATTCTGTCGTGTTCTGAGATGGATAATGTCTGATAATCCCAGGAGAGTTTCTAACCAGACAGCTTCCTACCTCATGAGCTATCTAGGGATGCTGTGATTCTGAGATAAGTTCAGCTTATGGATCCTGGTTTATTAGTTTTATACGCAACTCGTGCAGCATTACCACAACTTACATCTCACTGTTTTCTTGATGTTCGCTGTTATTTGTAATAGAGTGAACATCATAACATTGAGTTACTAATATTTTCAACAAACTGTCTCAGCTACTACAATATTTTCTTCTTTAATTTTAGATTTTAAAATAGATTTTTAAATGATATTTAAAGTTGTAATTTTATTCAAAAAAATTAAACACAATAATTCCAGGAACAGAATAGTCATAAAACAACAAAGTACTAGGGTATACATTTTCCGAAAATGTAAAATATTGTATTTGTGTATTCAAGGTTAATTAGATTAATGTAGAAATACATCCTAAATCTATATAAACAGGGTTATCTCTCCAAGTAGGTATACCTGTTAATAATGAAACTGAAATGGCATGAGTATTAATTTTTCTACCTATTAGCCTTGAAATAAATGATTATTTGGCTAATAAATGATTATGTTATTATACAATAACACTGTTTGGAGGTACTTCAAAATATAGTACCTACACAAGACAGGTTCATAATATTAGTAAATACTTACATCTGCAACAAGTTTAAAGAATGGACTAAACAATTACAAATATTTTAAATTTAGTTTATTTAACAATAAAATAATTTGATTGTAAAATAAGTATCTACAAATATTTATTAATAGTGAAAAATAATAAGCAGTATATATATAATAAAATTAGTACTTTTTTTTATCCGAACAACCCAAGTGTTATATAGTTCGGTCCCTTGTTAATTTAGGACTTTCCCAGCAAAGTGCAAAGTTATGTTTAGTTCCAGTGGTCGTGTATTAGTCTAACCTAAACACAACCTTCATAATCCGTTATTTTTTATTTATACGTATTGATTAAGCAAGATTTTTGTGACATACACATATGTTTTCAGCTGTTACTATGCGCTTTATGTTAACTTCTGTGAGTATTACCGCGAATTGATGTTAAAACATCTAAACAATTAAATAATCAAAATTGTACATCGTATAAATTGTTTATTTTCAGCTTAAGCTTTAAAGAATAATTAAAAAACGAGTAAATACATCTTGAAACAAATCTTAAGATTCCTGTAATAGTCAGCGAAAATAGTAAAAAACAGGAAAAAACATGTCCGAATCCGGGACAAATTGCAACTCAAACTAAATCATCGTCGGTGTGTCAGGCTATAAGTAGTAAACTTGGAACAAAAAGTCTACCAAAATTGGACCATGAGAAATTTGTTATAAACGGATATTTTAAAATCCATGTTTGTTTTGGAAAATTTAATGTTTCAAGCTAATAATTCATAAATTTCTTATCTAAAATGCATGATATACGTTTTTATGAGCGATATACGTGGCAAATTACTCTTGCAGCCAATTTTTCTCAACTTTATGAAACGTAAGAACTCATAATAATGAGTTTTAATATATAACGGAATTTATTTATCCAGAAAACAGTGAACTGAAGTAATATATTTTAAAAGACTTTAAAATATAAAAAAAACCTCATACACTACATATTTTTAAAACCTACTGTCAATTTAAAACCTAAATTAAACTTGATTTAGGTAGTCTTAAAAACAAATATGTAATGTAAAATACTGATAAAGACAACGTCCTAAAGTGCTTCAAAATATACGCTATATGTGTATACACAATCTCCTTCACTGTCAGAAATATCATTAAGGTGATGTACCGTGAAAGTATGGGCTTCTCATTTTCTTGATATTTTCCACAAACTGACGTTCATGGAACGTTATTGAACAACCGCTGCTCGGTCATACTTTCATGGGCTTCATTATTATGCGACTGGAGCTGGAGACACATCAGACAGCGTCGCATACTATTTTTCATCTTTAGTGAACCATCCCCACGTCCATGCAGTGCCATCATCGTCCCACAAATCATGGTTGTGGATTTGAAAGGTTTATTGTTGGATTTGAAAGGAGCTTCAGAGAGCAAGGTTGCTGAAGGGGTTGAGGGAAGGTGTTCCGGTTTCACGAATCCCTTTGCTGAGGTAACCTTTTGAGGACAAATTCTATAAGAGATTTGTATTTTCTTGCTTGAAACAATCTCAGCAAAACGTAATCATTTGGTGAAAACATTTCCCCCATAACTCTTCTACAGTGAGTAGAGTCTTTCATAGTCGGCGATTAATAATTTTCATAAAAAAACACTGTGGCCTTTTCGTAGGGTCTGTATGTAAATGAAGCATATTCTGCTGCTATCTCGTCAAATGCCTGCTTCTATCACCTTTAGCCCAAGGTAGTCGGTGGAGTAACGATCCACCAACGAGAACAAAGTTAAATTTAGTACCACTTTTATATATGAAAGAATAAGGAAAACTCACCATCATCATCATCATTTGTTTCTTATTCTTATTATTTTATCTTTGGAGAGATTCTGCTACTGCGTCACCGCTTATTCTTTATTTAGTAAACTGTATGACCAAATGTAGAACTATTGACAGTGAAGAAGGAAAATATTGATTTGGCAAAGCATTATAGAGAAATAGTTTAATTTCTTGTTACAGTCATTGAATATACAGGCAAGTTATTTAGGAAAATAAAAACATTTTCCCACCTTCTTATATTGAAAGTATTTTACTTGTAATATTGATGCATGATTATAAAATAATAAGAATTTCCTTAATACCGATACTTAAAATCCTTCTCATGTCACACTACATTTTTCTATTAGAAAACAATTATACGGTGTGATAGAAAAGTCCAGGATGTTTAACCGTTGTACCGTACCTAATGCAATTAAACATGGATATTAATTTACTTATCAAAATCTACTTTTTGAGGAACTATGAGTTTTTATCATATCAAGGTGAAGGCCTACAAGGAGTAAGAAGAAAATCTTAAATTGTAGCATACGTTGGCATGTACCGTACATCAAATTAAAGGTCTTAATTAGTAAAAGAAAATTCCGCAAGATTGATCTCGAACGGACCACTGAGTCGGAAATGGCAGCCGGTTGAAGTTTACATTTAAGTGCTATTAGCAAATATTAAGATGGTTATAATTATCGATGAACATGTCCTCTCAAGGTCCAGTTTGTGGCAATGAAAACAGCTATGTAAGACCTCTAAAGTTTTGTATAAGGTAGTAGAATTTCATCAGTTTCTCCTAAAAATGTAAGACTAACCAATGCTGTTTGCTTTCCATGGACCTGCCTGGTGTAACTAGCACTGACTGGTTTAGTTTAGTTTAATGATTATTATTAATAATTACTACCACTCGTTGCAGCAGTTTCAAAATACAAAGAGTACACATGGGAAACGATAAATCTCTATATTTCCCCCGTCAAATAGTGTAGTGATACTCTATTTATCTATTTTGCTGACCAAATGTTACACAAATATAAATAATAACATTACTATTTCCAATATAGGACGTTAAAGAAAAAAACAGTTTCTAGAAAAGCCAATTGCCACAACGTAACTTTGATATTAGATCTGACGAGGTGTTGAGTGGCTAACAGACAGTTATAAAATACATAATTTCAGTTTTCATTATTTCTCAAATCCCTTAAGAGCCAGACGTACTAACTATTGTTTATGCGATGCCTAACTTACCTCCTTGGAATTTAGCCTTGATTGTTTTATTTTGCTTTGTGTGGCTTTCATTTACGTCTTGTACCTATTGCAACAAATAAAATAAAACAGATACGTTTATGTAATATATTTAACCCTCATAGATTAACGATAGTGGTTTAGTAAAATAAAAAAGTTGATAATATTTGATTTAAAATGATCTCTTTTCCTAGCTTAAGCTTGTGTGGCATTTAAAACAGTAAGTTTGTACCCAAAATACGTTGAGGGCTATGTGAGTTGTAGGGTTAATCCGTTATTTAAAATTCTATAGTTTAAAAAAATATTTTATAAATTGGAGAAACTGAAATCTTTAAGTTGACTAATATATTTTACGCCTACTTAAAGACAGTAAGGAAATTATTGAAATTAATATGTTAATTAAATGTGGAAGAAATATTTGAAACTGTAACTAAACCCGTTTTTATTCAATAATAAAACACATAAACACGTAGGCATAATAAAGTAGTTAGTTTAATGTTAAATGATAAGACAAAATTATCTATTCATAAAACAACCTCGATTTGTTACTTATTGATCTTTGATAGGAATGTCTGGTTAAGGAATGTGGTATGAATTACGTTATTCCTTGGAAGACGTAAGAATTAGAATAAGAAGATTAAGAATATACGTTTTAATTGTTATTTATAAAATAAATAACAATTACATTTTTGTGATTACATTTAATTAGCTCAGTATAACGTAATTTGGTGATTTATATCACAGTTATATGACTATGTAAATTCGACAGCATCTCAACAGTGCTCTTTATTATTGTCAATGAATAATTTAATAACTATACTTATTCTATTTGAGTGTGTCAAATTGATTTGAAACTATATACTTTAATTGATTCAATAATAAAATAACAGAAAGCGTTGTACCAATCTCCTCTTGACTCTAACATTATCTAACGTATTAAAATAATTAGTGAATGGCGGATGTTAGATTGTTGTAAAAACGATCATCTAAACTTCCCCTATCGAGCCGATCTGACAAAGGAGTCCATTAAAACTTTAACATTGAAGCTGGTGCGACTATGTAATGTGATTCCTACTCTTTCACTCACATGGGATAGTTGCTCTCGCATAAATCATTCAGCCTAACTTATTCTAGATGAATAATGAAGCTATTAGGCCTAAATAATTTTATTTTAAGTTTAAACAGATATCCTACTGATTGTAACGAAATAATCAGTCAGTTCAACGTAGGTAACTACCCAAATGTTAAGTAATATTTATTACTGTATCTTATTGCATAAATTAATAGTATTTAGTCACCCCTTCCGTGCAGCGCTAGGAAAGGGTTTGCAGGATCCCTCTCTTTACAGATGCTACATAAACTCTTTAATTAAAGTGAAAGTGTAGTATTAAAAAGGAAAATATTATTTTCAAATGTACCTCTTTAATTTGTTTGATTGAGTTGAATTTACAAGTCCTTTTAAATGTAAATATATGCTTTTTAAAACTGGAACAACTTAAGACAGGAACATTCTTTTGAAATTATAAATACGAGCATGATTATTAATGTTTTTTCTGACAAATCCCGTTTTTTGTATGTTCATAACATAATTATCATAGTTGCAAACATGGATCCTGCGGATCTCCACAACACTCCTTTTCCCTATCTTAACGAAGCATTTTCACTCGGCGGCTCAGATTTTTCCGTAGGGTAGACCGGAGCCTTATACAGAATCGCCATTATAAACCCTTTTGAGTTTATCATTTGTTCAGTTAAGAATGTCGTATATTGTATCGAGCTTATAAGATTAAATATATAAATAATGAAAACAGGTTATACATAAATTGCGTTAGAGAAAACTGACTAGGTCCTTTGAAATTTTACCGTTAAAAAACTCGAGCAACAAGGCGGATACAAAAATAAGAGTGAGAACGATCACTGGGCCCTACCATCCGATAATATTTCTCCGCATTATGTCTCTCATCAGTCAAAGAAGTTTTTCGTTTGTTCTTTTTCGGTTGTTTTTATACACTTGTTTGTTTTGTTTTAGGTTAATGTTGTTCACATGAAGAAGAAGCTGAGTAAATTTACATATATCATCTTAAATCAGCAGTTAACAAAATGAAACTAGAAAATGGCAATGCAGTTCTTCCACGAATCAACAATAAGTATGTGTTCTTAAAACGATTCCTAATCAGGCCTCACTTTTGAAATTGCAACACTGTTCCAACGTTCTGTGGCTGAGAGGGGGGACATTGTATATCCTCTGCTGCTAATCCTACATGCACAACGTATTTATCTATATTACTCTTTTCCAACGCCAACCTTAGTAGCTTTTATAGTAAAAGCGTTACCTTCCTGCAGAAATTACTGAGAAAAAATTAGATTTTTATGATGCATAAAACATAACGCTAAAAGACCGTTATCAGCAGGTCCTTGGTAGGTAGTAGTTTACTTTAATCCAGACGGAAAATAAGAGGGCTAGAATACTAAAAGCCAAAATACAGTATGACTAATTTAGTTACCTCGCCTAAAAGCCGTATAAGACGTTTTACCCCCTACGTTATAATTTTAAAAATTAACTGGCCAGAGCTTGATATTTTTATAAACATAACAAAATATATTCTTTTAGGGATATGCCATTGGTTTAATTTAGTAACATATTTAGTTACTACACACACCGCTATCATGGACGTTCTGATAAAATGCCTCTTTGCCGCTTATACGAATCCAATTCCGTCAGCTTTTCGTAGCTTGAAAATATAAAATATGGAAACAATATTTAATAGCTTTAAAATAATTATTACATATTGAAATACAAAGTATATAATTTAAATGTATAACAATGGATGGTATTTTCTTCCGGTGATTAGATCAACTATTATTATAGTAGGGGAAATTAGACTTTGACCCTGCACAAATTGCAACACAATCGATTCTCGTGCTACAATCCTAGGAATAGTAAACTTAATAACATATAAAAAGGCTATCAAATTTCGGCCATGGGAAATTAACCATTTTCAAGATTTTTCAAAATGGCCGACAGTAACTTGTTTTCCTACTCCCATTTCAGTTAAAAACTACCATATATCAGTAATACATCAAGAATTTATGGTTTTGAAGAGTTAGTAGTAATTAGTAATAACAGATATAAATACGTAAAGCGTGACACAACGGCCGGCATATTCAATCCGCCATATTTAAAATATACAGTGTAGTAGAAAGGTCCAAGAACGTTTTTATATTTTGTTTAACCATTACAGCTAATGCAATAAATTTTATATTTATATACTACTTAAAAGTATAAGCAACTTTTTATCACAGCAGGGGGACGGCCCACGAGGAGTAAGAAGAAAGTCAAATTACAGCATACGTCGATACGTACATCAAATTAAAGATATTAAATTAGTACAAAACAATACCCCGAGTTTGATCTTGAACGGACAATTGAGTCGGAAATGGCAGCCCGTCGAAGATCACATTTAAGAGCAATTATCAAAACTAGCTGATGTACCCGTTCTTCGCATGGGTTTGAAAGGTTAAAATCTTGAAACAGCTGTTCTTGCTTCTGCTCTTTGAGGTCAATCGGAAGTCTCCACAGCTGTTCGCAATTTCTTATTGTTTACTTTCTTCTGAAATGTAAACATTAAAACTTCGATCGTTCACGGGACGTAGCCCGAGGGGATTTTAAGGAAGTGAATAGGCCTATGTGTTGCACGGGTTTAAGATCTACCTTTTTGTAAAGTTTCATCCCAGTTGGTTCAGTAGTTTTCGTGTTTATCCGGAACATTAGACAGACAGACAAACAGACAGACAGACGGACAGAAACCACCTCTTCTTATAATGTTATATACTAGCTGTTTTCCACAGGCTTCACCCCGCAAAGAATTTATAAAAACTATGACAGTTGTATGTACTGCATTCTGTGGTTAACCCGTGGAACTACTACGAATCATGATCAGCTGTTTGTATTTTCATCAGCTCAAACAAAAATAAATGTCCATAAGGAATACATGGGAAATTGGAAGTCCCGTGGGGCAGAGCCCTATAGGATTTTCAAAATGAAAATAGGCCTATGTGTTTATTTGGTATATAAGGAAAATTCCTGTAAATGTTCATGCCTGTAAATGATCAGTAGTTTTTGAGTGATTGAGGAACAAACAGCTGACAGACAGACAGACACACACTATCCCATTTTTATATATTATTAAAGATAGATTAAGATAGTTATTATTCCAAATATACTGGTCCTTTTGAGGTCCAGATTGTGGCAGTGAAAAATACTAAGGCCTTTACAAATAATGACATTGCCTATGCTTACTTTAAAACGGGCGAGACTTCCCTTGAGGGTCGTCTTATGGGGTAAGCCCTGAAAAATGTATGGTAAGAATAGGAAACCTTATACAAAACTTTAGAGGTCTTACATAGCTGTTTTCATTGCCACAAACTGGACCTTGAGAGGTACTGAAATTATGTATTTTATAACTGTCTGTTAGCCACTCAACACCTCGTCAGATCTAATATCAAAGTTACGTTGTGACAATTGGCTTTTCTAGAAACTGTTTTTTTCTTTAACGTCCTATATTGGAAATAGTAATGTTATTATTTATATTTGTGTAACATTTGGTCAGCAAAATAGATAAATAGAGTATCACTACACTATTTGACGGGGGAAATATAGAGATTTATCGTTTCCCATGTGTACTCTTTGTATTTTGAAACTGCTGCAACGAGTGGTAGTAATTATTAATAATAATCATTAAACTAAACTAAACCAGTCAGTGCTAGTTACACCAGGCAGGTCCATGGAAAGCAAACAGCATTGGTTAGTCTTACATTTTTAGGAGAAACTGATGAAATTCTACTACCTTATACAAAACTTTAGAGGTCTTACATAGCTGTTTTCATTGCCACAAACTGGACCTTGAGAGGACATGTTCATCGATAATTATAACCATCTTAATATTTGCTAAATAATCTTTCATATATAAAAGTGGTACTAAATTTAACTTTGTTCTCGTTGGTGGATCGTTACTCCACCGACTACCTTGGGCTAAAGGTGATAGAAGCAGGCATTTGACGAGATAGCAGCAGAATATGCTTCATTTACATACAGACCCTACGGAAAGGCCACAGTGTTTTTTTATGAAAATTATTAATCGCCGACTATGAAAGACTCTACCACTGTAGAAGAGTTATGGGGGAAATGTTTTCACCAAATGATTACGTTTTGCTGAGATTGTTTCAAGCAAGAAAATACAAATCTCTTATAGAATTTGTCCTCAAAAGGTTACCTCAGCAAAGGGATTCGTGAAACCGGAACACCTTCCCTCAACCCCTTCAGCAGCCAAATACCTTGCTCTCTGAAGCTCCTTTCAAATCCAGGAATGGTTGTGGGACGATGATGGCACTGCATGGACTTGGGGATGGTTCACTAAAGATGAAAAATAGTATGCGACGCTGTCTGATGTGTCTCCAGCTCCAGTCGCATAATAATGAAGCCCATGAAAGTATGACCGAGCAGCGGTTGTTCAATAACGTTCCATGAACGTCAGTTTGTGGAAAATATCAAGAAAATGAGAAGCCCATACTTTCACGGTATATCACCTTAATGATATTTCTGACAGTGAAGGAGATTGTGTATACACATATAGCGTATATTTTGAAGCACTTTAGGACGTTGTCTTTATCAGTATTTTACATTACATATTTGTTTTTAAGACTACCTAAATCAAGTTTAATTTAGGTTTTAAATTGACAGTAGGTTTTAAAAATATGTAGTGTATGAGGTTTATTTATATTTTAAAGTCTTTTAAAATATATTACTTCAGTTCACTGTTTTCTGGATAAATAAATTCCGGTATATATTAAAACTCATTATTATGAGTTCTTACGTTTCATAAAGTTGAGAAAAATTGGCTGCAAGAGTAATTTGCCACGTATATCGCTCATAAAAACGTAGATCATGCATTTTAGATAAGAAATTTATGAATTATTAGCTTGAAACATTAAATTTTCCAGAACAAACATGGATTTTAAAATATCCGTTTATAACAAATTTCTTATGGTCCAATTTTGGTAGACTTTTTGTTCCAAGTTTACTACTCATAGCCTGACACACCGACGATGATTTAGTTTGAGTTGCAATTTGTCCCGGATTCGGACATGTTTTTTCCTGTTTTAGCGAATTTCCCCTATAGGGAAGAAGCTATTACCGTAGTCGGTATGGTAAGACCTAGGCCCGAGACCATGATAACTTTTCGTTTTGAGGTCCCCAGACCCCAAAAATACCATTCGTTCGAAACTGTATATATATATATATATATATATATTTATATATGTGTGTGTGTCCGTGAGCACGATAACTCTCGTAAAAATTATCCGATTTTGATGAAATTTGGTATAAACGTGTAAAGCAACATTTATGACTTTAAGTTCTAAAACCAGCCAGATCGCTCTATCCGAAGGGGTATTTTGGGGGGGTTTTGTACCCCAAAAATAGGTTTTTTGAATTTTTTACATATAATTTTGGAAATAGTCAGATTTTATTTTTTCCCATTGGATTCAGCTTAAAAAAAACACACAATTTGGTATTTTGATCATTTCTCTACGTCAATTGGTTACCGAGATATTGAAAGTGCTAAACACAGTACGTTGTCTAATGTTATTCTTATGGAGGAAAATAAAAATTTTATATCTCGCTTATTTATGAACATATACTGACGAAACTTGGTATACGGCTTTATCTGGTTGTAGACCATTGATATTTCCTCAAAAAAAAAATTTTTGACAAAGGCTCCCATAGCAGCAAACCTGCGTACTCAGCCCCATGTTATCCTTATGGAGAATAAGTAACGTGTTATCTCCCTTAATTATGAAAATAAATTAATGAAATTTGGTAAGTGACTTCACCTAGTTGAGTTATATTGATATAAGCATAAAACCCCATTTTTTTGTGTTCCTTGCTTCAGCAAACCTGCATACTCAGCCGCCATGTTATTCTTATGGAGAATAATTAAAATGTCATAAATTGTTTATTTATGAATGTATATTGATGAAACTTGGTATGTAGCTTTATGTGGCATTAAGATAAATATATATGCATTGGAAATTCGCTAAGTATGCAGGTTTGCTGCTACGGGGGTATTTTACTATTTTCGCTGACTATTACAGGAATCTTAAGATTTGTTTCAAGATGTATTTACTCGTTTTTTAATTATTCTTTAAAGCTTAAGCTGAAAATAAACAATTTATACGATGTACAATTTTGATTATTTAATTGTTTAGATGTTTTAACATCAATTCGCGGTAATACTCACAGAAGTTAACATAAAGCGCATAGTAACAGCTGAAAACATATGTGTACGTCACAAAAATCTTGCTTAATCAATACGTATAAATAAAAAACAACGGATTATGAAGGTTGTGTATAGGTTAGACTAAAACACGACCACTGGAACTAAACATAACTTTGCACTTTGCTGGGAAAGTCCTAAATTAACAAGGGACCGAACTATATAACACTTGGGTTGTTCGGATAAAAAAAGTACTAATTTTATTATATATATACTGCTTATTATTTTTCACTATTAATAAATATTTGTAGATACTTATATTACAATCAAATTATTTTATTGTTAAATAAACTAAATTTAAAATATTTGTAATTGTTTAGTCCATTCTTTAAACTTGTTGCAGATGTAAGTATTTACTAATATTATGAACCTGTCTTGTGTAGGTAATATATTTTGAAGTACCTCCAAACAGTGTTATTGTATAATTGTCAAATAATCATTTATTTCAAGGCTAATAGGTAGAAAAATTAATACTCATGCCATTTCAGTTTCATTATTAACAGGTATACCTACTTGGAGAGATAACCCTGTTTATATAGATTTAGGATGTATTTCTACATTAATCTAATTAACCTTGAATACACAAATACAATATTTTACATTTTCGGAAAATGTATACCCTAGTACTTTGTTGTTTTATGACTATTCTGTTCCTGGAATTATTGTGTTTAATTTTTTTGGATAAAATTACAACTTTAAATATCAATTAAAAATCTATTTTAAAATCTAAAATTAAAGCCGAAAATATTGTAGTAGCTGAGACAGTTTGTTGAAAATATTAGTAACTCAATGTTATGATGTTCACTCTATTACAAATAACAGCGAACATCAAGAAAACAGTGAGATGTAAGTTGTGGTAATGCTGCACGAGTTGCGTATAAAACTAATAAACCAGGATCCATAAGCTGAACTTATCTCAGAATCACAGCATCCCTAGATAGCTCATGAGGTAGGAAGCTGTCTGGTTAGAAACTCTCTTGGGATTATCAGACATTATCCATCTCAGAACACGACAGAATCACCTTCTCATAATACAAACTATCCACTATCATCCTTTCTAATGGTTAACACAATGACTTTATACATCTTATTTTATAATTCACTGACATTTTTCTTTGTATCCATACTCAGTTACGTGCTCGGATATCGTTTTTTCCTGTTTTTCTGACTAAATATATTTTCTAATCAGCTCGTGAAGTATTACTGAGATGAATTGAATAGACCGTGGGATTCAATCCTCATTCTAGAAAAATATTTAAAGTATTTACAATTGTTTGTAAATACTATTTTTATTTGTTACTAAACTAGAGTTAATAATTCAAGGGTTTAAGATCAGAGTTTAGACAATTTTCTTTAAACCTGAATGCACAAAACTAAAAGTTATAACCGAGGCGCCTCCTTACAACAATTTAACACCCACAGAATATTGGAGCCACTATATGATAATCTTTCTTATACATTTCACTTATCATATGTTTCACTTAATTTAGGTTTACTAGTCAAACTATTACCTTTATACTTGCATTTGTTATAGAACTTTTGAATTGTTTGTTTTTAGGGTATATGTTTATTTTTTGGTTATAATTTTTTTATGAGATAAAAACATAAAAAATAGGTACTGACTAAACATTTAATTTTAATTTCCACATTTATTCAGTTTCTCTAAATTATTGTTTTTTTTTTTAATTTAATCACTCATATTTCTGGTCCATTGTTGACATTTAAATTGTATAACGCCCTATATTTTGTAAATTTATTTTTATAACTATTTTTTAACATTTTGTAACTTATTTTTGTAATCTGCTCTATACAATTTGTTATAAGATTTACGACACCATCCAGATTTATGTATAGTTTTAGCAGGTTATCTTTATAGGGTATACTTTATTGAAGAACTATTCAAATAGTGAGACGTAAGCTTAAGAGCATTAGGAATTTTTATTAACACGTCAAACGATGCAAATACAACAATGTTGCAATCTATTTAATACAACTAAATATTAAATTGCGTTAAATGGAGATATTTGCGTACATATAAGTACAAAACATTGTCTTAAAGGGCTCGCTGACCAAAACTATTATGTTATAGAAAAGTGATTTTAACATGTTTTTTTCTGTGTAAATAATATACTGATCTACCTTAGTTTAAAAGGTAAAGACTATTTGTTCTCATAAAGAAAATATCAAGATTCGGTGGGAGTATCTGAAGACGGATCCCGCTGATATAAAGGTCATAAATCAAATTTCTCTGCTTCGGCAAAGTAAATTCTTCCATACTGAGTAAAACATTCTATTATGTACTGGATAAAACATTAGATATATGAATATAGCGAAGTAAATAACATATCGACTTATTTCACATACTACCAATCGATACAAGGTAAAACGAACAGTCGGCATGTAACAGAGTAACACGACGACACTTGAAATATATACTGTTATATATAAGAGTATTTTGACACTGATACATTTAACAATGAAACATTATTAGTATATATAATGAGTATGTTTTTATGAAAACAATTTTCTTGTAAATCTTGTTATTCGACCCTATATCTCGGGATGTATTTGACAACTAGATAGCCAATTGTGATAATTTAGAAACTTAAAATACTTGATAAATGCAAAAACAAATATATTGTTACCCCTGGTGCGATAAAATAATTTTAAATATTTTCTATAACTAAACATTGGCATAATATGGTCAATATATATTGGAGAAAATAAAAGGTGGTCTGGTTACTGTCAACATGTATATTAGTAAATATTATGATTTTGATATTGTTTACTCTATGTTTTACGGTATACGTTTACAGATATGTGCATGTAAGGAAGGGTCAAATTTGGTTATGAAATTACTTAAACATAGCATGTTATCAATAGTTTACAATACATCAGGTATTTCTTACACTTTATAAAAATTTAATCTTGCCTTAGTTATAATTCCCCATAGGCATCAAGTTGGTCACTAGACGTGGGGAAAATCCCTGTACATTGCTGATATTTAATTTGTATTTAATATGTTAAACAGGAAAGGATGATCCCACTGCACAGTTCTAAACACGTTTTGGAACTGAGTGATACTGATAGTGATGACTTTCTTTGGATTCTTAGTGCTGTGGAAGCTGGTAACTACATTGCAATATGAGGGTGTTTCAAAAATATTAGGGTTTCAACAGTCAATATAACTCGAGCAAATGCAATATTTCAGTGTGGTAATAGGACTTTCTCAAATCTTAAAAGAATTATTAAATACAGTGATCAAACCTTAAAGGAGGCCCAGTGGGTTTGTTTAACAATATATATTGTTCTTCTATCGTACTTTTTTTAACAGCAGGAAAAAAGTAGTGACCAATTTGTTGCTTTTCCAAACAAAGAACTAACATTATACTTAGGTATAAAGTCCATTGCGAATCCTCATTTATTAGCAAAATTATTGGAACTTTTTTAACCTGTATCCTTTACCTTACGTATCTAAACATCAATGACATTTATAAATCTAATTGCAATAAACATTTATTGATGATAGTATAATGACTAGATTGAAATAACAATCCTTAAAACAAGAATCTTAACAATAACACATAAACAAAATGACATAGTATACAGTAAAAAAACGAGAAATCAATATAATAAATATATGCAAACATTTTTGAAAACTTAAATTGATTTGAAAAAAAAAATACATAAAGTGAAAACAGCTGGAAGGGCCTAATTTGAAACGATCTCTAATCTCAATCCTCAATAAAAAGTCTAACCAATCAGTTGAACCCCATAGAAGCTTCTAGAGAAAAATCAGGTTGGCATAGATCTTCCTAGTTCATGTCGTTGGAGACCAATGACATTTAGTGACTGCAGATCTTAACACTTCTGAAGCTCAGAATTTACATAAATCAGCCCTGAATTGCTTAAAGTCTAGACACGTGGAATTGCTGACGAGATGTCCAAACGACACAAGCCTATTAAAGCAATTTTCTTACCAAAGCTTTATACAATTGAATAATCGAGTTAACTTAGGCGACTGATCGTGACATTCTAAACAAGAATTGAAGGCGTTCGCTACTCTAATGACAATGCAGTCAATTTGATGATTGGGTGTAAATGAGGCGTTGAAATATACATCAAATACAATACCATTACCTGATGTAAAGACACACTGACTCGAAGAATAAAGGTGAACATGTTGAAGAAACAAATTTGAGTCATTGTTCACATTGAGGAATCTCTCACATGGACATGGACCAGTGGTACTTTAGGACAGGTCATTTTTGAGAGGGAGGTTCATTACTATACACCTATATTAAAACAATGAAAATACCACCCAAGATCGTGATATGAAATATATAAACATATAAATAAAGTACAACTGATTCACTGTCGGAGTATCGGACAAGGTTTTATAATCTTAAACAAGTCTGATGCAAATTCGCATGAAGCAAAATTTGAAACTCGCCTGAAATAAATAGAACAATAGAATTTTCTTATACAATTACTATTTTTTTTAGATCAAAAGAAATTAAACATCAAAAGAAATTATTAGATATTGTTTTTAGCAAATTTCCCCTATAGGGAAGAAGCTATTATTAAAAAGGTCCGATCTTAATGAAATTTGGTACAAATGTGTAAAGCACGATTTATTTGAACGAGTTCGAAAACCAGACGAATCGCACCATCCAAATGGGGGTTTTTGGGGGGTTTTGTACCCCAAAAATGTTTTTTTTTGGGGTTTCCACATGTAATTTTTATTTAAATCAAATTTTAATTTTTACCATTTAATTCAGCATAAAAAACAAACAATTTAGTATTTTTATCATTGCTCTACGTCAATTGGTTCCTGAGATATTGAAAGTGCTAAACACAGTACGTTGTTTGTCTAATGTTATTCTTATGGAGAAAAAGAGAAATTGTATATCTTGCTTATTTATGAGCATAAACTGAAAAACTTTGGTATATGGCTTCATCTGGTTGGGGTTTATCGTTGTTTGCACAAAATACAAAATTTCCATGTATGGTTCCCGTAGCAGCAAACCTAGGTAATCGGTCCCCATGTTATTCTTATGGAGAATAATTAAAATGTTATACATCGCTTACTTACAAATGTATATGAATGAAACTTGGTATGTGACTGTACTTAGATGAGTTCTAATGATACTTGCATAAAAACCCATTATTTTGTGTTCCTTGTTGCAGCAAACCTGCGTACTCATCCCCAATGTTATTCTTATGGAGAATAATTAATATTTTAATATCGCTTGTTTGTGAATATATTTCTTATGAATCCTGTTAAGTGTTAATGTGTATTTTATATATTCATTGGAAATTCGCTGAGTATGAAGGTTTGCTGCGACGGGGGTATTTTATATCATATAATCACAAATGAAATACCAGTGACAAACAAATCTGCAAAAGAAAGTTTTATCATATCCGAAAGTATTTTGATTTTATAATTAGAGTTTAATTCATCTAATAATATTAAAACCACAACGAGAATAAGGACAACAAATACAAATAGAAAAATAATTTTTCACTTATTTCGTAAAAAATACGAAACGACATTTATGAATAGTAATTAAGTAAAATAGAAAAATGCTACAAATTATGCATTTAATTAAGTTAATATCTATTTAGTACTTAGTTTTGCAACCTATAATTGAATTGGAAATAGTAGAGAGATCAAATTACATCAAATTACTGGCAACACTATTATCAGTTATTAGACTCCAATTACTGAAACATGATTCATGCGGTACGTGATTGGTATCAATCTGTGTATTTTCTCTCCGTTATGTGGATATGATTTGTATATTTGATGATTGTACATTTTGTTAAATACATTTCTGCATCATAAATATAACAAATTTAATAAACTATCTCGTAACAAGTGATAAAACCAAACCTTAATAAACTACAAATATACATACGACAAATATACAATTATAAATAGTTTACACTGACCGCACACTAAGAAATACCACATTAAATTTTAAGAAATATCTTCAAACATTTAAACAATTTTATAGTTTTAAATACCTATTACAAATATTTTATTACAAAGACAAAGTCTACATTTTTACGATTTATGTATGTCTATATGTGTTTTTATTTATATATTTTTCTGACATGGTATGTGTTATATTTACAACTATACTAATATAGTTTAGTTTTTGGTATGAATTACAAATTATAGTCGTACAAGGCTTGACAGTGATAACGTTTGATGCTTGTACTTCGAACATCTTATTGTTGCCAGTGACATCAATTATAGTTAGCTACGTCCAGTTTATTTTGTTTCCCCATAACTTTAGATTTTGGAAAGCTACTATTGGAGTATAACAATTTCAAAATTGCTACACAAATAGCACAGGATTATTTCAATGGGTGAGGTAAAGTTATTAAGCCGAAAGCTTTTAACTGTCTGAAGTGCCGTGATTTTAATTTAAGGTAAATACACAAGTTGCACATAAGTAATACGATGCTGCAAACCTGAAATGAAATGGGAAACTAGGTGAAAAATAGCAGCCTGTTGAACTTAGCACTTAACTAGATTGAAGAATTCTATAAATGTGATTATTTCTGCTGCAATGTTTCTTTAGAGGACAGGTTTGTGGCAGTGTATAACATTAATAAGACCTTTAAAATGAACAAACTATATTATGATTTATTTCTGTTATAAGACGTGTTAAGCATTTAAAGCTTTTCTACATCCAAAGGTTTTATTTCTCTTATCTCCATATTTTCTGTAGTAGTCAATCATAAAACCATAAGTCTAATAACCAAGAACCCCGCGAATGTCATGTAATTATTGACGATGCCAATCTCAGACAATCGCGCCTTGAACGTTGCCTCAAGGTAAATCTCTACTTGCTTGAGCAGCAGTTCCTTAGAACCCACCTTAACAGGGGCAATGCCGGGTATTAACCACTTGTTGAGCTTATACAGTTAACGATTTAGAAACCACGAGCTGAAACATTCGCTCCTGTACCCAGATAATTATATTGTTTGTGGTTTGGGTATGTGTCAGCACGCTTGGTGTTTCTGGTGTTTAGTACCACCACCACCACCACCACGTCATTGGAGTATCAGGCTTGAGCACATCGAACAACATTATTAGATGGAGCTGGCTATCTTACAAAACAAGCAACATGGTAGAGCCGAGCACTTGCCTTATTTGTAACACCCAAAACATAACGTAGGTAAAACTTCATTTATAAGCTCCGAAGGAAGTCTATTATAAACGTAATTTGATTATTTTAATATTTTTAATTTATAGTCTTTTTTAATACATATTGCTTTTAATTATTTGTATTCTTAGGTGTCGAAAGTAAACGGCCGTTTAAGCTGCACTGGGTGATATAATATATGTGACGTTAGCATTATCTTGCTTGCAACTTGAATAAGGGAATATTAGTTATTAATGTGTATTTCTGTGAAACTGTTTTATTAAGACGGAATTTTAGATGACATATGCTACTAAATTAGCTATCGGAATGAACAAAATAAGTGTTCTGTAAACTGTAATTAACAGTTGTCACAATAAGTGATCAAAGTTGCATTCATTATGACAACGGGACCAACGAGCATTATTGGATCCTGCATCGGATGTGTTCGCTAAAGCCGGATTCAGGTGTCAATCAGTTCATGAGAGAATATAATGCGTTTGTTGATTTGCTTCTAAAATTCTTTTAATAGAGCATGTTGTTCGGGATTTGTTTATTATTAAGTACTAGCTGTTATTAGCCCGTCAAAAATGACGGGCTTAAACAAACTAAATAAGTACTGTCCACTAGTAATAAAAGTAATTTAATGGCTTAACAATTTATATTTTTAAAGCAGATTTTGAATAGCATGTGACAAAATGGGAATCCGCCGAGCAAAGATTAAATGTGTTATTGTTATAAAGCTCAAACAAATGCATATTAAAATATTCATTAGAACGTGTATAAATTAAATAAAGTATCTTTTTACGAAATACATTTTACGCCTGCATACAAAAGGGTTTAGTTTAAACTTTGTTGTTAGTTTAGTTTTGGATGTTGAATCAAACCCTATTTTGGGTCACTTTAAGTCAAATTTTGTTTCTTAAAAACTGCAGTTAAATTTTATTAAGTGTTTAAAGGTTTGTTCATAGGGTTGTAATACAAATTAACCTAACTAATTTCACTGATTTTATAACTAAAAGATCAAAAATACAATCTACATATTAACCATGATTTTACCTACATAATCACAAACAACAACATTTTAATCTGCTAACATACAAACTATCTAAAGATAGACCAACAAAAAGACACCATTGATCTATCTATCTATTATATTAATACGCTACAGCAACCTTTGTTAACAATAAGGCTTTATTGTTTTGTGATTTACCCCCATACATACATATGTTTCAAATCAATTAAATAAACAGCTGTTATAAGGATTACATACAACTACGGACTGTCATTGTTTGTTTTACTATTTAGTTATTTACTATTTTTGCTTCTCAAAACGGGATGCGCGTGCAAGATGCGCACAGGAAAATCTAGTTAGCTAAAAACTGTAAGGAAAAATATTTCACATTGTATTCAATGCTAATAGGATAGGTTAATAGTCCTTAGTTTTCTTATCCATTGCATTGCTTACCAAAGCTTTGTCAAGTTTCACTCAATTTCATCCAATTCAGCACATGAAATTGAAATCTAACTAAATTTTTAGATAAAAAACAGAATCGGAATTTTAAACTTGAAATATGTAACTGAAATATAGTTTACTGGCTTATATCGATCGTCTTAACCTTCACAAACCTAATTTAGTTCATATTACCTTCAGAATTTTACCTTCTATATATAACTATTTTTGTGTCTTGAGTCATATTTTTGTTATATACACATACACAAATTGCTATACTACTTTAGGGAGTTAATGGCTATCATCGATGTTTAAAAAAGCTTTTGATTCAGTTTTACACAAAACTTGAAATCTACCAAAAAAGTTACAATTCCAGCACAGAACGGCTAGAATGACACATTTATATTTCTGCTGTCTTATTTTCTGAGACCCAGGATTTATCAAGGAAAATCATCTACTTCTGGTTCCATGGACAATGATAAGTAAACAAAACCTGAAATAAACAGTAAATATAGAATTCATAAATCTGAATTAAACTTTGCTGATACTTTTATACAGTATTATAAATTCTATTCCAATACAACATGAAGTTTGTGTTCGTTACTGCTCGTAAATTTCAATCTAAAAACCTAAATTTAGTTAGGAATAGTTGTGTGCTTTGTTTACAAAAACAACATTAACTTTACTCAGCTGTTGTATTGAATTTGGATGCAAAGTAGGGAACAGATGGTTCGGTGAACAAAATAATTGCAAATAAAATATAACAAAAATAAGAATGTTTTTGGTCAATTACATACTTATAAGTAATTAAATGTAGGATATCATACTTTTCTTAATCAACCTGGGCCTAAAGGAAATCTTTAGACACCAACCTGGCCTCTCTACGTTCTGTAGATTGCTCTGAATAGGTGGTTAAAACTTCTTATACATGGGGATGTCTAACAAAGGCAAAAATCAGTGTTTTTTTGCCCATTGCAAACTTATAACGGTATTAATTTATGATATCGTATTTTTTCTCATCCTTGGGCTAGGGGAAATCTATTGACACCAACCTGGCAGCTCTACGTTCAGCAGTTTTCTCGGAATAGGTGTTACACGTCGTCACTACCGCTCTTATTATATAGGACTAGTAGAATATACCCGTTCTTTGCACGGGTTAAAAAGGTAAGTTAGCTTGTAACAGCTGGTCTTGCTTCTGCTCTTTCTTCTGCTGTCAAACGGAAGTATCCACAGCTGTTCGCATTACAGTTTCTGAATGTTTACTTTCTTCTGAAATATAAACATTGAAACCTATGACGTTCACGGGGTGAAGGCTGAGGGTATTCTAAGGAAGAGAATAGGTCTTTGTGTTTCACAGATTCAATACCTTTGTGTAAAGTGTCAGCCCAGTCGATACAGTAGATTTTGCGTTTACCCGGAACATCAGACAGACAGACAGAAACCACCTCTTCTTTATAATATTATAGATGGATTAACATTTTTGTATTTTCCTTACAATTATACAAATCTGCCATATGTTTTATCGTTATATTTGCTTTCCTTTATATTACAATTATTTGAATGATTTTAATAATTATGTTTCATTGATTCTCAGAAATACAAGACACTTGATTCGTATTATATATTTTATTTGAGATAGTTATTTGTATTGCTTCATATTTTTTAATATTATTCTAACTAAAAACAGTGTGGTCAAGATATAGATATATCCAATAATAAACTACATATTTTGTAATTTTTTATAAATAAAAACTTTTATTCTTAATAATTTTACGAAATAATCGTTATTGTAAGAGAATATCAGTTGTCTAAATATTATTTACGATAGCTTTAGAAAGCTAAATTAAATTCAAACGGTTTGGTCCGATTTAACTGTGAATATTAGGCATAATATTTCTCAAGAAACTAATTTCCGTAAATTAAAAACAGTAGACACAGTAAAACATACACAGTTAAGTACAAAGTTCATTTTAGATAATCGGCCATAGTGATTTTATAATTTCTGTTGTTCTACCTTTTTAATAGATCTGAGATATATACAAATATATTTGTCTTAGAGGATTTTACAGTATATGAACTGTAAACTGGCATTATATTTAGTTTTCATTTCAGATAACAACATTGATGAAGTATAAACCTCCAGATGATTTAAAATAAATATTTACCTTTCATTTTAACATAATATTTACAAGATGATCGGTGGCTAGTTAAAACAATAACCATACTTTAGTTGCAACACGATATATACATTATTTTGGATCTAAATCAAAATTAATGTTCATTGCTCTGGAAATCCCAATCTTCATATATAATTTTATAAGCAAAATTTGTACTTAAATAATCTTGTACTTAATTGTAAGTGACTAGTAATTTAAATACTTATTTAAATGCATTAGTTTATAACTTAGATGAGTGGATCTATTATCAGGTTGTGCAATGCAGGGTGTGTGTTGTTTGCCAATGAAAAGAACAGTGGCTTATTGTTTTTTTTTCTCAGTGTTCTTAACTATTAATAATACCATTACTTACTATGAGTGGTACCATAAATTTTTGCAATTACAATATCCAACTGTTTAGTAAATTGTAATGAGTCGAGATTAACACAATTATTTCACTCACAAAGTAAACGGTGTAATTTATTTACCATGAGCTAAAAATCTATAACAATAACTAGGCCGTACATCATTTATGTCTGAAATAGATAAAGGAACTAGAATGTTGAACCCTGATCTTATTGATGAAATTAAAATTTCACTTTACCCTTGGAAACAAGAGGTTCCTCGATTAACTCATAATCAGCATGAGTTTAAGCAGAATGATAATATTTTATGACGACATTTGGAACCAGTTTCAAAGACCAATCAGAAGCTGGCCATCATCTAATCACTACATCCCGTGATAGAAAAGGAACAACTTAGCCTGAGTATTCCAACTTACCAGTGTCGTTAAAAGTTGATCTCAGAGACTTTGGTCGGTTCGGCATTTTACTAATTGTGATCCCTGGATGCGGCAACTGATGACGGTGAGAGTGCATATTCACGGTTTGACAATGTTTCTGCTGACCAAGCGCTAGTATTTCATTATCGCGGTAGAGTGTTACTATTTTAAATATGTAATTACAAATAGTATAACAATTTTCTTAAATACGAAAAATACGTTCATTTGTATGTGTACTTAAATTGCATTAAACATGTATAGTAAGAAGCACGTAAGGAGGCAGAAGAATTTAAAAATAGTTTTTCGTCATACTGCTTCAAAAACAACTGTTTTTGACAGATGCGTTGAGATTCAAAAGTTCTTCTTTTTAGTCTTTGGATAATAACATATGTTTTGATGATCATTATCGTACTAGTACTAAAAACATCATTGTTGATGATACTATTGATTCGAGGTCGTCATAAATCGATTGAAATTCATTCTATTATAAATAATCGAAACATTAATTTTTATTATCGAAACATTCATTGTTGTATTTTTATTATTTTTGGTTCGTTTCCCGTACACCACTGGTGAGTGACACGATGGACGAAGTTAGTAGGCCTAACGATTCGTATCGAAATATAATAGAAAAAGCCCAAACAATCATATTTCCATGACAACCGTGCCCAAATCGAATGTTTGTTTTGAAGAACAACCGATTGATTCGAACCACAATGATTGGTTTGAAGTGATCGACTCAACAACTGATGGATATGAATGAACCGAAGTTATGCATGTGCAACAGCTGATTGTTTCAAGAGACAAGCTGAAAGAAACATTTGAGGTTATGAAGACACAGTACGTAAATTTATCTTTTGTTTTTATTTAAACCTTAAGTTTTTTGGCAGTATCACGAAAAATATAGTTCGTCACTCGGATCAAAAGTGTCTTTTTAATACTCGCTCATTTCCCAGCCTCGGCTTCGCCTCGGCAGTTAAACTGGAGCTCGTATTAAAAAGATCCACTTTTGATCCAAGTGACGAAATATACTACTATCCACTTTTTGTCTACTAGTCCGTTGACCACATGTGCCAGTCTAATGCGTAATATGCGCTAGTATGCGTTAACCACATAATAGTCTAATATTGTTGATTACATGGGCTGCTTGTTCGCTTTTCACTATTTTCAAAGAGTGTTTGTTTACAAATATAATTTATTATGTAAAAATTTGCAACTTAGATATTGAAATAACTAGTTGACTCAAGGAAAAAGGGATCTTTCACCAAGAAAATAGCATTCTAGTAAAAACAACATACCACAGCATAAGATTTATGGAAAAAACAGAATGTCTGAATTGTTTTAAGCATGACAACACAGTACAGTATATCATTATCATTATCAGTCGTAACATCATTATCGTATTTCCCTTTATCTCACATATACTTCCCTGTATAATTATTTGTGTAGTAGCCACTCACATTTTAGTTTTCCATATAAGGCTGCTCACATAGTTCGTTTTCAGTTTTAAATTTAATTTAAGTATTACAATCCAATGAAGGTTATGTTTAAGTTTAAAATAGCTCCTGGTATCAGGGGCGTAACTGGGGACATATATTCCCCCCGAATAATCTGATAACGTAAGGGAAAGTATTTCACAATCCTTATTTAAAGTAATATAAATAAGGGAAGTGAATTTCCACATAAAAACTTGTAAAACTCAAAATAAGCGTAAAAACATATATTTGTCCAATTTTTATTATAATCTGAAAACATTGATTTTTTGGTTGTTCTTGTACTCCTGGTTTCATTTACTTGCAAAGCTGGGAATACAATTTTGCGCATTATAAGGTTAGAATAAGGTCCAGACAGGCTTGAAAGTAGGTGTGAGGTTGCTGGGGATGATAAAAGTACTCTAACAAAGAAATAACAGGCTTTTCTAGTGTAAACCTCCCATAAAACAACGTACTGTGTTTGGTCGATACACATTTTCTTTAATAACTCGGTCAAAATTTATGCTAGAATGACGAGAGAGGGCTCAAAAATTTCGCCTCTCCATTTCCCATCTTTATACATGGATTTATTTTACATCTGGGGCTTTTATGACCCTTTTTTGGCCAAAAAACTCTAAATTTGAAAGTTTAATCCCCAAAAAAAGGGGTTTAGAGTTTTCCGATTGTTTTGCCCAGCAAAATTGTCCAATTGATTACAGAAAAGAACGTCTCTACCAAATTTGAAGTAAATCGGACAAAAAATGCGACCGCTAGAGTGCAAACACACACACACACACACACACACATATATATATATATATATATATATACACATATATATATATATAAAATTTTGAACGACCCCCCAATACGTGTTCAGGGGGTCACGTTAGGAACGGTCCCGGGCTTAAGTTTCACCGTGTGGGTCATGCTAATAGTTCACTTTCCAAAGGAAATTCACTAATAAACTCATTAACTTATTGTTAAAACGTTCTATATTTTGTACGAATGTTATAAATGAGCGAGATTGAAACCCGTAGGTATGTCAACGTTTTGTCTTTATTCACTTCGGAGTAGGCTTTTATTTTATCAAGCGTTTTGGTGGTATTATGGTTTCTCAATTTGAGTATATTGGATTTCTATTTTAGATTGATGTTCTCAAATTTTATATGTTTATATTCACTCGATATAAAATACAGGCTAAATGTGAGGTTTTGTTTGCCTCTGACGAACGTCCTACACTCAGAGATTGCAATCGAGGGAAGTATGTTTAAAAATAAATTGTAGTACAGTACTGTTATTTCCTATCATTCAGGGTCTTCATTATCTAAAATGGGTTTAAAGTGACAGTTTGAATTTGCTTTGGCGAGTGTTAGCCTCCACTATTACATTGAGTATGGTCTCCGTGAAAGTTGTGAAATGGAGGAATAGAAAAAAATAGTTCTAAATTAGGGAATTATTTCCCCCTATATGTTAAAACTTACACAACACCCCGGCTTGGCTAAATATAAAGGCAATCGAAAAAAAGCATAGTCATTATTAAAAAATGTATTTAAAATAAGTACTGTTTAATTAATTACAGACAAGAGTTATATTTAGTTAACACATTCATTTATACACACCGTAAACCGATAATTATATATAAGACTTTATAGTTAACATAATTTTAATCCCTACATTTTACATGTTTTTATGGGAAACTACTCTATTCGAAACCTAATCCCCGGTGGGGGCGGTATGAGGACGATGTATAATTTTGTGGGGAATCGCACTAGGTTTTTTGGGGGGATGGGCACCTCAGAACTTAGTGCGTCTACATCTTCTGATTTGCATTATGAGTGACGAGGTCTCTTATAGCAAGAAGTTATTTTATTTGTACAATAAAGACCGTTACAGAAATGGTGTCTGTTTTAGTATGGATAACATATCATCATAGTAACTAGGAGCTTTTTGTGGGAGACACGTCTTATACCAAAGGGATTTAGCGCAACACGCCGGAATGAAAGGAATTACTGTGGTGGAAAAGGAAATGCAAGCTTTTGGTAGGCTTTCTCTTTGAACTTATATCTACCTTCAAATGAGATATTGCTGATTATTTCGCAGTAAACATGTATATATTCATATATATATACTTAATTATTAGTAGTGTTATTGTTTATTTGAATGAATTTGTTTATGCCAACTAATTTATTTAATTATCCAATTGATTTCATTCTTCAACTCAGTAAGTATGTTTCATCCTAACTTCGTTCATGGCTAAATGTACTCTTCTATCTGCTTCTTTTTGAAGTAGTTAAATAAAAATACTTCACATCCTGAAGTTTTCCAGATGGATCCTGAGGAAAATCCTAAGAAGATATTGTGAAGGTCCAACCCTGGATCCAGCTGCCATTGGTCATTGGGCTATTAATTAATGAACCTGGCTAAAGAACCAGTTGGTCTTAGTTAGTAGCAAGACTACCCGAGGTATCTCGCCCAACCTTCACTCACCATTCATTCATAATAACCTTAAAATACGCCCTAGTTGCGTCGGCGTTCTAAAGAGTGAGATTAATTAAATTAAAAAAGGATGTTGTTCATAAAAAACATGTATAAAATAAAGTTACTGTTTAATAGTACAAATTATTTCTCTGATTAGGCCTGATGATGACCGATGTAACTAATTGAAATCGATCGCCTTTTACCATCTATTGTGTATGTTAACCGTAAGTACAGTATAAGTGTAAGTATACTTTGTAGTGTTGTGAGACGCAGTTTATTTACCCTGAATAAAAACTCCTAAACTATTTATAAAATTATATGGCTCATCTTTGTTTTCATTAACCTAGAACTCAAAAATGTATAGAAACGCGACCCATACGGACAGTAAGGCAAACGTGCAAAATAAAGCGTCCAATCTTCGTGACGCAGGACACCAATAAACCCAATCATATTTGTTCAAGCATGTTTGACTATTTGCTACTTTGGTTGGAATAAAAATATGTTGTCTGTTTTGACTAATGTTATTTCATGACAGGAGATTTAAATTATCGGAGAAGGTATTGCCAGTCAAAAGAACGTGATATCGGTGAAATATCGAGTCGCAGCAGATAGAGTGATTGTGAGTTCGCGCTGATTTGTGACTTGTGATTGTAAAGGTTTTTACAAGTTCGTCTCATGGCGGCTGATTGGGAGGTTTGGTGTTAAGTGACTTGTGAAGTCCTAACTCGTCACGCCTAGTGATACTTTGACAAACACCTGCAGTTCAGTCTGATCCCACCCCCTTTTGTATCGTGAAGGCAAATGTTCCATGGTTGTCTCAGTGATTATTGGTTTAAGAAAATAATATTAATAAAAGGATATTTTTTATAAATAGTAAGTACAGAAATCTAGTTATCCTTCTCTCAATGTACTCTAAAAAAAGTAGATTTATGGATAAACATTTTTGTTTGTTTGTTAAACGTAAATGTTTAAATACGCATATAATTTATATGTTTTTTGCTACCGGTATTATGTAAAAATATGTTTTATAGTCATGTTGCAACAGTCATCACAAAAGGGTTATTTCAACTTAATATTTTATTCCATATCTAATAGTTTAGTGAAAAATATGTTTTTATCATAGATTTTCATTTTGGACATGTCGGATTTACATTCAATTGTGCCATCTTAATTTGTAATGGTTCTACAAATATATACATAACCTAATAGTTTATACATTTAATACAACAATTACATGCTGATACATTACCAATTGAGCGTTATTTTTAAAATTGACTGGTTGTTTTTCAACAGCTGTTAAGATTCTTTTGTTTTTATTGACAAATCTTAACCCTAACCCCAATGTTGTTTTTCGAACAATTTTTATACATAACTATATTTTTCCGGGGATGAGACTTAATTAGGATTTATTTCTGTAACCACAAATTTGATATCTCGAACATTTGGAGGGCCCTAAAGCAGTTTTGGAATACGGGTAGGTAAATATCGTGTTTTTATTCTGATGTATTAACTATCTTCCTAACAAATGCATGTTTAATCGTTACAGTTAACTTATAACGGTAAGTATTGTTTAAATTAAAATGTTAAAGGTCAACGGAGCAAATGGCATAAGAAACGAAAAGTCTAGGCCTAATTTTGCTTATGGTGCATTCCCTTTGCCTGCTGTCTTCCTACCAATTATTTATTCAATCGGTCTAGCAAGTAGTAAATGAGTAGCGTGGAAATTGTTAAAGGTAATTAATAGGGCCGAGCCTCATTGGAACGGGAATAAACCCATAACTGATTTTTGGGACGGATATAGCTTCTTCCAAATATCTGCTCAATAACTCATGTAGTTTGGACATGATGGGCTTAAAACTCATAAAAACACAGAATTATAATCACAATGACTACCTTGACAAACTGAGCTTTAAATAACATGTTTCAAGGGCTTATGTGTTCCCTACCCAATGATTCGTTGCCATGCCGTTATTTTTTATTGCTTAGTATACCGTTGTGGAGTAGTTGGCAAAGCACGATTTTCCTCCATTCTGTGATAAAAGAAAAATTATCTGACTAAATGCTCATTAGAACAAACATGGTGCATTCTACATTGAAAGGTTGAGTAACCTGTACCCAAAATATATTGTTTGGAGCAGTGACGGAGCAATGGGCATGACCTTAATGAAGTACGTAATGTTTTGCAGAAGCCTAATAGTTTCCGGCCCCTCACGCAAACGGACAAAATCTTTTGTTCCATTCGTTTCAGTATTTTTTGTGAAACGCGAAATAAACCTGGTTCATAAACAAACAGACAGGTAAACAAAATTGTAATATCTCCACTGCATACAACATTTCACTACTCAAAGCGATGTAGAATAAAATGTATTTTATTAATAGAGATAAATACATTCCTTAATTGTAACATATGGTATTGCTAATAACCTGTTCATAATGTGTTAACAGCTGAAATTTAAATAAAATTCTCCATGTAAATCTTATGGGCGAAAATCTAACTTTGAGGCAGCTCGTGCCCAAGCGAATAAAAATATAGAAAATTAAAAACCTTATTGCAAAACTAAGAACTGGGACGATTTTTTTGACACTTCAAACATTAAAATTGGCCAAGAAATAAGGGACGAGTTGTGTTTATATAAAACAACTTAACGTATTATATATAACTATAAGCGGTTTAGTAATTACTTGAGTTAAATAAAACTGAGTTTTATTTTTCATGTTGTAACGAATAAAGTAATTGTGTATATATAGATGTATATTTATTTATTTTTATTTACTTACATGTATATAGTATTAGGCGAACCGTTTGCATGGTAAAACTTGAGGACAAAGGCTGCAAAATGCCACTAGACCTTTGTTACAAAAGGCCACCAACACAAAGAGAACTTAATTCACAAGTCCGAACTATAGACACACTGCTTTAACATGTTAAAACCTTATTTACTATAGTATTTAATAGTAATTATTAAATTATAAAGCGAGAACAATCAATTATTATGTACTATTATAAATTATTATTAAAATACAGATAATTGCGAAAAAAATAAGATATATAAATAACTTTTCCGTTGTTTTACGTAAAATATATGGTAAATAATTCCTGTTTTATGTTTTATTTTTACTAAATAACAAAAATAACAAGTCTGACATCTCTATCAACGGAGTTTAGTAAACACAGAGTAAAGAAGTAAATAATTAACATAATGACTAGAAATTTTCATCAAGAAGTGTGTCTGTTTTCTGACAGTATTTGTTTTGTAAATATAAAAATATAAATGTCAGTAATTATGTCATGGTCACTTTGGTCACATCTGTAAAAGTAGATCATAAAGGTTGCACACCATGCATCTATTTGAAATGTCCCAACTTAACACAAGTTGTGACAAAGTAAGCAACATACTGGAATATATATCGTTCGTTGTTTACTATTTCTCTATTTATTAATTGTATTTATTAATTTAAGAGATGATAGATATTATTGGTATTTCACGGAGCCATTAGTTTCTAATAAGAATACACTAAAAATAATGTTTAGATAAAATCACTCGATAATTAAAATTAAAATTTAGGTGATGTAGGCTATACTGTTTCAAATAAAAAGACAATTATAAGATATTTTAAAAAGGTTAAAATAACTAATCAATAACTAATCATAACTAATAACTAATCATTTACTGTTTTATAGATATTTATGTAATTAATTTTGTTTCAGAATAGGTTATTTACTACCAGTGAGTGAGTCGAGTGAGCTATACGCTAGTTTATGCGGGAAAAACGTTCATGTTTAAATATCAATTTAATTATTGTTGTAATGTTTCAGGACGAGTTAAGCAAATAAATGTTACAGTAACATTTTTAATATTCGTAACGATTGCCAAGGGTACAGTCAGCAGGGCAGTCCATGTCACCAATTAGTTCCCTTTCCGCCAGTAAATTCTCCACTTCTCTCACAATTTGCACGGGTGGTTATAGACAAGTTGCCAATAAAATTCTTTAATTTTAGTTTTAGCGAATTTCCCCTATAGGGAAGAAGCTATTACCGTAGTCGGCATGTTACCTATGCCCGGGACCATGATAACTTTTCGTTTTGAGGTCCCCAGACCCCAAAAACACCATTCGTTCGAAACTGTATATATATATATATATATATATATATATATATATATATATATATATATATATATATATATATATATATATATATATGTGTGTGTGTGTGTGTGTGTGTGTGTGTGTGTGTGTGTGTCCGTGAGCACGATAACTCTCGTAAAAATGATCCGATTTTGATGAAATCTGGTATAAATATGTAAAGCAACATTTATGACTTTAAGTTCGAAAACCAGCCAGATCGCTCTACCCGAAGGGGTATTTTGGGGGGGTTTTGTACCCCAAAAATGGGTTTTTTGATTTTTCACATATAATTTTTGAAATATTCAAATTTTAGTTTTCACCATTGCATTCAGCTTAAAAAAACACACAATTTGGTATTTTGATCATATCTCTACGTCAATTGGTTACCGAGATATTGAAAGTGCTAAACACAGTACGTTGTCTAATGTTATTCTTATGGAGGAAAAGACAAATTTTATATCTCGCTTATTTATGAACGAATAATGACGAAACATGGTATATGGCTTCATATGGTTGTGGTATATTGATTTTTGTTCCAAAAAATAATTTTTTGCCAAAGGATCCCGTAGCAGCAAACCTGCGTTCTCATCCCCATGTTATTCTTATGGATAATAATTAAATGCTATGTCTCCCTTAATTATGAACATAAATTAATAAAAACTGGTATACGACTTCACCTACTTCAGTTATATTGATATTAGCATAAAAACCCATTTTTTGTGTTCCTTGTTGCAGCAAACCTGCGTACTCAGCCCCAATGTGATTCTTATAGAGAATAATTAAAATTGTATATATCGCTTACTTGTGAATATATTTTTATGAAACTTGATAAGTGGCTTGATGTAGTATTAAGACATTTATATCTCCATTGGAAATTCGCTGAGTATGCAGGTTTGCTGCGACGGGGGTATTTTTATTATTACTCAAGAATCAATTTGAAGTTCATAAAATAAATTATTTGTACATTTGTGAATACAGAGGACTTTACTATTTAATAATAATTTTAACTTTACCTACAGCATGCACGAAAATTAAAACTGTTTTCATCTTTACTTACTTGATATACTGATATAATTGATTCTTCCATTCATGGGCCTTCTCCTCTTCACACAAGTCATTGGACAGGTCAAAGCCATCACCCTGTACGAGTGAAACACAGGCAAAGACTACAAATCTTGAAATATTAAAACATTTTTAATTTTAAACATCTGATTCCATCAGCTTTTACCTAAGCTCTGACCTCGAAACGATAGATAATTGACTTCAAACTACTGATATAAAAGCCAATTGACTTTATCTAACTTCCTTTGTGCGGTATTAACCAGTGGCCTGTTTTGTTTCTCCCGGTGCTAAAAGGGTGACCGGTGCCTCAAAGTTATATAAGCGACAATTACAAACACAACAACAACACGACAATTATAGGGTTACATTAGGTACTGTACTATTTTAAAAGGCGATGTTATTTGTAATGTAAGGAATATAGTGTAAAATAGGTTAGCAATATTTAACCAAACCATTATGGACGTAATGACCTATTCCAAGTAGACGCGTGATTAATATAGTATTTCAGGAAGATAATATAATATAAAATGATTCAGTTGTATATTATTTGAGTCCGTAAAAGTTTTTGCCACAAACATTAGAATTTGGATTTCATTTTTTGATCAAGCTCTTAACTGTATTTTAACCAACTTAAACGTTTCTAAAAATATTCTGAACTTTCAGTAATATTTGCTGATTTATTCTTAGTAGGTGATGTCCTCTTCCTAAGTAAATCAGTCAAACGTACTTCTTCTTTTATTCCTCTTCTCCCCTAAGATATTATACATATTGGATCATTTATACTTTGTTATAAAATACCTTTTAATAGTTTTATTTAATTTTGGCTCTGAAGCCATACTAAATGACAGTTTGTGCTTTAGACAGATTTATTCTGCAGTTTCTTCTTTATGCAACAAGGATGCATAAAGACTATATAAAGAATATTCACAATAGATACTTCGAGTAATATCGTGTTGTCAAGATTGGTCATATTATATCTTTATAAGTAGTATTCTATTAACCAATTAAAACTGAATAATAGAATCTGATAAACTTAGAGGCATCAGAACATAATTCTCAGAGGATATCTGGCAAACCGATTGCCAATCCGCAGCTTTGTTTATGTACGTAGTGGAAATAGTACCAAACAAAATGTGGAATCAACCTTTTCTAATGATATATACCAGTTGAATACTAGTATTTGTATACGAAATACCTACTGTCATTTTACGTAAAATGTATTGTTATAATTATAAATTGTTATATTGTATATTGCTTTAATAAAAAATATTTAAGCATGTAAAGTGCTTATTTAATATGCTGGTTTAGGCAAGAGTATTTCATTACTGAACCCGATATAATACCGCGGTTTATTTCCATAAGCTAGGTATAAAATCAATTATCAATTAAATTTCATAACACTGTTTCTAGCCGCTTTGGTTGTCAAATTCACTATTACACTTTTCTGTAAACGTGACGGTTGTAAATGGGAAGTGTACAAACGAGCTCCAATAGAACTTAATAAGTGAAAGAATTCTACTTGCATGAGTTAGAAGCACATTCGATGCGCTTGCCCTGAACCGCGTGTAGGATATTAGTACAAATGTATTGCAAGTGTATCTGCCCATATCCGCCACACGTGAATACAAAGATACAGCACTATAGATAGTTTGAAAAAAACTTAATTAATATTTCAGGTGATATTAATCTAATTTCCTTGTGCACAAATTACTTTGCTAAAATCTAACGTATTGTGTAAAACGCTCCCACCTGCACACAAATTGTGTCAAATTAAACACCCCTGTCGCCTGATATCGTGTTTGTGCTTTAGTGAACCTCAATCGAGTTTGAATACGGGGACCAGTCAGTGTTTACGTTATCCTATAAAGTCTGATAATTGACAACTTCAGTTGCAATACATTGACTGTGATTGCTATAGATAGTTTTTTATGGATACAATTAATAGTATATAATCTATTTAATACTAGTATAAATCTACCTCTATGGTCATAACTTAAATTAATAAATATAAATAAGAGCAAGTAAAACGGTCGTATTTATGTTAATCTTGTAATCACCCTGTATATACTGGATCGTTCGGCCAACCTAATGAACGCTCTTTGTTGAAAACATAATGTTAATAATCATCTGACCAAAGCTTTGACCATACTCATGTTACATTAGAGGGTTTAGAGAAAATCAAATCTGATGCTGTTGACCAACAAGATGAGGTGAGTAAGAATGGTCACCGTCTTTCATATTATACACATGCACGTTGAATATGGATCAGCTGATTATAAAAACAGGCTAGCGGTCCTATGTTCGTGGGCACATAACTTAACGTCGGGTGTTTAGTGGTCGTGTACTATGCAACGCGTTCTACTGACATTGGACAGCCTACATCCCCACAGGCCGAACATGTGACTTGTTTGCCAGCTACATTAACCAAAAACCTAAACAAGGTTTGTACAGGCTACATTACTGGCAGCCTTTTGGATATAGAATATATTATAAATACAGTTTTAGAGTATTAATTTAGAAAAATACAAAATAAAAAATGTAAAATTTATTAAATAATTTATTACAAGTTGTTTCCAATCTTAATAGTAGCAAATCTTAGGAGCGATTAATGTAAAACTCTTTAATATGTTTCCAAAGTTTCAAGGTTTAAGATTACACTATTAAATTTCTTAGAAGCCCAGCCTGATAAAAGTAACTAAAGGTTTACCCAACTGGACGTCTCATTTTACAACATGGACGTTTAAATGACAACCGTTTAAATTGGCTTACGTTTGAGAATGCAACCCTTGTCAATAACAGTACACCAATGCGGAAATTAAAATTAAAATCACTTTTATAATATCCCATGAAAGACTTTGACATTTTAATCAAAGAACATCATTTGATAACACGTACCGTTTAATGACTGCAATCTTATACTCATATAGTTTGAGATATAAAACCTCTCATCCATTGCCAAACCAATATAGAAACAACGTTGATTCAAAAATACTACCGATCGAAAATCAATTTAATTTTGTCAACGATCTGTTTGCGGTAGACTGTATTAATTTTTTCGATTGGATTCAAGCGTTCACTACCTCATAGTTTCTGTACACTTAATTTAGGTGAATTAATAGCTCAATTAGAAGTAACCATTTTCTTAAAAAGCTAGTTATGTTCTCTACAAACAGCTGTATACTTATAGGGTTAAAATGAGAACAAACCTGAGTGAAACCACGATAGTGAGGACCTATACTCAGAGTAAAACGGTACTGGTTGATCTGACACAACTGACCCTGCTTCACCATCACCACTGATGATGATAGGAAAACCAAATGGGTGAAGACTGAGCGGCTGAACCTTTCCCTCGAACGTTGCCTCCAAGTAAATCTCTACTTGCTTGACCAGCAATTCCTTAGATCCCACCGTAACAGGGGCAATGCCAGGTATTAACCACTTGTAATTTGAGCTTATAATTTACAATTAAGAAATCACGAGCTGAAACATTCGCTCCTGTACCCAGATAATTATATTGTTTTTGGTTTGGGTTTGTGTCAGCACGCTTGGTGTTTCTAGTGTTTATTACCACCACCACGTCATTGGAGTATCAGGCCTGAGCACATCGAACAACATTATCAGATGGAGCTGGCTATCTTACAAAACAAGCAACATGGTAGAGCCGAGCACTTGTCTTATTTGTAACGCCTAAAGGTAATATAGGTAAAACTTCATTTATAAGCTCTGTAGGTGGTCTATTATGAACGTAATTGTGTTATTTTAATATTTTGTATTTATATTCTTCTTTAATGCATAAATGAATTTTCCTTTTAGTTGTATGTGTTCTTAGATAGTCTCGAAAGTAAACGACCATCTAAGCTGTACTAGGTGATATATGTGGTTTTATCATTGCCTTGCTTGTGGATGAATAAGGGAATCTTGGTTATTAATATGTATTTCTGTTTAGGGAAACTACTTTATTTATGGACGGACTTTTAGGTAACATATGCAACTAAAATAGGTACCGGAATAATGAAATCTAAGTGTTCAGTAAACTATAATTAACAGTTATCACAAATTAAAGTTCCAATCATGACAACAGGACCGACGAGCATTATTGGATCCTGCATCGGATGTGTTCGCTAAAGCCGGATTCAGGTGTCAATCAGTTTAGGAGGGAAAATGGCTTCTCATATAATGTGTTTGTTGATATGCTACTGAAAGTCTTTTAATAGAGAATGTTGATCAGAATTTCTTTATGATAAGGTACCAACGTGTTAATTATCCTACCAACTACAAATCTTGCCATATGTTTTAGCTACAAATGTTGTATTTTAATTTAAAATTGAAAGATTTTAATAATTATTTTTATTTAATTCGCAGAAAAATAATACGTATGTTTATTAGGATAGTTCTTTGTATATCTTCATCTTATTGAATATTATTAAAACTACAAACCATTTTAAAATATGGTATTGTAAAAAGTTTGAGCCAGTGTAGTCAATATATAAAATATGAAATAATAAACTACTCACTGTGTAATTGTTTACTAATCAAATAATTATTTTAAACAGTTTTACGGAACAATAAGAGAAGCATTAGAGAGGAGTACACGACGCTGCCACCGCGACGAGACTTTCTAAAAGCGCCATTTCCATTACACAGCCCTGCTATACCGTAATGTTTGTCTTGCATGAAGCTACAGTTGATGTTAGCTCTTCAGCAGTCCGAAGTAACAAAATTTTGCAAATTCTTTTCTAGGTTACATGTCTTTTCTTCTTTAGCCCCTCATTGTTATGAGCAAGATACAAAACAATTTATTTAGACCAAACATCTAAAATTTTCAATTGGCTGATTCGTATAGATTGTGACCTTAGCATTCGGTTTTAATAAGATAATTAATCCCAGATTATTTTTAGTTTTATTTAAAGTATGTCTCTATATGCATTTTATTCAAATGTAAATGTACTGTTTTCATATATATATGGGCACTCTAGTAATAACATACCTTAAATCCAACCCCAGAGACCGCTGTATTGGCTTGTGTTTTATTTGTATATTTGTTTTGACATGTTATGTGCTAGATTCAAAACATTTCAATATGCTTCACTATTAGCAAAGTTTTATTTCAATGGGTCAGCGAAAGTTAATGAACTGAAATCTTTCATTTTCCTGAAGTGCCGTGATTTTAATATAAGGTAAAAATTACAAAATGCACTTAAGTAATAAGGTGCTGTAAACCTGACGTTAAATGGGAAACTAGGTCAAAAAAACTAGGCCTGTTGAACTTTGTAAGATAGTCCGCTTAGGTTGTACAAAAATTAATACTTAAAGTAAATATAAAATTGAGAGCACTTGGCAATAGTGAGAGGTTACTACTGATCACTTGATTGGAGAGTATAGGATCAGAAATAATTTAATGCTACGTTTCTGATAAATAACAAGTATAATATAAATCAAAATATAAATTTTCAATAATTTGGTAATTATGAACTGCTGTGAATGTTTTCAGAGATTATTTGATTGGTATTAGTACATTAAAATATATTTCCTTTATCAATGAATTAACTATTACAATAATTTTGTATACATATGAATAAAAGTTGAATTCATCTGTAAAGTAAACTGTGTAATTAAATGCAAATTAATGAATGGTTGCTTTTGAAACATTATTCTTATAATTATAAATTGTATTACAATTCTGAGATTTTAATATTACTTGAACAAACTATATAAAATTAAATGCAAATCTAAGAGTCGTTTCATATTTTCTGCATTGAGCTAAATCATGTAATTAATTTTAAAGGTTGAAAACATAATGTTATTACTAAATTCACCAGTTCATTGTTAGAGAATGTGTTTAAATAAATTTAGAAGAGTTACTTGTATCTTTGGGTTAATCCAGATTTTTCACTGCACAGACACTTCACTTAAATTCGAATTGCCCATTTTTGGCACAAGGCCATCACTCCCGCACTACTAGTCACTGATACTTTCTAATACATTGTTCTAGGATGATGTTGGCAGACTAAATCAATTTTCTTCATCTTCCTTCAATCCCCTTCCACCCCAAAGCTGTGGATCGTTGTCATTGGCTGTCTAAGTATAATTTTTCATGGAGAGGAAGAAGGCTATTGGTTCAATATGATATTGGGAGGTCTTTAGTTGGAGTTAGTATTGTATCAGCATTTCTCACGGGTACTGTGCAATGTGGATGGATCTCATGGTGATAGGGTTCAGGGTCAAAAGGGATATATTTACTGGCTCTATTGTCTGAGAAAGGAATTTGTTCTTAGAAAGGTTTAATGTCCGAGGAAGGAAAGATTCATTAGTTTGGTTAGAAATTGTAAGAGAAATGATTTTAGGAAAATTTAAAGTCTCTTACACTCCCCAGGGACCGAAAAGAATTCGTCCCGAATTCTATTATTGTGGTTCTTCTCAATAGATGTAAGTTGAAAATCATGAGAGTGGGAAGTCTGCAGTCATCAGGATGTGTGGGTTGAGGTTCTCGAAGGTAGTCTTGGAGTCCTTGCAGGTCGTCTTGGAGTTCTTGTCGGTCGTCTTGGAGTTCTTGTAGGTCGTCTTGGAGTTCTTGTAGGTCGTTTTGGAGTTCTTGTAGGTCGTCTTGGAGTCCTTGCTGCTGTGTTGTGGGATTACTGCTGTCGGGTTGTTCTTTGATGATAGTGTTTTTATAATAAGTTTTTGATTGAAATGATTAGCAGAAATGTTTTTGTTGGAATTAACCAATTTATTTTATAAGTTTTTTTTATTTAATTAATATAGTGCACTGAAGTAATATTTTTGCTTGAATGTAACACTGTAAACAATAATAAAAGGTTTATTTTACTAAATTGCTCTTGGTTAGTCTACCATATGTTGCTACTAAAATATACAATAAACTAATACAACTAATACATTTTCTTTTTTTTTTTTTGAAAAATATATATACTCTAACCCTGTTCAACTGAAAGTGGTCATGGCGGAAGATGATGTCTTTTATTTTTTTATTTTATTTTATTTTTTTAAATTAACCTTGGTTTTACAATTTGTCTCACCACTATTATTTGTATATTACAAATTTCCTATATTTCTTATGACACTACTAATCTACTGATCTGTTTTTGTCTCTTGAACTTTTAGAGATATTTTTTCTTAAAGTCGGTATAATACTTCGACAATATATTAATTTTTATTTCCATTTGCGCAACTCATACCTTCCGGGCCCTAGAAAGCAAAATTCCACAAATGGAGTAAATATAAAAATAATGTTGAAAAGCAAAAGAGTAAAACAACTTTTGCTACACTAAAAGTAAAGTAAATATGCATTAAGAAATTTAATTAAACAAATATCTTGATGTATTCAAGAGACAATAATGTGTGCTTTTCTACAAATCTATACACATACATTTTATTTTCATTTTGTTGTATTATCCTTGTAAGATACATTGACTTTTTTTTTGTTTGTTGGCCAGAATTTTTTTGTTTGTTTGTTTATCCTTTGACATTTATTCTTTGACAAGTTATCTATCTATTTAGGGGCATATTTATAATGTCCTTTTCATCTTATAGCCCTTCACAGTTCGTATTTCTTATACACATTCACATTTATACATAAACCCTTTTCATTTTCTATATTTGGAAAAAACTATATTTACTATATTTCCTTATATAAATCATATTTATTTACAAAAGTTACTGTAGCATAGTTTATAAAGAACTGCTATACTCATATTCATGAGCGAGTGTAAACAGAGTGTGCTGACCCTGACCCTCTCACTGCTAACTTGTGCATAGATAAGCACTTTAGTAATGTTTGATAAGGCACATCTTCTGGAGAATGCCTGCTAGTGTTTCTCCCACGCATTTTGCCTGGATTAAGTTTCTTTGTTGAAAGATAAGAGGCTGCTTGTAAGAAAAAATTTCAGGTTACTATATACATGACTATATACACTGTGGTAATGTCTAATTGAGATTTATAGTATTAGTAGCATGTTTGTTACAAAATCCTTGTGTTTGATATTTAATGTATTATTTGTTGTGCCATGTTGTGGATGCATATTGGATATAATGCAGGAATGAGCAGTTTTAAGTATGTTTTGTTATGTCTTAAAATTGAAAATATCCATTCTAAAAGTTTAACTAAGTTAAATTTTTGCATTTTGATTTCTTTTAAAGTTAAAGTTTGGAATGTACAAATTATGAATCTACTTGTAGAAGTATGTTTTATTTTATGTTCTTATGAAAGATTTTCATTCTAGAAACGTGAATTGCTTCATGAGCAATTTTTCCATATTTAATTAATTGAACTAAATAAGTAACCTCGTTTAGTTTTCGTATTATTGGGAATGGACCTTTGAATGGTGAATAAAACTTGCCTTTTTTGTTATTTGGCGATCGTGGAAAATGTATCATAACTTCATCACCTGGTTTTAATTCTATGTTTTGTTTATTTTTGTCATAATACTTTTTCTGAGAACTTTGCGCTTTTTCTAAAATTGATGGTAAAGATTTTCTGACTTCTTCGATGATTTTGGCTGCTTCAACGATGTTTTGATCCACGTCTGGACGACGGTATCTGTTACTAAAGGAGGCTCCATTCCAAATGTTAGGTAGTATGGGGAAAATCCTGTTGAAATATTCCTAGTTGAGTTATAGGTGAACACAATGTGCTGTACATATTTTGACCAATCCGTAGGGTGTTCATTGACGTAATGGGAAATGCCGCGTACTAGAACTCCGTTGAATTTTTCTGTTAAACCTTGGATATGCTGAGAATATGCTGGTGCGGCTCTTTGTTCTATGCCTAATGCTTGGCAAAAATCTTTCATTACTTGACTCATAAAATGTGTTCCTTGATCATGAGTTATTATTGAGAAATATCCAAATGTTGTACAAAAATCTATTAAGTGTTTTGCTACAGTCTTTGAGTCAGCTTGCCTGCAAAGATATGCGAATGCCATTCTTGTTGTGGCATCTGTTAATACTAATACATATTTATATCCATATGACTAGTTTAATGGTCCTAGGAAGTCAATAATAATTCTGAAGCGTGGCTTTACTGATGGAATTTGAGGTTGCAAAAGGCCATAATTTTTGTAAGTTTTAGGATTGTGTTCTGCACATGACACACAATTTTTGCAATAGTCAGAAACATCTGTAGACATATTTTTCCAGTAAAATCTTTAATTTTTGATAGGGTTCGGAAATAAGAACTGTGAGCACCTGTTGTAAAGTCATTGTGAAATGCTTTTAGTATTTCTTGTTTCAGAGAAGTGGGCAATGCAATAACATTTTTTGCTTCGTTGTTGCTAAATGTTTTATAATACAAAACATCATCAATCAATCGATAGTTTCTTGATTCACGAGCGATTTGTTTGTTTGTAGAATCTATGTCCGTCAATGCTAACCTGATTTGTTTTAGGTATGGGTCATTCGCTTGTAGCAGTGGCAGATTTACATCTCTTATTACATTAATCGTTTCTTCATTTTGAATCACTCCTGGTTCTATGTATTTATCAATTGGATTTCGACTTAATGCATCTGCTAGAGTGTTATGTTTGCCTGGTTTATATTTTATAATTAGATCATAATCTACCAATGTAAGTGCTAAACGGTTCAGTCGAGCTGAAGCATTTTTAAATTGTTTGTAATATTGAAGGCTAGAACAGTCTGTGAAAACAGTGACTTGCCTGTTGAGCGTAAATTCTCTCCAATAATTCACACAGTACGATAAGGCTAGAAGTTCTCTCTCTGCGTTTTCATATCGTGTTTCATAGTTTTTAAGTTTGCGAGATACATATGCTACGATGTATTCCCTGTTATCTGTTGGATCTGTTTGTCCCAAATAACCACCAATACCATCAAGGCTGCTATCAGTATGAATGAATGTTTCTCTATCTTCTTTAAAATGTGCTAATATGGGGGGATTAGTTAATGCCTCTTTGATTTTGTTAAAAGCTATTTCACATTTTTCATCCCACGTAAATCTTGTTCCATTGCTACTTGATTTGATTAACTCTGTTAAGGGATAAGTTATTTTAGAGTACGATTTTATATATTTTCTATAAAACGATGAGAGTCCCAAAAATTGGCGAACTTGTCGGATTGTTTTTGGGCGTTGGAAATCCAAAATCGATTCTACAGTTTTTCTCTGTGGTGTTGTTCCTGATTTTGAGATTGTAAATCCTAGTATGTCAATTTTCTCGTACAAAAATTTACATTTTGTTGTGTTTAACTTTATGTTTGCTTTATGGAGTTCTTGCAACACCGTATCGATGTTTTGTATAGCTTGATGTGTTTTATTGCCTGGTAGAACTATGTTATCGATGTAAACTAATGCTTTTGAATATAAATGTTTGCTTAATGCTTGTGACAGTCTTTTTTGCCATATGTTTGAGCTTACGCTTAAACCCATAGGTAGATGTGTATATCGAACTAATTTATCCTGAGTCCGAATTGTTAATAGGTTTCGAGATTCCTCTGCGACTGTGAGTTGATGAAAAGCCATTTTTGCATCTAGTTCTGTGAATAGAGTGCAGTCGTTTAGGCAAGATAGTATAAGATTGATAGGTGGTATTACCGAAATTTCATTTTTTAGTGTTTTGTTAATGAGCCTGAAATCAGTTACTAATCTTTGATTCTCTTGATTTTTTTCTTGGGTTGGTTTTGATTTTACGATGAAGCAAGGGCTGCAATTTTCTGTGAAGTCGGGAGATTCCTCTAATATGTTTGCTTTAATCAGTTTATCGATTAGGTGGTTTAATTCCTGTATTTCCTTCAGAGATTGCTTATAGGGAGGAAGATTAACTGGTTTTGCATCTTGCACTTGTTGTAATTTTACAGGAGGGAGATTAGCTGCATCTAAGTCTTCAATTTTTGTTGTAAATATTGTTAAGTATTTCTGAAGGACTTTAACTAGCTCATTGTGTTCTGTAACAGTCAAGTGTGGTGATATGTCAAAGGGAACTTCATTCTTGTCACATAACGTTATTTTATCAGGGTGATTGGGTCTTTCGCTTTTACTGACGGTGGGGTTCCTTAGGTTACTTAAATCTTTTTGTTTATCTGGTTGTTTTAAATGTCCTAGTAAGGTTCCATTTTTTAGTCGACAGTGTGAGTTTGAAGCATTGTATATAACTAATTCGTTGCCATTTATTTCCTTATTCTCTGCTAAGTAAACATGACATTTCTTTTGGTTCCTTACGTTGTAGTTAGTTTCAAAGGTTAGATGTGAGTTTGAATTTGGTAGAGATTTTATTTTCAGATGCTGCCGAGGTGCTACAATTGTTTCTGAGTCAAGTTTTATTTCCGTTGAATCTAGGCTTTCTGTTTGGGAGATAGAGTTTATGTTTGGTAGTTTAAGCATCCAATTTTCATTCATTGGAATTTTATATTCCTTGTTTTGTTGAGTGAAGATGATATTGTTTGTTTTAAAGTTTAGAATTACATTATTTCTGAACAGCCATTTGTTTCCTACAACCAGGGGAGTGTTCATATCACTTGAAACGTAGAATTTATCTATAATAGTTAACGGTCCTATTTGTAGAGTGACGTTGGTGCTTCCCAAAATGTCTAGGGGTGCATCGTTTGCTGCAACAACAACAGGTTTATCTTCACTGTTTATTGGTAAATGTTTTGCTAGATCAGATCTTATTAAGGCAATGTTACAGCCAGGTCAATGAGTAGAGGTGCAGTTAGTTCAGGGTCTGATTCTAAGTTAACATTTATTGTTAGTGAAGGGAGATTTCGTTTTATGGTTTTCTCCCCAAATAATAAGTCATAAATGTTTGTCAAAAGCATATTTTTAAATTTTCTTGGTTGATGAATTCTTTCTGGAGTTAAATTATCCAACTTCATTGAGTTTATGTGATGTGACTTTATATCTGAATTTATTTCTTGGAGAAGTGAGTTAGGGTCATTGTCTTTAAGTGTAGCGCCATAAACAATGTGAGTTCGAGTTATGGTTTCATTTTTTAATGTTGGAACTGGAGAAGTACTGTTGGTGTTTACTGACTCATGCTTGAGTACAGCAGGGGGAGTAGGAAGGTCACTCCGTGTCAACAGCTGATTGTTGCGGTCACATGGACTGGATGCTGAGGAGGAATGTGAGACTCTGACGTCATCGTGTGTACGTGCCTTGCTGATGTGTGAAGAGAGTGGTTGTGTGCGGGGGTTATTGCTCTTAAGATGCTGATGCGAGTGTGGCATCACTTTCTGTGCCACCTGGGGAAACTGTCTGACAGTGGAATACTGGTTCTGGGCTTTTGTTGTGGAAGTAAACTGAGGTTTTTGTTTATCGTTTCCTAACTCTCCTAATGGTGGGAAATCTTGATCGTAATTATAGGTAAATGTATGCTTGGGAGAGAGGTTTTGATTTTGAGCTCTCCTATCATTTACAAACTTTTCCTGACTTAGGTAATGTTTATGTTTATACCAACAATCACTTGTTTTGTGACTATTTTTGTTGCAAATGTTGCAATACTGTTTGGGAGATACTTTGTGGGATTTTCCTGATTTTTCAACTCTAGGGAAATATGAGCTTTTGTACCAACACTGTGTAGCTCTGTGGTTTGTTTTGTTACAATGAAAACAGCAATACTTTGTGTACTGATTTCTGGGACTGAATGAAGTTGAGTTTTCCTTATTGTACTTATTGTATTCTCTGTTATAATGTTCAGTAGGTTTAAGAGTACTTTTTGGTTTAAAACTAGATGGTTGGGATGTTTCAAATTTTTGTAAGGTTTGTGTTGCAATCTTAACCTCACTTGTTATTTTATTTATCAAGGTCTCGTCTTGAAGGGATTTGCCTTGCTTTAGTAAAGCATTCCGCTCAGGTTTTAGCTGATTTTGACTTTGTAACAATAAGTGTGATTCAGCTAACTTAAGATTCTCTTGAAACTGTTCTAAGTTACTGTTATCCATTGGTATTACTTGGTCACAAATTTGTGGTTTAAGTCCCTGTATAGTGTGTTTTATTATAAGGGAATCTTGCATGTTAGGGTCGATTCTTTTACAAAGAGTCGATACTTCTATGAAGAAATAAAGTGATGGTTCGTCTTCCTTTTGGATCTTTTGTTCTAAGAGAGATTGTAGTTTAACAATGTTGTTTACGGGTGTAAAACTTTTGATTAACTCTTGATCTAGAGTTTCAAAATTTAAGTCTTCTTGTTGGATTTTGGTCTTATAATAGTTATACCATAAAAGTGCCGTGCTCGATAAATGTGCTGGGAGCAATCTTAGTTTAGTTTCATTTGTCCATTGATTTGCTTTAGCTGCTGTCTCATATTTTTGAATGAAGTCAAAGGGGTCCTCTGATTGTTGTCCACTAAAATGACCTGCTGATATTAGAGGTAACCTTTCTGCCATTGTGACTTATTTATGAGTTGGACTATAATTATCAAGGCAATATTAGTTTTATTTAAATATGATATCGATTATCTAATACCTTTGTAATATTTCTCAGTGCCTTAAAGTACTTTATTGTATGCTTATTTTATGATTATTTTTTACCAGTAATGGCTACGTTTAATTAATGGTGCTAAGCCTTATTTATGGGTAATGTGTTTTTGACTGCAGTTAAAATATTAACTTTAACTTTATATTAGCTTTTTTTTTGCTGTCCTAATTATGCCGAGATGGGATGAGGAGTTAATTATCATCTGTAGGTGTCTTGTAGTTCATTATTTATATAGGTAATATATTTTTGTAGGCTTTCTTCTGTGTCGTGTTGGTGCGGGGTTTTGTGTTGAGGAAAACTGAGTTTGAGGCTACTTATTAATATTATTATTATTTGATATATATTTATATAAAGTATATTCAGTGCAAATTAATAACGATTTAAATTGCTTAAAGTCTAAATTAGCAACTTTAAGCTGAATTGGATTCTAGAATGATTTGTAAATATGAATAATTAATGTCCCTACAACCTATTTCTTAATATCTTCCGCCAGACCTTGCCTGAAATATTAGTTTCATAACATATTCTTCACCTAGACTCTCCAAGTAATTTTTGTTTTTGCGCCTGTCCACCATGTAAGATAGTCCGCTTAGGTTGTACAAAAATTAATACTTAAAGTAAATATAAAATTGAGAGCACTTGGCAATAGTGAGAGGTTACTACTGATCACTTGATTGGAGAGTTTAGGATCAGAAATAATTTAATGCTACGTTTCTGATAAATAACAAGTATAATATAAATCAAAATATAAATTTTCAATAATTTGGTAATTATGAACTGCTGTGAATGTTTTCAGAGATTATTTGATTGGTATTAGTACATTAAAATATCTTTCCTTTATCAATGAATTAACTATTACAATAATTTTGTATACATATGAATAAAAGTTGAATTCATCTGTAAAGTAAAATGTGTAATTAAATGCAAATTAATGAATGGTTGCTTTTGAAACATTATTCTTATAATTATAAATTGTATTACAATTCTGAGATTTTAATATTACTTGAACAAACTATATAAAATTAAATGCAAATCTAAGAGTCGTTTCATATTTTCTGCATTAAGCTAAATCATGTAATTAATTTTAAAGGTTGAAAACATAATGTTATTACTAAATTCACCAGTTCATTGTTAGAGAATGTGTTTAAATAAATTTAGAAGAGTTACTTGTATCTTTGGGTTAATCCAGATTTTTCACTGCACAGACACTTCACTTAAATTCGAATTGCCCATTTTTGGCACAAGGCCATCACTCCCGCACTACTAGTCACTTATACTTTCTAATACATTGTTCTAGGATGATGTTGGCAGACTAAATTAATTTTCTTCATCTTCCTTCAATCCCCTTCCACCCCAAAGCTGTGGATCGTTGTCATTGGCTGTCTAAGTATAATTTTTCATGGAGAGGAAGAAGGCTATTGGTTCAATATGATATGGGGAGGTCTTTAGTTGGAGTTAGTATTGTATCAGCATTTCTCACGGGTACTGTGCAATGTGGATGGATCTCATGGTGATAGGGTTCAGGGTCAAAAGGGATAGATTTACTGGCTCTATTGTCTGAGAAAGGAATTTGTTCTTAGAAAGGTTTAATGTCCGAGGAAGGAAAGATTCATTAGTTTGGTTAGAAATTGTAAGGGAAATGATTTTAGGAAAATTTAAAGTCTCTTACAACTTACCACTTTACTAGAAAATAACTCCTCATACAATGCGTTTGTTGATATGCTCCTGAAAGTCTTTTACTAGAGTATGATGTTCGGGATTTGTTTATTATTAAGTACTAGCTGTTATTAGCCCTCAAAAATGACGGGGTTTAACAAGCTGCGCACAGGAAAATCTAGTTAGCTATAAACTATAAGAATAAAAATTTCACATTGTACTCAATGCTAATAGGATAGGTCAATAGTCCTTAGTTTTCTTATCCATTGCATTAAATTTCTTACCAAAGTTTCATCAAGTTTCACACAATTTCATCCAATTCAGCAAGCACATGAAATTGAAATCGAACTAAATTTTTAGATAAAAACCGAATAGGAATTTTAAATTTGAAATATGTAACTGAAATATAGTTTACTGGATTATATCAGTAGTCTTAACATTCACAAACCTAATGCCAATTTTACCTTTGGATTTTACTTCCTATTTATAACTCTATATGTGTTTTAGCAATGTTTTTTATATACTCATACACAAATTGCTATACTACTTTAGGGAGTATAATGGCTATCATCGATGTTTAAAAAAAGATTTTGAATCAGTTTTACCCAAAACTTTAAAAACTACCTAAAAAGTTACAATCCCAGCAGTGAAACGCTAGAATGCCACAGTTATATTTCTACTGTCTTATTTTCTGTGGCCCAGGATTTATCACAGGAAAATCATCTACTTCTGGTTCCATGAACAATGATAAAACCAAATTTTGCCGCAAGAGTAAAAGTAAACAAAACCTGAAATATAAATTGTAAATATAGAATACATAAATCTGAATTAAAAGTTGCTGATACTTTTAAAGATTATTATAAACTCTATTCCCATTCAGCATTAAATTTTTGTTCCTTACCGCTTGTAAATTTCAATCCAAAAAACCTAAATTTAGTTAGTTATAGTTATCTGCTCTATTTACAAAAACAACATTAACTTTACCCAGCTGTTGTATTGAATTTGGATGCAAGTAAGGGAACACATGGCTCGGTAAACCAAATAATTGCAAATAAAATAAGGCAAAAATAACAGTGTTTTTGGCCAATTACAAACTTATAAGTAAATAAATGTACGATATAATTTGTTTGTTCATCACCCTGGGCCTAAAGAAAATCTTTTGACACCAACCTGGCCTCTCTACGTTCAGTAGTTTGCTCTGAATAGGTAGTTACACCTTCCTTATACATGGAGATGTCTAAAAAAGGCAAAAAGCAGTGTTTTTGCCAATTGCAAACTTATAACCGAGTAAATTTATGATATCGTATTTTGTTCTCATCCTTGGGCTAAGGGAAATCTATTGACACCAACTTGGCAGCTTAGTAGTTTACTTGGAATAGGTGGTTACACATCGCCATACACGCTATAATTATATAGGACTAGTAGAATTTACCCGTTCTTCGCACGGGTTAGCTTGAAATAGCTGTTCTTGCTTCTGCTCTTTAAGTTCTCAATTGGAAGTTTCCACAGCTGTTCGTATTACAGTTTCTGAATGTTTAATTTTTTGTAAATGTAAACATTGAAACCTAGGACGTTCACGGGATATAGCCCGAGGGGATTCTAAGGAAATGAATAGGCCTATGTGTTGCACGGGTTCAAGATCTTCATTTGTGTGAAGTGTCAGTCCAGTCGGTTCAGTAGTTTTTGCGTTTACCAGGAACATCATACATTCAGACAATTAAATAAAAAAAAAGTATGTAGGATGTTTTAAGTCCTGTAATTTCTGAACCCAAGTTTTTACATAAATGCGGGTGGTGTCATTTTGTTGGAAACCTAAAGCTCTACAAACCACTAAAGTTTATTCCAAATCGTTATAGCCATTTTTGAGAAATTTGTATTTTGCATGTTTTTTGGCTATTTTTTGGGGATAATTACCCTTAAAAATCAAAAATTAAAAAACCTGGAGGTCTCGTGGATAAGTACCTACATAGCAAATTTCCTTAAAATCGGTCTATTGGTTAGGGCTCTAGCTCTGAACACATCCATACAGACACAGACACACAGACACACAAACACACACACACACACACACACACACACACACACACACACACACACACACACACACACACACACACACACACACACACACACACAGAGAGAGAGACAGACATCACGTAAAATCCACTTTTTTGGGTTCAGGGAGCACCAAAATGAATAATTCCACCAACAACTCAAAATCGATAATTTTGACGAAAAAAATACTTTCTCCATATACTATGTATAAGGGGAGAAAGTAAAAATTACGAGGAAACCATAAATAACGAAAACTATCCCCCATAAAAAAAACATGGGGATTTAAAAACGTCTGATTTTTTCAATTAACACGTGGTTACGAACTGACATGTGTTCTTAAGTAAATTGTTTTATCTTCCTCAACATGTAAAGAGTAAAAAAAAACAGAAGACAGAGTATTAGAGCAGCGTTGGGGACTACTGCCTCTTCAAGACACCAGTTTATTTTACTTTTGGTAATACCTAACCAAACCCGTTGTGCGTGGCCAGTAGCAGTCGACTATATGTTTTGTTAGCGTAATTTAGGGATTTAGTTGCTGAGTTTATAACGAAAACGTTGTCCCACGCAGCAGATTTACGCTCTGCTTTGGTTATTAAATTAGGTAATAAGAGAAATTAATATTATATTTTAATTTTAATAATAAAAATAGCATTAGCAACACGAAAGCAGGAGTTTTACACGATTATAATATTAACTTCAATCAAAATTGAACACTAAAATGAAAACCAAACCTTATCTCTTGAATAATTAATAATAGATTAAACTAACAATCTTATAGGTACATTACACAGGTACAATTGGTTTGTCATGTGAGTAAGGAGAAGCATTAGGGAGCAGGACACGATGCTGCCACCACGACAAGACTTGCTAAAAGCGCCATTTCCATTACACAGCCCTGCTATACCATAATGTTTGTCCTGCATGGTTTACCCCTCCTGATCTGAAGCTACAGTTGATGTTTGTTCTTCAGAAGTCCGAACTAACCAAATTTTGCAAATACATTTTCTACGTTACATGGTTTTTCTCTTTACCCCCACATTTTGTATGTGCAAGATACGATAAAATCTATGCAGACCAAACATCTAAGTCATTCAAAGACAGGACAAGTGGATTACTCTGGAAGTGTGTTAGAGCTTATTAAATCAAGCCAGCTGGGCAAAAATTATAAACATGTACTTAATTGTAAGTGACAGTAATTTTAAATACTTAATCACATGCATTAATTTATAACTTAGCTGAGCGGATCTATTACCAGGTTGTGCATTTTCTTTGCCAAGGAAAAGAAAAGTGGCTAATTTGTTTTTCTCAGCCCTCAATAACAAATATAACTTATTTACTTAAGTCAATCAATCCATTTTTCCCCTATTCTGGCGTACACTTATTTCAACAATCCTTGTGATGAGCGTCCGTTTGTTTGTTAATTGTTCGTATATATGTATCATAAATGAGAATTTTGACTAATTTAATTCGATTCGACGATGCTTCACGGCCGAGAATAGATATTTTCTGATGGGTTGACCTACACAACACCGACCAAGGCGCTGAAGATGGCATGACTGCCGAAATACGTGTACGCCAGAATAGAAAAAAAAAGATTGATTGACGTAAGTAATAAGTTATATTGACAATTGACAATCCGTGCTACAAAAAAATTCACCTCAATAACTATTAATAGTAGTACCATTACAATTACTTACTATGAGTGGTGCTATAACTTATTACAATTACAATAGCCAATTGTTTAATAAATTGTAATGTATCGAGAGCAACACAATTATTCCACCCATGTTTGGGTAAGTACACAATTTATTTTAGTTACCATGAGCTAAACAAACTATAAACAATACTAGGCCGTACATAATTTATGTCTGAAAGGGATAAATTAACTCGAATGTTGAACCCTGAACTTATTCATGTGAAATTCAAAATTCGCTTTACCATCGGGAACAAATACTGGAGGTTCCACGACTAACTCATATTCCGCATGATGGTTTAAGCAGAATGGCAATATTTTATGATGACATTTGGAACAAGTTTGTAAAGACCAATCAGAAGCTGGCAATAATCAAAACACAATATCCCGTGGTAGAGAAGGAACAACTTAGCCTGAGTAGTCCAACTTACCAGTGTCGTTAAAAGTTGTTCTCATGGACATTAGTAAGTCCGGCAAATTACTTATTGTGATCTCTTGATAAAAGAACTGGTGACTTGGTGAGAGTTAGCCTTTATTCATATTCACGTTTTGACAACATTTCGGCTGACCAAGCACCCAGATTTCATTATTGCGGTTAGTTTTACTAATTTAAATATGCAATTGAAATGCAATTTAAAAACTGCTGTTAGATACAAAATACGTGCATCTGTATGTGTGCTTAAATTGCATTAAACATGTAGAGTAAGAAGCACGAAAGTAGGCAGGAGAATTTACTAATCATTTTATTTACTTTTAGTCTACCAGTCCGTTGACCACATTTGCTAGTCAAATGCGTTGTATGCGCTAGTAAGCGATGACCACATACTAGTCTAATATTTTTGACCACATGCGCTGCTTGTTCGCTATTTCCAAAGAGCGTTTGTTTACAAATATAATTTATTTTGTAGAATTTGGCAACTGAGATATATCTAGTTAACTCAAGAAAAAAAGGATCTTTTATTAAGAAAATAACATTCAAGTAAAAACAATATACTATAGCATAACATTTATAAAAAAAAAACAGAATGTCTGAATTGTTTTAAGCATGACAACGCAGTACAGTATATCATTATCATTATCATCGTAACATCATTATTGTTTTTCCCTTCATCTCACATATACTTCCCTGGATAATTATTTGTGTAGTAGCCACTCACATTATTGTTTTCCATATGAGGCTACTCACATAGTTGTTTTTCAGTTTTAAATTTAACTAAAGTATTACAATCAAATGAAGGTTATGTTTAAGTTTAAAATTGTTCCTGGGATCAGGGGCGTAACTGGGGGAATAAATTCCCCCCGCAAAATCTGAAAACGTAAGATAAAATATTTCACAATACTTATTTAAAGTAATAGAAATATATAAGTTTCCATCTCACACACTTTTAACATTTTAACAAATTATAGAACATTTTAACAATCATTTCATGAGAATATAAACTCATTAACTTATTTTTAAAACCCTCCAGTACACGCGCGGCTAATAGTAACACCAGTACACGCGCGCGGACTGACAGTCCGCATCTTACTTCTTCGTGAATAACATAAAATTAATCAGTTTGGTATTAACTTAAAACTTAAAAAACACCAAGTACTAAACAATGACATTTATTTGAACTTTTTTATATGTATACTAATTTTATAAAAAAAGAACATAAATTTGTTAGAAGTTAAATCAATGTATACAGAATTTTTTGAGTTTTTATAAAGAGATGGTGTGGAAACACTCTTTTATATACCTAATAAAGTTCATATAGCATCAAAATTTCAAATAATCCAAATATAGGTAGATAGATATAGATAAATTTCAAAATAATTACAAATATTTCAAATTGAAAATGTCCTGTTGAAAACCAATCAGTCAATCGATGGCCTGTTCTTCATCCTCTTGAAACATGACCTTCTGGTAATGATTATTAAATGATAATTGGCCTTTTGGCACACAGTTATGAATTCGCATTCTGAAGACACACAAAGAACCTAATCCCCTGCACTGAAATCGGGTAGGCCTGTTCTTTTTCCTGTCACAGAGGTGGCATCGCCCTCGTGCTTCTTCGTTGCCTGGAGCAGTTGCTGGAGCACTCTCATGGGCAACCCGACAATTTCCCTCAGTCTTAACTTGATTGTGACCGGAATGTTCTCCTTTTGAGCCCTCGAACGCAAGTAATCCATCAGAAGTAGTCAGCAATGTGTGTTGACAAAGTGACGCCTGCGGAGTAATAGTCCGCTCTTCACAGAACACGAACGAACGCCTGCGGAGTGAGACTCCGCGCTTCGCAGGGCAAAAAAGAACGCCTGCGGAGTGTGAGTCCGCGCCTAACTTTACACCCTCGTAGCTCAGGACCAACTGACGTTAAGACGGTCAAAACACAGCCATTGTCCTTGGAAAGGCAGTGGGGGAAGGTAGATGGCGCGTCATGTCATTCGCTCGTGGATTCACTTATTTCGGCGCGCTTTTTCAAATGTGCGGACTCTGAGTCCGCGGCACGTGTACTGGAGGGTTAAAACGTTCTATATTTTATACAAATGTTATAGATAAGTGAGATGGAAACCTGTAGGTATGCAATGTTTTGTCTTTATCCGCTTCGGAGTAGGCTTTTATTTTATCAAGCCTACTTTTATTTTATCAAACCTTTTATTTTAGGTGGTATTATGGTTTCTCAATTTGAGTATATTGGATTTCTATTTTAGATTGATATTATCAAACTGTGTATGTTTATGTTCACTCAACTTTAAATACAGGTTAAATGTGAGGTCATATTTGACTCTGACGCACGTCATACACTCATAGATTGCAATCGAGGGAAGTATGTTTAAAAAGCAGTTGTAGTACAGTACTGTTATATGTTCCTATCACTCAGGGTCTTCACTATCTAAAATGGGTTTAAAGTGACAGTTTGAATTTGCTTTGGCGATTGTTAGACACCACTATTACATTGACTAGGGTCTCCGTGGAAGTTGTGAAATGGGGGAAATAGAAAAATAGTTCTAAATTAGGGACCTCTGAACTTAGTGCGTCTACATCTTCTGATTTGCATTATGAGTGACGAGATCTCTTATAGTAAGAAGTTATTTTATTTGTACAGTAATGACTGTTACAGAAAGGTTGTCTGTTTTAGTATGGATAACATATCTTCTTAGTAACTAGGAGCTTTTTGTGGGAGACACGTCTTATACCAAAGGGATTTAACGCAACACGCCTGAATGAAAGGAATTACTGTGGTGGAAAAGGTAATACAAGCTTTTGGTAGGCTTTCTCTTTGAACTTATATCTCCGTTCAACTGATTATTGCTGATTATTTCGCAGTATATATATATATATATATATATATATATAAACCCCTAAACTATTTACAAAATTATATGGCTAATTTTTGTTTTCATTAATATGGAACTCTAAACTAAACATTGCATATAAACACGACCCAAACGGACAGGAAGGCAAACGTGCATAATAGATTGTCCAATATTCGTGACGAAGGACATCAATAAACCAAATCATATTTGTTCAACAATGTTTGACTATTTGCTACTATGGTTGGAATAAAAATATGTTGTCGGTTTTGACTAATATTATTTCATGACAGGAGAGTTAAATTATCAGAGAAGGTATTGCCAGTCAAACAGAACGGGATATCGGTGAAATATTGAGTCACAGCAGTTAGAGTGATTGTGAGCTCGCGCTGATTTGTGATTTGTGATTGTAAAGGTTCGTCTAATGGTGGCTGATTGGGAGGTTTGGTGTTAAGTGACTTGTGAAGTCGCAACTCGTCACGACTAGTGATACTTTGACAAACACCTGAAGTTCAGTCTGATCACACCCCCTGTTGTATCGTGAAGGCAAATGTTTAGTGGTCGTCTTAGTGATTATTGTTTTAAGAAAATAATAAAAATAAAATAAAGTTTTTGATAAATAGTATGTATCAAAATCTAGTTAACTTTCTCTCAATGTACAAAGTAGATTAATGGATAAACAGTTTTGTTTGTTTGTTAAACGTAAAATTTTAAATATACATATAAATAGTATGTTTTTTGCTACCGGTATTATGTAAAAATATGTTTTATAGTCATGTTGCAACAGTCATTACAAAAAGGTTATTTCAACTTAATATTTTATTCCATATCTAGTTAGGGGAAAATATGGTTTTATCATAGATGTTCAAACATTCATTATCCATGCGTTATAGACATAATGTAACTAATAAATTATTAATAAATAACTAATAAATTTAATTTACAATTTGTATTTCTAAGGGAATAAAATATTGCCAATTATGTGCTTGGAAGGAAAGAGTCTCATTATATTTTCAATATTTAGGGCAGGCAGATATAAAGTTTGTTGTCAATTTGTAAATTTATAACTGTTTTTCATAATAAATTTACTTGAAACACATAGACTGAATTTTATAGCGCTTGTCTACTTATTAAGAATACTAGTAGCCCATCGAGCCTTCGCTAGTGATTAAAGTACAATATTATATTTTAAAAGTTAGATAATTTTCTTAAAGCACTTCAGCACCTGGGGGACCGAGCTTTGCTTGAAAAGCCAGTTAGTTTGTTCAAAATGCCTGTCTTCACGGTTCCTCTCCATGGCGAGCATAATTGCTTTGTTTATTTGCTAGTTTCGTTTCATTTTGGACATGCCCGATATACATTCAATTATACGATCTTAATTTGTAATTGTTCTACAAATATATATATAAAACATAATAATATATACATTTAATTTATGTAAACATTGGTTTTAATCACTATTCACACACAAATTACATGCTGATACTTTACCAAGTGAGTGTTATTTTTAAAATTGACTGGTTGTTTTTCAACAGCTGTTAAGATTATTTTTTTATTTACAAATCTTAACCTTAACCCCAATGTTGTTTTTCGAACAACTTTGTATACATAACTATATTTTTCCGGGGATGAAACCTAATTAGGATTTATTCTGATGTATTAACTATCTTCCTAACAAATGCATGTTCAATCGTTACAGTTAACTAATAACGGTTAGTGTTGTTTAAATTAAAATGTTAAAGGCCAACGGAGCAAATCGCATAAGGGACGTACAGTCTAGGCCTATTTCTGCTTATGGTACTTTCCCAGTACCTGCCGTCTTGCTACCAATTATTTATTCAATCGGTCTAGTAAGTATATGATTAGCGTGGAAATTGTTAAAGGTAATTAACGGGGCCGAGCCTCATTGGAACGGGAATAAACCCATAACTGATTTTTGGGTTTGGACCTATCTTCTTCCAAATATCTCAAACACAGAATTATAATCACAATGACTACCTAGATAAACTGAGCTTTAAATAACATGTTTCAAGGGCTTATGTGTTCCTTACCCAATGTTTCATTGCCATGCCGTTATTTTATATTCTTTAGTATACCGTTGTGGAGTAGCTGGTAAAGCCCGTGTTTCCTCCATTCTGTGTTAAAAGATAAATTATCTGACTAAACGCTCATTAAAACAAGCATGGTGCATTCTACAGTGAAAGGTTGAGTAACCTGTACCCTAAAGATATTCTTTGGAGTAGTGACTAAGCAATGGGCATGACCCTAATGACGTACGTAATGTTTTGCAGAAGCCTAATAGTTTCCTGCCCCTCACGAAAATGGACAATATGTTTTGTTTTATTCGTGTCAGTCTTTTTTTGTGAAACGCGGAATAAACCTGGTTCATAAACAGACAGGTAAACAAAATTTTAATATCTCCACTGCTTACAACATTTTACTGCTCAAAGCGATGTAGAAAAAAATGTATTTTATTAATATAGATAAATACATTCCTTAATCTTAACATATGTAATTGGTAATAATGTGTTAACAGCTGCAATTTAAATCAAATTATTTCCTATGTTAATCTTATGGGCAAAAAACGAACTTTGAGGCAGCTCTTGCCCAAGCGAATACAAATATAGAAATTAAAAACCTTATTGCAAAAATACGAACTGAGACGATTCTTTTGACACTTCATTAAACATTAAAATTGGTAAAGAAATAAAGGAGGAGTTGTGTTTATAAAAACTGCTTCACGTATTATATATAAGGATAAGTGGTTTAGTTATTACTTGAGTTAAAAAACTGGGTTTTATTTTTCATGTTGTAACGAATAAGGTAATTGTGTATATATAGATATATATTTATTTATTTTTGTTCACTTAAATGTATATAGTATTAGGCGAACCGCTTGCATGGTGAAACTTGGGGACAAAGGCTACAAAATGCCACTTGACCTTTGTTACATAAGGCCACCAACAGAAAAGAGAACTTAATTCACAGGCCGAACTATAGATACACTGCTTTAACATGTTAAAAACTTATATACTATAATATGTAATTGTAATTTATAAATTATAAAGTGAGAACAATAAATTTGTATGTACAATTATAAATTATTATTAAAATACAGTAAATTGCGAAAAAATGTCTAACTGCGATTTATCCTGCAGTTTCTATTTTATGCAACAAAGCATAAAGGCTTTATAAAGAATATTGTCAATAGATAATAAAGAAAAGAAATATCGGTTGTCAAGATTGGCCATAGTTTATCTTTATAATTAGTATTCTATTAACCAATTAAAACTGCACAATAGAATCCGATAAACTTAGAGGCATCAGAACATCATTTTCAGGGGATTTCTGACAAACCGATTGCCAATCCGTAGCTTTGTTTATGTACGTGGTGGAACTAGTACAACAAAATGTGGAATAAACCTTTTCTAATGATATATTAAAGTTCTAAACCAGCTGATTCTAGTATTTGTATACGAAATACCTGCTGCCATTTACGTAAAATGTGTCAATGTGTTCAAGTCACATTATTATATTAATAAATTATTATACTGTAAGGGCCTAGTGCTTGAATAAAACATAATAAAGCATATAAATAACATCTACCTTGGATGTCACTATTACAGTTTTCTGTCAACGTGCCGCTTGTAAATGTGAATTGTATAGACGAGCTCCAATGGAACTTAATAAGTGAAAGAATTCTACTTGCAAGAGTTAGGAGCATAATTAGATGCACTTGTCCCGTACCGCGTGGAGGATATTAGTACAAATGTTTTGATCTGAACGTATCCGTCCCGCGTATAAGCCAAGAGACAGTACGATAGAATGAAAAAACTGAATTATTATTTCAGGTGATATTAATCTAGTCCCATCGTGCACAAATTACTTTGCTTAAATCTAACGTATTGTGTAAAACGCTCCCACCTACACACTAATTGTGTCAAATTAAACACCCCTGTCGCCAGATATCGCGTTTGTGCTTTAGTGTTCCTTAATCGAGTTTGATTACGGGGACCAGTTAGTGTTTACGTTATCCTATACAGTCTGATAATTGACAACTGCAGTTGCAATAAATTGACTGTGATTGCTATAGATAGTTTTTAGGATACAATTAATAGCATATAATTTATTTAATACTAGTATAATTCTACCTCTATGGTAATAACTTAAATTAATAAATATAAATAAGAGCAAGTAAAACGGTCGTATTTATGTTATATATACTGGATCGTTCGGCCAACCTAATGAACGCTCTTTGTTGATGAACATAATGTTAGTAATAATCTGACCAAAGCTTTGACCATAATCATGTTACATTAGAAGTTTTAGAGAAAATCAAATCTGATGCTGTTGACCAACAAGATGAGGTGGGTATGAATGGTAACCGTAATACATATTGTACACATGCGCCTGTAACGTGGATCAGCTGATTATAAAAACAGGCTAGCGGCCCTATGTTCGTGGGCACATAACTTAACGTCGGGTGTTTAGTGGTCGTGTACTATGCAACGCGTCCTACTGATATTGGACAGTCTACGTGCCCACAGGCCGAACATGTGACTTGTTTGCCAGCTACATTATCCAAAAACCTCAACATGGTTTGTATAGGCTACACTATTGGCAGCCTTTTTGGCTATGGAATATATTATTAATACAGTTTCAGAGTATTAATTTACATACTTTAAATATTAACAATTTTAAAATTTGTTAAGAGTTGTTTGCAATTTTAATAGTACCAATCCTTGGGAGTGATTAATGTAAAACTCCTGATTCCTTTTCTCCAGTTTCAAGGTTTGGGATCACACTATTAAATTTCTTGGACGCCCAGCCTGTTAAAAGTAATTAAATAGTTACCCAACTGGACGGCTCTTTTTACAACATGGACGTTTGAATGATAAAGTTTATATTGCTAAGGTTTAAGCATACATCCCATATCAATAACAGTTTACCAGTGCGGAAAAAATGAATACCCCTGTAGCAGCAAACCTGCGTACTCAGCAAATTTCCACTGCACATATAAGTATCTTAATACCAATAAGGTCGATCTGTCTGGTTTTCGAAGTTAAAGTCATAAATGCTGCTTTACACGTTTATACCAAATTTCATCAAAATCGGATGATTTTTACGAGAGTTATCATGCTCACGCACACACACACACACACACACACACACACACACACACACACACACACACACACACACACACACACACACACACATATATATATATATATATATATACATATTATTTTTGAGCGAATGGTGTTTTTGGCATCTGGGGACCTCAAAACGAGAAGTTATCATGGTCCCGGGTCTAGGTCTTACCATGCCAACTACGGTAATCGCTTCTTCCCTATAGGGGAAATTTGCTAAAATCACCTAAACGATATCCCATGAAAGACTTTGAGAGTGTAAGCAAAGAACATCATTTAATACAACGTACGGGTTTTATGACTGAGATGTTATACTAAGATATTTGGAGACATAAAACCTCTCACCCATTGCTGACGAGTATAGAAGAAATGTTGATTCGAAAAAACTATTAGTCGAAAATCAATTCAATTTTAATTTAGCAAAGAACCGAGTGCGGTAGACGGTATATGATATTTCGATTGGGATCAAGTGTTCAATACCTTCTAAATTTTGTTTACTTAAATAAAACATCTTGAATCTGCCAATTTAACGATAAACGGTTATTGTATGAGCTATCATCAAAATTAATTATATTTATTTGTAGGTTATGATTGAAGTATATGTTATTTTAATGCCGAGGACTTGAGCAAAAGCAAAATTGAATGCATCTGATAACCTTACTAAAAGATTCTTATTAATGTAAATCCGTTGACTACAACGAGAATAGCGTTAGATGCAGTATACCTGGTTCAGGCTTGCAAGTCTATCAGTCATTTGGCATAAGGTGTGGTAAAATGTGTGAAGCAAGATGTTAGTTATAAATTAATTTCTCATAACAGCTTTGTAGGTGTATTTTGGTACTGGCAGTCAATGTGTCCGAAATTACAATATTAAACTTTGCAAGGCATCCACTATCCAGTGGCCGGATGTATTATTCCAAGTTTTTGAACATCCTATGCTCTATGTTGGGGGCATTAACAGCAATCATGGACAGTGAGAATACTCGTCGAATTACAACCATGAGACTCACTAACTGGAGTGAAAACAACATACTTGGCCTAGTATTTAACACCAGTGATGTATGCACATTTTGCTCTTCCGTTGGCATTGAGATCATTCCATAAGCTTGAGACTTTTACTAATTTTACAGATTAATGAACGCATTTAGATCGAAGGAACTTTATTCATATATTCTCTCATTCTAAACACAGCTATTATATCAGCAGGGATTTCTAAACCCCAAGTCGGAAAATGTTCTAGACCTAGCCATAAGTTTTGGAAAGCGATTGGAATACTTTTGCTGCAAAGACTTGAAAATGGATGAGATTAATTTATAGTTCAATAAGAAGAAACCATCTTCTTACAAAGCTTGTTCTTTTGTCCACAGACAGTTGTATACAAATAGGTTTAAAATGAGTACATACAGGAGTGGAGACACGATAGCGAGGACCTTTACTCAGAGTAAAACGGTCTCGGTAGATCTGACACAACTGACCCAGCTTCACCATCACCACTGATGAAGATAGGAAAACAAATGGGTGAAGACTATGGACTAAACCTTTCCCATAGCAGTGAGAAATATTGTTTAGAAATATCTCCTCCAGTAGGCTCCTGAATGGAGAACCAAACCCCTGTGATATAGACAAACGCATTATCGGTTTGTCTAAAACAATAGGCCACCTGATTGACGAAAGTAGGCACTATAGGAGGTTTCTTGGCATTTTAGCTTAGCATATCTTGATGTGGCTACTTCCACCTGGAAAACCGCCAGTTTAGAAGAAATATTTCCGGAGTTTCTCTAGCACTCTGGTGGCAATGTTCTCACGTGGCTTCTGACAGTTCTTATGATTTTAATTATAATGTTTGATTTAAAAAGTAATCAATAAATATATCCGAAAAGAAACAACTTAATTTAAACAAATAACTATGAATATAAATGAAAATAAGAAAATTAAAAATACAAAAGTAAAGTAGAGCTAAAAAATAGTAAAATATATTTATATGATTAATGTATATTTAAGAATTTATGCTGTATATTTGTATGAGAAAACTATGTACTATTCAATTTATATTTAGATCATGGGTTTAAACCCGATTCATGATGGTTAAATATAACAATATCTTTATAAAATCGGAGCTATGAGATTATCATGTTTACAAAAATTATGTTTACAATATGGCCCTTGCGCACACTATTTTATTATACTATATTTAAAAATCCCTTACTATATTTTAAAAGTAAATTCTTGAATATAATTTATATTTTAACCGGTTTTAATGGAAAAGGTAACATATATTTCTAATAAAATAAAATAACCATTAAAATTATCAGAATAAGTTGTATTTGTTAATATAACAATACATGGTTTCTTGTATAAATGTTTAAACAAATTTAATACAAGTATAAAAGTTTAGTTGAAAAAATCATGAAACTGTTCCGAATAGAGTTTTCCATAAAAAAAACCATAGATGCTCATTAACAAAAGCATTATGTCAGGAGCTATTGTATTGATCTACTGGATTGCTTAATACCTGAATCCGGCTTTGGCAAACACATCCGTCCCAGGATCCAATATGCTCATTGGTTCCGTTGTCAATGAATCGCAACGTTGATCGCATATTACAGGGAACAGACGATTACAGTTTGCGGTATACGGAATGTTTATATATGATATATTTTTGATAAATGAGCAGCCTTATAGCTCAATTTAAATAGAGTTTGATTCGCTAAAGGTTTTTTTTAGTGAAAATGTTTTTTTAGTGAAAATATCAATGTATCACAACGATTTGAAGCAATATACCAAGTTTCATCCAGATAAGTTGATAAATAAGAGAGATAAACATTTTTTCTTATTTTTCATAAGAATAACATTGGACAACGTACTGTGTTGAGCACTTTCAATATCTCTGTAACCGTTTGACATAGAGCAATGATCAAAACACTAAATTGTATTACTTTTTAAGCAGATTCCAATGAAAAAAACAAAAATTTGACTTTTTCAAATACTATTAGTAAAAAAATCAAAAAATTCATATTTAGGGTACAAAAAAACCCTTCGGATTAGTCAATCCGTCTGGTTTTCGAACTTCAATTCAATTCAATTTATTTTCATAACAAAAATTCAAACAGTGGCTGAAATTCAGCGGTGAATATATGACATATCAAGTTGATTAAAATTCATAAATGCTGCTTTACACGTTTATACCGAATTTCGTCAAAATCATCGTGCTCACGGACACACACACACACACACACACACACACACACACACACACATATATATATACAGTTTTGAACAGATGGTGTTTTTGACATCTGGGGAACACACAACGAAGCTATTATGATCCAGGGCCTAGGTCTTACCATGCCGACTACGGTAATAACTTCTTCCCTATAGGGGAAATTCGCAAAAAAAACAGACAAAACACTATTATACAATGTACAAGCACAAAAAACAAAGTGCAACAAATAAATGTTGTTATTTAAAAATTATAAAACTATTTCTATTATTAAGGGTTCCTTGCAAAATAATAACTTTAATTTTTGCTTCAATCGAGCGGAGTGCCTAACTGCAGGTGCATCATCACTTTTGTGAGCTGGAAAGGGGGTCAGCGGTCCTGTTTGGCCGTGATACTGATAACATTTGTTTCCGTCCATTATCAGACATAAGTTCTATTGTTCCTTACTGGATCCATGTAAACATAATTTGTTTACAACAGATGGCTGTGAAATGGGATGCTGTTATTGCGCAGTCATAAACAAAGATTTCATTTAATACCGTTTTCTCCATATTACGTTACTTCCCAACTCCAACACTTGCATCCTATCTTAGTTCTAATACTGCATTAATTAATCTGAAATCAGGTAATGCCTAGTGCAATTAAGTCTTTGCCTTTCGTTGTCGTGAAGTTCCAGTGGAAAGTAATACCCAATACCACGGGTTATTGTGGGTGGTGCCTTCTAAATCAGGCCCTATACTTAATACTTAGACTCAACACTTATCATTACAAAATCCAGTTTATATCGTTGTATTTTTCTTGCAGTTAATTATGAGCAAAAATAAATTGTGATCATGTAATACTAATTTGTAATCACATTTTATTCTACCATTTATCATGCTATACTTTGCTACAGTCTATGGAGTCCCACATTAGATGATAATGCTGGTGAAAGAACTGCCCTCTCAATTGAGAATCACTTAACTGTTTTTCATAGTTCTGAAATGTTACGTTTATTTGTTAACATTATAACGAAACCTAGGAATGTTATTATACTGATACAAAATAGCTAAATTAAATGTTGTTTCCTAAATTAGTACTTATATAACCCAATAATATTTTGTATAAAGAATAACAACTCAGAGAATGTTAAATGGCTTGATTTAATCTAAGAAACGTCAGGAACACACACCCGATTTGCATGATGTTGTTGACGGATAGTGCCAACAGGAAGGCCCGTGTGTAGCCGTCGCGGAGCTGCGTGAGTAAGAGAGTGATGGATATGGTCTCGAGGAACAGCCACGGGACCAGCATGTGGGCGTTCTCCATTGTCAGTCCCATCATCAGGACGAGATACACTAGCGCCGATATCGTCCCGATCATCAGCTGTTGACAAAATACTGTTCGATGTGTTTGTAAATAGCCTTACTATAAATGTATAAATGTAATAGAAACAATCCAGTCCGGTGTTGAGGAAAAATAGTTTCTGAACAGAAAGAGTAGTGTTGGTAAAGCGGACAAATGTCACGAAAATGTTAGCAGTTTATGCTTACGACATTTTTATTTATTAAGCTGATTTAATGAACTAGTAATGTCTGATAACGTAAATGCAGAGGAAAAGATTGTATATTATGTAATAAGTTCATAAATCACTTGGTGGTTAGTATAAACGGTTACAAATGAATAATGTGCAAGATATTTATTTTTAGTGGAAGTTTTAAGTTTGTTAGCAAATAATATAATAAATTTACGATCCTTCCATGACAACCTTCGCACTTATTTCCATGTATAAAGTTAAAACTCAATCGGTACCATTGTCTGACACCTCTAACTGACATAATGTTTAAGGATTAATAATTGCAGAATAAACTGTGATTTGTTACGACAGTGGTAAGCAAAATTACAACAAATAGAAGCGGTATTTACTTGCAGGTCACGATGTAGCCTAGGCGCTTTGGCCTTTTCCTCCTGGTAAGGCGATATAAGGTAGTAGATATCGTGTAGAGAGGCGGCAAAACCCAAGAACGCCACGCATTCACCGTAGAGAGGGCTGCCAAACGTATGTAGGTTGCACTGGTCGCACACAGCCCCAGCTACAGCCTTTGTCCACCACCTATAGTCAATTTGGAACGGGATCAGCCAAAATTCGAATATAAGAGACCTGCAGTAGTGGTAGTAGCCCATGTCTCATATAACATAAATTTAGAAATTGTGATACGGAAAGATTTTGTTAATTCGTATTAAGTTTGGTTACTATAGAAATTGGAGTTTTCTTGTTTTTACTTTTATCCTCCGTGTTGAAGTATTCTGATTCCGTTAATGTATCATAATTGATCAAATAAATTATTAATCACGAAGGAAAAATACATACAACATACATAGTGTGGTAATAAATTACTTCCTTTTCTTAATAATAATAGTCATATTTAGGCTTATAACAGAGAAGGGACTTCTCTGTGGGCTTATATTACTGTACGAAACGTTTTATTTTAGTACAAATTCTAGATGGAAAGGGCTGTGTCTTGTAAACCTCACCTAACTCTTGTTTTGTGGCAGGAGGGGGGTTGGATATGATTAGAAGTAACAAATACTAAGATTGACAAGCTAACTCTGAAACAGGTTGATTATTCGCAACTTCAATGTCAATGCCTTAGAGCTAGAACATATGAGAAATACCCACGTCACAACAAGCCTGCGTACTAAGCGAATTTGCAATGCATGTATATGTATTTCACAACCACAAGAAGTCACTCACCAAGTTTCATAAAATTACATGAATTAATAAGTGTTATATAGCATTTTATTTATTCTTCTTAAGACTAAGTATGTCTATAAAATTATGCTCTAAGAACAATGTATTACAAATAATGGGGTTGTTATTGTATAGAGTTCTATGCAAACATTACAATGTAAAACATTACTGATGCACAGTTGTTTTACTGACATGATTTCCCGGTAGGTATACAGGTTATTATATTTACTTACGTTACATCAAAAAATACATATTATTTATATTATTTTTAGATGAAATATACAGTTCAATGTAATGTATCATAGGTTATGAGTATGTTGGTGGCGTTCTCTTAGCGATTCCAAAAGATAGAGTGTAATGAAATTTTCATTTCTATTTGTGGTTATCTTTTGTTAAATAATTTTGATTGTTTCATTAGAATTATAAATAAAAATAGAGTAGATGCATTGGAAATAAAAAAATAACATTCTGTCTTGAGTTCATGCTTTATTAACTTCATGCCTGTTAACTGTTTTCAACTAAATTCATTCTCGGCATGCGCGTGCTCTAAAAATGAACAAATTTTGATAATATGAAAAAATCTATTAAACAATTTAATAATTTAGCAGACAGTGATATATGGATTTTACAGATTGCGGGGATAACATCACATTCTTCGTCTCAGTAGTAGCTTCATTAGGGTTCTCTTCTAGTCCAACCACTTCCGCCTGAAGTAGTGCGGATATTTTTTGACTGTGCGGTCAGTTTTCTTAATGCATTTACGTCTTCAAATTATGCTGACATGTTTCGTTGTAAGCACAACATTATCAAAGATTGCAATTCATCATTTTTATTACTTTTTAGAACCCTAGTTACGGTAATCTTCATTTTTATATTCATCTTCATAATATTCATGCAGCAACGTATTTAGTTTACAGAGGTGGGATGACAAAATCAAAGAACAAAACTAATTTGTCCATGTAATTTGTCTTATCTTGCCAAGACCTTTTGAATGAGCTATAACACGTCCATTGGTTCCTTTGAAAGTGTTGAGCCCTCCCCTCCCCATTGAGGGTCAAAAATATCAAATTGCCCATCTTTGATGTAGCATCTTTGATGTATTTGAGAAGGTTACAGCAAGCATATATAACATATTTTAAACAACATACAAATTTAAAGGGGTTGACAGTTACTATTCAACTACCCCGTATAAAAACAAACTAATTATTTTCGTACATTATTCGGAAGTTTTAAAGGAACTCATTTTCAAGTTTGCATTATTCATAAGTTTAGCTTCTCGACATCATGTTTTATCTGGATAACGAGACTAAGCAGTGCCGGGAGTGGAAACGTGAAACAGTATTAACCATGGAGACAAATAGTCTTGATATTTGGCGCTGGTTCCAATCTCTGCATCGTGATTTACACTCCCTGCTCGCGAATGTGTGGTCCCAACAGTAACTGGCACAGCTATTTTTAATGTTTAGTTTATTATTATTTACTAACGATCTTTATATCATCGACTTGTTCCAGTTTTAGTAAATTTTCAATAATAAAGGGAACTCTTTCTATAGTGGTTATTAATAAACATTTACATAAAATCGTGACTTTAAAAAACCTCTATGATACAAAATATAGTTAAAAACAACAATAAAAAATAAAGTTTGATCTGCTTGACGTTGTATTTTAACTTATATGCTCGAAAAAAAATATTTTATTTAAGGAAGTTTCCTTCTTATATTTACGGATTTGGGGAAATTTTTAACATTTAAACATTAGAATGTTAAGTAACATATCACGGTTAAATATTTCAATGTTTGCTCATTAAAACGAAATTACATTACTTTGTAGGTATTTTATAAAATTTACATTTAGAAATAATTTTTAGCATTTATAAACCCAAAAAAGAGAACATATTAATTATAGTTGTGGAAGAGATGAAGATTACATTTTTTTCAGATTCTCACATTTTATCAAATATAGATATTGATTTTGTCATCCTCGTTGATGATCCTTCGCACAGTGTACTATTTATTTTACCTGGCATAACACATACTAAAACCCCTTACCGAGGGCCGGAGGTCTTAAACATTGAGCAAGGCAGGAGTTCCTGTAATCAAAAAGAATAAGCTCGATCCTGAGCAAAATCCTGAGAACATTTTGTGAGGGTTCAAAACTAGATCCAGCTGCCAGTGGGCTATTAATTAATGATCCTAGCTAAAGATCAATCGGTCTTAGTCGTAACAAGGTTACACAAGCTATCTCACCAATTCTACACTCATCATTCATTCATTTTTGCCATTATATAGGACACCAACAGGACCGTATTTAGGACCTCTGGGGCCCCGGGCGTATACGAAAATGGGGCCCTCTAACATTTATACAAACATGTATGCAGGTATATGTACATACGAATGTATTTTTTTTTTTCTATTTCTTAGTATAACCTTATTATTTTTAACAGTCTAGTCTTTAATTAATACACCAAATATACAAATAAATAACAAATTTTAATTTACTATCAAAACTTAAAAAACTCCCAAAATAAAAATGTTGTATTTAACTTACATTACAAGATTTAGTATTGTTCTATCTGTCTTAAGGCTATATCCAATAAGCCAATCTTACAGTAAAAACATGATGACTAATAAAAATAACAACACAAAGTTATAATTAAATTAAATCTCGTGTAGTTGCTTGACCACAAACATAATTGTACTAAGATAATTAAAAAATAAATAAAACAAAGCATGTATGAAATATCGAAACACAGAATAGGAACTCTTTTGAATTGTTTTGTTAACATACTCCTGAATAGACGTTATTAAATAGTATTTCATGCAGTATAGACAGTAAAAACTCCTTCTTTCTGCATTTATTGCTGACAAATCATTAATTATACTATCGAAATCAAGGCAACGCAGAGTATCATTGTCTAGACTCAGGATGCTAAAGCTTTTAATCACTGTGGTTGATTGGTAATCCAACCGAAATTTTCAAAAGTTTAAACTTAAAAAAATCTTCTTTTCCGGATGGATTTATGTTATCACATAATAAAATATTCTTGAGCAGATTTAAATATTTTGAAATGTAGTAAACATTCCGTTATATTGTAGACGATTCATTATTTTACATTGTGCATTATTTTCATGTTAGGTTTACGTAATTAGGACATAATGGAATGTTAATCTTCATCTTTGACGCTCGTCGCTTCCTTTGTTATTTTAAACTGGATGTGGGGGTAATCGGAGAATTCAGTGTTGGTAACAATGATAAACATATATCCCGTAACCCTCATCGAGACCGGGGCGTATTGAATGTTTATTGATTAAAAACAAACAACCTTCAAACTATTATCAAATCCAGAAATACAATACGAAAAAACAAAATAACAAAAAAGAGTCTACAAGGTACCCTATCATTATTATTATCATCTTTATTACTATCATATCTAGGATAACCTCAAATACTCAAGACTATTCAGTATTCTACACGTTCACTGACCTTTGTATCAGTATAATTTTTATACTATTATTTAATTACTTTCTTTTTGGTTGTTTATTCCTAATATTTTAAAATATGCAATATTGGGTTTTGTGCAACAAGTGCAACAAACTTAAATCGGCTTGAACGGCATCTGCAACTTAAAATTACACCAAAAAATGGCAGATATTAAACAATTTAAGGGGTTAGGGGACAGGCTAAAATATTATAGCTCAAGATCAAGACCATCTATTGCAATTATACAGTATCTACAAGGTATACTGTATAATACTTAACTATAGGTATACATACTCAACAAAGTATGGTGCTCTATATTACCATCAATAGTAATACATTTCAAATCTTACCTGGCTTATTCCTGTATTCCTGTTACTGGATTAGGACGGATTCATCAAATCTGCTCACAGTATTCAAAATAATAAACATTTAATGAATGACTTTGGGTTTGATACTTCTTTGTAACGTACATTTTTAAAATTATTTGTATTATTGTCAATTGAGAAATAATAATTTTTTTCAGAACAAAATTAAAACACTGCCTCGCGAGGTCCCCCTTAGTTGTCCTTAGGGTCCCACTTTCGTGGCCTGGGGCCCCCTCGGGCCCGGGGCCCCGGGCACTCGCCCTGTGCGCCCTTATGGAAATACGGCTCTGGACAACATAATCGCCCAAAGTGCGTCGGAGTCTTTAAGATATATTAAGATACAATCACTTTTTATAGTTTATTGGTCTAACGCTTATCTCGTTTAGTAAGGAGATGTTTGGCAAGGTTAAATAATATACAATTTAGAAGTTTTACTGGAAATTTCCAAATGGGAATAATGTACTACCGTGATTTGTTTACAAAAAACGTAATGTGTTTCTTTATTGGTAAATATCTTAATTGCCATAGTTAAATTATGGTTAAGACTAAATTAAATTGACAGAGTATGTAATGCTAATAATAACTGATGGAATTTTGATTATTTAAATCCTTGAATCTTACATATATATATATATGTGTGTGTGTGTGTGTGTGTGTGTGTGTGTGTGTGTGTGTGTGTGTGTGTGTGTGTGTGTGTGTGTGTGTGTGTGTGTGTGTGTGTGTGTGTGTGTGTGTGTGTGTGTGTGTGCGCGCGCGTGTGCGTGTGTGTGCGTGTGCGTGTGCGTGTGCGTGTGCGTGTGCGTGTGCGTGTGCGTGCGTGTGTGTGCGTGTGTGTGTGTGTGTATGTGTGTGTGTGTGTGTGTGTGTGTGTGTGTGTGTGTGTGTGTGTGTGTGTGTGTGTGTGTGTGTGTGTGTGTGTGTGTGTGTGTGTGTGTGTGTGTGTGTGTGTGTGTGTGTGTGTGTGTGTGTGTGTGTGTGTGTGTGTCAACGCGATATTAACAAGATAACTTGAGTAAAAAACGTTTGATTTATAAGAAATTTGGCTCATATGTGTAAAGTGACATTCTCAACTTCAAGTTCGAAAACCAAAAAAATTGGACCATCGGGAAGGGTTTTTATGGGGTTTACAATTTACCAAAAATCATTGTTTGGCATTTTTCACCCTCAAGTTTTTTAAAACACTTAACTTTGGTTTTGACCATTTTATAGAGCTTACAAAAATAAATAATATAAATGGTATTTTGAATTATTAACCTAAGTTAAGTGGTTTCAGAGAAAATCCAAAATATATGCTCATAAAATCTCCCATGTTAATCTTATCGGAAAAAGGTTTTTAGCTTTTCCACAGTTAATTTTATGTAAACCTCACATTTTCTTTTACCAATCAGTTCAGCTCTGCAAAGAAATCATTTTGGTGTTTAAATTGTGATTCTACGTCCAACTGTTGCAGAAATATTCAAAGTGCTAAACACAGTACGTTGTCCAATTTTATCCTTAAGGAGAATAATTAAAATTTGATATCTCGATTATTTATGAATGTATATTGATGAAACATGGTATGTGGCTTCACCTGGTACTGGTATATTTATATTTGCATACAACATTGATTTTTTGTTGATCATCCCAGTAACAGCAAACCTGCATACTCAGCCATAATGTTATTTTTATGGAGAGTAAGTAAAGTTCTATATCTCCCTTAATTATAAACATAAATTATTAAAAATTAGTATATAGCTTAACCTGGTTGAGTTTTGCATAAAAACATATATTTTGTGTTCCTTGTGGCAGCAAACCTGCGTACTCAGCTCTCAATGTTATTGTTATGGAGGATAAATAAAATGCTGTATATCATTATTATTCGTGTATTTTTATGAAACTTGGTGCTTGGCTTTATGTGGTAGTGAGAAACATGTACATGCATTGGAAATTTGCTGGGTACTCAGATTTGCTGTGACGGCGGTACTTAACTTTATGATGTCTGAACTAACTCTCCAAGTCAGGAGTTGATAGAGTTGAGGCATACTAACAATCTGTTCGTAAAGATGGTTTAGTAATACAAAATAGTATATATAAAATGAAAGAAATATGATTTATTATTATCTTTTTTATAATGAGATACGTAAATACTGAGTTAATCCCTTTTAACATTCGAAATATCAACTATAGCTTTAAAGAACTAAATTGCTATCCTAGGTGATATTAATCTAATCCTCTTGTGTAAAAATTACTTTGCCTAAATCTAACGTACTTGAGTGAAACGCCCTCGCCTGCACACAAATTAAGCCAAATTAAACACCCTTGTCGCCAGATATCACGTTTGTGGTTTAGTAGACCTTGATCGAGTTTGATTGCTGGGACTAACCGGTGGTTACATTGTCCTCTACAGGTTTATAACTGACAGCTGTAATTGTAATCGATTTTCTGGGGTTCATATGAATGAGATTTTTTAGGTAGTTAGTTTATTTAATAACTCAACAGCCTTGAAGAAATTTTTTAAAAACTTTAATACGAATTACTAAAATAAAAACTGTTGTTTTTGCGCTGGTGCATTGTGCGGCAAATCTAAACAATTATCTTGGAAAATTATTTTCCAAACATATTTTCATCTTTATTTTATAGTTTAAAATGTATTCTTTTCTACAAGGTTTTCTGAGTTCACTGAAGAGTATTTTAAATACTTGGTGATAGATCAGGGAATTAATAACTTTACTTGGTTTTAAATAGTGGCGTCATTGGAGTTTCAGTAGTTCTAATCGTCATTAAAATCAGTTGAGAAAGCATGAATTAACATAAATTAGATAATCTAAATGGACATAGCAGTAAGTGTTTTAGAATATTAGTGGTGTTACTTGCCATAAGGATGGAATAAGTTTTGAAGTAGATCGTTAATAACGTTAGATAAATAACGGTAAAAGAAGCAATATCATTTTCATGTAAATATTCTCCACTATGTTATCTTTATACAGGGAGTATCTTTAACTTGCATCTTTTCTCATCAAAAATTAAAAAGATTTGCATATGAAGTAAACGGGAATCACATATTGACATTGGGGGGAAATAGGTTCTATTAAAAGTGCGTTCCCAATTAAACCCCCTTCTTCCCCAAAACACATAACATTAAAAATTCAAATTGAAAAGTATCCCATGTGACTTATTAAAAAATATATATTTTTTTTCTACACATAAATATTACAAAATGTATGCTTTTAAAGAGTTCAGGCGCTACAAAATACATGCATTACATTTTGTGTACTGGTTATTAACATGAAATATTGTGCCCCATGTAAATATTGGAATTGTAAGTGTAACATACAATAGTATAACATGTAAATATTTATCATAATATAACTAAAATAAATTCTTAATATCTAGTTTTGTTTAAATAATTAACATCACCTAACACAAATAAAAACTAAATTCTACAAGACATCTTTGCAAAGTGTAAACTCTTAAAATTAAAGAGGATTAGGAAATAAACATTTTTTAGAAAACCAAATTAAAAATGGATAATTAATTTATTGGGCATTGTACGGTATGGAATTGCTTACTAAAAACATTCGTAATGTAATACAATTTGATCAAGGACACGTTTTACTGGGTGTACGAAACATAAAGAGGATTTTATATTAAACTGTGTTAATTAGCAACAAAGAGTAGGCTCACTTAAAAAACAGTTGGTGTTATTATAACACTTAATTTACATTGGATGTTTAATATTGTTTAGTTAAAAATATAAGTATACATTGTTATAAATATATTCACGTTGTTTTCACTTTTTATAAATAATACAAAGGTAGGAAGAATACTTTATAACTCGATATTGTTTTGCCCTAGTATCGAGAGCTTCAGATATCACTAATTCAGAACTGACTTATAAACTCAGAATAATCACACCGACAAAGATAATTAATGTCTTGGTAATTGTATTTGAATTAATTGCCAATTTTGCACGAGTGACGAAAAAGTTAAAACTGATAAAATGGACTAAGGGCTTAAGGTAATAGCGATTTAATAGTAATATAATTTATCTTTATACTAACAAATTAAAATAACTCCATGAAAGTTTTAAAGTATAATCAAATATATAGCTTTAAATATTATTACTGAAAGTGTTTTATAGTTGTGTTGTCACTCATAAATGTTTGGTGATATAAAACCACTCATCCATTGTTGGCCAATATAGAGGAAATGTTGATTCGAAAACACTACCAATCGGAAATCCATTTAATATAAGCAACGAATTGTGTGCGGTTGACTGTATATCATTTTTCGATTGGATTCAAACGTGCAATACCGCCTACATTTGTACCTACTGCTGTTTTACTTTATCCTCAGTAAATGTTTATTGTTTTATTTTTAAAAGAAATCGGATATATTAGAATATATATTCTGGTTTGTTGCGTATAAAGAATACAAAATCATAAAATAAAGATGCATGGAAATAAAAAAAATATATAATTTATTTCGTGCCACTAATGTGCTTTTAATATAATTCCACTGATAAAAAATGCTAATTCAACAACACTGCACTTCAATTTACCATATTTCAAACCATACTACCTTAAAATATTGCAGGCAAGAATAATTATATTATTATTACTTGATTTACGGTCCCTACAACTTTTGTGGTTATATTCACGACAGTAGTTTGCAATAATATGACCCCATTACTAAAAATAATCCTTAATTAACAATATTAGATATGACTAATCCCGTATTAAAGCGATAACACTTGACAACGTTTTTATTACAACCTCATGCACAGAGCATCCACAATATAATTAGTGCGTTTGCCAAATTACAACGGTAACATTACAAGTAGCGTGTTACTGATCGGTTTTGTGCATTACACACACTAAACTAGGCAACAGACGTTGTTACACGAATGGGGTGTGATAAAATCAATATAGATGTAACCAGTTTTTCAAGTTTAGACTTCCTTTGTATTTGATTTCTTCCTGTAAATCTTTGTAAAACTAAACCAAACGATAATATTAGTATTCCATAAAAAACTTGGCATTTGTTTGTCGATAAAATAAATTAGATTTTGTTTTGTATTAGAACATTATTTGGTACGATAACTACCGGGGAAATGTGATTTTTACATTGGTTAATGACCTGATATTATTTTATGTTAACAAAAGAACCCTTAGATTACAAATTAGTCGTAGTAGGGTTTATTTTAATTTACGATGTTGATTATTTGTTAAAACAATATGATAATTTTCTAACAGCAGACAAAACCTAATGACATCAGACTAGCTATTTATCCTCCCTAATTTTTGTGGCTGGGATATAGTTTTCAGTAAAATATATTTACTATAATCTCGGTAACATAAACCAAGGACTAAGTCAAAAAATTTTAAAAAATCAATCCGAAACCATTTTACTTTATGTGCTCCAGGAGTATTTTAAACTGTATGTTTAAAACTTTAAAATAACAAGAACAAAAAAAATATCAATTCGTTCTGACAATGTAACCTATAACAGCATTTTATTTAAAATGTATTAAATGTATCCACTTGATTATATTAGTAAATATTATACTTATTTATAACTATAACATAATTTAGTAGCTATTAAACATATTTTATACACAACACTTCCACGGGTATAAACGTAAATGGTAGCAGGTCTAACATAAATTATACTAAAATAGTTTCAAGTTGGCCTCGGTAAATATATTGTTTTAACATAGATAGATTTTTTGTTGGCTACGCTAAATTGTGGAGATTTTGTTATTTTACCACCATTGATAAATACTGATGTTTATGTTAATATGTTCCAAACATACACATATATAAACATTTTCAAACTAGTTAAGGTACATTCAAAAATTTGGGTTTTAATTAAGATTTTCTAAGATGAATAAAATATTTTGCTATGATAAAAACAATCACTTGAAATGAGAATAACAGTTTATCATCGGTGATCGTTTTATTAAGTAAGATAATGGTCGCATGATATTGCAATAAATCATTCGATTGAGATTGGTACCTGGCCCCAAATGTTACTTCCATTTATCTTTCAAACCGTCCTAGATCCACTTTTAAACAACTCTGTTGTAACGTATTAATAATAGAGCGTCTGCAAGTCATGTAACTTAATATTAACATCAAAATATCGAGTACGAATTGTCATTAAAAGATTCGGGTTACCTTGAGTCACTATTCCTTTTTCAGGGCTTTCTTTAAAGGGCTCTTCAAACACTTTCTTGCTTGGGGAAATAATCGTAGAATTGGGAATTAAATAATCTATTCTACACATAGCGCCAAAATATGTTTTTTCTTACAGTGCAGAGTTTTAATATGTTAGTTAGCCCGTGTAATTATTTCAGATAAAATGAGAAAAATGGAAATATGACCTTTTTTGTTTTTATTCTTCGATTAATATAAAGCTATTTGAATAAATAACAACTGTTACTTTAAACCGACATCAATTGAAACTGGTTCCAACTTATGGAATATTGAATAAAAATGTAAATGTTATATAATTGCTCTATATAATTTAAATAATTGCCCTAACATAATATAATAATAAAAGTTATATACATACACAGTTATACAATAAAGTACATAAGATCCAGTCATTCCATTTAATTTAGCAACTATGGTGTCAATAGACAATATTTGCTGATCAATAGACAATAATTTCATTTTTATATTTTGAAAGATTTTAAGTGATATAACTGATATTGGTAAAAATGTATAAAATAGTTAATATCATTCACAATTCTTAAATAGGAGATGTGGAACCCTATGATAACCGTAAAATAAATTGTCCTCATAGTTGGAGCTAGATTTTATCATGTCATAACTTACGTTTAGTTTTGTTCTGAAATTGGAGTCACCGGCTCGTTGCACACAATGTGTTTGTTTAATCATTCAACCTTTTAACATGTATTTTGTTTATTCAACAATTGTTACGATAGTTTTAACACAGTAAAGAGTGATTGAAAATAAGTGACTAATTATAAATCATATTGAAATAAAATATAAGTAGATGTCAGTGGTATTTGTTATGAACTGAACATTACTGATATCTAGGATGGTTAAATAACTCATATAAAATAACTAGCTGTAATTAGGCACTCAAAAATGACTGGATTAAACAAACTAAAGAAGTATTGTTCACTAGTTATAAAATAAATTTAATGATTTAACAATTTATACTTAGAAATCTAATTTTATGGTGCATGTAACGAAATGGAAATCTGCCGTGCAAAGTTTAAAGGTTTTATTGTAATAAAGCCCCAACATAATCCATATTAAAATACTAATTAGAAAGTGACTAAATTCTAAAAGTATATTTTAATGAAATAAGCATGCAATAGCCCAAAAAGGTTTAGTTTAAATTTTGTTGTTAGTTCAGTTTTGGACGTTGCTTCAAGACATTTTGGTGTCACTTCAAGCCAAATTTTGTTTCTTAAAAACTGCAGTTAAATGTTAATAAATGTTTAAAGGTTTGTTCATGGGTTTCAAATCCGTAATACAGATTAACCTAACTACTTCCACTTCTTTTATAACTAAAAGATAACAAATACAGTCTAAATATTTACCAACATATTACCTACTATTTTTAACTGTATTTGTGTCTTAGTAATTTTGTCATACACAAATACCTATACTACTTTAGGGAGAATAATGGCTATCATCGATGTTAATAAAAAGATTTTCATTCAGTTTTGCAAAAAAACTTTAAAAACTACAAACAAAACTACAATTTCAGCAGTGAACCGCTCGAATATATTTTCTAGGATATTTTCTCTGTCATACTTTCTGAGACCCAGGACTTATCAAAGGAAAATCATCTACTTCTGTTCCATTAACAGTGATGAAACCCTATTTCGCTGCAAGAGTAAAAGTAAATACAAACTGAAATATAAATAGTAAATATAGAATACATAAATATGAATTTAACTCTGCTGACTTTTATATAGTACTAGCTGATGTACCCGTTCTTCGCACAGGTGTTTTCTTTACTCGTTCTTTAGTCAATGCAATTTGCATTTTGGTTAGCTTGAAACAGGTGTTCTTGCTTCTGCTCTTTAGCTGCCAAATGGAAGTATCCACAGCTGTTCGCATTATAGTTTCTGAATGTTTACTTTTTTCTGAAATGTAAAAATTAAAATTTAGGGCGTTCACGGGGCATAGCCCGAGGGGATTTTAAGGAAGTGAATAGGCCTATGTGGTGCATGGGTTCAAGATCTACCTTTGTGTAAAGTTTCAGCCCAGTCGGTTCAGTAGTGTTTGCGTTCACCCAGAACATCAGATAGACAGACAGACAGACAGACAGAAACCACCTCTTCTTTATAATATTATACATTATAAACTCTATTCCCATTCAGCATGGAATTTGTGTTCCTTACTGCTTGTAAATTTCAATCCAAAAACATAAAATTAGTTAGGAATAGTTGTCTGCTTTGTTTACAAAAACAACCTTAACCTTAACTTTACTCAGCTGTAATACTGAATTTCGGTGCAAAGTAGGAACACATGGCTCGGTAAACAACCGAGCCATATATGATTGCAAGTAAAATATGACAAAAAACAGTGTTTTTGCCAATTAAAAACTTGTAACTAAATTAATGTAGGGTATCGGATTTTTCCATCATCCTGGGCCTAAGGGATCTTTTGACACCAACCTGGTCTCTCTACGTTCAGTAGTTTGCTCTGAATAGGTGGTTACACGTTCCTTATACATGGAGATGTCGAAAAAATACAAAAAAACAGTGTTTTTTCCAATTGCAAACGTATAACTGAGTAAATTTATAATATCGTATTTTTCCATCATCCTTGGGCTAAGGGAAATCTATTGACACCAACCTAGCTGCTCTAAATTCAGTAGATTACTCGGAAAATACCCCTTAGGATAGGTCGATCTGTCTGGTTTTTGAAATTAAAGTCATAAATGCTGCTTTAAACAATTATCCCAAATTTCGTCAAAATCGGACTATGTTTACGAGAGTTATCGTGCTTACGGACAAATATATATATATATATATATATAGTTTTGAACGAATGGTGTTTTTTGGCATCTGGGGACCTCAAAATGAAAAGTTATCATGGTCCCGGGCCTAGGTCTTACCATGCCGACTACGGTAATAGCTTCTTCCCTATAGGAGAAATTCGCTAATCCCTAAAGGGTAAATTCGCTAAAAATAAATAAAAGTGTCCGGGTTAACCTCCACATACGGTCTTGAACCGGACATCTACCTAACTAACGTTATAACGTATAAAATAATCTTTTCTGCCCATAGTTGGACGGTGTTTTGAGGTCTGTAGATGCCTTTGCACCAATCAAAGGCTTAAAAGTGAAATAAATACAAAATTGTTATGGGTTGGAGATGAAAAAAGGTTATTCTTACGTCACGTTTCAGTTGTTTATTCTTTGCAACTAAAATGAAACTAAACAAAGAACCATTAGGGGAAAAGACTTTAAAATACAGTTAGAAACAAGGGGCACATTCTATTTTCCACGGATATGATCAATTATGCTTGATTTAGAAAAAGAATACTTTTTCGCCACTGCTCTTATAATTAATACCGTATCAGAGCTAAAAACCACAATGTTGTTATTAGTTATGGCGGGAATACTGTGTTTACGGCAGAAACGATTCGTAACGGTTGAGAAGAGCGGAGCGACTCAGGGGAGAAACGATGGACGACTATGACGTCACTGCTCAAAAGCATGACGTCGTAGTTTTCTTCTTTTAGGCATGTGCCGTCTGCTGCTGTTTGAACTGACATCACAGATCACAGTCTCTAACTGTCAGAATAGGCTTTAGGCACTGACTATAGACATGAGTCGCTCAGTTTTGTCCATACATGTATTTTATTACTTAGGTACCTTCAATTATAATTATTCTTTATTATATGAGTGACCAGATAAATTAATATGTTTTGAAGATAATTTGTATGGTGCAGTGTGACACTTATTCTAGGTTCTGCCAGTCTGTCATAATATATTGGTACTTAACGGATAGTACAGGGTACCACTTTTTCATGTCTGCTGTGACGGTTAGGACTCTGGGTTAGTTTATCTTAATAAAAATAAAAATAATTGATGGTGTCGGGACAAGCGGAACTCAAGAACACAAATGTGGTTGAAATATTTATGTAAACTAACATACCGGTAGCCTAACTGCTGTTGCGTGCTGTAAATAATGGTACTCTATATAATTTGTAAGTACCAAATAGTCAAACTTCCGACATTGTGGATAACATACATAAATAAATATCACAATAATGTGTAACTTATTAGCCTATTATGTTAAATTGACCAAGCTTAACTGTTGGTCATCAACAGTAAAACTGTTGTTCAGTTAACATAAGCATTTAGATCTATAAGTGCATTTTAGAAATCAATGTAAGGTAAACATTACAGCAACATGTGTGGGTTGAAAAAAAAAATTATAATACGCTTTTTTTATTTTTTGGTCCTATGTAAAAAATCAGTTAGGGAAGGACTTTTTAATAAATTAAATTAGACTTGCTGACTGATTTTAATGCAGGATACTTCACAACCATTTGTACTAACTCTCAAATAAATAAATCCCTAACTAACGCCAAACAAACGCCAGATCGCAAATGCAATGCAATTGCAAACTTGTGAGTCAGTGAATAAATTGTGCAAACAAGTGAATCCACTTGAAAACTACGACGTAATGCTTGTGAGCAGTGACGTCATAGTCGTCCATCATTTCTCCCCTTTGTCGCACCGTGAGAAGATTCACATCCATGGAGTATCATTAAAGTGTCCGGGTCAAAACTGGAATAGGCCTGTCGCTATTATGAAAAGTTTTTGGACATATATGTTGTTTATCTCTTTAAATAGCATGGCATTATTCACGCTTAAATTTCAAATAAAATTATGCCTTATTCACGAAATTAATCGGACAAACGTAAAAAATGACATGTCTTAGTTGGACATAATATTTTATTCCTGTGAAAAGACGTGAGTTATAAACGATTAGAGCATGCCTCGTTTAGAGCAGAGATCCATGCACTGCTCCGAAAATTCATAGCTCCGAAAGACACTACTCCGAAAATATTTTCGGAACAGTGCATTTCGGAACACTGCTTTCGGAGTAGTGCATTTTCGGAGTTGATTTTCGTAGCTACGCATTTCGGACTAATGCCTTTTAAACTTGGTATTTTTTCGGAGGTCTGCCTTTCGGAGTTGTGAATTTGCGGAACAAAGCCACGCACTTGATTTTACAACTCCGAAATGCACTGGAAATTTAGGCCTCTTTGCGGATATTACGAAGAGCCTGCGTGTAAACGCGGCAACACGGCATACATTTGTGGGTGGGGCGAGTTAGTCTATTCATTGGCTAATACCGCCATCTCAAATCCTCCTCTAACCCTTTCGTCCCCTCCAAATTAAATAGAACCACAAATGCCTAACTCCGAAATGCAGTACTCCGATGAGCACTGCTCCGAAACCATTACTCCGAAATGCACTGCTACAAATTTTTTTCGGAACAATGCTTTTCGGAACACTGATTTTGGAGTAGTGATTTTCGGAGCAATGCATTTCGGACTAATGCCTTCGAAAATACCTATTTATTTCGGAGTAGTGCCTTTCGGAGCTATGCATTTGCGGAACAATGCTGCACTCTGTTTAGAGCATGTTCTGCTCTAAACAAATGTAGGTCTACCTATAATGAACGACTGCTCAAGTTTGCAGGTTAGTTTAGAAATATTTATGTTTAGAAATATGTACGTGTCCAGGTCAAGACCCCCTATTCGGTTCTAGCCGGTTTTACGATACGGTATGTTATGTTTCAGTTTAGGTGTCTTGAAATTTGTCCAGATAACAAACGTTGGTTCCAATATTACTTTAAACATGCATCGTCACGAATAACATTATCATGTTATGTTTGTTTATTTCATTATTATTTTAAGTTAAATTGAATAACAAACATGACGTAGCTACGGTAATTACAAACATACAAGCTATTAAATATTAATCAGTGTTTAAAATATCAACCTAATTAATATACCGTAGCCTATCGAACAATTTCATTTGGTTCTTTATTTTTTTCCACTTATGAAAGTATACCCGAGCCGAGTAAGATCGAAACCATATTGGATTCGCCTGGGTAAATTAAATGTAAGTTAAACAAAAGTCAAAGCCTATTTTGGATTTAAAATTTGTATCACTTTACCCTTGTTTCTGAAAAAACAAATGTGATTTCCAAACTCTAAAGGTAAATTTATATGAGGTTAGTTCAATGAAAATGATCATTTTCAATCGAAAAGTAGGCCTAGGATGCATTTGTGCCAAAAGCCACAATTATCCAGAGACTAAGTTTTACCTTACCGAACAATTTTATAAAATGTTTATTTTGGATAAAAATGAAGAAATTTAGTCAAAAATTGGATTAAAACAGTTGTGTATGGACATCATAAACTATGCCTAGAAAATTAAAGTCGATAGGCATACCTTACAAATATCAACCTCCAAAAAGGACCAAACTTATTGAGTTTGCCTTATTGCCTTATTGA